>JAVBHV010000066.1:0-1200000 GCA_033992175.1 Spiraea crenata
CCATTGAATCCTATCGCCATCTCAATCGATCCAAACTCATGAATTGCGCAGGATTATGGAAGTGTCCTGGGAGACGTCCCAGGGTAATACCCCAAATCCAAAACACCCGAGAACCAGAAGTTCTCGGTCCGGATGAGGTTATGGAATCGAGATGAGATTATCATCGATGATATCTTTGCTTAAAGTAGTGGCCACTGAATCACAAAATGCGATGATATCGAACCGCGTTCCGTTGAACTGATTGGTCAAATGGAAAGAAACAATGCATGTTGAATTATGTTCGTTAGTAAAGTGAAAAGTGTTTGGACCTGTAGTTCCCACACTGCCCAATGTGAACCCAGTAGGTTACATGTGGACTTCGTAAGGAAGCGTAATGAGAAGAATGAAACAGTGCAATGTAATGCATGCCTTCTGGTGAAAGGCTTCTCTCATTTGCCCTTACATTGATTACAAGGAAACATATTCTCATGCAATGGACGTTATGACGTTCCGCTACCTTGTCAGTTTGATAGTTTCCCAAAGAACTGAATATGCAGCTCATGAATGTGGTTACTACATATCTCTATTGGGATCTTGAGATATACATGAAAGTTCCTGAAGAACTTGAGATAACTCGATACTACCTCGGCCTGAAGCTCGAGCATCGAATTGATAGCATCATCATGTATCAATCGAATTACATCCAGAAGATGTTGCGTTGCTTCATTGGAGATAAAGCGATGCCTTCGAGTACACTCATGGTTGTCCGTTCGCTAGATGCCTAGCGTGATCCATACCGTACTATGGAGGATGATGAGCCGATATTGGAGCCCAAAGTCTCATATCGAAGTACAATTGACGTTTATTGTACGTAGCTCAGTGCACTAGGCCGAATATCTCATTTGTTGTGAACGCTTTAGCTTGGTTAAGCGATGCATCTACACGCTACCACTAAATTGGTATTAAAGACATCTTTCGCTACCTTAAAGGTACTGCGAATATGGGATCATCTATCCCTACGCATCCCATGATGGATAACCCCTCTTAGATCCATGAAGTGATGCTTGCCTTGTTAGTTACGCTGACGCAGATTACTTATCAAACCCGCACAAGGCACGTTCCCAGGTTGGTTATGTCCTTTCCATAGGGAACACTACAATATCTTGGAGGTCTATGGAATAGACTCTTGTTGCCACCTCTTCAAACCACGCCGAGCCCATCGCTTTACATGAGACCACACGTGAAGGTATTTGGCTACGATGCATTATCGAGCACATATGGCATACTTATGCTTTGTCTTCTGTTAGTGGAGTCCCCATGATTCTCCATAAAGACAATGCCATTTGTATTGACCATTGAAGAAGGGATTTATTAAAGGCGACAATATTAAGCATATTGCCCCGAAGTTCTACTTCATACATCAGCAAAAGCATCAGAAGTTTGAAGTCAAGCAGATTTGTTCCCGAAGACAACCTCGCGGATATCTTCACCAAATCTTTATCGAAGTCTACCTTTCCAGAAGCTTCTTCGAGGTATTGAATTGCGTTTACTATTTGATTTACAACGTTTGTAGTCTTTAGGGGGAGCATTGTCGAATTCAGGGGGAGTATCCCGAAGTATACTCACTTGACCTTAATGTACTCTTTTTCCTTTTAGCACAGGACAACTTTTTCCCATTGGGTTTTGTTGCCTGGCAAGGTTTTTAAGGAGGCACCCACATCGGGTTGGTCATACCTCTGTACGCTTTTAGTGTTGACAAATGCATGCTCACTTTTTCCACTTCGCCTTTGGTTTTTTTCCCATTGGGTTTTCCTTTGGCAAGGTTTTAGTGTTAGCATTCTTCCCATGGATTCCCCATTGACTCATGTTCCTCCGAGTGCCTGCCGCAACGACTTCATCAACTGCCTACGCTATTTGTCCGAAGATCTGATGCGCCTACTTCTTGAGTTCTCCACACTCAAGGGGGAGTGTTGTAGGAATATTTATTTGGGTATGATTGTGTAAACTAGAAGTAGGAAACCTTGATGGACTCTATATTAGCTAAAGCTCATTCCTATTGGGATTGGTTGAAACCCTAACTTGTTTCCCTATAAATAAAGGCACTACGAAGGAGGATAAACACACCTCTCTTCTATTCAATTATACGATTCTCTCTTACTAACGATTCTCTGTCTCTAAGGATTAGCTATTCATTATTACTACAACAAACTATGGCTATTGAGAATTGTACTCCCGCGAAAATGTGGCAACTGCAATTGTAAATAAAAAATTGCCACATTTTTGTGGGGGCCTAATTCTCAATAGCTATAGTTTTAGTTACAAATTGCAATAGTGAATATCAATTACTGCACTTTTTGTGGTTACGGATCATTGTGGCTAGGGCAAGGTTTTTTGGCCCGATCCCGTCCTTAAAAATTCCATCCCGATTTATCCCATCCCGAAAAAATAGGGATATTCATCCTGTCCTGGTATTATAAGGACAAGACCAGGATTGATTTTGAAAAAAACCGGGATCCCAGTATTATACATCCTATATACACGTGTTGACATTTGATTGGTGAAAAAATATATTAGTTTGATATAGTTCATGCATGAATTTAAATTTCTCTTGCCATCTTCTCTACATCTTTGATGTTGTTCATTCTTCTATATGGTTTGGGAATTGAAATTGGGCATTGGATAATTAAAATTATGGGTTCAATTTGAAATTAGGGATTGGAATTGAAATTAGGGTTTAGGATTCATTAAAAATGATATTAGTGTCACGGTTAAAAACCAATTCAGTTAATGTTATGAAAGTTTGAATATGTAAAACTTATGAAATTCATGATTTTGTATAGGTTTGGTTATGTTGTAAAAAGTTTGGATATGTTAAGTGTAGCTTTTGAATTTCATTGTTTTGTATAAGTTTGGATAAATATGTTTAGCTTTCAAATTTCATAGGTTTGAGTTTTAAATTTTTATGTTGGTGTTATTTGATGGATATGCTTCCAAATTCCAATAAAAAAATGTTGCCAAAAAGTTTTTGAAGAATTTTCGGGAAACTGGGATTTCCCTATCCCCAATCCCACAAAAAAGGGATTCTAAAAACTGGGATCCCGATTTTCCATGACTGAGATCGAGACCAAAATATAATCAATTTCTGGAATTGGGACGGGACGGGACGGGATCGGGATCGTCTCGAACCCACCCCTAATTATGGCTGTTATGACCGGTCTCGAGAATTCCAATGAAATGACGAATATGTCCTTTCAAGTCAACCGTTGACTTTTGAACAGTGGGAAATTACATATCTAATATTGTACTTGAAACAAAGAGCTCGACAATACGAACGCGTCCACGAAGACATAATTAAATTCTGAGTTGTAACGAAGCTGAAACGGACGAAAAACGGTTATGGGAAGTTGTGGAACCCACCACATGGCGTGTTCTGATTGGGTGGAATCTTGGGGATGCTTCGGAAAACCGATTTGGGGTGGGTTAAAAAGAAAACCGGCCCAGGTTTCCAAATGTTGAAACCAACCGAAAACCCCTCCCCCCCCCCCCGCCTCTCCCCCCGCGAGGGAACGGCCACCCACCCCCCAAAACCCCCTGAACCAGCAAACAAACCCGCTGCCCCCCCCCCCCCGACCCCCCCCCCCCCCACACCGAGACTGAATCCCCCACCCCCCCATCTCCCCCCCACCCCCCCCAGAGAACCACTTCCCACCACACCCCCCCCCCCCCCCCCCCTTCTTCACCCACAAAACCCCCTTTTTTCCTCCCCACACCTCAGATAAAAATATATAAAAAAATCGCATAAAAAAAATATGTTATATGAAAAAGATCAAAACAATAACACAAAAAAAACCAAAAACCAAACAAAGGGGAAAAAAAAAAAAAAAAGGGGAAAAAACCCCCAAAAACTTGTTGAGAAAATAGCATGTGTACTATATCGCACAAGTAATAGTAAGTATTGAGTATCGATCCCACGAGAATTAAGTGTTTTACTTATTTAATTAACTAATTTTGGTGCTAATGCAGACACGAAGTGTAGGACTAGAGTGAACGATTTGATTTGTAGCAGTGAATGGTGAAACGTAAATAGTAATGTAAATAGTAATAGAATAGAAAAGCAATTAAAAACACACAATTGGAGAATGGATTAAACACAAATTAATAAACACACTAGAGCATAGATTTCACCACAATCAATCCAACCTAAGTCACAATCCAATTTACTATTCCATTCATGTCATGTTGATGGTTAAGTTCCCAAAATTACACAATATCCGTGTCGTCCAAATTATTATGCATCTTTCCATATGCTAACAGTCTATGTCATCTAGATCAGTTAAACACATAAAAAGTCATTAAGTTCTTTGGATACTTTTGTAAAACAACATAAACCCTAGTGCATGTCGTCTACATCAAGGAATTTATGATAGCAGTTGCAAGAAGCTAAACGCAAGTTAAGCATGTCGTCTACTATAACTTGCATCAAATAACTCAATTAACAATCACAAAGAAGGCAATCAAGTATGAACAAACGGCAATTGATATTCAACATAGACATAAACTTCATAGAAAATCAAAATCACAACTTAAGTCTTCATGATCGGGCTACATCTTAGCCCTAGCAAAAGAAATTAGTTACTCATAGTCATAATTGAAATAACAAAATAAATCATAAAGTAAAGAACTCCCAAGCGCCAAAGCTCCAATCCGCGCTCCTCGGCTTCGAAAGCAAACTAGAAATATTATATGAAAGGGTGCGGATAAACAGTGCGGCCGCTCAACTTATATAGGGGCTCTAATCAAGTCCTAAAGCAAACCCTACTTCTAATCCAAAAAGGGAATTAATTAAATCACAATTCCTATTCCACCAGGGAGAACTTTGCAACAGATTGCATGACTGACTTGGGCTCCCAAATGGGCCTGCGAAAATCCACCAAAAATTGGGCTTAAAGATCTTTGTCTCATCTTCAATTTAAATACTCACGGACTTCTAGGAAAAATCTGTAAAGGCTCCAACGATCCAATCTTTCACAGCTGCGCAAATCTGTCAGAATTCGCAATTGGGCCAACTTGTAAATTCAATATCAAATAAATGGCGCAAGAGAAAAATCTGAAACTTTGGGAAATCGATCTTCAACGTCTCGGCTTCCTTCAGTAATATTTCTAGATGCAAATTCGTCCAAATAATCCATCTTTTGACTAGAAACGCGCCAACTGTACCTGTAGACAGATTACGTGCAAAACAAAGCAATAAGTCCTTTTTATATTAAATTCATGGCATAAAGGCAATCAATTAATGGGTAAAATATAGAGTAAATAAGCACCTAACAGTATTCTTCTGTTGTAGTTGCTCTAATACAGTTGTATGATTGTTATGGGCCCAATCGCGGCATTTGTTATTTTTTTTCCTCTTTTTTTTTGTGTGTATGCGAGGGTAGGCTTCGCCCCCCCCCCTTACGGAGGGGGGGGGCCCGACACCGGGGCCGTGGGGGGGGGGGGGGTAAAAAAGGGAAAAAAAACAAAAAAATAAAAAAAAAAAAAAGAAAAAAAAAAAAAAAAAAAAAAATATATAAAAAAAAGTTTAAAGGGTTTCCTTTATAAAAAAGTAAAGCAACACTCGAATGTATTTCAAAGTGTAAATAAATGATCAAAAAAATAATAAAAATAGACTTGTTCTATACATAAAAAATTACGAGGAAGAAATGATAGGAGTAGTAGAGTTGCTAATTCCCCTATACGGATAAAGAAAAAAGTTGCTAGTTATCCTTTGGTGAGTATAATATGCTAATTTGTTGTGAGTGGGTGAGATTTAATACAAAGTGGATGAGATTTAATGCAACTACTATGTATGTCTAAAGCTCTACTCGATCTGTCTCCATGACTGGACCTTTAACCAACCAGTCCCTAGACCTGCTTTATGTATGTCTAAAGCCCTATTCTGATACGAATTGCAGGTTGGCAATGAAGGGGGTAATTTCAAATAATTTTTACAAAACAGATCACACAAATGACCAGTCACCTAATGTGATAAACCTGACAATTTGTTTATTCTTAATTTTAACCTTAGCAGAAGTTATGTGACCAGATCCTTATACTTAACAAATTATATATGCTTGTGAATTGTTCAAACATATTCGAATGTTATATCAACTTAGGTCCTCAACAAATTCAGTGAGATTGAATATTGCGAGCTATCCACAACCACAGCTTATTAAATCCAACGGTTCTAATGCAGCATTTTAAGATGATAATTGTCACATCCCGTGATCGGCTCTGCCGTAGCACGATATTGTCCGCTTTAGGCACTCTCCTCTCTGGCCCTCACGGTTTTGTTTCATGGAACTCATGAGCACCTTTCCAGTAAGTTACCCATCCTGGGATTGCTCTAAGCCCAAACTTGCTTAACTACAGAATTCCTATGACTCCGAAGCCGGTGAGCTCCCAAAAGGCCTCGTGCTAGATGGAGGTGGGCATGTACATATAAGGCACATCACCCCCGCTCCGTTGGTCGATGTGGGATCGTACAATCAGTCACGCAGTTTTGTCCATATTGTAGTTCAAGTTAAGTTGGTGCATAAATAAATTCAATTTTAAGATTGGTCAACTGGTTAACAATTCACTGAAATGGACACAAGATTTTAGTACCCGAAAAAACCCCAAAAGGGTAAAAAATCGGTGGTCTATTAGAAGACCGGTCTTCCACTATGAAATGACAAAAGATGCCCAGTACAAGGTTCAGACAAGCTCAATATCTATGTACCTAACTTAGATGCAGCAGTCCCTCGTGCGGCTTCTTCTCAATCACTTCACGTCGAGTGGTTCCAATGACTGGTCAATCATTTTCCAAACAATACACATGTATTTCTGGTCAGCAGCACCAAACATGTTATGTTGTGAAATTGTATGACCAGTCACCAACAGAGTTACAGAAAGCTACGGAGCTTCGGTAAATCCGCTAGACAACCGGCTGTTTTCTACTGCAACTACGAAACTGGGCAGAAAAATCGATGTCAAGAAGGCTCCTACAACTCAACCTTGTCTAGGAACATGCGTGAACATGGAAGATAAAGATTGTACACACTATTTTGACTTCTAACTATGTCAATTTAGAAACATGGAAGTCTAAAACAGTGAAGATAAGAACTTCTTCAAAGTTTGCTTCAATTATAATTTTATGTGAAAAACTGAAACTTAGAAGAAATTCAAACGCATGCCATCCTTAGAATTGTTGCAAGGACTCTATGTAATTGAAAGCTCTCAAGAATTCAAACACTACGCCAGAAATGCCCTATTATAGCATACCATCACGGCACTTTTTTCAAACTGCTATAAAGAGTGCACCCAAAAGTGCTATAAATGAAAATAGGGACACGCTGGGGTTTTTTGTTTTTTTAAAGAGGGCGCGCGGAGGTTTTGGGGTGAAAATTCTCCAAGTGTTCCGCTCCGCCAAAACTTTTGCCATTTCCGCCAAAACTTTTCTAAGTACTCCGCTCTCCAAAAGTCGAAATCACTACCCCTTCCCAATTTGGCTTAATTGTTAAAATGCCCCCCCAAACTCATTTTCGGTAAAAATTCGCCCCCCCAAAGTTCAAAATGCCATAATTCGCCCCCCCTAACTCAATTCTGTTAAACCGTTGCCCCCTTTCAAGCTTTTCCGTCCAATTTTGCTGAGGTGTCATTATAAGTGGGTCCCACTTGCCATTTGGGTCAAAAAGTGGGACCCTAAAATCCAACTAAGCGGCAACCCCTCTCCAGATCCTCCTCCAACCACACGATGACGCCGATGGCTGCGGAGACGACGACCAGCACCAACCGGAGAAGAAGAGCGTGTTCAGCTGGATTCGAGGCGAAATCGGGCTGCGGATTTATTACTACGACGAGCTGGTTGAGGACTCTACTTGTCTTCTCAGCAAAATTGGACGGAAAAGCTTGAAAGGGGGCAACGGTTTCACAGAATTAAGTTAGGGGGGGCGAATTATGGCATTTTGGACTTTGAGGGGGCGAATTTTTACCGAAAGTGAGTTTGGGGGGGCATTTTAACAATTAAGCCTCCCAATTTCTAAGTACTCCGCTCTCCCAAAGTCGAAATCACTCCCTCCCTCCCTCCCAATTTTCTAAGTGTCATCCCTCGAAATCACTCCCTCCCCATCCTGCAAACCCACAAATTGTCGCCAAAATCCACAAACCCACTGCAGAATCCCACGAACCCACTGCAGAATCTCACCAGTTTCAAGTCCCACAAGCTATTGGTGAGGTTTCGAAAACCTAATCTCTGTACTGTTTGGTTTCGGTAGAAATTGCTCCTTTTGTAATCCATTATTCTTCGATCTTTCTTCGTCAACCTCCAATCCTCCATCGTCGACCTCCGATGACGACATCGCCCTCCTCAAGACCTATGTAAGTCCTCTCACCTCGATTTTCCGCTAACCCTAGCTTCCACATCTCTCGATTTCCGATATGTTACTGCGCCTTTCGATTTCGATGAATCTCGAAAACCCTAATTGATGTGTTGCCTCGTATTGGGTATTGAGTACTTCTTTGGATTATGCAAGGGGTTGGGTCCTTACCCAAACGGTATTAAGAAAGTGGAGAAGGAAGTTAAAGATTTGGCTAAGAATATCAATGATTTGTGCGGTACGTGCATACTCTTTAATCAATTTGTGCCCCAATTGTGAAAGTTTGGGTTTTTTGGTTTAGCTTTGTCCGTTTTTCGAGCTAAGGTTGAATTCTTTATAGGGATTAAGGAGTCTGATACTGGATTAGCTGCACGCAGCCAGTGGAATCTTGTTTTCGACAAGCAAATGATGCAGGAGGAGCAGCCTCTTCAGGTTTGGTTTGGTTTCACAAGCAATTTATACAGCCAGTTGTTTGCGGTGAACTCCGATAATGAGGCGTTTTTGTTTATTTTGTTACCCAGGTGGCGAGATGTACAAAGATAATCAATCCCAACTGTGAGGATGCTAAATACATCATAAATGTCAAGCAAATTGCAAAGGTCTAGTCTTTTTTTGTTTAGCTAAAGCAGCGACCGTTTACATTTGTTCTGTGATTAACTCCTTTTGTATTGTTCTCTTGTTCCGTCCTAATTTTGTATAACTTCTGGAAAAATTACAGTTTGTTGTCGGGCTTGGTGACAAGGTTTCCCCAACTGATATAGAAGAAGGCATGTACGTGGGGTAGGCCTTCCTGTTCTTTCAACTCTTTCTGAAAATTTGTTCATTCTATTAGTGCCTGCTGCATAGTCTTGTTTCTGTGTTGGTTGTTGTCTTGTTTTTTTTTTGTCTATCAATATGTATTATTGACTAAAAATGCCAATAGCTTATGATATTGTTTGTTTTCATTAGAGCATGCAAAGTGAAACATCTAACAAGTGCAATAATCTAAACTGGAATGGACAAGAAGACATAGTTGCTGTGGGTCGACTCTGTGGAGTGTTGTGTTTTTTTTCTTTCTATTTTGGAGCGAGATGGAGTTCAAGATTTAAGGTTTGGCGTTATTTATATATTTCATTGCATGATGAATTGATTTACTTTGAAGTCCTGCCTTCGCTGTTTTGGTCATTTTTATAGTTAAAGTCCTATAGGTGAGTTTTGGAGGAGCACCATGCTTCGGCCAACCTATCTATTTGTTGATGTTTTCTGAGTGGAAACGTGTTACTTTGAAGATTCTTATTTTTACTCTAGAAAACAAATAAAGTAATTATATATGAGTATTGAATAAGTATATTTCATTCTCTATGTACTTATGAGTATTGAATAAGAAGGTGGTTCTAATCTTTCCTTCTTTTGTCTCTGCTTCAGAAAAGTTTCAACACAAGAATATCTCAAGAAAAGAGAGCAAAAGAAATTGGATGAAACAGGTATGTAAAAAATTACTTTTTTGCTGTTACCTACAGTTAGCTTACCCTAAACGTAAGAAAAGAGCAAAATCTGTTGGTATATTACAGCACAATCAGTGTTGCTTATTGTTTTGACATGTAACTCAGGGACGATATAGAGAATGAAATATACTTATTTGGTGGCGTGGAGCTCACTGAAGCAGAAAAACATGAATTGAGGTAATGATAATGAATGCAGTTACCAAATTACTTTGCGATGATCAGATGCTGGTTACGGAGTCTAATTTTTTTACCCCATGCATGATTTTGTGCTATACAGTTACAAGAAAACCATATTGGAGCTGGTGAATAAGAGGATAGATGAGCCGGCGGATACAAATGGGGTAATTGGGAGATTTTGATAACTTACCATTGTTAGCTTGGTTTCTTATGTGAGCTTTTTCAAGAAGAGTTGTCTTTTTAGAAGTCTCCTGATCATATCGGAGTAAATAAGTGACTGGAATACATTAAATACCTTTATTTTCTCTGTGTGTTCAGTCGTTGTCCTTATATATCAATGTTATCATCAGATTATGAATTATACTTTCATTCTTTTTTGAATGCAGTACATGATACCAGAGGCCTATGATGAGGAGGGGCGCGTCAATCATGATAATAGATTTTCTAAGTTTGTGCAACGCATTAGGTGATTACATAGGAAATGTTCATAATTACTACACCATTTGTCTAATCATGATTCATTTTCTTATCTGGTGTTTATCTCTATTTCATTTATATTTTCATACCTTTGTTTTTGACTACACATTTTTTCATTGTGCATTTTATTTAGATTTCTGTTTCGGATGGAAGATGGAAGATGCTCTTGGCACTACCATCGCATGGTCGGTAGACAAGTTATTTAGCCGGAGTAGTCAAGTAAGTGGCAGAAGGCTTAAGGAGAACAATTAGACAATTTTAGTGTTTTTTCGTAGTTTGTTGGTAACAAGGCTTCACTAGACCACGAAAGGGCTTTTACAACGGTGAAAAACTGTTGTCTGTGTTTGAGGAATACTGTGATGAAAATCGATGTGATCCTTGATGGCCATAAAAGATAACAGTAACAAAGTGTTGTCTACAAATTTTGTCTACAAATTTTATAGACAACACGTATATATTCAGATCACGGTGAATAACTGTTGTCTTTAGTTTTATAGACAACAGGTATATATTAAAACTGTGATCTCATTGGATAATAAACAACAGCTTCGTTGCTTTCCCCGTGATCTTTCTGATTTTGAGACAACATTTTGTTGCTTAAAACCATTGTCTTCTCTTCTGTAGACAAGTCGTTTGTTGCATTTCTACTTGTATTAATACATGTACACATTTGTATTTGTACAATCTATTTTATTCATTCACAAATCTCAATCCTCAATCCATACATATATTTAATATAAATCAATATTGTTCATAAATCTACATGCTTCCACAACAATTCGAATTTTCCTAGTCTAAAAAAAGTATGATAACCTATCAACGTTAAAGTCTTGAAGTCCTTGGTCACTCTCATCCCAATCAACTGAGCAAATCTCTTGAATGCCTACACATCTCAATCCAAAATAATCCTGCAAAGCAAAATCTTCACAAGTTATACATAGAAGAAGAGTCATACCTACAAATGATATGAGTTTCTGCACTAAACCACACTAAATGAGCAAAAAAGCAATTATGCAATTCTTATGCAGAAATGCTTTTTAGCTTGTGGAACAATTAATAACCAAGAACAGAGCACTCAGAGCTAACAACAATCATTATCAAAGAAAGTATAACAGAAGCAATAGAGCATCACTATCACATTAAACTTTACCGGCTACAAATACTTTTAAAATTCAAAACTGAAGACACAGCTTATGGAGAATGGTTTAGCTTAGGTCGACAGAACATACCTATCTACTGATGTAAATTCTGTCTAAAGTTGAGATGCTCTTTCTTTCACTACACTTAAAGGAATTGACAACCCCAATTTGCACTCACCCCCCCCCCCCTACCCCCCGAGAATTGCATAGTCGATATTGGGCTCTATGCGAAGAGCTCGACGATACGAACACGTCCGCGAAGACGGAATTGGATTCGAGTTATATCGAAGGAGTTACGGGCGAACGGTTTGGTGGTGTATATGGGCTGCCACGTGGCAGCACGGATTGGCCAGAAGGGGCTGGACCCTTCTGGAAAGTCGAACCGGGCTTTAAAGCAACCGGCGAGTTTCCTTTGGGAAACTCAGCCCGCGCGCGTACCGCGCGTGTTCGCCGGCGAACTCGCCGTCCGCCATCATGGGACTGCCGACCACCACCATCGGATTCCCCTCACGAGACGAACCAAGCACCAAGGTCGGAGCTGGAACCCTCGTCGCCGCACGACGTCGACGGAAACCTGAGTTTTCATCGTTTCCGCAAATCGACCCCGAAGCCCGATTTTGGTACCATTGGATTCCTTGGCTTCCGAGATAGATTTTGACATAAAATTCGTTGAAATGGTTGAGATTTGAGGATTTTAGAGCTCGCCGAATTGGGAATAGTCGCGAAATTGGGAATTCCACGGCACCGCGCAGACTGCGAATCGGATTTTCCAGATTCCGATGAGTTCTCCCGACGTGCGCGCGCCGCGAAGGGACGCCGGCGGCGCGTGCCACGCGGCGCCACGTGTCGACACGTCAGCGCCACGTGTCGCACGTCAGCGCCACGCGTCCGCCAGGTCGCGCCACGTGGGTGCCACGTCGCGACACGTGGCTGCCACATGGGCACCACGTCAGCGCCACGTCAGCACCTGTGCGTGCCACGCAGGCATCGGCGTGCTGACGTGGCGCCGTTGACCGGCGTTGACCAGGGTGGACCGGCCACTTTTCCGATTGGAAACGCCGTTCGGATCCAATGGCGACCTCCGTTTCGCATCCGAGATACGTTAAACCCCGGTTGGGCAAAACATGGAAATTAGGGTTTCGGAGATGGTATTCGATTATGGTTCTTCTGACGGTTGTTTCGTGGGAACCTTATAGGTATTCGAGCTCCGAGTGAGACACCATGGGCGAGAGTACTTCAGACGAGTTTGACGGTGGAAATCACTGTGAGTGGATGGGTTTTGTTTTCCTAAAGTATTGGTTTGCATTACAGTCAGGATATGGTATTAGCATATAGATATTTATGCATCTGATTTCAAATTCAGTTTTAGAGTCTAGTGCACGTAGTATCACACGTACATTTTAGTACTCGGCTACGCCGTAGGACACAGCGCTCACACATTGCCCGATCCGAAGACCCCACCTGCTAGCATTATTTTCCTGATAGCGGTCCCTCGCGTATTCCAGGGACTGGGGTGATGATGTGAGTGGGAGTAAGGGGTTTATATTTTCATATGTACACGCGGTGCCTTGCGAACCCTGGCACTGGGTGTGGTATATCGCGTGCACTTCAGGCGCGACCAGAGTATGTTCAGATTCTGATTTCAGACAGCTTATGTTTTTAAAAGGGGGGATATATAATATATTTTACAAAACTTTTAAAAAAAATAATTTTTTTCCCCCCCCACACCCCTTTCCCCCCCCCCCACCCAAAACAGACGAGGGGAGAGACCCCCCCCAAAAACACCCCCTCCCTCCCCCCCTCCCTCCCACACCCCCCCACCTCCCCCATCCCCCCCTCCCCCCCCCCCCCCCCCCCCACACTCACTGTCATGAAGCCTTTTCTTTCTTCTCTATCCTGAATTCAGCACAAACAAAATAAAACAGCAGTAATCAAATACTGAATCATGCCTCCAGTCAAGAAATAAACACTAGAGAGAGGAAGAAGAGGAAATCCATAGAAAGTATCTTACCTTTTTCCAGCGCATTGTTTTAACATAGCAAGCTCATCTTAACAGAATGGCTCAACATCATTGATCTGCATACCTATTACTAACTCACTATGTATAAGCACCTTAAACTGACAAAAAATGGTCCAAGCCAAAATGGTCCAAGACAAAGTAAGGAGAAAGGTCAGGGGTGTAACAAAAGCACTAATACAGTATTTGGAATATGATGAAACAGTCATTTGTGCCTAAATTCAAGCTCATTGATGCTAAGTTTCATAATTTCCACCAATTTTTGAGACAGTAAAGTGATAAATAACTTGTCTAATATCACCTCAACAAACATACACATTGATGAACACTACCTTATCAGTTGCACTCTCTCAAACAAGAGCCACCAAGCAAACCTGTTCCCAAAAAATGCTACGGTAGAAGAAAAAAACATAAATAGTATGGACTTCTCGTTTACTAGGAAATTAACCACAAAAAGGCAACTTCTTTTTGCAAAGTCTGAGCCTTCAACTGAGAAAATGCAGAAGAATCTTAACATTCTACATATTAATGAAAAACTCTTAAGCATTGAGTACTGACTTAACACTTAGGGCCATTTTGATACATTAGTCGTATAACAAAGAGACTACACTAGTTGAGTTAATGTTGACAGAGGATCTTACCATTATTCGCAAGCATGAGGACAGTCTTAAGAGACAACTTCCTACTGCAAAAGTTGAACAAAACCTCAAGAACATTGTAGCCTCCTTCTGTGCCATACCACCTCACGTTTGGAATTCCAGCTGCCAAAGTTGCATAAAATGGTCAATCATTAGAATCAGTACGATAAGCACTATATCATGCAAAAAAGGTCAGCAAGATGCATAGTGGTAAAGAGCCTTACTTCCTCCCTGTAGTATTTTATACAACTTTGATTCATACAACAATTGAGGATGCTTTGTCTTGACATTTTCCTGGAATGAAGAGTAAATATAATTTAAGCAGCAAAAACATAACTCTGCAACAAACAAAAAGATATCAATCCATAGATTAAAGACTGATATAAATCACAAAATCCAACAGAGAAGCAAAACAAATACAAAAGGTGTGGAAGTCAGAATTCGTACTCACGAGCAATTGCAGAGATGAGAAACACTAATGGAATACAAAAAGTTAATAATGAAAACATAAGAACGTTCAAGATGCAATAGAGCAAAAGCACTGTAAGTTAGAAATGCCCCCAAGTCGTCAAGAGACATAGATTTCGAGGACCATTGCATCTAAGACACTATGAAATGCACTGTAAGTTAGAAATGCCCCCACTCATCAAGAGACATAGAGGATGATAAGGAAGATCAATACCCCAGCAACCAAACAGAAAAAATTAATCACTGACAGTAGCATATGCATGAAAATTAATCATGGCTATAAGGCCAACTACAGAAGTTGTCCTCTAGCAATGACAAGTACGCCTGAAATCAGAAGTATCAATTATTCCTGTAGTCAGGAATGCTACAAGACCACCTTAAAATGAATGTTTAATGATTAACTTAAGGTGCGTCATGGACCACGCTTACTCGGTTCATATTATACAGAGCCTCCACCATATCAACGCTTCTGTTGCGCACTGCAGCAGCCACTTAAACACCCACAGAAATCAATATTCTAAGACATATTGCAATAAATAAAACATAACTAAAAGATTATTGCATAACAACACTTCATCAAAGCATCAACTGCACTTCGTAACATACACCCAAATGTCCAAAACTGAATTTTCCTACAACATGTTTCACCAAGTAATGTGCAAATTGCATTGCTTTAACTTTGATTAGAGCACCAAAAGATTGTAGTTATCTACACAATTTCCAAATCCAACTGAATCAGGAGACAAGTGGCTGACATACCTTCCTCCAATCCTTCCCATGCTTCCTGTAGGCATCGTAAAACCGCTGAAGCTCTCCCTTGCTCCACTGCGGTCCCATCTTATCAGACAACTTTTTCTTCTATGCAAAACATGTGAAAAAAAACCAAACATCAAGGGTTTTAGACAATCAGCCTACACAACTGCAAAAATGAAACAGATAACCACCTAAAGAGACTAGGAATTACCTGTTGCTGCTTCTTTTTGTTTGAACCTCCCGCATATTTCTCAGAAGATGCCTCATTTAAAGCAGCAAACCGCTTTGCACTCTTCAACAATAACAAGCCGAAATCGAAAACCCATTTTCATTCCAACAAAATACATAGCCCCAAAGTCCCAAAGATGATCAATTGAAAGAGAAAAAAACAAAACCCAATTTTCAAATACTCAAAAATTTAAATTTTTCGAAACCCAGAAACCCAATTTCAAATTCGACAAAATGCTTGGTTTCACAAAACCCAATTCACATTCGGAGATCGACTACCCAATATTCAAAATCCACTCCAGATGCAATCAGCAAAAGCCCATCAACGATGCACGCGCCCCCAAACACCCGAGTCAAGGCGCGGCCGCCATCCAAGCAGCCATAAACACCATCGTCATGGGTTTCGAACTGAGATCTAGGTTGCGGATGACCTCACAAGGTGGTCGGTGCGGCCGTCGCAAATCGCCGATTCCAACGATTCCATGACCGTCACAAGCTGGGCATGTTGTGATTGAATGTTGTGAACTCATCGGTGTGTTCGTGCAAGTTTCGAGGACGGCAGAGACGTCAAGGATGGGGGTGTTCGAATTTCAAAAAAAGGCTTCAGATCTGATATGTGGGAGGGGGAGATGACTTTTCATAGCAAAAAGGATACATATGGAAATTTTAGGAACAATTTTAAATCAACAGTATCTTCCGTGTTTTGCTTTTTAATTTGTGCATGTGTATTAGATCACATTCTCTCTCAAAACTGTTGTCTGTTTTCTGCGTTGGAGTTCATAGATAACAAAAAATAGACCAAAGTGTTATATATGAATAAGGACAACAGCAAATAAAATTTTTGTTATCTGTGAGGTGTTATCTATTCCATATGGTGGCCTAGTGCTTGTAATATGAAACCTTCAAGTCTTTTGTCGGATATTGTATCTTGTACAATATTGTATTTTGAAGTTGTGTTAATTGCAATGAATTTTCTTGAACATTGTTAATTGCTTAGTTGGGAATGTTGATTGTTTTGTTGGAAGGGTTAAAATGCCTCAAGAAAGCTATAGAAACGAAAATGATATCTGGTATAATGGTACTATTGTAGCATTTTGGAATATTAAAATCGCAGCATCAGCACAAAGCTATAAAAAGGATGTAATAGCGCCTAAAATACGCTATAAATGTGCTTATTTATAGCATCATAAAAAGGCTATGATAGACCCCCACTTTTCTTAGCGTCGGCAAACACAACGAGCCTTAAAACGCTATTAAACTCTACCATAGCGTTTTCTGGATGCTATAATAGGCCCTTTGTGGCGCAGTGAAAGTGTGAAACCGAAGAAGGAAGGCAGCACAAGGTGAGAGGTTTTTGAAAGATAAAATGATATTTTGAATGCATAAAAACCCCAATGAAGTGAGAGAAGAAGTTTAGAATTTATAGAGTAAGGATAAGATGTGAACGGTCAAGATTGTAGGATATTTGTATCTTAGACATAAATGTAATTGGCTATCCTTGTCTCACAAAAACATTGTAAAATCATTCACATGCTCAATCTAGGTGTTTAGTAGTTAGCCTTAAGCTTAGTGATAAGTGGTCGAGTTGAAGATCAAGAAATGAAGACATGCTTGGATGTGTTATGATTAACTCAACACTTAGTATAAATTGCATTTGCATAAACTTTTCAAAACTTAGGATTAAAATTAAGAAAAATGTATTTCTCATACAAACTCAGTTTTCTTACAAGCCGTGACTGGTCACCTTGATCCGCATGTGACAGTCACTTTTCTGACAGTAATGCTGATTGGTCTCTTAAACAGCTCAAGCTTCTATCCGGGTTGACCAAACATCTGTTTACCCACTGGACAATCAGCTACACTCCACTACCTCGGTTTGACTAGTTTTTTTGCAGATCTTAAGGTAATCTCAGCCGATGGATTCTTATCCTTTAGGCCTATATATTTCAAACTCTTCCCCCACTATTCAGTTAGGGTTTTTGTGCACAACATTTCATTTTGCACATTTCAAAAGCTCTCACTTTGTGCTGCCATTTTTCCTCTCGGATTCTATCTTGTCTTCTTGAGTGCTTTTAGGTCACTTATATAGAAGCATTGTGAGATATTGAGGATGGCATGCGTTATGAATTCCTTCTAAGTTTCGGCTCTTTCAAAATCATATCTTTGAAGGAAACCTTGAAGAAGTTCTCATCTTCACCGTTTCAACTTCCTTGTTTTCAAAACTCATTTAGTTTAGAAGTTGAAATAGTGGTCTTCGATCTTGTCTCCCATGTTCACACATTATTTGAGACAAGGTTGATATTTAGGAGTCTTGTGACTTCATGTTTTTCTGCCCAGTTTTGTAACTGCTGCAGTAGAACACTCAGTTGTCCAGCGGTTTTACTGAAGCTCTTTAGCTCTCTGTAACTCTGCTGGTGACTAGTCACACATAATCACAGCTCATACATTTGGTGTCGTTGACCAGACATACGTGTGTATTCTCTGGAAAGTGATTGACCAGTCATCTGTACCACTGGAGGTGAAGCGATTGAAGAAGAAGCCGCATGAGGAACTGCTACATCTAAGACTAGGTACATTAGATATTGAGCATTGTATGAACCTTGTATTGGACATCTTTTTGCCGTTTCATAGTGGAAGGCCGGTCTTCTGATAGACCCCCGGTTTTTACCCTTTGGGGTTTTTCCGGGTACCAAAACATTGTGTTCATCTCTGTGATTTGTTAACAAGCTGACTAGTCATAAAATCGGATTTAATTATGCACAAACTTAACTTACAATGCAATCTGGACAAACTGTGTGACTGATCATCAAATTAACTGTTGCATTAGAACCGCTGGAATTGACTAGGCTGTAGTTGTGGATAGCCCGTAGAGTTCATCTTCACTGAATCTGTTTTGGGGATCTAAGTTGGCATAGCATTCGAATGTGTTTTGAACAACTCCACAAGCATACACAAACTGTTAATTAAAGGACTGGTCACATACTTCAGTGTGGGAAACTAAGTGACTGGTCACGTTGTTCAGTACAGAAACAAAGGTTCAAGTTCTCTGCTTTAGGTGACTGGTCACCTAAGTAATCTGTTGTGTGGATTGTTTGTACTTGCCGTGACTTAATTGAAAATTACCCCCCTCATTGCCAACATGCAAAGATGACCTCAATAAAATGAAACCTATGCAAATCCGAGATAGTGGGGTGCAATTGACTATCCATCGGATAAAAGCATGCTTGGTTAAAGGAATGATCAGCAGTCGCTGTCAGAAAAGTGAACTGTCACATGCGAGACTAAGGTGACCAGTCACTAAAGGTATGAAAATTATAGGTTTTATGAAGAACATATTTTTCTCAAATGAAACCTATGATATTCAAGACCTATATGAATGCAATTGACAGTAAGCTGGAACCATATGATCACCATGTCTTCAAGCCTTGATCTTCAAACCAATCAACACACCAACAAGTCTAGAGCTATGTGCTAATAACCTAAATTGAGCTTGTGAATAATTTTACAAAGTTTTTGTACAAGGATAGCCAATTTTACAATTGTTCTCACGTACAAATATCCTACATGTTCTTCTATAAGGTGTTCTACAAGTGTTATGTAAAGTATTCTTTAAGTGTTCTACACGGTGATGTACAAGTGTTCGGTAAGGTGTTTTACAAGTTCTACATGATGTTCTATAAATTTTCTACACGTTGTTCTACAAGTGTTTTGTAAGGTGTTCTACAAGGTGTTCTACACGGTATTCGGTAAGGTATTATACAAGTGTTCTACACAATATTCTACAAGGTGTTCTACATGTTTTCTATACGGCGTTCTACAAGTTTCTACACAATGTTCTACAAGTGTCTTATAAGGTGTTCTACATGGTGTTTTATAAGGTGTTCTAAAACTATTCTACATGGTGTTCTATAAGGTGTTTTAGAAGTGTTATGTAAAGTGTTCTACAAGTGTTCCACACGAAGTTCTACAAGTGCTCTATAAGGTGTTTTACAAGTGTTCTACAAGGTGTTCTACAAGTATTTTGTAAGATGTTTTACAAGTGTTCTACAAGTGTTGTGCAAGTGTTCCAAGTGTTTTATAAGGTGTTCTACAAGTGTTCTACAAGGTGTTCTACATGTGTTCTGTAAGGTGTTTTACAAGTGTTTGTTAGGTTTCCGGGCATATAATTGAGATTTTATTAATTCGATAATCAATAAATAATACGCAGCGGAAAGTAAACATGTAATTCCCAATAACATATCCGGTTGGTTGTATCGATAATTCGCAAAATAGAAAAACAAACAAATAGGAGATTGATCAAACATACTTGTTGTCTTTCTTCCACCGACATATGACATTGTTGAGCTCCTCTTGCTTGCCATGATCTTGGATTCAATCACGTTAACTCCTCAAGTGTTGAGCCTCTAAAAGTATCCACACTGGAACGCCGACGACGGACAACGGGATGAATTCTCAATTGTGATAGCAAGATTATTCACACAAGATGATCAATCAATCTCCAACAATTGGAGAGCCAAGGAGAGGTGCGGCACACACAATGTATCTAGGCAGTCTAGGTATTTTTCCCTCTTGCACAATCAAATTGTAGCAATTCTTGAACTTATGAGAAAAATAGCATGACTTTCATATTTATATATGCAAGCCCATGCCACAGGCTTACTAGGGTTGGCGCCACAGGCTTTTTGCCTCGGCCCAATCCTACTCCTTTATGGGTTGTTGACTTTTCAACTGTATAATTAAATAAAGCTCAATGCTTTCTAATTTAATTATGCAAGCCCAATATTAATTGATCCAATATATATAATTAACAATTAATCATATATATCTATGTAATTAACATTTAATTACATAATTCATCATCGTTTAATGTCGTCAGCACTACCATAGGTGTGTGACCTCTTAGGTTCTAACTAAAGTCAGCAGTGAAACAATACGTTCCACAAACCATAGTTGACGCCTAGCAACATGTCATGGCTACTCGGATTAGTAGAAGTGAACGTGACTAAATCATGTTTACCTTTTTCGAACCTTGGTTTGTAGTTACAATGTAATACGGTCCTTCTATCATCTATATCCCGATTGAGATGTGAGTGAGGGCATGTTGAGATTATAAGATCAGATCAGATCAAATTTTAATTTTGATACTTATCTCAACATTGAGATTTGTCAAATCACTATAAAGAATCTCAATCACCAAGATCCATCTCTGACGAAGCGGTTCTTACGAACCTACGCTTGATTAATAAACACTCTGCGCAGAGATTTTTAAGATGGATCGTCACGTGGCTTCTGAGGGATATCTCCTTCCATTGAACTGATTGCCGGAAGGTGATAGATTCCATATTGCGCATTCATGTACCTTCGTACCTATAACCATAAACCCAATCTTTACCCATGGGGTCACTGAACCATGTAGTGACCTTGAAGTAAAGTCAAAGTTTATGATGCTAAGCACAAGATATCCCAAAATGCCTCAGGTCTAAGGACTAATTACATACTACAAGCTGAAGCTCTGTAACGCTGGACATGTGGTAACCATCCATACGTTTAAGCTTCGGGGCAGTCAGGTTCAGTGGACTTGGTCAATAACAAGCACTTGTATATCCATCACATATCCAATACGCGTAGCACGAGACCATGCTAACCCTGATGCGATATACACCGGCCTCACAGGATAGTCAATGCCCAATTGACTCTCCATTGGTTAGGAACAATTTTGTGGATTAAGTATTATGCCCTACAAGTCTCCTTGCCCTAACGACGTTTAGGACATTGTAGTCATACCTTAATCCAATGAACTCATTCATAGCATATTATCTCAATAATATAAAAGCCACGCTCATAAATGAATAAATACTTGCCCTTTTATATATAGTTGAGTTGTTTATAATATTACAAAATATTTAGCTTTTAGGGCACAACTCCAACAATCTCCCACTTGCAGTTAAAGCCAATGTCTACAATAACGCACACCCATCTTTATGAGGTGTCGATCAAGCTGCTTCTGTGACATTCCTTTAGTGAACAGGTCCGCTACATTTTCTTCAGTATCAACTCTTTGAACTTGAATCATCTTCCTTTTCACAAATTCTCGAATTTTTGATAATGCTTTTCGATGTGTTTGGAAGACTTGTGAAACCGAGGTTCCTTGGCTTGAGCTAACGCCCCATTGTTATCACAGAACAAAGTCAATGGCGATTCAATGGTAGGAACTATTCCAAGTTCAGTGACGAACTTCTTTATCCAAACAGCCTCTTGACTAGCATCTGAAGCAGTGTAATATTCCGCTTCTGTGGTAGCGAGTGCCACGCATTTCTGCTTGCAACTCCTCCAGCTGACAGCTCCTCCATTCATAATGAAGACACTTCCAGAAGTGGACTTACTTTTCTCAGATCCCAAATGGTCGGAATCAGTAAAGCCTACTACAGACAACTCCTTGTCCACATTACCCCCATAAACCAGCAACATATCCTTAGTCTTTCGTAAGTACTTAAGGATGGTCTTTACGGACTCCCAATGCTGGCGGCCAGGATTTACTTGAGACCTGTGACTATGCCCACGACATAACAGATGTCTGGCCTAGTACATAGCATGGCATACATGAGCTCCATACAGCTGATGCGTAAGGGATTTTAGACATTTCTAATTTTTCACATTCAGTCTGACAACACATTTCCTTGGTCAGAACAACGCCAAGTCGAACAGCGAGGAAGCCCCTCTTCGATTTCTCTATGCTGAACTTCTTCAACATCTTGTCTATGTAATTGGACTGGGATAAGCCAATCATTCTATTAGGTCTATCTCGATATAGTTTTATCCCCAGAATGTAAGAGGCATCTCCCATGTCCTTCATGGAGAATGTACTTGATAACCAAGCTTTGACTTCATTAAGCATCGCTTTGATGTTTCCAATCAACAATATGTCGTCAACATAAAGTACTAGAAACGTGATTGAACTACCGTTGAGTTTCTTGTAAAGACACGGCTCATCTGAGTTTTGTTCGAAACCATATCCTTGTATGACTTCGTCAAATCTCACATTCCAACTTCGAGATGCTTGCTTGAGGCCATATATGGAACATTGAAGTTTGCATACTTTATGCTCTTCACCTTTCAGGACAAATCCCTTGAGTTGTTTCATGTATATTTCCTCTTCTAGGTAGCCATTTAGAAACGCTGTTTTGACGTCCATCTACCATATCTCATAATTATAATGGGCAGCTATTGCAAGCAAAATCCAAATAGATTTCATCATGACAACCGGAGAGAAAGTTTCTTCAAAGTCAATTCCTTCTCTCTGTCGATACCCCTTAGCTACCAATCTAGCTTTGTAAGTCTCGACTTTGCCTTATGAATTTCTCTTTCTCTTAAAAATCCATTTGTTTCCTATTGGTACTCTACCACTAGGAGGATCTACCAAGGTCCAAACTTGGTTGGAAAACATAGACTCTATTTCGGATTTCATGGCTTCTTGCCATTTTCTCGAATCGATGTCTGACATCTCTTCCTCGTAAGTCTTTGGATCATTGACCATATGGTCATTATCCTCATCCATCATTAGCAGACGATATGGTGTAATGATATTTCTAGTTGACCTACGAGTAGGTTCACCTGCTGCGGGTCTTTTGCGCTTCAGTCCTTGAGATGGCGTAGGTTGAGAAGACGACTCCCCAACGTCAACCATTGGGGACGTCTCTTCTTCGGCTCACTGCGCAGACTCTGTAGTCTCTCCTTGTCTGTCTGTCACTTCCTCTACAAGGTCTACCTTTTTGCCCTGTCCATCGTTCTTAACAAATTCCTCCTCGAGGAAGTGGGCATGTTTGCTGACGACCAACTTTTTGATCCTCAACATGGTAGAATTGGTATCCATAAGTTTCCTTCGGATATCCAATGAAACGGCATCTCTAACCTGTTGTCCAACTTTCTTGGCTCTAATGTCTTTATATAGGCCGGGCATCCCCATACCCCCAAGTGCTTTAAGCTAGGCTTCGTTCCCACGAACATTTCGTGCAGAATCTTTTCAGCACTCTTAGTTGGCACAAGGTTCAGCAGATATGCTGATGTCTCAAGCGCATAACCCCAGAAGGTTATAGGCATATCAGTATAGCTCATCATGGATTGAACCCTATCCATTAAAGTTCGATTTCTCCTTTCAGACACGCCATTCAACTGTGGTGTTCCAGGAGGAGTCCATTGCGATAATATTCCACAGTCTTTCAGAAAGTCTGTGAATTCGGAACTTAGATACTCACCTCCTCGATCGGATCGTAGATTTTTGATCTTTTTGCCTGTTTGCAATTCCACCTCATTCTTGAATTCTTTGAACTTTTCAAAAGACTCGGATTTGTTCTTCATAAAATACACATATCCGTACCGTGACTTATCATCGGTGAATGTGATGAAGTAAGGATAGCCTCCTCTTGCAATGTGATTCATGGGGCCGCATACATCAGTATGTATCAGCTCGCAAATCTCATCAGTACGCTTATTTACTCCATCAAATGGAGACTTGGGCATCTTTCCCTTGAGGCATGGCTCGCAGGGTGGTAGCGGCTTCGAAGCTTCAAGACTGATTAGTCCATCTTTAGCCAAACGTTCCAAATGCTTTTCATTGATGTGACCTAGTCACATATGCCACTTCTTGCTGAGATCGACCTCTTCTTGGGGTCATTTGCTCCCACTGTTATCGCTCGAGTTACAGTAAATCCCACCTTCCTGTTCTAGGATGTAATGGCGCCCCACAAGGTGCCCATTACCAATGGCTTCATCCTTATATGTGATATTACATTTGGATCCTCCAGTGAGGATGTAATACCCATCCAAATCTAAACAAGAGATCGACACAATATTATAAATACATGTCGGGATGTAGTAGCACTCTTTCAGAAAGAGACACTTGCCATTAGGTAGATCTCGAGTATGTGTGCCAATGGCACAAACATGCGCACGGGAACCATTCCCCATTCTCAATGATAATGCGCCTTTCTCTAGATGGCTGTCAATCTTCATGCCATGCAACGAATTACAAACATGATAGCAAGCTCTTGAATCCAGTATCCAGGGTTTGACAGTTTGTACTGCATCTCTTGAACCCATGATGGCAAGGACATTCGGATCAAAATCCGTTCCGAGTTCTAGAATAACTTCTTTCTCGAAAGTCCTTTGCCTCCTTTGTTCAATCAATTGGTTATCAGGGTTTGTTTGTAGTATTGAGCTGTGATGATGATTATCTAAAGAAAAAACAACTAGATTTTAATTAGCGATATGTTGAAATTCACCAAAATAAGATGGGTCTTTATCTTAAGTTGGCTTCCGTCTACTTTTCTTCGTTTTCAAAATTACCCTCTACGATGACGTGAGTTCCTCCCACTACTCGTGAGATCCCTCCATAGACGGAGTCGGAGGCTTGCGGTAGGAGGGCCAGACGCGCGTGTCGCTAACGCCTTTACCAATTATCCACCCAAGAGAGTTCACAACTCCTTTGCATCTTATGCAATTACCGACATTCAGCCTCTAATAATCTGTTACCCCAGAGAACACCTAAGATAAGTGATTATTAGTTGAAAATCCCACCAAATCGATAAGGGACCAAATTTAACCCCGATGCCCCGAATGACATACTAAGACACCGTGAGTTTTGGTATTATCGGACATCCAATGTTTGTGTCCTACTAACCCTCCCATTGCCGCCCAAAATGCCCCGAATGACATGCTAAGACACAGAAGGGTGTGCCGGTTAAAAGATTAGTAGGTTTCGGTGGAAGGCCTGGGTCCACTAGAACAATTCCAAGAAACCCTTACAAATTCAATATTTAAAATTGAGATACATAATTTAAACAAGAGATCCAGCAAATCGCATCACATGAATTTAAGGAGCTGATCATGGACTTCGTTTGGGCACGAGCCACACGCCCAAACCCTAGGTATGGCGGATTGCAATTTTAAGTCCCATCCCCGGCTTTGATTAAATGGTTAAGCATAAACAAACAATGCTAGCCATCGGGGCCATGCCCATACATTCACTCCATCTTTACAGGGCTTTTTTCAGCTTCGGGTTGCGCACAAACCACCTACCCACCGTCCGTCTTCTCCAACGTCGTCGACCTCCAATTTTTCAAAGTTTGCACGTCTTCTTTAAAACACACATAAAAACAAAAGAAACCTAATCCTTATAGTTTGGATTAGGGGAGGTACAATATGGAGAGAGATAGAACTTTTACAACACCAGAATTAAGAGGGAGTAGGGAACGCAGTTCCCATTTAATAAAACTGGAAATAAAACCAATAACCAATTTAATGTGTCACACTGTTACGACCCGTCCCCGATTTTATGGGTCAAATGACGAGAACACCCCTAGGAGTCTGAGATTGACTTTTTGACCGTCGAGAATTGCATAGCCAATATTGGACTCTATGCGAAGAGCTCGACAATACAAGCGCGTTGGCGAAAACAGAATTGGATTCCGAGCTATATCGAAGGAGTTATGGATGAAAAACGGAATTGTGGGGTTGAGTGGAATGCCACGTGGCGTGTGCAGATTGGCCGGAAGGTTTGGGGCCTTTTTGGAAAGCCCGAACCGGGCTTTAAATAGGAAACCTGTCCAGGTTTCCTAAAGAGGAAACCCGAACCAGCCACAAAAACTCGCCAACCCTCACCGTCGTTTCTCTCACGCCGGTCGACGATCGGACCTCCGACCACCACCATCAGCATCAGCTCGACGAGGCGAGCTCGGAGCACCAAGTTTTGGCGCTGGAAACCTTGTGGATCGTCGGCAACAAGACAGATGGAATCCGCGAGTTTGACGGCGTGATTCCGGCCAATTTAGCCTCCAGTGAGTTCTAAAAGTTATAGATTTGGATTCCTTGGCTTCTGTAGATGAATTTGCATATATGGATCATTCGATTTGGTGGAGAAATGAGGAAGTTAGGAGTTTTAGAAAACTAGCCGGAATAGTCGCCGGAATCTGGAAAATCTGATATGTGTGTTTTGTTGTTGGTCCACATTCTCTATCGGTTGTCGCTTGTTTAGGTTGTTTTCTTTGAAAAGTTTCTGTTATGTGTTACCCTGTCTGGTCAAGAACATTTTCTGCTTAAGATATTTTGATGGGTTGTACTCTAAATTGCCCACTTTGAACATTGGGGCTTATTTTGCTGTGACTAGTTTCGGTTCTGTTTTATTTGGTTAAGTTGCTGTGTTTAGTCTCTCTCTCACTATTGCTCTTAGTTTTTAATTGCTCCGGTTGTGCTATTCTCTCTCATTGTTCCTTGCTCCTTACTTTGTTGATTGATATTGTCGTATGCTTCCGTTGCTTACTCATTGTGTATATCCTTTGTCTTGCCATGACAAAAAAGGGGAGTAGATATATTGTAACACCCAAGCCTAATCCAAAAGTGCTAGCTGAAGGTAACCTTTGGACTCATGGGCGTGCATATAAACCATTGCTTTCCCCAGCGTATTTCCGATGTGGGATGCGGGGTGTTACAACCTCCCCACCTTAAGAACTTGGTGTCCTCGCCAAGTCTCCATCTCCGTAACCAATACACAGGCCTTACCGATGTGGGACGCAACCATTTACCTGCCTACGGATCCGCGCCCTGTAGCGCAGGGCGGCGCCCTTTCCCACATAGGCAGGGAACCGTCCATCATAACAGTCCATAGGCCCACATAAGAAATAGGCTGGGTTGGCTCTGATACCATATGTACATGCGTATCCATTATTTCATCAAAACAATGAGTCACTCAATAAAACCATTCCATATATGTAAATCATAAAACAATCAATAACTGTAACACAAGCCAAACCATCCCGTTTGTCGTTTCAGTCAAACAAGCAATCACATAGTCACTTACCTCGAGCCTCTTGGATCTCGCCTTCTATTTCAGCACCTAAAATATTAGAAATAGTTTCTAATCAATCACTATAGCTGTACGTTAAAGTAGGGACTCAACAAATGATTTAATAAACCTCGTCACAATTTCTGTCTTAATACCCCTCTGACTCAAATCGGTTGTAACTAACGTTATACTTTGTAGAAACATATAATGATTATACCCCTAGATCAAGAAGACATAATTATACAACTTTTATTCAGCACACAAAAGGAAATAAGGAGCTTGACTTGTCCTAAAACTCATTACAAAGTAGGCCTCCCGAATCTGTCCTGGGAAGCGACCAGTCCTAATACTCAGTTTCAAAAAGATACCAAACGATGTCCGTTTTCTATAAAATTTCTACAGGAGGTCTATGAACATGTTATCTAGAGCCTGTCAAAATATCATCACAAAAGGACTCCTTTAGGTTCGGTTTTCTGTCTTTACCATTTAAGTCGACGAATCTGCCCGGGAAGCAGAATACAGACCTAATTGCTAAGTTTCTCCTAGAAATATGAGATGACGTTCTTACCTTGAAACTCTTACAGAGAACGCCCCTCTTCTTCCCCCAAACGTGCTGGAAATTAGGAGAATCCTTCTTTGCCCAATAACAACCTCTCACTCTCTCTCCTTTCTCTCCAAAACCCGTGTATGTTAAGGGGCTGAACTGTGTATGTTTTCAACAGCCTTTCTTCAAATAAATACCCTCAATGTCAGCCATTCCACTCCCTCAGCCGTTGCTCCATCCCTTCCCCCTCTGAATGGTATTGATTTCCTTGTTAATCCCCAATTAAGAGGTTGTCTACTCATATTTCAAAAATATTTGTTCCTAAAACTGATTTTCCCTTTATCAATCCTATTTAACCACTCTTTAATCATCAGCATTAAGTATCTCTAATCAAGATATTGAAGGTCTTAGTCATGTAACTAAGTTATTAGCGAACTGTAAGCCTCCCATGTATAACTCGGGTTGTTACATCCTTCCCCCCTTAAAAGAATTTCGTCCTCGAAATTTAAATTTTACTAACCTTGAGTACCGAAAAGTTTCGGGTACTTCTTTTTCATCTCCTCCTCATGCTCCCAGGTAGCTTCTTCCATGGTATGGTTCTTCCACATTACCTTGACCAAACATATCTTCCTTCTCCGTAGTTCTTGTTCTTTCCGATCGATTATCTTCTTCGGTTTCTCCACATAAGTAAGGTCTTTCTCAAGTTGTAGCGGTTCGTAATCCACTACATGTGTTGGATCATGTACGTATTTCCTAAGCATGGACACATGAAATACCCCATGCACACTAGTCAAGCGTGGTGGTAGCGCTAGCCGGTAAGCCAAATCTCCTACTCGTTCCAAAATTTCAAATGGGCCAACATAACGAGGGCTCAACTTCCCTTTTTGTCCGAAGCGCATCACTCCCTTCATTGGTGCAACTTTCAAAAACACCTTGTCTCCAACTTGAAAACTCAAACTCCTTCGCCTGTTATCGGCATAACTCTTTTGCCTACTTTGCGCTTCTTTGATCCTATCCCTCACCTTCTTCACCACCTCCACTGTTTGTTGTAGTAGCTCTGGACCAAGTAGTTTCCGCTCTCCTACTTCATCCCAATACAATGGTGATCTGCACTTTCGACCGTATAAGGCTTCGTACGGGGCCATTTTGATAGATGTGTGATAACTGTTGTTGTAAGCAAACTCCACTAGTGGTAGATACTTTTCCCAATTCCCTTTTAAATCAAGTGTGCAGGCTCGAAGCATATCTTCAAGCGTTTGTATTGTTCTGTCAGTTTGACCATCCGTCTGTGGGTGAAAAGCAGTACTAAAGTTCAACGTTGTTCCCATTGCAGTGTGCACACTCTTCCAAAATGTGGAGGTGAACCGTGGGTCTCGATCAGACACTATACTAACAGGGATCCCGTGAAGCTTTACTATCTCCTTCACGTATAGCTCTACAAACTGGTTCAATGCCAAGTTTCTTCGCACTGGCAGAAAGTGAGCTATCTTGGTGAGATGATCCACAATCACCCATATCATATCATGTCCAGTTTGTGGCCTTGGGAGTCCAACAATAAAATCCATGCTTATGTGTTCCCATTTCCATTCTGGGATGAGGAGTGGTTGCATTAGCCCTGTCGGCCGTTGATGTTCCGCCTTGACTTGTTGACAAACAAGACATTGTTCTACATATCTTGCCACGTCTATCTTCATCCTTTCCCACCAATAGAGTGTCTTCAGGTCTCGGTACATTTTGGTGCTCCCTAGGTGTGCCGCGTATGGGGTATTATGTGCTTCCCTTAAGATCTCGCCTTTAAGTTCTGGTACATCAGGGACGTACACACGAGTCTCGTAATACAGAACCCCTTCTTCTGTTAATTGAAAAGTACTAAGCTTCCCTTGCACCACCTTTTCCTTCAAGGCTGTCAATTTGGTGTCTTCCCCTTGCATCTCTCTAATCCGTTCGAACAACGAGGGTTGAACTGTTAGTTTGGCTAAGAAACCCCTACTACTCCCTTTGACTACCATACACCTTAGGCTATCTAAATCCCTACAAAGTGTTGGTTGCTTCGTTACTTGAACCGCAAGACCACCACTCGATTTCCTGCTCAATGCATCTGCAACCACATTAGCCTTACCGGGATGATAGCTAATTACACAATCATAGTCCTTAACCAATTCCAACCACCGTCGTTGTCTCATGTTCAACTCCTTTTGAGTGAAAAAATACTTGAGACTCTTGTGGTCTGTGAAGATTTCACATTGTTCACCATATAAGTAATGCCTCCAAATCTTGAGGGCAAAGACTACTGCTGCTAGTTCTAAGTCGTGTGTGGGATAGTTTTGTTCATACTTCTTAAGTTGTCTTGAGGCATAAGCGATCACCTTCCCATGTTGCATCAGCACGCAACGGAGACCCTTGCCTGACGCATCGCTATATATAACGAAACCTCCACTGCCTGAAGGTAGGGCAAGTACTGGTGCGGTCACCAAGCGTTGCTTGAGTTCTTGGAAACTTCTTTCACACTCCTCTGTCCAAACAAACTTTGCGTTCTTCCGTGTTAATTGTGTCAAAGCTAATGCTAGCTTAGAAAATCCATCAATGAATCTTCGATAATATCCTGCTAATCCTAAGAAGCTGCAAATTTCACCCACATTGGTGGGTCTTGGCCAGTTCATGATCGCCTCCACCTTACCAGGATCCACGGATATCCCCTCCTTTGAAATTACATGCCCCAGGAATGAGATCTTATCCAGCCAAAACTCACACTTCTTGAACTTAGCATACAGTTTCTTTTCTCTTAGGCGTTCTAAAACCAAGCGTAGATGCTTCTTATGCTCCTCGGCGTTGCGAGAGTAGACTAGTATGTCATCGATGAAGACTATTACAAACTTGTCCACATAGTCTCGAAAAACACGGTTCATTAAATCCATAAAAGCGGCTGGCGCGTTTGTCAGTCCAAATGGCATCATGACGAACTCGTAGTGTCCATAACGTGTCCGAAAAGCCGTCTTTGGTATGTCCGTGGCCTTCACTTGTAGCTGATGATAACCTGATCACAAGTCTATTTTTGAGAAGATGCTTGTTCCTTGTAGCTGGTCAAATAAATCTTCAATTCGAGGGAGTGGGTACTTGTTCTTGATGGTCACCTTATTGAGCTCCCTGTAGTCAATACACATCCTCATGCTCCCATCCTTCTTCTTGACAAACAATACTGGGGCACCCCATGGAGAGACGCTTGGCCGAATGAAACCTTTATCAAGGAGCTCTTGTAGTTGTTCCTTTAGTTCACGTAGTTCTGTCGGCGCCATTCGATACGGTGCTTTTGATATTGGGGTTGTGCCAGGGAGGAGATCGACACCAAAAATTACTTCACGTTCCGGTGGTAATTCTATCAAGTCATCAGGGAAGACATCCGCGTACTCCTTGACCACCTCCACCAACTCCAGGGCTTTCAGTTGGCCCTCCTCCGTCACCACATTCGCTAAGAATCCATTGCACCCCTTACTAAGATATTGTTTCACTTTTACTGCCGATATGACACGTGGCGTATGCCGTACCTTAGATCCCTTGAAGTGGAACTCTTCCCTACCAGGAGGACAGAGGACTACTTCTTTCTCATAACACTTAACACAAGCATGATTTTTCTCCAACCAATCCATACCAAAGATTACATCAAACTCTACCATGTCTAGTAACCTAAGGTTTGCAGTGAATTTATGACCATCTAAATCTACTTGGAAATCACGTAACCAAGTTTCCGCCCATAATCTCTCCCCTGACGGAGTGGAGACTTCTAACATATATTCCATACGTTCTGGAGTGACCCTAAGTTTTTTAGCAAATAATTTTGAGATAAAGGTGTGTGTGGCCCCAGAGTCAAACAAGGCTATGGCTGGGTGTCCAAGTAAGGAGGTCGTACCTGTCACCACCTTAGGCGATTCCTCCGCTTCCTCCCTGGTGAGGGCAAAGACCCTTGCTGCAGCAGTTTTTTGGTTTCCCCCTTGAAGATCGGGGCATTGACGAGCAAAATGTCCAGCTTTCCCGCATTTGAAAAAACTGTTGGTGTTTAGACGACATTCCCCATAATGCAATTTCCCTCACTTTGTGCAAAGTGGTCGGTCTCTTGGTCCTGAATCTTCCACCCTGAGCTTCTTGGCCTCTTCCTTACGAGTCTCTGCTCCTCTAGCAATCCTTTCCCAGCCCCTTTTATTCGGGGTCCTTGTATCTCGAGTGTTTAGTTGCACCAACCTGGCATTCTCTACATCCCTAGTCACAATCTGCGCCCGTTGGAGCACCTCCCTGAAGGTGGGAAGTTGTAGTGCAGAAACAAACTTCTTGACCTCAGGTTCTAACCCTCTTTCAAACTTGCGAGCCTTGCGCAGATCTGTGTCTACAAGGTGTGGGGCATACTTGGAGAGCTCCTCAAATTTTCGCTCGTACTCCATTAGTGTCATTCTCCCTTGTTCCAGACGTACAAACTCTACTTCCTTCTCCTCTTTCATGGTGAGCGGAAAGTACTTCTCAAAAACTAGCTCCTTAAACTTGTCCCAAGTTATTGAGCTAATGTCTCCCCATGCCCTCTCAGTCATCTCCCACCAACTGTTTGCGCTCTTTTTAAGCATAAAGATCGCGCACATCACCTTCTCTTCTTCAGGGCACTTCATGTAGCGGAAGATCTTCTCAATCTCATTGACCCATTCTTCAGCTATTAATGGATCGATCGAGCCTTCAAAGGTTGGAGGTTGCAGCTTTCGAAATTGCTCCACATAGTTAGCCCCCATGGGTTGAGTTGTACGTGGTTGTTCTGTGCGTGGTTGCGATTGCATAGCAATTGTTAAAGCTTGAACCAAAGCCTCAAGTGCTGGTGATGCATCTCCACCCCTTGTAGCATTGGTTCGAGTGGTTGCATTTCTCGACCCAGAAGCATTTGTACGACTTCCACGACCCGTCCTCACCATTCTATATCAAGTGTAGTGACGTATTAGATCTCGTCAAAGATAACTTGCAAGTTCGAAGGTAAACGATTACTCTAATGCGCAACAACCATCAACTCATTAACTCAAGGAAACAAGATGGCAACATGGTTCCTAAAATCTAGGAGTAAGGACTAGAGCCTTATTAATCAGCCCATCCACTACTGATAATATGACAGAAAAGAAATCTTTAAAGTTTATTCTAATCTATAATAATGATAATTTCTTCTTCATCCGGGTCCTCCTCTGGGTCCTCTTCGGGGTCTTCCTCCGGGTCTTCCTCTGAATCATCCGCTATCTCATAAACTAATCTCCCGCCAAGAGTAAGGTTTGCAAGGCAAAATGGGCACGACGATTTCTCGAACCACCAAGTGTAGAAACATATTTTGTGAAATACATGTGAACATTCCAACCAATATAATTCTGTGTTTGAAATTTGTTCTAAACAAATACCGCAACTCAAGTCCATAAAGTCCTAACAAGTCATTGAAAATAAGATAAGACAACCAAGCAAGTATATATAAAATGAAAATAGTAGACTCATATCCGTTAGTTTCGGCGATGAGGCATTGGACGGCTCCCCCTAATTCCATCAATAGGCCAACAAAAGCAAGATCGACTTGCTCTGATACCAACTGTAACACCCAAGCCTAATCCAAAAGTGCTAGCTGAAGGTAACCTTTGGACTCATGGGCCTGCATATAAACCATTGCTTTCCCCAGCGTATTTCCGATGTGGGTTGCGGGGTGTTACATATATTAATATTCAATCACATGCTCTATCACTTAGGGGGAGTTTAATTATTGGTTTCAGCATATGTATCTTACTCTGATCTCACTATGCTAGTTAGGGGGAGAATACTCTATTGCATACTGTCTTCAGCTTCTTTGCAGGCACATTGAGACTAGTCAGTATAGAATAGATTGGTGAGTGTGAGCGATGTGAGTTATGGGGTTGTTTTTGTCAAGGAAAGCCAAAGGGGGAGATTGTAGGTTATTTTGTGATTGGCTGTCCTTGTGACAAAAACATTGTAAACTTATGTAACAAGCTCAATTAGTCAAGAAGTTTTATTTCTAGATTTTAGGAAAACTGAAGAAGCTTGGAAGTTTGAAGATAGATGATGATTGAAGATGCATTCACATTTAGTGTTCATTTGCATAAATATTTTGTGTCAAAACTGGTCTTTATGTTTTCTAGTTAAAACGTTTCCGAAACAGTTTAAGGTTTTGTACTTGTTCTTACAAGAATAAGGATTTCAGTTTTTCTGTGACTAGTCATTTATTTCCTGCACGTGAAGTTGACTGCTTTTCTGATAGTTGATTAAACAGCCCATGCTATTATCCAGCGGGTAGTCAACTTCACCCCACTCACTCGGATCTGCCTAGGTTTTATTAAAAGTGGTTTTTAAGGTTTAATCTTGGCCGTTTGTTTCTTATCTTCTTTGTGTCTATATAAACACAACTTCATTATCATAAACGGCTAGGGTTTTCAAGTATCATTTCACAAAAATCTTTTGAAAAACTCTCACCTTTGAGCATACCTTCCTCTCCGGCTTCATCTTGTTTTCTTGAGTGCTTTTAGCTCACTTACATAGAAACATCATATGAATTATGAGGATTGTATGAGTTGATAAAACCTTTGTTTTTCCAAATAAGTTTCATTGAAAATATTCTAGCTATCTTTGGAAGAAGGTTTATCTTTCTTAGATTCGGCTTGTTTTGAAAGTTCATATACTTGAGTCGGATTAGGAGTGTGCAACTAGAGTCTTCCATGTTCATGCATGTTCATAGACTTAGTTGAGTTCTAGAGGTCTTTGACCTAAGTTGGTTTGCTGCCCAGTTTATAGCTGTAAGCAAGCAAACACAATCACTGTTTTATTTCCTGCAAGTTTACTCTTTCTGGAAATAAATCTGTGACTGGTCATAAATCATCACAGCATACATTTTCGGTGCCACGTTAGAGGAATACTTGTGTATGTCCTTGTAGCGTGTTGACCAAGCGAGGATCCACTGGAAGTGAAGTGATTGAGAAGAAGCCGCACGAGGGACTGTTGTATCTAAGTTAGGTAACTAGATATTGAGTTTGGTCTGAACCTTGTACTGGGCATCTTTTGCCATTTCATAGTGGAAGGCCGGTCTTCTGATAGACTCCCGGTTTTTAATCCCTTTGTGGATTTTTCCGGGTACCAAAACTCTGTGTCCATCTTTGTGTATCGTTAAACATTCGGCTTAATTAAAATTGGATTTAATTTTGCACAAATTCACTTAACATGCAAACTGGATAATTCTGCCTGACTGGTCATCTTAACTGCTGCATTAGAAACGATGGTTTGATATAGTTGTAGTTGTGGATAGCTCACGAATATCAAACTCACTGATTTCGTTGAGGACCTAAGTTGGCATTGCATCTGAGTATTGTTGATCAAATCACAAGCATCCACAAGTAATATCTATCAAGTGCTTAATCTAATTAATATGTCAAGTCCATCACACTGTGACTGGTCATCTGTGTGATCATTGTTTGTGCTGTTTGTTAAACAAAAGGGAATTAATTTTAAAATACCCCCCTCATTGCCAACCTGCACAAAGTTTATGATGCTAAGCACAAGATATCCCAAGATGCCTCAGGTCTAATGACTAGTTACATACTACAACCTGAAGCTCTGTAACGCTTGACATGTGGTAAGCATTCATACGTTTAAGCTTCGTGGCGGTCATGTTCAGTGGACTTGGTCAATAACAAGCACATGTTTATCCATCACGTATCCAATACGCGTAGCACGAGACCATGCTAACCCTAATGCGATATACACCGGCCTCACAGGATAGTCAATGCCCAATTGACTCTCCATTGGCTATGAACAATTTTGTGGATTAAGTATTATGCCTTACAAGTCTCCTTGCCCTAACGACGTTTAAGACATTGTAGTCATACCTTAATCCAATGGACTCATTCATAGCATATTACCTCAATAATATAAAAGCCGTGCTCATGAATGAATAAATATTGGCCCTTTTATATATAGTTGAGTTGTTTATAATATTACAAAATATTTGGCTTTTAGGGCACAACTCCAACAATGTTCTGTAAGGTGTTCTACAAGTGTTCTACACGGGGTTCTACAATGTGTTTCACAAGTATTCTACACGGTGTTTTACAAGGTATTCAACAAGTGTTCTATACGGTGTTCTCTAAGTGTTCTACACGAAGTTCTACAAGGTGTTCTACACAAATTCTACAAGGCGTTCTACACGGTTTTCTACAAGGTGTTCTACAAGTGTTTTATACGGTGTTCTACAAGTGTAAGGTGTTCTATAAGGAATTCTACAAGTGTTCTATAAGGTGCTCTCTCTCTCTCTCTCTCTCTCTCTCTCTCTCTCTCTCATAACAATTCAAGCACAATAAGCTCTATGGTGGAAGCTCTATGTCCATTTTGAATATAACATTTTCTCCATCCTTCATCTTTCAAGGCCACCATTCCTAGACAATTCTTTCAAGTAACATCTTCTTCATTTTCACCATTCCTTTCCGTCTCTTTTCCATCTCCTTCTTCTCCTTCACACCACAATCCACGATAAATACTAGATACCAACTCCCAATATGCTTGGGGGTTTATGAAGACGTACTGGACGTGAACCTCGATATCCTCGGGGGTTTATGAAAACGTACTAGACACCAACCCCTAGTATCCTCGGGGGTTTATGAAGACGTACTGGAGACCAACCCCTACTGACCCTCGGGAGATCTCCTCGGAAGACCTCCTCAAAGATCACCATTTCGGGAGATCACTCAGTCATCAAGCGCATTTAATCACACTAATGCTCTTAATGCATATGTAGCAGTGGGGCAGGGCATCAACCCAACTCCAGACTCGCCACAATCATCACTAGCCCAAACCGCCTCACCACTCCATAGGTAGCACAGGAGGCCAACCTTTAAGCTAACCTACCACCTCATGGGCTTCACTTATCTCAAAAAAAAAAATTTAGCATCCATTTTTTCGGAATTCATTGGACAAAATGATGGATGCAGCTGAATAAGAATTCCTTCTTCTACAAGGCTTTGATTTCGACACCCCCTTGGAGCAGAAGTCAATAAAAGAAAATCCAGGTTGGCAATGGGGGGGTACTTTTTAATTAAGTAACGGCAAGTACAATCAATCCAACACAATAGATCACTTTTAGGTGACCAGTCACCTAATGTGATTTACCTGATACTTGTTTTAATACTTGAACCACGTGACCAGTCACGCTGTTTCCAAACTTGAGTATCAGACAAGTTCTTTAGATTACAGATTGTGTATGCTTGTGAATTTGTTCAACCACACTCGAATGCTATGCCAACTTAGGTCCCCAAAACAGATTCAGTGAAGGTGAAATCTGTGAGCTATCCACAACTACAACCTATTCAAATCCAGCGGTTCAAATGCAACAGTTTATAGGATGACCAGTCACACGAGTTTGTCCAGATTGCATGTTAAGTCAAGTTGGTGCATAATTAAATTTGATTTTATACTTAGCCAAGTGATTAACAAATCAAAGAGATGGACACAATGTTTTGGTACCCGGAAAAACCCCAAAAGGGTAAAAAACCGGGGGTCTATCAGAAGACCGGCCTTCCACTATGAAATGGCAAAAAGATGCCCAATACAAGGTTTCGACAAGCTCAATATCTAATGTACCTAGTCTTAGATGCAGCAGTCCCTCGTGCGGCTTCTTCTTCAATCACTTCACCTCCAGTGGTACAAATGACTGGTCAATCACTTTCCAGAGAATACACACGTATGTCTGGTTAGTGGCACCAAATGTAGTAAGCTGTGAAACTGTATGACTAGTCACCAACTGAGTTACAAAGAGCTACAAAGCTTAAGTAAATCCGATAGGTAACTAGATGTTCTGCTGCAACAGTTTATAAAAACTGGGCAGAGAAATCCGAAGTCACAAGACTCCTAAATATCAACCTTGTCTCAAATTATGTGTGAACATGGAAGACAAGATTGAAGACCACTATTTCAACTTCTAAACTGAATGAGTTTTGAAAACTTGGAAGTTGAAACGGTGAAGATAAGAACTTCTTCAAGGTTTCCTTCAAAGATGAATGTTTTGAAAAACCGAAACTTTGAAAGAAGTTCAAACGCTTGCCATCTTATGAATCTTTGTATAAACTTTATATATGAAAGTCAACAAGAATGTTAGACACAATTCAAAGCAAGAAGGCAGCAAGAGAGTTTTTGAAATATGAATGATGAAAAGGTAAATGCAAAAACCCCAAGGAAAATGGCGGAAGAGGTTTAGAATTTATAGCCAAAGAAGATATGAAATGGATGGCCGAGATTTCATCAAAGGGACGGCTGAGATTTCATTAAACAAGGATGTAACCCTAGGCAGATTTAGTTAGTGGAAAACAGTTGACAACCCAGCGGGTAAAAGGATGTTCAGTCAAAACTGGATAATAGGATGATCTGTCAATCTGACTGATCAGTCGCTGTCAGGAAATCTGTCACATGCGGAGTTTAGGTGACCAGTCACCAAATACATGAAAACTGCAGTTTTGTAAAGAACATGTTTTTCTCAAGAATGATCCTATGTTATGAAATCATATGCAAACATAAATGATGTCTAATGCTGTAGAAATCTGGGAATACTTCTTCACATCTTGATCTTCAAGTCAACCACCATCTCACTTATTCTAATATCTAAACATTAAAACCTAAACTGAGCTTGTGAATGTTTATACAAAGTTTTTGTGCAAAGATAGCCAATTTACATTATTTTCTAAGATACAAATATCCTACAGAAAAGGACTACATCTCCCTTTTGTTTCATATATTAACATAGTCATATGTGGGGGCATTTGAGGAAACTAAAATAATCTCAACCAATCAGAACAGGAACGTGCCACATGGATTCCAACCCCAAAAGGACAAACATGCCCTTGACAAAGCTTATGAGCTACTATGTTGTCATCTTGGTCAAAGAGAGATCATATATCACCAACCCTCGAGAGGTTACTCAAAGTTCAAGTAGACCACTGAGATCTCCTCGGAAGACATCCTCAAATATCACCATTTCGGGAGATCACTCAGTCATTAGCGCATTAAATTACACTAATGCTCTTACTGCATATGCCTAAGGAATATTCCTTCTGCAACCTCTATAAATATATACAAGCATTCACCATTCAAAGTAATCACAAAATCCTTCACAAACTCCTAAGTTTCAAGAATACCTTTCTGACTTAGGCATCAGAGGCGCTTTGGTAAACCCCTCATCGGAATTAGTCAATTCCTTTGTTGTTATGTTCTTTGTTTTGAAGGTTCGTTTATCATTCGACAAGGTGAACGAATTTTTCACAAATACATATCACAAAATTGATGTTACCGTTTTAAGTAAATACTTGTTTGTCTGTTATTCTTTAATTCAAATGTGGTGGGGAGGGGGATTTACAGGTTTGTTTGAAGCATAGAAAAACTATGTCATTGCTAACCAAATTAGGGAATTAAGTCAAAGGCTTTCAAGTATCATTGGAGAGGGTCCACAAACAGTTCCCACAAGGTTTGCGGACTTCCAACTTCCAAGAGCTTTTTTCTACTACATATGCAGATTTCCAGAAACAACTTGACCTGCGTGCAGTCTCATTGGAAGAGGATGTCCCTGTTGCGGTGAGGTGACATTCCTTGATAGACTTAGTCTTCCCCATGGTGACCCTTAGACAATTTTCCAGCCATTGGGGATCTTAGTAATGCCGTTGAACCTGCCCCCTACGCTTATTGTTCCTTCATGAACTCCAATTAAGCTTTCACTACCAATACTGACTCTATTACAAGAAAAGTATAAAGTTGTACAACAAGCTCATTTTGGAGAGAGGTAAAGCTGTTTTTAGCAATAGAATTTAGATGTAGATTAAACACTACAAGCCTCTTTTCTTTGTAAAAAATCATTTCTAGCAATGGGATGGTGAAAGAGTTAAAGGGCCACGAAGAAGGGCTAAAGAGCTTGAGGGATGGCTACATTTAGCCCTTTATGTAGCCATTTAGCCTTCTATTTTGTGGTGCCCACACTAAATTTGTCAAGCCTACGTGCATGCCCCCTTCAACCACTAAATGCCTATTTGACTAAATTTTAGCCACTAAAAAATAATTTTGTAAGATTTAGACCATCCTCAAATTTTAATGGAGAGATAAAATTTGGAAGGGGGTGAGGAAGTGGAACTGGTACACTAAGTGGAATTTGGAAATAGCAGCATCCACAAAAACATATAAATTTCAAATTCCCTCTACTGATGATGTTCAAAACTGAGAAAAGTTATATTCCTTCCCCTCTCTGGATCGTTCAGTTATACTAACCCACCTATATCCTAATTGATTCCCTGCCAAACGTCATTCATCTCAATAACTTTACAAGGATGAGCTTTGCATCTCAATGCTTATTTTGAGATGGTTATCTAGAGAAGTACTTAATCCTCCTACCTGTGTTGCAAATGTAGAGTGATGGTTTCCACTGTTGGAGAGAAAGATCAACTCCATGATACACAATAATCACACAACCTTGGTATGTTCCTGTTGAACTTCAGGCTAAGATAACAACCAAATTAGCTGAGGGAGCATTCCAACAAAAACGGCCCTGTTTCTTATCAGCTATCCTGATTAATGTCCAAGTTCCATCACAGGTGTCCTGAATATCTTGATGTCTGAAAATAGCATATTATTATCCTTCTTGGGTATTAGCATTCCACTATATCTGTTAAGAAAAATAAGGCACGCCCTCGACTCAACAAGTTCAGAAACCAGTAACCTATGTCAAGAGCCTGAAAATATCATAATAATTCCTTGTCCAGCCTATGCAATAACAGGGCAAAATAATATCTTTTCTGATTTAACCAGTATGATCTTGGGTGATAAATCAGTACCGATAACACCTCCTTTGTAGCACAAAACATATAAGAGCCTGAATTCAACTAACCAAAAAAAGGGGGTCATCCTAATCAAAATACTTCCAAGGAATCAAATCTAAAATAGCATGTTGCTTTGGTTAAATAGCTCTGGCCTAATCTAACCAAAAAATAAATAAAAACTAGCTTTTTGCCTAAAGCTTTGTTACGTATCCTACGAAGTGAGTTGGTTCAAAGCAAAAGAAAACTGCAATCATCCATCTTCTGCATAAAACTGGAGCCACTTAAGGAAGTCATTACAGTGTCAAAAGACTTGATAAAATTGACCGACTGGTTAAACCAGCAATCAAGAGATTGCTCACGAAACTGAAGAGCAATGAACTAATAATGACAACGGAACAAGATATCGATCCATCAAGTGAAATGCATACAAAATAACATAGAATCAAGGGCACTTGAGAACCGAAGGAGGCTATTAATATTTCAAATTCATCTATATAATATGTGTGTATAAGAAGAGGCAAAGAGAGAGAGGTCATAGCCTGATGATACACGGATGCAAATTGGAATGGATCATGAATCAAATGTAATCGAACTCATCCTCCTTGAGATGGGCGAAGAACTTCACGGCGCCACGGCCTTCTACATCAACAGTGAACTGCACCTTATAGGGGAGATTGGCCGAAATACGCTTGCCCTTCCAGAGGCCCACGTACTGCTTTAGCTCACCTTCCAAGCCAGTGATGTCCACCTCCGGTACTCTGGGCACGTGGTGGACCTTCAGAGGCACCTTCACCCTAACCCTAGCTCCGATCTTCGAGGAGGCGGCGTCGGCGGCGGCGTCATCTGGTGAAGTTGAAGGAGATACATCATTTGAAGAAGAAGAAGAAGAAGAAGAAGGAGACGAAGAGATGGCGACCTCGCAAATAACCCTTGTACAAGTTCTTCTGCTTGGGAAGTGCGCGAGAGCGGCGGTATTGAAATTCCGATGTGAAAATGAGGCAGTCCAACGACAAGGCAAAGCGAATGACAAGGATTTCATTTTCATGTGTCCAGCCGCATCTGCGGTTGCTGCACTCAGGGACGAAGAAGCGGCTGCGCTGACGGTGGCCGTGGCTGTTGCTATACTCATCCTTTCCTTCTGTCCGTCTATCAATCTTATCTAAATCCCCTCTTTGCGCACCCAAACCTTCATAAACCAAACAGTCTATCTTTTTCGTTCACCAAAACACCTACCCCACTCCAAATATTTTCTGTTAATTTTTTTTATGCTGCACTTCCTTTATCCAGAGGTAAAGATTAAGAAAACTCATTTTGACTCACTTATTTTCATTTCATACCCACTCTCATTTGTTATCCATCGTTAAATTCAATGATGAAAGAAGAATGAATAGTTTGGATTAATTGACTTAAAACATGGAGAGTATTTGAAATTGCTATCTATTATCTTCACTCAGTTACCATATGCTTTTGATTAGTTAAGGATATTTTAGAAAAAAAATAGTATTAGGATGATCATTTTATTTTTAATTGTTTTTTGAATAATCTGATTTATTTAATATTTTATATTTAATAAAATAATTATCAATTAAAATCATATAAATCATAATGAATTTTAAAAAATATGTACCTTCTGTCCTTATCATTTTAGAAAACTTTCAATATTCGACCTTTCTTCATTCTTCCAAGTCTGATAAGTATCTGACAAGTGTCCAAGTGAGTGTCACAGCTTTGATTCTTCCTCATCCCAAACGACTGGGCTCTAACAACTCCACCCATGTCTGTCATTTTGCCCCCTAGGCTAATTGACAATTTTTCATTTCTTTTGCTCCTTCAATTGCTCGAACCAATGGTTTTGCGCTATAATGCAAAGAGGGCTTAAGAAAAAGAAAAGAAGTATGTAACCCTATGACCATATGTTATGTGATAAAACTAATTATTTATGTGACAGCATTATGGTATTGCTTCTCATATCAAGTCATTCTTGTAAGAATTTTTTGTGAATCCAGTAAAGAATGGCATAAATCATAATGCTTCTTAACAAGGACTATTCAAGAAATGATGTTACAAGTTACAACCCAAATATCATATAAGATGGTTCCACAACAATGAGTACTAGACTCGTAAATACACAAGCTGCTCGCACCAAATAGGCAGAGGGACAATATTAAATAATCCGCAGATGAAAAGACTTCAAAGATCACAACAGATAAGCACAGCCAATCAAAAAATTTACAGGCGCCTCAGCTGTTATAAGGTGCAACCACCAAGGATCAAACAGAAACAGTGCAGAAGAGGGTTTTGCAGTTGGTTGGTGGATAACCTTCATGTTCTATAAAGAGGTCCAGAAGAAGAAGATACATTGTACTCAGACATGATGGCTAAGGGAGCGACCAATAAGTCTGCACTGTTCTGGGAGCAAAGAAGAAATGACTTGCCCGTTGAGTGGAAAAAGCTCTCCATCAATACCACAACCATTGTGGGTGTGCTTCCCTGATGCCTTGATCTTCACTGACTTCACCTGCAATGGAAGACCACATTAGGACCTCCATATTATGCAATTTTATGCAATTTAATTTAATTCAATTTCCACATGAAACAGCAATACTCTTATGTTATGCATCCTCCGAACTTTAACCACCACATGTGAAACTTAATTACAACTTTATCCTGATTACCTGCGATAGAACAGGATAAGAATCTGTCACTAAAAACACAACCAACAATCGCAGAACGGAGGTTCCAATTGAGTGACAGCCTTACTGTTTCTTTCAACTGGAATGTGAAATGCACTGAATGCAGTCGGTCAAAAAACTAAGTACAAAGGCCTTACTGGTGTAAATGCCCATACCTTGATGTTTTCCACGTATGGCAGAGAAAGGTGACGACCCATCTGAAGCAGCATGAAAAATCTCAACAGCCTTAATCGCCCACTTCCATGAACAAGAAGCAAATCCAAGGTGTTGTCATCATGCTCAGCTTTTGGTGCCACCACTTGAGAACTCTGGACAGTTCTGCAAGCATGATTGCAAACTAGAATACCAAGAAGGTGGCCCTTAGTAACAACCCATTTATCTTCAGACCTAGGAACAACTTCCTTTCTTCCTGCTTCCACATCCTCTGATGGCCCTGGTAATTCAATAGGGTTTTCCACATCCCAATTAGGTTCGCTGTCCCACTTGGGTTCAGCATCCCAAATTGGACCTGGATCAGACAAAGTTGATGATATATCCTCTTTATCATTCATTCCTGCATTGCCCCACGAAGATCTAGAGGTATCATATGTGGCTGTCAATCCAGTCCACCCTTTATCTGTCCTTGACTTTGACCTGGTTCTTGGCCAGTTTGGAGTAGTTGACAGTGGTAGCTGAGGATGAATAACTTCCGGCTCTGCAGTTAAATTGCTCCTTCCAGTTGAAAGTCGTTTTGATTTTGGATCTAGACCTCGCACGTACTCCGATGGTTCAATGCTAGCGTGATTGCTACTGCAGGTTGTATCCAAGTCTCCTCCTGACATTCGAGTAGGAGTCATAATGGAATCTATACTTGATAAACTAGAGGCGCGTGGAATCCCATCTGTGGTAGATCTCCTCATAATGTCTGTGTATAGTTCTGACATGTCAACTACTTTTTCAGCTGAAAGTTTTCCTTCTACATCCTCTTTTAATGCTGGAAGATACTCAACTTCATAACTGTACTTCGGTAAGCATAAGAACTTGAGAACTCCAGCAACAAAGTAACGCAGAGGACCAAAGCGCTTCTGGTATTTCTCAGAGAGCTCCAATACTGCAACCAATGCATGAAGGATTAAAATTCTAACAAACCTAATTCAACCATACACACTTATAGATTAATAAAAGTGGACCAAAATAAGGAACTACTATTCTCCAAGCCCGAACACATCAATCAATGAATCAATGGATCAAACATTCTATTAATATAATTTAACACCACAAGAGAGATGCGGTTGTGGGGGGGGGGGGGGGGGGGGGGTTGGGGGGTGTGTGGGGGGGTGGGAATGTGTGATGGCAAGTAGTAGCCAGGCAGCTAGACATCAGTTCATCACTTTTTTTTTTGAAAAAGATACGAAATTATATTGAAAACAATATCAAACAGCAGCAGAAGGAGGGTCCACGAGCAAAACACCAAAACTAAACAAAACAAACCCAGAAACCCCCGAACTAAGAAACTAAAAGCCACTAACTAGCTAATAGCAGCTTTCCAATCAAACCATATATCTCAGAAAGAGAAACCTCTAAACAAGATCTGAATAGAACTTAATCCAGTGTATCAGGACTCACCATCACTCACAAAACCATAGTATGAGACTGTCATTCCAAAGTGAATAACACCAGTCTGAATCCACTCAACGGCAAAAACATCTGTAGCAGTAAGACCCCCCTGAAACCAACAAAAAAGTACATAATTTGTACTTGATATATTAATAGATTCATGGAAAACCTTAAATGAGGTAACTACATTGCATTGCTTTCTTTTACAAATATATAGACCAGCTGTCATGAATTTGGTTAGATCAGCATTTCAGAAGTTTGCCGATACAGCAGGGAAGAAATAGTCTCCACCAAAATAGTGGCTTCATCATTGGTTGTAACATATAATAAGAGCCGCGATAGATGGAGATGCATGACTTTTGATGCCATTTCAATCTTGCAAGGTATATATACTTTGCTCTAAATTCGGGAGTCAAAACTCTTTGATAAGAACTATACTCTGAAGCAAGCCACTAACTTGATGCATCTAGTTTTGATTATAGATATTACCTTCACAATGGCCATTGCAGCAGAAATTGGATCTCTCACTCCAAGAACAGTCCAAACTAGGGAATTATCAGAACCAGCGGGTATAATTCCAATTGGTATGGAAATTCCTTCTTTTTGGTTGTCTCTACTAAGTAAACCATTTAGAACCTTCACAAATCAAGTAGGTTTAAGAGGGGACGAAAAAAGGTTATTACAATGTCAGTCCACCAAAGCCAAAAAAAACTAAACATGACAATCTCATGTATACTTTATCTTAAATTTCACATTAATCAAACTTCGAAAAAAAAAGTAAATGAGGGCATTGATAAAACACAAATACATAAAGAAAACTAGGAATAGGATTCAGGTTCTAGTGATGCATACTCCTAGGAGATGATTATCTAGGTCATAAATGCCATAGGAATGACATTCAGGTACTTTATATTCAGTGTAACTCTAATAGGGTGGTGATGGTGGTGGCGAAAAACATATTAGAGTTATTGCCAAAATAAATGTGAACTTAATCCCGACGCAGTTGCCATCCCTAAACCAAATGAATGGACAAGTGGACAATGCTTCGTCTATTGCTTTCCAATTAGCTGGTTTCGCATTTGCCGCTTGCTATTTGACCAAATAGGATCATCCTCATCCAGTTCCTATGGAACCTATCACGGACCACTGTTGTCATAATCACTATTCACACCATGCAACGTGTCCCTAGTCAAAAGAGTGAAATAAATCATGTGGATGATTAAAGGTTCTTTATACATGACGGACACATCTGGTCAACAGCAAAAATCTGGTCCTTCCTCCTAAAGAAAATCACTAGTTTTAAGTTTGCATGTGCAGCAATCCAAGCCAATAATTTAAATTTAGGAAGGAGTTTGCCTTCCATATTACTCTTGCTAAATCAAACCTTGGGAACATCATTGTCCTCAAAGAAGAGCAACAGGAACGACCCTTCAGATTCCAACTACGATTCTCCCGAATACCCAGTTGGAGTAAAATGTTTCCAATACAGGTCAATTCTGCCAACTCAAGATTCCTTAAATTTCTTAAAACTCAAACTCTCAACTTAGAGGAGCTACCGAAGCTACTACCCTCCTACAAACAGTAGAGCCATAATAACTTGGAACATTAAATTTCTTTTGATATATACATATAAACACCATATCCATGCTAAACCATGAATATTGTCAGATAATGACTAAAATCAACAATTAATCTAAGTTTCGTGGAGTAAATTTTAGATACATGTAAAAGAATTATCATGTGTTTGTACCATACTTGGTGACTAAGAAAATTTACCTCATTAATAATTCCATCACCCCCAACACATATGATTCCTGAAAAGACAAAATTACTGTGGAATGAACAGATAAAAGCTATAAACATGATAAAGAAAATCAGAAAGCAATAGTGGATAATGCAGTGGTACCATCAGGACAAGTGCTGATGTCAACAGTAGAGGCAAGTTTCTTAGCATGACCTGCAGATGTTGTTTTGACTACCTCCACTTTGAAACCTGCAAGCTGTCACAGTTTACAGCAATATTAATTCGGTTAACACCAGAAATTTAGGAAGACTCCATCAACACAATCAGCGTGAGAACTCCATTTCAATTCAACCAATAAGTTATAGTATGCAAAATGAAAAAAGAAATGTATAAGAACCGAATTATTTATTGAAGGAGCTATTACATGATACAAGTTTAACATATATGCTATATGTAAAACTCACAGAATTTATCGAAGTCTTAAAACATATTTCTTTCATTCCCAATTAGCTGGATATCAAATATCAGAAACCAATCGACAACGCAACACAGGCAACACGCAACATCCACAATTGTGCTCCCAGATAATATGTAAAGGTTCCAAAATCCACACACGCCACTAGACTTGTCATTCATGGCTCTTTCCTTTTGTCACAATTGCTTAATATACATGTATATATATGTATATATGTGTAAAATTTTATGGAAGTCACTGTCCACTGTCCATAATCACTTTCCAGGGAAGCCTTTGTCTACTATCGTATTTTAGAAAATCTGCAATACCTTGGTAATCGTCTCCAACATTACAATGAACTGCCTGCCTCACTGTCTCTGTCTCTCTATTATAACCCTCTATCTTAAATATTAAATACTAAGAAATGCTATACCATCCAAAGCAAAAATACTACACTGTTTGTCTGTTCACAACAAACCGCAAGTACATATAGCAAAAAACAGCAATTCTGATATTTAAGTTCTTCACTTTCAGGTAAGCAGGTGGGAGATGCAGTAATTTTAAGATAAGGATAGCTGTTTCCTTTCAAATTCTACTATACAGATCGGATAACCTTCTATATTTTAAGCTAAAAAGAATGCCTCCGTGTACAAAAATTAGCATTTTCTATCCCAATCCATATAGCTTGCTAGGTGAAACTTTCTAGAAACAAATAAAAATGAGTAAGGCATTGAAAAGCTTGTGTGACAGACAACAGTACGTACAACAGTAAGTGCAAGGAATGTACCCAGCAGATTAAAAAATGAATCTCCTGAATGGAAAGGTGCAGTAGAATGTTTGATAGGACGTAGGTCACAGGAAATACATCATACCTTAAATATTGGTTCAACAATACCGTGAAAAACCTTACTTGAACGGCCACGTCCAGATCGTGGATTTAATATCACAAGCATTTTCGGCGGACTCTTGCATCTAAAAATTAATTCTGGAGGAGTGTCGATTGGAAGCAATTCTGAAGAAGCCTGCTTCTTAGAAGATAACAAGGGATGAGGCAAGCAATTAACATAACACTGCTGATCCGCAAACCCACCAACCCACTGAACTGCGTCTTCTATGCTAGGAGCCAAGAAGCGAAAGTCCTTACGGCTTCTTCGAGGTTTTATAAAACAAGAAAGGCCACAGGTAGTCCTTTTCAAGGGATAAGAATGCACGGTGAAATGTCTGAGACCGACGTTGTATGAAACCTGCAGAAGAAAAGAAGATGATTAGTGTTTCTTACTTGTAATCAAATTTGGGAAAGACTGGATTGGGAGGACGGATTGCTTACTGAGATAACATCATCAAGATGCAGCATCTGAGAACCCCAAACCAAAGCCTTGCTGGTAAGCTTAGCATCAACAGCTTCCTGGTTGGTAATATCAGTAGAGGAGGATGTTTGTTGTTGTCCATCAGTAGAAGAACTAGTGTTTACACTGGTGGTTTTTCTTTTGTCCAAAACTAATTGTCCGGAGATGACAACATATCCCAGCAAATCAGACTTTTCATCTCCAGCAGCAGAAGCTGGAATGTCGATGGCGTGCTCAAAGATCTTAGGTGTGTTTGGCGCATCAGCAGAAGCAGTGGTAGGGGGAGTCTTGGAAGCCTTGATCTTGTGTCGTTTCTGTTTCTCAGGAAACACTATCGGGGAGGAGTGCTGACCCCCGGTAGCAGTAGCTATTTGGGAGCACAATCCCAGTCGCCTAAGAGACTGCTGAGGCGTGGTCACTCTCAAGGTATTCTTGGAAATACTCCCACTCTTCTGCATATTATTTCAATCTTTCTTCTTCTTCTTCTTGCTTTTGTAAAATAACAAGTACTTTTGTTGTCATTATAATGAATTGCAGAAATAAAGACTAATGTTATTACTACGAAAGCAAATAGAACAGGTGGGAAATGGGATACATCGGTAGCAGCAGCAGCAGCAGCAGCAGCTGGAAATGAGGTTTCAACACGAATTATAATTGCAGCATAATAAAATGACTAGATCAGCAAGCCTGCGCATCATAGTTTCGAACTAGATGTTGATTTTTCATTCAAAAATCGAATTGATTGGGGAAAAATCGCCAGTTTAACAACTGGTGCTGGGGCTGTTGACAAAATTATATTGGTAGGTATTACGACTATCTACCTATGTAGAGTAATAGAATCGAAAATCAACCCGGCGGAATTGAGGATTGAAAAGGAAGAAAAACGAGACGGTGAAGAAATCGAAGAAGGCAACTTACGAGCTGAACTGAGACGCATGTCAAATTGCTGCTCATCAGAGGTGGTGGTGGAGATGAAGATCCTTGGGGGGCCGCCGGCACACTCAATTTAGACACCTGACCTTCTTTCGTCGGAATCGGCCCTTAATTATCTGGCAGTTTTTCCCCTCTCTCTTTCTTTCCGCTAGTACTACTCACCGGCGAAAGCAGCTGAAAAGGAAATGAAATTAGCTCCCTAATGGTTTAAGGTGTACCAGCAACCACCGGAACCTAAAATAATTGCAGATTATTATTATTATTTTAATAATAATAATACAACACACATTAGGAGTCAAATGGGACCCGCTCATCTCCTCGCTTTACAAAAGACCAACAGACTTGGTTTGGTTTTACTATTTTTCTTGTGGCCAATTGGTTAAAACTAAACATTTTATAGGATTTCCTTTTTTAGCATATAAATCATCTGTGCATTTTCGCGTCGAATGTCTTTAAAATTGCAAACTGCTTATCAATATAATCTTTCTCCTTCTTTTTTTTCCAGGAATATAATCTTTCTCCTTTGACTCGGCTAATTTTCCTGCTACAGAGTTGATGTACCTCGCACTGGTAACAGTAGTATCCAACAACATCGTGTTATGTTGATTGTCTGAAAAATTGAGGTCCCATACGAGTGCTACATCAACACTCTTAACTGGAGAAAGTGATAGAATCCAGCGGCGATGGCCGCATTAACGAATATTGTGAAACATAACAATGACATTGACGCTAAAATACAATGTCATGACCGATTTGTATAAATTATAGATTATTTTTGGACGGATCAGATCGAAAGCAAGGATTATAGTTTCTCTTTAAAAAAAATCAAAATTAAATTTTCTTTCTAAATATTTTGAAATTTTGCGAATCGAAATTATATCAGAAATTTTGAAAATAATTAGGAATTTAAGTTCTCAAGATCAAATATGATAAGATAATACAACAATTACGCTTACAAAATGAACACATAATTTAAAGTAACAAATAAATGATATCCGCAAGTAATAATGAGTAAAATGGAAATAAATATGATTGGTTATAAATTATAAGCGATATTGTAAAACACACAACGAAATTACTACAAAACATGTGAAATGTTTGCCATTTTATTATCGAAATAGGTTCGGAAATATTCTGAACACAATCATGATGATATTCAGATTTCTGTGGTTTCTTTCCAAACGGTAATGAAGAATTTCATTCACTCATTCATGTTGGCCCCCCTCTCAACTTCTGTACTCTCAAAAGTATGTCGGGCATTAATTTGGAGGCATCCATTGAGCAGCCAGCCATTTTACACAGCACGAGGCCAATAAAAGACACAGCAGCCTCCATCTTGCACGACTCCCTTCAAGACGAATTCTATCTGAGACACCCTTCCAGTTCTCTCAATCAGATTGGACCATACGCGCCTCCATCCATGATAGTAGCAATCTCCATTGCCATTATGAAGCTCTTCGGCCTTCCCCGTCAGCTCAAGCTCAAGTTACTTTCCAGCCAGAGTTTCTCCGTCATTTGCCTAGTTTCATGAAATTTCTATTTCATTCCCTAAACCTTGTGATCAATTGTACCCTCATCAACAAAAGTTTTCATACTATTGGTGGGGAACCAAGAATCTACTCACTTTTCTCCTGAACTATGTCTAACGTTCAAGTTAGCTCTTGTACTGGCTCTTTAAGAAAACCAATAAAGGTTAGATGAGGATGGACATCACTACCTACGAGACATGAAGAAATTGAAGTCGTAATGCAGGAATTTTTTATGCTTCAACCAAGACTTTGAAGCATTCAGATATGAGGCAATATCTTCCTCATCCGATCTCTCTGGATTTGCCCACATATCCCCGTACATCTTATACGTAGCCACTGCAAAAGGAGGAAGATCAATGTCACCTCTTCTGCTATCTCTCTCTAGCATCCTGCCTCCGTGCGCCTCTTGAACTTTATTAATCCTTTGATGCTACTCGGGAGGCCTAATGAACCAACAAATGAAAAGGGCAAGTAAACAATAAGAATAGTTTTAATTAAGGAAACACTAAGCAGACAGCATGTTTCCTAAAAGCAAATCAGAATAAAGTAACAATCAAATAGCGGTCATTAACAAAACAGACATAATTAGCAAGCCACTAACTCTGTACACTTCGCCTATATGTAGCATACTCTTATTTTGGAATTTTCAAGAAAGTTGCTCAAACCTATATTCTTCTCTAGATTCGCAAATATAACTCCAACTTCAGGTACATTAAGAAAAATCATTCACTATTCAATCAAAGACCATGTTCTGTAATAAGGGATTAAGCATGCTTGATATGGACAAGTAATCGGGGGCATGGCAACGGCAATCCAAATTTAATAGAATGGTTCCCCTTAAAATATCGATATGATGTGAACATATGCAACTTAGATCTAACTGGAAAGGATTATTTGATCAGAAAGGAAAGGATATAAATGACCAGGGAAAGAATATAACATGCAGAAACAAAGACGTATTTCGCAATAGCTGAAGGAACAGGAGCATTTTATAGAGAAAGACATTTATATTTCCTATCCACGGGGTTACACAATGTTCAAAAGTAAATGGAAGAGAATAAAATAAACACCTACATAATATCTCTTCCAAAAAAGAAAGAATTAACTTAACCCTATTAACCCCACAATCAAAGCTTTTATCATTTTATCTCAGTTATTAATGCTGCAACATGTCTTATTGTATCTTCTGTTTCATAGAATTCACTTAAATGATCTTCAAAACTTGTTTCCATATCGTTCATGCGATTTTCCAAATTAACTGATGCAAGACAACTTTTAGAACTACAAATTGCAAATAGAACAAGAACCACGACATCAGTAAAGATGCATATGGTTTATATAAGCCTACATCATAAACAGATATATAGATTTCTTTTCTAATTTTGTGAATAGGAAGTCTTCAGGAATTAGAATTTTGATCGAGATCTTGTCTAACACAGCTTGCATGAATAAAACCCAGGCAATTATGCAAGTCCCAAGGAATAAAACATCATAGAACCACAAAGTTTGAGTTTTAATCTGAATGTCCAGTAGCTACTCCCACTAGCGATCCGATCCACTAAAGTAATTTCACAAAGCAGTTAACACTTGATTTCCAAGGATAAAATAATACATGAAGAACTAACTTCATAACCCAAAATCCATTTTTTCTTTAACATATCATAAAAATGAATACATGCACTTCAGATGTCACTTGATCCAGCACAAGAATGATCAAACTTTAATATATGAACAAAAAAACCTATTGAAACCAAGGACTAAACTTCCCCATACAAGTTTCAGATAAGAGTTTGCAGCTGGCTGAGGTTGAAGAAGAAGAAGGTGGTTACCTAAAGGGGCAGCTGCAAGTTCGGCTCTTTCAAATAGAGATGGAGATGTCATAAGACCTAGTTTTGATTTCTTATGCCACCTGCAACTCAAGCAGTGAGCTTCTAACCGCGCTTGCAGAGGATAAAACGAATGAGATGAAAACGAATAAATGTAATCAATAAAGACGAAAAGAGAGACGTACCATATAATCGCCAGCGTTGGAGGTTGGTGCGAGTGGAAGTCTACTTTGGAGAAAGAGGGTTTTAGGATTCTTTATAGGGAGAGAGGAGGGAGGCAATCAGTAGTCGGTTTTAAATGTTCTGGTTTGATGTTTGATTAACGTGGTTCCCTTTCAATTTGGTGCCAATCTTTGCTTGCCCATCTCCCACGCTGGCGGTGTCTGCACAAAACCAGACCAAACCAAAATTAGCACAAAACAACCCCTTTAAATCTTAAACATTGGTGATTAATGCAAAGAGATTACCGAATACAAAAATTGGATTTTAGGGTTCTAGCATTTTTCTTCTGTTGAACGTGGGAAGGATTGAGTTCTAAGTTTTTTCTTATGTTGGGCGTGAGGAGGATAACAAAATGGGCAATTTGATGTTTGTTTAATGATTAATTGATTGGGCACATAATTATTTTGTTTTAGATTTGATTAGAATAGAAACAATTACATTTTAATACTATTTAAAGGGTAAAATAACCAAAAACACTACTACACTTAAAACATTACAATATACTACTACTTTTAACATATGTCGAGTTTTAATTGGTTTATACACTTTTATTAATAATTTTATACACATGCGCTACACTACACCCAAACACCATAAGCTAAAAATTCCAGAACAGTTTCTTTTCATTGCTCTCTCCTTCCCAGTGGTGCGTTTATCATGCGCCGCCACCAATGCTCGTCAAATCCGCCAATGAAGTACAAGCCAACCCAAAATCCTCCGAATTCGTCAATTCCAGGCCTGGTCTTTCAAAAATTCCGGCAGCCCAAGCGGTTTACGATCTCGCGATGGTTAGATCTAGCAGGAGCTTCCTCTCACTGGCGTCGAATATCTTCTCGATCTCTACCTCCGACGCGAGATCAGTGGCGCGCTTGAAGCATAGGGAGGCAAGGTTGAGGCCGGTCTTGAGGTAGAAGAAGGCGGACTTGATCGACGGAGACATCGCCTGCCATGAAGAGGAGATCGGCGGCGACGTAACAGAGCTTGGCGTGGTCCTTGGCTTTCGAAGGTAGGAGGGAGCAGAGGGAGGAGGCGTTGGCGAGGTCGACGCACAGTAGCTGAGATGCGGATCATGAGCCTCTACATTTGTTTTTCCACGCATTTGGTGCATTTGCTGAGGTGTCAAATATCAACCACTACAAGCATTTTTTTAATTAAACATATCCTCCTAATCCAACCGCTACAAGCATGACATCTCAGCAAATGCACCAAATGCATAGATAAACAAATGTAGAGGCTCATGGTCCCTGAGATGCATCTTAAACATCAATTTCTTTACTGTTTGGTTGGACTTGATTATGAGATAGAAGAATTATGAACATTACCAAAAGCCCATTTGTTTTCCCGGATTGGGCTTCAATGGATGAGACTTGCGGGCTCAGACGCCTATCGGTGCAGCTGCCACCGTGGTACAGGTTGGCAATGAGAAGGGTATTTTAAAATTAATCCCTCTATTTTAACAAACAGCACAAAAAAGATTGTAAAGATGACCAGTCACCGTTGCAATGATTCTTGATAGTTTACTTTGAATAGTTTTGATCTTAACTTATGTCCAAGAAGATGAATCACTTTAACAAATAACTTGTGGATGCTTGTGATTTGATCAACAACACTCAGATGCAATGCCAACTTAGGTCCTCAACGAAATCAGTGAGTTAGATATTTGCGAGCTATCCACAACTACAACTTATTCAAACTAGCGTTTCTAATGCAGCAGTTAAGATGACCAGTCAGGCAGAATTGTCCACTTTGCATGTTAAGTGAATTGGGGCGAAATTAAATCCAATTTTAATTAAGCCGAATGTTTAACGATGCACAAAGATGAACACAGAGTTTTGGTACCCGGAAAAAACCACTAAGGGATAAAAAACCAGGGTTCTATCAGAAAACCGGCCTTCCACTATGAAATGGCAAAAGATGCCCAATACAAGATTTCAACCAAGCTCAATATCTAAAGTACCTAACTTAGATGCAGCGGTCTCTCGTGCGGCTTCTTCTCAATCACTTCACTTCCAGTGGATCTTTGCTTGGTCAACACGCTACAAGAACATACACATGTATTCCTCTAACATGGCATCTGTGAATGTATGCTATGGTAATTTATGATCAGTCACAGATGCATTTCCAGAAAGCAGTGAAACTCACAGGAAATGTAACATGACTGTGTTTACTGCTTGTAGCTACAAACTGAGCAACAAACCAACTAAGGTCAATGACCTCTAAAACTTAACTAAGTCTAAGATATGCATGAACATGAAAAGACTTAAGTTGCACAAATCTATTTCGACTACAAGTATAGAACTTTTGAAAGTCAAGCCGAAACAGTAAAGAATGAATCTTCTTCAAAGTTATCTCAATATGTTTTCTTTTGAGAGACAAGTTTTGAAAACAAGATTCAACAATGCATATAATCCTCACAATCTTATGAAGCTTCTACATAAGTGAACTGGGCACTCAAGAAGACAAGCAAGAACCGGAGAGGAAATATGCAACACAATAATGAGAGTTTTTCAGAAAATATTTGAGATGCTTAACATGAAAACCCTAGCCGAAATAGAAGATGAAGTCTTGTTTAAATAGACACAAGAAGTTAAGAAGCCAACGGCCAAGATTTAATCTTAAAACTCTCTTTTAGCAAAACCTAGGCAGATTCGAGTGAGTGGGGTGAAGTTGACTAACCGGTGAATAATAACATGCACTGTTTAATCAAACTGTTAGAAAAGTAGTCAACGTTCACATGCAAAAAAAAGATGACTAGTCACGAAAAACCTAAAAACCTTATTCTTGTAAAAACAAGTACAAAGCCTTAAAGTGTTTAAAAAGTTTTGACTTAATAACATACTGCAGGTTGGCAATGAGGGGGGTATTTTAAAACAAATTCCCTTTTGTTTAACAAACAGCACAAACAATGATCACACAGATGACCAGTCACAGTGTGATGAACTTTACAGATTAATTAGATTAAGTACTTGATAGATATTACTTGTGGATGCTTGTGATTTGATCAACAACATTCAGATGCAATGCCAACTTAGGTCCTCAACGAAACCAGTGAGTTTGATATTCGTGAGCTATCCACAACTACAACTATATCAAACCAGCGTTTCTAATGCAGCAGTTAAGATGACCAGTCAGGCAGAATTATCCAGTTTGCATGTTAAGTGATTTGGTGCAAAATTAAATCCAATTTTAATTAAGCCGAATGTTTAACGATACAAAAAGATGGACACAGAGTTTTGGTACCCGGAAAAATCCACAAAGGGATAAAAAACTGGGGGTCTATCAGAAGACCGGCCTTCCACTATGAAATGGCAAAAGATGCCCAGTACAAGGTTCAGACCAAGCTCAATATCTAGTTACCTAACTTAGATGCAGCAGTCCCTCGTGCGGCTTCTTCTCAATCACTTCACTACCAGCGGATCCTTGCTTGGTCAACACGCTACAAGGACATACACAAGTATTCCTCTAACGTGGCACCGAAAATGTATGCTGTGATGATTTATGACCAGTCACAGATTTATTTCCAGAAAGCAGTAAATTTTCAGGAAATAAAACGGTGACTGTGTTTGCTGCTTGCAGCTACAAACTGGGCAGCAAACCTACTAAGGTCAATGACCTCTAACACTCAACAAAGTCTACAAACATGCATGAACATGATAGACTAGTGTTGCACACTCCTAATCCGACTAAGTATATGAACTTTCAAAACAAGCCGAATCTAGGAAACATAAACCTTCTTCCAAAGATATCTAGAATGTTTTCAATGAAACTTACTTGGAAAACAAAGGTTTTATCAACTCATACAATCCTCATAATTCATATGATGTTTCTATGTAAGTGAACTAAAAGCACTCAAGAAAACAAGATGAAATCGGAGAGGAAGGTATGCTCAAAGGTAAAGATTTTTGTGAAATAATACTAGAAAACCCTAGCCGTTTATGATAATGTAGTTGTGTTTATATAGACACAAAGAAGATAAGAAACAAGAGGCCAAGATTAAACCTTAAAACTCACTTTTAGTAAAACCTAGGCAGATCCGAGTGAGTGGGGTGAAGTTGACTACCCGCTGGGTAATAACATGGGTTGTTTTATCAACTGTCAGAAAAGCAGTCAACTTCACGTGCAGGAAATAGATGAATAGTCACAGAAAAACTGAAATCCTTATTCTTGTAAGAACAAGTACAAAACCTTAAAGTGTTTTAAAAACGTTTTGACAAGAAAACATAAAGATCTATATTTTGACACAAAATATATATGCAAATGAACACTAAATGTGAATGCATCTTCAATCATCATCTATCTTCAAATTTCCAAGCTTCTTCAATTTTCCTAAAATCTAGAAATAAAACTTCTTGACTAATTGAGCTTGTTACATAAGTTTACAATGTTTTTGTCACAAGGACAGCCAATCACAAAATATCCTACACATACGGACTTAGGTTTTTACACAAAAGATTTATGCAAATGATCATTAACTATGAATGCATCTTCAATCATCATCAATCTTCAATCTTCCAAACTTCTTCAATTATCCTAAAAATCTAGAAATAAAACCTTATTGACTAATTGAGCTAGTTACATAATTTACAATGTTTTTGTTATAAGGATAGTCAATCATAAAATATCCTACACGTGGGTTCGTTGGCGATGGATTCAAACGCGGGTACCCAGAGAGGTGAGTCAACAAAATTGTTCCTTCATTTTGAAGGAGCACATCTTTCATTTTGAAGGAGCATATCCTTCATTTTGAAGGAACTCATCCTTCAACTAGTTGTTCCTTCATTTTGAAGGAACACATCTTTCATTTTGAAGGAACACATACTTCATTTTGAAGGAACACATCCTTCAACTAGTTGTTCCTTCATTTTGAAGGAATACATCCTTCAGAGTTGAAGGCACACATCCTTCAGAGTTGGTGGAACACATCCTTTAGATTGAAGGAACACATCCTTCAGATCTGCAGGTGTTCCTTCAAATTATTTTTCTTTTAAAATAATATATTTTAATTCAAGTTAGTGGAGTGCGTAAGCCCCACGCACATAGGTTGTGGTGGGCTTCTTTGTTTTGATTTAATATTAAATTATAACAATAGTAGTAAATTGTAAGAAAAAAAAAATGAGGTAGTGTTTTTGGTAATACTAAGATTCATATAGTAGTTTTTAGTAAGAGCCCTCATTAGAATATGTAAAAGTATAATTAGGAAATATGTATCTAGGAAAATGATATAGCATTTACCACGTGGTCTGCCACGCATGTTGGTATAAAAAATTTGGCAAACATCTTGGTGCCAATAGTGTTATTGTTTACTTTCTGCACAAACCCAGATATGGTCTCCATTAATGCATCTCTGTCTTTTTCCTTTTCAATCAATTATAAACTCAATTCACATGAAAACTATATTTGCCGTCCTCCAAAGCTTTGATTCAATTTAACTTAGGTCTCCAACACAAAATTAACTGAATAGAACTGGTAGGGAGCTTTACGGGAAACTGCAAGTTGAAAAGAAACCAACACTACATAAAAAATCGCTTCAGACGATGGAGAAAATCCGTCGTCTGAAAAGTGCCAAAAACTATCGTCTATGGCCCTACCGTCTGATGGTATGCTTCAGACGATAGTTTTTTGGTGTCATCTGAAGTGATATTAGACGACACTTCGGATATTAAAACTGTCGTCTGATAAACTTAAAACTGTCTTCTGATGTGCTCTTTATCGACAGTTTTAATTTCTAGTGTCGTCTGAGTTTATCTTTAACCACAGTTTTACTTCTAATTGTGTAGTGGAATGGTAGAAGTAACTACACTTTTTTATTAAATCTATCGTCTCTTTTCGTTGACTTTGATGACGCCAGCATTGACTCGACCGTTGGAATTTGAATTTTGTATGTATTTTTTATGTATTTTGTACGTATTTTTTGTACGTATTTGCATTTGCGTTGACTTTGACCAAAAATGAAAAGCTGCATTTTCTGGGAAAATTTCCCCATAATGCATTTCTGGGAAAGTTTCCCTAGCAAGCAAATACATCCTAGAAAGCTGCCCATAATTCAAATCTGGAAAAGCTGCATAATCAGCCCAAAATTCACTATTGGGAAAGCTGCATAACCTGCCCAGATTGCAAACCTGCCTAGAATACAGTTTCTTATACATATTCACAACCAACTATATGACACAAATTTTCATTCATCCATTCATCCACATTCTAAATTGTCATTCAATATATGAGTTAAAAAGAAAATTCAATTCCATAGAACATAAAATCATCAAAATAAAGATCTTGCAAACTACTAAAACTGCAACTAATGCTTGCAGTTCATCTTGAAACCAAAAAATTTCTATACAACATCCATTACAGCTAACTGTCTAGATTATAAGCAAAAAATCCTACATCAATACATGCTGCAAACTGTCTAATCCACAGATGTGTTGGCAAACACCCATGTTGCCCATTCAGCTCTTACTTCATCGATTTCTGCCCGAGTATAAACCAGCTCCTGTCGTCTTGCCCACTGAAACAATAATTACATTTCAGTATGTAGTATAAGGGCTTAAAAGGTATACATGCTTAAAAATACCAAAACAAGTTGCAACTATAATAATTACATTTCAAATATAGTCTAAGTGCTAAACAAAATAACTTGCAGGAATAAAATATGATAATATCAGTAAAACAGCATTGCCAACATCATTCAAAAAACATTGCCTAACAATATCAACTTGCAACAAGAAAAACTCAACAAGAAGGCCAATTTAACGAAAGAATCAGCAAAAAAAATTCTTACCTTGCTCTCAAACGACAAGTCTTTGTCATTGCAGATGTCTCTCATATATCTCAATACATAATAGCCACAATCAGTGTGGCTTTGCTGTTGAGGAACACCCTGGAGGAAAAGATCAAAGTAGCTAAAGCAACAGAAATTTTTATATGTATAACAAAGTGCTAAAAGGAAAATCCTGATGAGAAGTCAGATTTGTAGGTTTCAAAAACTAACCGCCACATTAGTCCATTGAACTTTCTTTCTACTCTGCACACTGTATTGTGCTTTCCACATCGAAATTGCACTTGAGCATAAAAAACCAAACTATGCATTAGAAATCTTTATATGTATATAGCAAAGCAAATAAGAATACATAAGTTAACTGTAACTTACATATCGACAATATTTGTCCAATCAGACCCAGGTAGTCTCCTCTTCAATGGATCCATGAATGTTACAGAATCTTTCCAAGGACGAACTACGGTCAACGTCCAATGCTTACTGCCCATTAAATCAACCATGTAAGTTATAACATATATATGAACTAAGCAATTGAAATAGTTAGGAAGAACATGCTTAATGTTTACCCTGAGTTAAAAGGAATCAGAAAAATCTAATTTTGAGATGCATCTTTGAATGAATCAGCCAGAGCTCTACTTATTGAGTTGTCTTTCCCACATTTATGACCAACTAAGTCCGGGTTCACAGACTTTACCATTGAAAGCATATGAGATTTCTCCAATATATCGTGAAGGATCCTAACACATGATAGAGTATTAAAATGGGTACTAAATGCTATATATTTTGCTAGTTAATTACAATTCACTTAAAATTACCTTAGGTATATCAGAATGCTACCACTTGTAATTTCTTTCATGCTTGCAAAGTCATAAATATCCTTACGTCCTAGAAATGTCTTGCATTGACTGCCAAACAGTTTTGAGCCAAGATCAAATCTAGGACAGTCATCTTCACTCATCTGAGATTGTGCCAGCCGGCATAGAGCTTTCACAGATGCTGGAGTGCTTTCAGGCAAAGCCTTAATGTCAAATGATGGGTCAGATTGTACCTCGATCCTCGTTCTCTTCTTTGGTTCTATGGTAGGGTTTGACTTCTTCTAGGTTAACCATAACAACAATAACAGACATTACCATATCTTAAAGATGATTACAAATGTGGCAGTCAAACATATTCTGTATTAGAAAGCTGAGAAATTACCTCATAATTTAAGGGAAGAACAAATTTCTTTGGCCAAGCCACAAATGTCCCAACAGCATTCTCAACAGTTTGAAACTATCCTGAAGGGAAGGGAAGCTTTGCATCTGGTTGAATTGCAGTTGATATGCAAACACGGTCTTGATCGCTCTTTAATTGTACATAGTGAAGGATTTGAGGCTCAGAGGAGTTCACTACAAATACTTTCCCCCTTGCAACAATATTTCTTGTCCTCCCTACAGCTAGCATGCAATCTTCTTCCACTATATTATTCTTCTCCAATCTCCCTGTGTCTTCCTCATCAACCTCAATTACTTCTTTTTCAGCGGACTTATACTCACCATCATAAGCTGTTGTCTTGTTCTTCTTCACCATCTCAGGATCATCCAAATCCTTCACCATCTCATGATCATCCAAATCCTTCACCATCTCAAGATCATTCAAAGCCAAAACTTTTGACAGCTTCACCCTTCTCCAAAGGAGTGTTCTTAACAACATGTGAGCAACTGCCTTGAGCCTCCTGACCAATAGGGGTTTTAGGAGAACCCTTTCCATCTGGAAGAATGTTAGAACCCTTTTTAGCTTGAAGTTGTGCTCTTATTTCTGTCATCATTGCTTTGTACATTTCCTCCTTCTCCTCTCTTAAAATGGCTTGCACACTAACTCTGACTTGTTGTTCCAAGCTCTCCTTTTGCCGCTTGGGTAAGTTGAAGTATGCACTAGACTTTGTATAACCTCCTATGCCCCTAACTCTACCAGGATTTTCAGGCGTTCCCAGAGCAAGTGTTAACACATCTGTGGTTCCAGATATCTCTAATTCCCCAATAACATTTTTCTCCTTCAACTCTTCCTAAAACATTCACAAAAGAAGAAATGGTTAGTATACATTTGAGTATACATAAACGATGGATCTGGTCAATTAGATAGCTTGTACTCACAATTTTTTTCGCTGTCACCTCTACCTTAGGATCTCTAAAGTTTCCAGCTTTATCCGTACGGCCAGCTATCCATAGAACAGCTCTATCAATCTCTTTATCTGGTGTTGTTGAAGACTGCAAAACATAAAGATAAATTAATAATATGATATATATGAATATCATATGCATCATAATAGAGCTAGTGAGTAACTTCAAAATACATGTGTTAACATGTATTTTGAAGTTACTCACTAGCTCTGCTTCTAAACCAGCATATCCCTTTCGAGACATGGTATGAGCCTACTTGTTCAACTGTCTCTTTGCTTTTTGTTTTTCATGTAGTGCCAACAAAGCAAAGAAAAATTGAGTAGACAATTACTAAATAAAAATGTCTATAACTTTAAGTAATATGTACTTACCATAAATTTTGGCGTTTCTCTGCTGGCAACGAAGATATCCCAATCATCCTCCTGAATCCATGGAAAGTCTCCAGGAGGGATCTTTATCAAATGACGTCTATCTAAGTATGGCAGGATATACTGGGTTGTCAGCAAGGATTTAAACTCCCTCCACTTATCATTTGCCGATGCAATAACCATTTTCCGGTTTTCAAGGCCCAAAACAAAGGCTAACTGCACAAAAATCATAGAAACCATGAGGTATAAGAACACAAAGCAGATTAGCCAACTAATAAAACTGAAATTACACTGATATGATAAAATCATACCTCTACAGCTTCCCATATTTTGTTTTTTACTTCTGGATCCACCCCTTTCCAAGTCTGATTGTTTATTTTCTTCGTTTCATCTGTTCCCTCTGGCCATTTACCAACTGGAACCTTCATCCTTGCTAGAACCCCAATGTATGATTGCATTCCTGTCGCCCCTCTTCCAACTGGATTCCCTTCAGAATTAAACTTAACTATCATTCTCTTCCCCAAAGATACTCTTTTCGATACTCGACTCATAGTAACATCACAACGCTTCATCAACTTCAACCCCTCAACATTACTGGTGGGATTTTTCCCACTCTTTCTTATTGAAGGGACTGAATATTCAAACTCATCATCCCTACTCACAGACTTCTTCCTCTTCCTTTTCATTTCTATTGATTGCTTTCTCAGATTCTTCGCTTTTCTGCTCGCTGTCTTTTTTGAATGAACAGACCGAGCACAAGATGCACCAATCCTTGTTGCAGTCTTCGTAAGAGTAGATCTTGTTGAAACCATGATTTGTAACACATATAAGAAACAAGTAAAGACGGAAATTTCATAGATACTAACAATTAAAAGAAAAGCAGTATGGCAGATGGTATCAATTTCAACAAAATACCATAGTACATGCTACAAAAGAAATATGGATGCAAATATTAATTTCATTCAATTTCAAGGTTTCATAGAAGAACAACAAAATACAAGAACACAAAGCAGACCAGCCAACTGATAAAACTGAAATTACAACAATCAATCCCTAATATGATGCTAAGATACTTTCATTTCCAGCTCTCACATACTTCCCACTTGCACCTCCTTGATCCATTTCATCAATCGATGGAAGTCCATTACTAAAGGGTTGATACCCTAGCATTGTGTACCCAAGCTCATCATCATAGAAATTATCATAATAATCTCTATCTGGAGTTCTGAGAGCAATAGACAATGCAGCATTACGAGGGTCTCTAAGGTAAAAGACATGTTTCACAAAGGTGGGTCAAACAAAAGGACCTGTAGTATGATCTATCCTATTCAAATTAACCAATGTAAACCCATCCTTATCAATTTCTACACCCTTTTTACGCTCTAACCAGTCACACCGAAACAAAAGAACCCTAAGCTTTGTATAGTCCATCTCCTATAATTCTGTAATAACTCCATAATAGCACATCTCCAAAGTGACAGCACTTTTGTTCTTCTTCAACTCCATTGTATGAGCAAATAAGCTCACTCCACTACTTTGCCTTGATCGAAGATTATCGCGCTGTTCAGTGTTGTAATGGACGCCTCTCACATCGTACCCACTATATGTTGCCACTTTGAAGTTTGGTCCATCTGCAATCCACCTTAAGGCCTCATAAATATTGCTGGAACCATGTCGAAGTCCTTCAAGGACCTGAAATATAGGGAAATCCTAATGTATCAACAAAATCTTATACAAAGTACATGGATGAAATAGCTATGATAACTGTGTCTATTCAAAGCTTACCCTTTGCTTCAACCATTCACTAAACGTGCGATTGTTCTTATCCTTAAGCCACTGATCATTGTTTTCATGTTGAGGGAAAGTTGCCTTCAAAATATCTCTGTATTCTCTGAAGATTTGATATGAAATTAAGCTATCAACTGTGGGAGTATATAGACAAATAAAAAGAAATGAAATGAAGACTAGTAAAAGAATATAAAGCATTACTTACAAGATGTAGGGTTGTACTTCCTCTGTATGTTCCAATACACAAAGGTGTGCTGCATCAAAGTCTGCTTGATCCACAGTTTTTATAGTCGCGCTTGATACAGCCTTGCAATCACCAACTAACTGTATGTTTTGCCTTGCTGGGGTAATATCATACTCAGTGGGAGGAAATTGGTCCAAAATAAGCTCTAACGTTTCTTGAGCGATGTTTGTCTCGGTCATGCAACCCTCGGGATAGATCATATTCTTAATAGAACTCTTTAAGACTTTCATGTATCTCTCAAATGGATACATCCACCTAAACCAAACCGATCCACATAGTTCAACCTCTCGAACAAGATGTAATGTTAGGTGGAACATTATATCAAACAAGGATGGTGGAAAGTAGACTTCAAGCAAGCACAGGGTCTCTACAAGATCCTCTTGTGTTTTACGCAGCTTTGAACAATCAACCACTTTCGAGCATAATACATTAAAGAAATGGCAGAATCTGATGATTGCATATCTAACAGGTTCATCTAACACGGACCTAATTGCTATGGGTAGTAGTTGTTGCATCAAAATGTGGCAGTCATGAGACTTGAGGCCAACAAGTCTATTGTCATCCAATGATACAAGTAATTGTATATTGGAACAATAGCCTTCAGGGAGTTTCATTCCATATAATGAGTTGCAAACAATTTTCTTCTCTTCTAAAGTCAAGTTCCAGCTTGCCAGTGGCAATTTCTTCCCCTCAGGAGGCTTCAAGTCAGTTTTCCAACCTAATTTAATTAGATCTAAGCTGGTAGCCACCCCATCTTTTGTTTTTCCCAGTTGATTCAACAACGTACCATACAATGCTTCAATGCAGTTTTTCTCTATATGCATCACATCGAGATTATGTCGCACAAGTAGAAATTTTCAGTAATGAAGTTCAAAGAACATTGACTTCTTCTTAAAGGACGGCCTATCTAGACCCTCACTTGCCTTATAGGGAGGGGGGGTATTCTTCTTTCCAAAAACACAGTTAATCTTTGAAACCCTTTCAAACACTTGTTCTCCAGTTAGAGGCATAGGAGCAGAATCTGTTTCAGTCATGTTGTTAAACTCTTCTTTTTTCCTTCGATATGGATGATTGCGCCCTAGGAATCTTCGGCTTCGTAGATATGCCACTTTCTTACATTTCTCTAATCTGGTTGGTTTAGTCTCCTCAAGGCAAATAGGACATCCAGTATATCCTTTAACAACATTACCGGACAAGTTTCCATAAGCTGGAAAGTCACTAATCGTCCACATAAGAACTGTCCTAAGGGCAAAATGTTCATTTAACTCAGCATCGTATACCCTCGGCACTCCCTCCCACAAAACCTTCAGCTCATCCACAAGTACTTGCAAGTATACATCTATGCTATTCCCAGGTTGTTTAGGACCAGAAATGATTGTGTTTAACATCTTATACTTCTTTTTGTAGGTTAACCATGGAGGAAGATTGTAGACAACAATTATAACCAGCCAGCAACTATATTTACTAGACATAGAGCCATAAGGATTGAAACCATCAGTGGACAAGGCAAGCCTAAGGTTCCTCATATCTTGACTGAAATATGGCCACTTATCATCAATTAGTTTCCAAGCAGGAGAGTCTGCCGGATGACGCATTATCCCTTCCGTCCAGTTCTCTTACCATGCCATTTCAAATATTCAGATTTTGTCGAAGACTGAAACATTTTCCTAAATCTAGGAATGAGTGGAAAATACCACATCACCTTTGCAGGATTACCTTCCTTTATATGTTTTTTTATCTTTAGTTAGCTGCCACCTAGAGGCCTGACATGTAGGGCAACTACTGCTATTGGCATATTCATTCCTATACAGAATACAATCATTCGGGCAAGCATGTATCTTCTTATAGTCCATTCCTAAATTACCCAAGATTTTCTTTGCCTCATAACAAGATGTAGGAATGTCATTACCTTCCGGAAGGAAATCTGATATCATAATTAGCATATCTTCAAAGCAAGCATCAGTCATTGAGTTCTTTGCTTTGAGATTATACATTCTCACAAGTGCACTAAACTTAGTAAATTTAGTACACCCAGGATACATGGGTTTACACCCATCATCAACAAATGTCGTAAATTCATCAGAGTCCTTTGAGAACTCATCATCACAAGTGAAATCAATATCACTGTCCATATCACCTATCTCTACATCAGCTACAATATCTGCTTCATCACAATCATCACAATCTGAAATATCTTCTTATTCAATACCACTGCTAGCAAACTCATCTAAACGAGCCGTTTCTCCATGCCAAATCCAGTTTTGGTAACTTGAATCAATTCCATTAAAGAACAAATGCTCTTTAATCACAAACTACTCAAGTTTTTTGTGTTTCCATATTTTAAACAAGGACAAGAGAGAAGGTCTATAGTTTTCGATTTCTCTAGGGCAAACTTAAGAAAACTAGCCACTCCTAACTGGTACACCTTCGACCTTCTATCAGCAAACATCCAAGTCTTATCCATGTTTCACTACAAAAATGTATAAACACACACACACAACATCTCAGCATGCGCACCAAGATAACATACCAACTATAGCACAAAAGAAACACTAGAAGACACTAAACTGACATATGAACATGCAATAGAAGACATAAAAAGAGAAAACACAGATATACAGAATTTTGTGCTTACCGTATGCTCCAACGTATGCTCCAAGCTTCAGCCAAAGTAATCACCACCTACAAACAAACACAACTCATTCAAGTATCATACATGTAGAAGTACGTATTAAACGAAATGCAGTATAAAGAACATCCATTACAAAACTGATTTATCATAAGAATCATCAAGCCAGTAACGAAATCAAGATAAAGTTTTGTTCAATTGAATCCCAAACTCAAAACCAGAAATCCTAAGCTCTCAGTTTAATCTACACCTAAAACACTAAGAAATTGACAAAATCAAAAGCCTTAATACCCCAAAAAACCACAATTTCACAAACTCGAATCCAAATCTCAAACTCACCAGGCCGTATTTATTTCGAACATCAACCAAAACCCAACTTTCAATCCCAGTTTGAATCCCTAGACCAATTCCAGACCCTCAATGTTCAACACGAAAACCTAACCCTTTTAATCCCAATTTGATACCATAAACAAGTTCCAAACCCTAAATGTTCAGTACGAAAACCCAACCCTTTAATCCCAATTTGAAACCTTAGACCAATTCCTGTAGGTTATTTTGTAATTGGGTGTCCTTGTGACAAAAACATTGTAAAGAATGTAACAAGCTCAATTAGTCATTAAGGTTATATTTCTAGATCTTTAGGATAATTGAAGAAGCTTGGAAGATTGAAGATAGATGATGATTGAAGATGCATTCATAATTAATGATCATTTGCATAAATCTTTTGTGTCAAAACCTAGGTCCTTACGTTATTAAGTCAAAACTTTTTAAACATTTTAAGGTTTTGTACTTGTTCTTACAAGAATAAGGATTTCAGGTTTTTCGTGACTAGTCATCTATTTTCTGCACGTGAACTGTTGACAGCTTTTCTGACAGTGACCGATTGATCACTTCTTTTATCCAAGCATGCTTTTATCCAACGGGTAGTCAACTGATCCCCACTAAGTTTTTGATCTGCCTAGGTTATTTAAAAAATAGGGCTTTTGAGATGAAATCTTAGCCATTGATTTCTTATCTTCTTGGGCCTTTATAAGCTAAACCTCCCCATCTTTTTCATTAGGGTTTTGAACATAATTTTCATATCTTTCAAACTCTCATTTTACTGCAGCCCCCTTTGTTTTCCTCTTCATTCTCTTAAGTGCTTAGTTCACTTGTATAGAGATGCTGTTACGATTTAGGGGTTGCATATGTATTGAACCTTATTATTCTTGATTTGGGTTCAATGTTTATAGAGGGTTTTCAAGCTAAACATTTCATCATTTTTCTGAAAAACTCTCTTTGACTAGCTGCATTTTTCCTCTCCGGTTCTTCTTGCCTTCTTGAGTGCCTAGTTCACTTATATAGAAGCTTTATAAGAAAGTGAGGATAGCTAGTATTTGAATCTTGTTTTCAAAGTTGTTTTTCATAGAAAACACATTAAGCTAACTTTGAAAGAAGGTTCATCTTTCCTAGTTCGGCTTGTTTTAAAGTTTCCATAATTTGAGTCGAGTTAGGAGTGTGCAACACTAGTCTCCCATGTTCATACATGTTTGTAGACTTTTTTGAGTATTAGAGGTCATTGACCTTAGTAGGTTTGCTGCCCAGTTTGTAGCTGCAAGCATCAAACACAGTCACCGTTTTATTTCCTGCAAGTTTACTGCTTTCTGGAAATAAATGTAACTGGTCATAAATCATCACAGCATACATTTTCGGTGCCACGTTAGAGGAATACTTGTGTATGTCCTTGTAGCGTGTTGACCAAGCAAGGATCCTCTGGAAGTGAAGTGATTGAGAAGAAGCCGCACGATGGACTGCTGCATCTAAGTTAGGTAACTAGATATTGAGCTTGGTCTGAACCTTGTACTGGGCATCTTTTGCCATTTCATAGTGGAAGGCCGGTCTTCTGATAGACCCCCGGTTTTTTATCCCTTTGTGGATTTTTCCGGGTACCAAAACTCTGTGTCCATCTTTGTGTATTATTAAACATTCGGCTTAACTAAAATTGGATTTAATTTTGCACCAAATCACTTAACATGCAAACTGGATAATTCTGCCTGACTGGTCATCTTAACTGCTGCATTAGAAACGCTGGTTTGATATAGTTGTAGTTGTGGATAGCTCACGAATATCAAACTCACTGATTTCATTGAGGACCTAAGTTGACATTGCATCTGAGTGTTGTTGATCAAATCACAAGCATCCACAAGTAATATCTATTAAGAACTTAATCCAGTTAATCCGTAAAGTTCATCACACTGTGACTAGTCATCAGTGTGATCATTGTTTGTGCTGTTTGATTAAACAAAAAGGAATTAGTTTTAAAATACCCCCCTCATTGCCAACCTGCAATTCCAAACCCTCAATGTTCAATGCAAACCCCTCCCTTTGTAATTTCAACTTTCTCGAAAACCTAGATTTGAAAACCCAGATTTGAAAACCTCAAATAGAAATCCCAAATTGAAAACCACATAATTGAAACTTACTTCAACTTTCTCCGTCGCTGAAAACTAACGGACCAATGTCGAAACTAAGGAGATAGGGAAATATGAGGCAATATCAGTTGGGCGCTTGTGAGTTTTCAAACATATCTGGGTTGATTTTCTAGGATTTAGAGGAATTTGGTTCAGTTTTGGAGATGAGAGCTTCCGACAAGAGAGAGAGGAAAATAATGCAAGTGTAAGAGTTGTCGAATGGTTTGGTCAAAGTTTTAATGGGAAACATAGTCAAAAGGGAAAGTCAGCCAAATTTTGGGGGGGGGGGGGGGGGGGGGGGGGGGAATTTTACCGCTTTTTTTTTAGTTAAACAGACGACAGTGTTAAGTTCAAAACTGTGGTGTAAAGAAATAATGAAAACTGAGGTGTTGGATATTGAGCACTCAGACGACATATTTTTATTTTCTGTCGTCTAAAAAATCAGGCGGCAGTAAAATACAAAAGTGTCGTCTGAATGGTGTCGTCTGATGCTTGTTTTGGCGTAGTGCAAGACTGCACCTGATTTCACGTTTGCAATTTTTACCAAGCGCATTGAAAGTCAACAAACCATTTTTGGTTTGGTTGCGGTTTGAATGTCAAAAACGTATGAAATTGTTATGAGCATTGTCATTGCCAGTGCTGCCATTCTTTTATATTAGAAGAAAACGTCTTTGCCTAGAGCTACTTCATACCGATTTTGAGCACTGTCAATTCTGAAGTATTCCTCAAATTCAAAAACAGTTTTAAGTTTCAAGAAACACTTCCCGAATGAGCAATAAATCGCGGGTGGCTTCATTCATGAACGAAGAACTAGGGGTGGATTCGGTTCGGTTACCGTACCTAAAATTCGGTTACTAATACTGAATATTTACCAAATTTTTAAAAATTTTAATACCATTACCGTACCTAAATTTTCGATTACCGATATTCCGGTTCGGTAAAATCCGGTTCGGATTCGGTCGGTATTAGCCATTTACCGAATTTATTCATGAACTTTTTTTTTAATAACAATTCCATAACTCTTTCTTCATACATCTTAACCAAAAAAGATATTTAACAACTTCCAACTTGCAATTTATGCATTGTTGTTCAAGGGTTTAGCAACATAATCAAGTTATAAAATCAAACTTCAAATTCAACAATGTAAATAAGCAACACCAAGCAAAAAGTCTTACACAACCAAAGTTAAGTTACAAAAACATCAAATTTGATTAGAGTTTTTTGCTTAATTCAAGAGGTAGAAAGTGAAGATCATCAACGTCTAAGTGAAGTAGAGGAAGCACCATGAGCTCTAGATGATGAAGTTGAAGATGAACCATGTATAGAAGGAAGGGCCCCGGAAGTAGAAACTCTTGGAGTTGGAGAGGCAAGTGAAGACGTAGAACTACTAGGTTGAGGAGAAGGAGGCGGCATTTTTTGGTCTCTGTATGCTCTTTTTTTTGCTCTCGGCACTTTCTGCTTCTGTTTTCCCCTGGTTGGTGGTGGTGTAATGTAAGTTGGTTAGATTAGATTACTTTTCCCTTTTTTTTTGTTTGGGTGTGAATTAATTTTCATAAATTATACATATGGTATATTATTAGTATTCTATTCTTAATTATATTAACATATTTATACACAAATTATTCATAAATATTTGTAAAATAAATAAAATTAGTGTCGGTAATTCGGTTTCGATATACCGGATTTTTTAGATTATGATACCATTTACCATACCAGATTATTCGATTCCGTACATAAACCGAATTTTTGGTTCGGTAAAAATCCAATTCGGTTTCGGTCCGGTTAGGTATGGTTTTCGGTATAAAAATGCCAACCCTATGAAGAACCACTAAAAAATAAAAAAGGAAGGAGAGAAGAAATGGGTGACGGAAGATTAAGAAAAGTGACTTGAGAATTGAGAACACTCAAACATTGGAAGGTTCCCTGCTGCTAAGAAGACTAATGGTGGAGCGTTAGTAGATCTATCAGCAGGCAGTAGGGGGTTCGATTTCGATAAAAGGGGGGAATTGGAAACAAGAGCAATAAACCCAAATACAAGGCAATAAATTATGATATATTCGCACAGCTGTACTCAGATCTATAATAGCACTGCTCTACAAGTAGATTAAACCCAAAGGAGAAAGGAGCCTTGAAAAGAAATCCCAAAGTAAACACATCCATTACTCACATTTTAAGGCTTTCCGTACCTTTCCCTGGTACTAATCTTTTACATCAGCAACAATTATATATTTATGTAGAAACAATTAATATCAGTACTGATATCTGATGCTGCCAAAGGATACAATTTTATGATACTGTACTTAGGATTAAAAGTGAAACGGAGTGGTCATGTCTTCTCCGCTGAGCTCAAATAGACTGATAGTTCCCAAAACTGTGTAAACAGGATGTAGACCGTGACATGTCAATTAGCTTCTTGTCTCATTTTTCCGGATAGTTTAGAATTAGCTTCTATAAATATATCGACTTAGCAGTAATGTACAACCAGAGCCTGCCCGAGCCATGGTCACACAGGACACAACATCAAACCATCAGGTGTAGCAAGAAGAGGGGCTCGTAACTCCAAAATACACAAAACTCCCTCAAACTAGATGGTTCACTTGCACTTTCACCATGCAGTAATTTCAGTCACGCAACTTCCTGAAGAGCTAGACTCAACTCCTGTGCAGACTTGGCGATTGATCCTCCTCTTCTATGGGCAATAGAGTGAACAAGCACATATTGACATCTCTATCATAATGAAGAACATACCCCCAAAAAAAAAAACACTGTGCAGCCAACTAAGCTAAAAGAAAAAGGCACCTGGTAAGCGCTGGCAAACAGCATTTGACTTTTTCAAGCTCCATAAAACAGATGTTGCAACGCTCCAGCCTATGATAAACAATTAAACATAGAAGGACTCAATTGCGATCAATACGCAAAATCTAAAACATAAGGTAAGAAGATAGGTGTATCAGACCAATCAAAGCATACCTTTGCTCAGCTTCAATATCAACACCAACAGATGATGATGCTGATAATGTTGAATATATCACTGAACCGAACACCCTAACCAGCTTGAGCAGCATTTCCAAAGAAATGCCTAAATGCCTGAATGAGGTCAGGCCGTCAAATGATGAACAGGAAAAATAGCAGATGAAAGATCGCAAGCTCAAAACCAAAAAGTACTGGTTGAGATATTATTTGAACATTTTCTGATCAAATTCAGATTGACTACTCAAAGGGCGTGCCATTTCTACCATAAAGCAATCAAAACCCAGAATCAAAAAATGTATCCTCCAAGTGGGAAATTGCACTCAGAGGCATCTTCCACCACCCACAACCACCCGAACTTCCCTTTCTTTCTTGATCCTGTAATACGCTTATTGCTTATAAACTTGTGTTCATTAGGTAAATCGATTGAAAAATGTGTATTACTTCTAGTCCTTACAAAGAATCAAATAAAGTAAAATTACCCAGTAAAGTGATGGCTCATAAGTACCATTCATATTCAACCAGTGAATATGATACCTAGTGCAATAACAAAACCCCATGGCATTCCATATTATCAGTAAGAAATTCATTTAAAAAAGTAGAAAATAAGATTTAAAGCGAAAGCATATAAAGTTAGAAATCACAGATGAGATTTGTTTCCCACAGACAAAGCTTGCACCAGGTTTACCGATTGCAAGATTGAAAGTATGAACCGTTGAGAAAGCCACAGAAAATCATAAGTAACAAGATCATGCCACAAAAAATGAATGCATTGGTACTTCTATTGTACGTATAGGGGCTGGGGAAACCATTGGAAGCAGAGGACGCCTACAATATAGTGAACCTCCTTAAGTGATAGAAGAAAGAGAAAAGACAACAAAGTCATTGTTTCATTACATGGGTCAGATGATATGAAGTAAAGAGGTGAATGTATCCCATATCTAAGGATACGAAGAAAACCAAAGCACAACTACTTTCAATATACAATTGTAGTATAGTTGATTATAACGATTGTAGAATAGTTGATTATAACGGGAACCTTCAGAAAAGAAAAACATCAACAATTTCTACAAGGTAACAAAGCTCTTTGCAAGAAATATGTTCTCATCCATCAAGCCAAGCACAAAAAATGACCCAAATAGAAGGCTTAAAAAAGAAGACGACTGTCAAAACTTATAAGTTATTACCTATCCATGTTACTTTGTAAAAGGCTGGCGAGGAGTGGCAGAAGACAAGTGCATATATCCAGTGTGACAATGTCAATTTTTTCTGTCATGATGCTAACTACATCCGAAATGACCTGAATTAAAAGCACAACAATAACAAAAAAGAATTTTAGTACAATAACATCCTCAGGGCTGTTTGTTCAACATTCGAAACTCAAGGTACAGGACTCAGGAAAAACAACAAAAAATACTTACAGAGTAATCAGCCATCTTCTCCATTGCACCAATGACCCCCTTAACATCATTCCTTTCCCAGTATCTATAGACTACCTGGAAAGATTTACAGAAAAAGAAATTTGCTATTAATAGTTACCTCAAGTCTGCAAATGGTCACTATTAGAGTTGCGACTAAGCAACACTTAAAACATTGATAATTTCTCATTGCAACTCAGCTGTTGTGTAAAGCTTGGTGAAAGATCTTGCATCTTTGAAGCCACAATGATGCAAACAGGAAAAAGCTCAAACTAAACTACAATCAAAAAATAAAGAGACTTTAAAATAATGTTTACTTCCATAAAAAAGCTTAGTGGGCTCTTCTTTTTTTGGAGAAGGAAGCAGAAATTCTATAAAAGAAAGAAATATAGGATACAACATAAGCCGGACAAGAAAGTGGAGCTAAGCATAATTGACAAACCCAACCAACCAGCATTCAACTAATATCAGCTAAAAATTGCCTAGAGATCAAGTAGGGCAAGATACATGAAGAATAGCAACAAATAAACTCGAAGAATAGCTTCAAAATCAATAATTTACCTGTAACTTGGCTGAACGAGATTGCATGGAGCCGACAAACTGATCATGTTTTTCCATGAGATCTGCAATCGCATCCTCATCACTGGCAGACACTGTTTCTTTTTCAGTAGACGCGAGATAACCTCTCTGCTTAAACTTCAAAGAAATGGAGGACTGTATCAATTACAAATTTTCCCCCCAAAGTGAAACAACCACCTAGAAGTTATAATGAGCAAATGATATATCTTATACAGTTCCTGGGATCTACTCAGTCCTCGAGCAATGACATAAAACAAAAATATTTGGAGAAGCAGACAACCATTTGCTATTAAGTTGAACCTACAGTGAGATCCATTCTTTAAACTGGGATAATATGTTTATGCCAATTTCATCCAAGCAGTCTGTGATGTGTCAATAATGAAGGATGTCATGAAAAGAAGATAAAAATGTAGCCATACCGCACTCAAAGGGATACTGTTCGCTGCAGATGTTGCACCATGGGTAATATTGGACGTAGGTCCTTCATAGTTAGAGTATCTATCTCTTTTCTCCCAATTTACAGCAACTGAGCGCATTCTTCCTAGATATGCCATACAGAGCTTGGGTTATACTCCACAAGATTAGTCATAGAAATGAAGCATAAGAAAAAAGAGTCGTACCTCCTCTTTGGCCTTCAGCAGAGTATGCATCTCTGCTTACCTTGTGCCCTCTAGTCTCATCTTAACAAGAAAACATAGAAAAAAATGTTAAAATAAGAGGAGCTTAGCACTGACAGTCTGCCTGTATAGCTTTCAATCTCAGAGGACATATGGATGTGATAAGATAACGATAGGCAAAACAATAAACGCAGAAGAGGCCATCAATCATTAGAGAGCATGTAGAAATTAGAAGCAAATATTACTCAACAGAGAAACCAAGCTAAAGCACATGAGACATCACAGCAATTAATAGTAGACCACAACAAATAGCATTCTTTTGTCCAACTGGAAATAAACTACATTACTCTGGCCTACAACCATCGCTAGTAACTCATAGTGATTCCAAAACACATAGCATTCTCATAGTGATTCCAAAATACATAGCATTCTCTTGTCCACTAAATCCGTCATTAGTTAGGCTATGTTTGTTTTGGTAGGTTTAGGCTTCCTGCCTGTGGTAAATGTACATCTGGTCCATGTACATGTTCTGAAACAATTAACAAAGGAAATGATGTTTCACTTCAGACATAAACACCTTCAGGTATAAGGTTAATCACAAATAAATAGTTCTGAGAACACTTAACATTGTAAAAGTTCTAGGTTTAATTCAGTTGAAGCAACAATTAGAGAGAAAAGATGAAGCAGTGAACCCTGGCCTCTTTTTGTTACTATGTTGGAAAACCTATGACTGGAAACTGTGCTAGTAAAGATTTGATACATACAACTTTCATGCTTGTAGCTCGGAGTTGGCTCTATCATTGAAATTGTTTCATGCTTCCCAGGTCCAAAACATCTGTCATCCTTCATGTTCTTTTCAGCAGTATGCACTTCCTGGGTTGAACTTATAATTGTTGAGAAACCACTCCTATCTGCAGCACTGCTTAACTCAGTACCCTTAGAAATGGCAGACTCAGACACTGAAGAAACAGCTGGCTTATCCATTTCTTCTCTGCTACTGGAAAACTTTCGGAAATCAGTTGCCTTGGACTGCAAAGAGAATGCCATTGATCTCCCAGAAACGCCGACCTCTTTTCTGGTCTCAACTGACAGCTCTGACCGTACACTGGTTCTAGGAACAATTACAGGCATGACTTCAGCCTTGCTAAAAGTAGCAACACTGGCTGTTGAATGGGTCTTAGTAGAATTCCTCTTCAAGGTTGTAGCACTAGGAAGTGATGCAGAACTAGCTGCAATAGGTTTTGGACTGGAGTTTAGATTGATCCTTTGAGGAGTACCAGGAACACTTCCTGTAGCTTCATTCAGGATGGAAACCGGGCAAAAAAAAAAATGCTTAAACATCAGAACAAAGTGATAACAAAAGAAAAGCAAACAGGCCAACATAAAATTTTCAAAAAACCAAATCTGACAACCCCGAACACAATGGATACACAAAAATACTTTTTACAGAAACTAAACTGGAAAATGCTAAAAAGTTGCCTACATGTAATATTTTTTTGCTCCTTAGAGGGATCTGAATTTTGAGAAACTGATAACCTTCCAAGAGATTTTGTTTCCTTCACCAAAGAATCTGAATTGTTGGAAACAGATAGTCGACCCAAACTACACTTAACAGCATTCTCATTGAGTACTGATTCTACTGACAGATTCCCTCCAGATAATGCTTTTGATTCTGAGTGCCCATTCAATCTGCTAGCATTACCAATTGCATATGGTTCTATACGCTACAGCAAAGCAAGAAAACAAATTGAAATCAATACCAATAGCACCAGAGCTAGAAAGCACTAAAACACTACAATTTAAGAGCAAAGAGAACTGAGTAATACCGAGATGTCAACAACCCACACTCCAACACAACTCTGATTGTACGAGCATCCCAGAAGCTTTCCTTCATGAACATTAAGATCTGACAACCGGGACCATCCCACATCCACAGAATCATGGCATCTTATTGGTTCCCAAGAGACCACCTAAACAGTGAAACTTTTTAGTACACATAATTCATAACCCTGAATATTATGAAGGATCACATGAGACTACCTTCAGACTTTCATGCAATCCACAGAGTAGGGTCCTCCCATCAGGATTAAAAGCCAAAGAACGTACTCCACTTGTCTGATTTGGAAACTAGAAATTAGACTGATAATCTCATTATAGAAAGAAAAATCAATAATTTGGACCATTAGTTTTATTAGTTGAGTGCCAAGAGCAGTAATCAAGGGAAATAGTACCTCGGGTCCAGTTGAGCCAATTAGCTCAAAGGTTTCAAGGTCCCAAAACTTAACTGTCCGATCCGCTGAACCTGATTGAAAATCAAAGAGCAAAAAAATGAAGAAGAAATATACATGAGGCCATATGCCCAAGGACAGACTTTACTGTCGAATATTACATATAACCAGAGGAGGTCCTACTGGCACAGGCAGAAGTAGTAAGCAATGAAAACCATTTTGAGGAGGTCCTAATGGCACAGGCAGAAGTTATAAGCAATGAAAACGATTTGAACAGCATATATAGAAATTTTCTGAATTTTGAAAGAAACCAAACTGTCATATGACACAATCAGTGATACAGCTGAAACAGAGCCTCTCTAAGAAGAAATATCTACACAAGGAAAATCACTAATCACTCACTTGGTTATCAAGGGCATCTAGAAAAATTGTGAAAAAGCTTTAATCCACATGATGTTTTCAATAGCAAATATAGGTCATCCACAAATTAAAATAGGCTTTAAAAAATTTTAGACCAATTTGAAGTTGGTTGCTCCAGCCTTAGAGACCCCTTCCTGCTATAGAGAATCCAGACAAACAAATGTATAGTAAAGAAAACAGTTAATGACTTTCGCCTATAATGAAGAGATTGCAGAACTAAAAGAACAGGGTTGGGAAGCACAGCAACAAATTTGGCATGCTACCAGTATGAATTCTCTAGGACTACTTTTCAGTAGCATATCCAAACAATTGGAATATATAACAATAAAACCAAAGAATAAGAGCAAAGGAAAGAAGCTACCGTTTTGCTATTCTCCAAATTCAGCAAGTTTTGTAACTTAGAAAACTGAACTTATTGTAGATATAAAAGTTAACAAAACATTAGAGACTCAATGAAATCCACAAGGAAGAGCATGAGATGAGCACTAATAATTGCAAATTAGCTGAAAGCATACTAGGAAATAAGAATTGGAACGTAGATATATCCATGTATTCTATAAACACAAGTCACTGTGAATTGTTAAGCCCAATGGAGGTGGTATTAGCTTACTGTTCTCATTGTACTTGAAACCTACACTAAACAACACAGATCCCCAGAGACCAGGAATTCAATGACTAAACCAATACTGTATATAGCTAAGAGCCAGATAAGAGGTAAGACCGATCTTCCCTAACAAGAGCAAAATTACTATCTGTAACAAAGGACAAGCAGCCAATAATGAGGGTATGGCCTATTTCCAGCTGTAGGATGACAACATGACACTTCAACATATAAGTAATAATCCAGTATCGAAGGGGACTATCAGGATACAACGTGGATTGACCTATTCTCAGTTGGCATAATGAACAATTCATTGTTAGACAACCAATACTGCCAGAAAGAATGTATAACTGATTACTAGTACAAAAGGAAGTATCACTAACCTGTTGCTAGAAGAAACTCGTGGGGATGAAAGTCTATGCACTGGATCTGGCCCTCATGGCATTTGAAATCATGCAGCAGCTTTCCAGCAGTCAGGTCCCACAACTGTTAAAGGATTAGATATTGGTTTATAATCTTATCAGTAGGGAATGAAATATTTTGGTTCACTGTCAATGATTTACATGTATGTAAGGGCCGAACAAGATAGAATAAAAATATAACGGCAAAGTAATATTAACCTTCACAGTGTTGTCCTCTCCACCAGAAACAACCCACCGGCCATCTGGGGTAAACCTGATGGCATTGACTCCTCGTGTATGGCCTTTGTATGTATGAATACACCCTTTCTTCCTGATATCCCATATTTTGAGATTTGTGTCCAGGGAGCCAGATGCAAAGAACTCCCCAAAAGGATGGAAATCCACAGATATACAATTGGATCTGTGACCAGTAAGTGTGCGAACAACTACACACACAAAAATCACATTGGAAGACCAAATAGATATATAGCAAACAACAATGTTATTGCGGGGAATGTAAAGAGGGTTATAATGCATGATAAAGAATTAGGGGCATACTCTTTGCTTCTTCTAAATCCCAAAGCTTGATCGTACCACTTGCAGCTCCTGCAGCTACTAGGACCTCCGAAGAATCAAAGCCTACGGAATCAATTCCACTGGTGTGTCCAGACAAACTCTGAGAATGAAGTCACATTGGAGTCTATTAGAATAAAGAACAAACAAAATGAGACCTAAGCTGAACTCAAAAAAGGAAGATGAAACCCAAAACTTGAAAAATTAAGTAAAAAGAAATACAAAAAGTGTGTGTCTAGGCTGTATACAAGGGGTGTATAGGGAGGGGAGAGATGTTACCAGTAAAGCATTGGGTTTTCCAATGGCCCAGAGATTGACCTTGTGATCTTCTCCGCCGGTGACAAGGACTCTGGAAGATTTCCTGCCTATCTTGAGGCAATTGACATTAGCAGAATGTGCTACAAATTCCTCTGAGCCACGATTGATATTAAGGCGAAAACTAGAGCACATACAACGCTTAATCTGACAAATTCATAAGACATACATACATAGGTACATGTGTTGAAATTGAGAAACAAGAAGAAATAGTTGATAGTACTACTAAACCCGAAGAGGAGGATACGTAGCTTGTAAGCGCGTTTGGTAGTCATGGACAAAGAAAGAAAATAGAAACCCTAGCAGTTGATGGTTTGATCTTTCTTTCAAAAATAGATGGAGAGAAGCAAGAGCAATCTAGTCCACACATTCAAATCAACTGTGGGCGCTGACTGTGATGATGATGCTGATGATGCTCAATGCGGATGGATCTCGGAGGCGCTGCCTTCAAAATTCAAAATCTCCAAAATTCCAGAACCTAATACACGAGGAATCACTGGAGGGCAAAAGTAGATTAGATCAAGAGAAAGTAGCAGGGATGAATTAAGAGAAAGTTTGTAACGAGGTACATTGCATTTGCGTTTTGTATTGAACAGGGAAATGTTGAAATTGTACCTGGGCTGGGCTGGGCTGTTGGTTCCTTCACGCTCGAGCAAACAATCTTCTTCTACATGGTTTAAAACTGCAAACAGACGCGAGCAATAGAGTAGCGTATCACTCGTCTAATCTTACAAGACAAGAAAATTCAAGTTGGAAATGGCCGAGAGCAAGTTACTGTCGCGGTAAAACCGGCGACGGAGAAAGAAAGTTACGGCGGCCGAATTAGATGTCTTGTATTTCTCACTTGCTTCCAACTCCAACTGCATCTAAGTTCCCCTTCCCCTTCACAAAGAGGGCACAAGCAAGCTCTCAGTCTCAGACTTGTTTTTCTTCTTTCTTTTTTCTTCTTTTTCTTTTCTGCCTTTTGGTTGCTCAAACCCTCTCCAAGGTTAAAAAAGCAGCGGCGGCCCAACAGCAAAGAGCAGTGTGTGTATGTGTACATTGTATATTATGAATGAACCAACCTCCGAAATGGTGTGTACTTTTTGGTTTTTCTTCCATATTTTTTTTTAAAAAAATTTCTCCTCTCTTGTTTTCTTCCAAAAGATAAAAATTTTCATTAAACGTTCACATCAAAAGTTAAAACATTAAAGAGCCACGAAAGGCAATCATCCCAAATGAATGCACCTCCATGCTTGAAAGCAAAAATAGTTAAAAGTCTGTGCTGAATTATTACAAATTTTAGAAATAAACATAAATTGGACTTCTGTAAAACACAAGTACACACTCTCATTCCACCTCAGCGTCCGCCATCAAGCTTGAAACACAAGGAAATCCACCAGCATCTTCTCCGCCATTGAGATCGTCCCGCCATCATCTCAATTTTGTTAGTTTACTTTTCTCTGACATGAAAAAGCGAGTTAGCCTGGTCAGGTCTTTTACCTCGGCAGCTTCGCCCTTTTTTCGTTCATTCCGAATTGTTGATTTTCATTATAGTTGATGATTTACCTGTATCAACTAATTCTATCGCATTTACCTCTCTAATTTATCATGTGGGAGCCACTCTTAACACGACCACGCATCTAACATGGCTACAAGTTCAATTAGACGCTCAACAACTAATCCTCAAAGTTTTGAGCTTGCTGCTTGCCCAAAGGAAATATAATCGAAAATGAAAACTCTAAATCTATATTAAAAAAAATATCCATTTTAGGACTTATCACAACCACATGATCTAAAATGATAACAACAATAACCCTTTTTCTTTGGGTAATATGACTCATCTCATATCTTACATCATTGATCACCAGTTTAGGGTCGATGGGCCTTGAATGTGAAGTTGCTGACTTTTAAGCGTCGGAAAGCAAGCATACATAAGAGTAAAGGAACAATTATCCAGGTTGTCAAACCCCATGCCCTCCAAACAGTAAACCAACTTTTAGATCTTGAAGTACTTATATCCATACTCTGGGTTGGTCATTCCCTCTTCCCAGTCACCGATTCTACGGCCACCAAAAACTATCTGTTGGATGCCTACATATCTGCCACCAAGAAGAAAAGGAAGAATTCCGCATTAATCCGAGTCAATATTTATCCAGTCAAGAGACTGAGATCAACACAATTTCTCACTTTTGCTTTAACTTACTCCGAACTCAAGACTGTCAAGCAGTTAAGGAGCACATCGACGGCAAAATAGTCAGCTGTACCAAGGTCTACCCTGTGATACATAATAATAGATTTATAATTTTGAGCTTTCATATGGGCAACAATCACAACCGTATTTCCAAACAAACATTCATTTAGTTCTGGAAGGCATACCAAACACGACCCCAGTTGTCCTGAAACTCAACATCACTGATATCATGAAATGAAGATGGCATCACCTTGAAACCCTTATCCATATCATAGAGGGGATTATACTCCATAGATGAATTTGCCAGCTGCCACGAAATACTGTATTAGTATATTTCAATCCTTTTCACGCATAGCATAGCAACAACTGATACTTAAGAAGAAAGTAAAGCTGAAAATGGCAAGGTGAAGCAAACTTGTTGAATATGTTTGCAAAAACCAAATATGCCTAACTGACGAGGTAGGGACTTCAGAAACTGATCTAGACCCCAATATTTCTTGCAAGAGAACACAGAAAGAACTTTTGGACGGCAAATCCTTTTTTCTTTTCATCTCAAATTATCAGCAACCAGATGACATAGTAATCACACGAATACGATGTTAAGCTTGTTGAGGCAAACAAGGACCGGGTTCCTTTTCCAAAAGAGGTGAAGAAATCATTATTACGCTAATCCCTTCCTTTGAAAAATGACAGGTGTTAATTTGAGGGACTAAACCGGTGAATGATAACCTAATAACATTTGTCATATTAACGTAGCGAAAAATGTAACAAGCAGCTGATTTTGTGTCAGAAACGCAGCGTTACTTTCAATGTTGGGTGCAGTTAATTTGCAGCCTAAATGTTGAGTAAGATTGTGAGGTAATTCTTTGCCAATGTATATGTATAATGTAGATATAGCTGAGAATAAATAGAAAAGTGTGGAGAGGAGGGGACAGACCTGGAGATTAGTAGAATTAAAGGCACCCAAGCGTCCCATAACATACCAGGATTGAATGACCTGCACAGAAAAGAAATACACAAATTGAGGATCGAGGTGAAATGGATAAAAATAAGGAGGGTAAGTAAAGGGAAAGTGAAGAGAGAAGAAGAGCACGTACACCACCAAAGAGATCGACATCACGGTCGGAAGGGGATCCATAGAATTCAAACCAAATGTAGGAATCAAGGGGATTGAAGTCTCTGAAGGCGACTTTGAAGGCAAGCACCGAACCGGTTTTGGATTTGCGGAAATCTCTGCCCTTTTGGCGGACTCTTTGTTCAACCCTTTGGCGCATGAGCTCAGGGTTGCCAATGCTATCTCCAAGAACAGCTCGCAGCTCAGAATCGTCTCTGCACGCGTCTTCCAACACTTTGGCCCAAGCCGGGTAGTTGTGCAGCCGATCGTACTCGCGCTTCCTCTTCTCTTCCCGAATTTTCACAAGTCTGCGTCCTCTAGCGGTGGTTCCTGACCCTTTCTTCCTCGTGCTGTCTCCTCCGCCGTTTGATGATACTGACAGTGGTCTGATAGGAGGAGCAAGAGGTCCTACTTGTGGCTTTACCCCGAAAATTGGCAGATACGAGTTATGCCATTGCCGCCGCTGCCGCAAGGATTCAACTCTTCTATGTGTACTAGTACTAATACTACTGCTGCTGTGCAAGATAAGCCGTAGCCCGCCGTTGGCTGCCATTTCATTTATCCCTTCTTTCCTTCCCTCTCTTTCAGTTGGAATTTCGACGAGTCTCTGTGTTTGTCATCACGGCCATCATCGCAGCCATCACCCCCTTTGTTTTCTTTTTGGAGTTCATCCATCTCTCTATCTTCGAGCTTGATGATATTATTCAGTCGGCCCACCCAACAACTACAAAGCCCAAAAACAAACACTTCACTTCAAGGCCCACCTCCTCTTCTGCTTTCTCGTTGTTGTTTTTATTCCCAAGGACAAACTAGTTTAGAACAGTCACTGCATCTGCATGATTCATTTTTAATTTTTATCTATTCTCATGCCCATTTTAAGTAAGTTATGAAAATGAGGACAGAGGTACAAACTTGCACGCGTATTTCTGGCAAATGTCAACATTATAGGTGAATAATTTTGCACTCAGTACTTTTCTTATTCCACCTGAAAACGTAAATGATTTCTTTTTCAGTACCTCCAGATTGTCATATCAATTGGAAATACGAACGTGACATAAGATAACAGCGCACCAACAAGGTTACTGTACAACAACACTATGGACATTTCTATCCACCTGGACTGATGTTTAAGATACTGGCTTCAAGATATACATTTTGCACGCATGAGAGTCCATGCTGGCGGTCAAGTTTCCAACAAATTGTGCCTTCAATGTCTTGTGCTGCACAACAAAGATATACCCAGTAAATATATCCCGATACACATCTGCTGTGAAATACCATTGAGAATTACAGATTGCTAATGCCAGATATTGTCTGAGGATAACATTCTACCTCCCAAATGTCTCTTGCTTCCACAACACTGTCTGCGGGGATCCCAACGTCATCCCAGTGGGCTGTGATGGATCTCCTCGAAGAGCCTCGATTGACAAGGAGTAAAGCTACTCTGTAGCCTGAGAGGGGACCAGCCCAAATCTGTTTAAAATCACATCATTAGAAATTGGTACTTCATAATCATAGTGACACATTTCTATTATATGGAATGGAAGCAGCAGAACAGCAGCCTACATATCAGAAACCACAATAGTTTGGTGGCATTACCTCAAGATTCCCTTCCATTCTGACCTTTTTAGCTTGGACACCAAGTGGATCTGTTCCAGTACTCCAGTTCATTAATCCACACAAGATTACATTTCCAAGTTCAACTAATGCTAATGCAGACTATTTCAAGTCATTAGGAAGGAAGAATAGTGCCCGTCAAAAGGCTGGTTACGCACCTTGGTTGACGGAGATAACCTCTTTATTAGCGATGATCTTCATTGTCTCTTTCGTGACATTCCTCACATCACAACCAAGAAGAAGGGGAGCCTACAATATAGGCTTAAGTTTTTACCAAACAGATGAACTAAAAAGTGGCATTAATTTGATATGAAGAAGAGCACATACACTACTAGTAGCAAAGGAAATGTGTATGGTACCTTAGAAATGGCCCATATGCTAAAATGCACAACATATTCATCTTTTGTCATACCTCCATTCCCCACTTCAAGCATGTCCGGATCTGTTCAAGTTCAGCAAATAATTATGATAAATCTCTTCAGAAAACATCAAGAGTGTATAGGTGAAACATGGTTGTTGTGCTGGGGAAATACTAACCGTTCCAGCCACCAGGTCTAGCCAATTCAGCATAGACTTCATTCATGTCTGCTCTAGAGACCATACTGCCAAGGACAATGCAAATGAAAGTATTATTTTGAAGTGGAACTCATGCTTGATAGTATACGACCCATTTGGCTAACCAGCCCACCGGAAAAAATATATATATATATATATATATATATATATATATATATATCAATACATACAAGACCAATCTGAGTCAATGAAATCACACTAGACTACCTTTCCCATTTATCAGAAATGTCATTGGTAGTTCGCCAGCTATTTCCTACTTTTCCGCCCCATAGAGCAGGGTGCATATCACCCCTAAAGAACCAAATAAAAAACAAAGACAATTAGGACCCCTAATAATGAACACACACATACACCCCCCACACACCACACACACACTCTTATAGATACATGGTTTTCCAGTTGTGACAAACAAGATCTTTACCATTCACAAAGAGAAAAGAAAATGGGACGGCCTGCTTTCATGAGAGCTCGGGTCATTACAGGGTATCTACAAGAGGATATAGAAATCATTATAGAAGGTGTATCATAGGGATTCCAAGCTCTGCAAAACTTTAAATTTGCAGCACTAATGCGGTATCATGACAGTTATTCTAGATTACCTAACAGTTGGCTTTGAGCCATCATTATTACAGTTATCGTACTTCAAATAATCCACACCCTGCAAAGAAAGTGCAATTGTTGGAAGAGTGTTTTACAAAATAAGGTTTGCAGATCTTACGTTTCCTTTTCATTGAAACCACTATAACAGATCATACCCAAGCAGCAAAGGTGTTGGCATCTTGTTCTTCATGCCCAAGTGAACCAGGCATGGTTTTGCTGCACGTAAAGTACCTGAAAAGTACCAATGCATGGTTGGCATATTTAGTTTTGACAAATATGAGTGCATATCTACATTTAACCACCACCATGGGGCATATGTATATTTGTATTGGGGTGTATTGGAGCCAGGTTACCCTGCATCTGAGTAGATTCCCAGCTTAAGACCCTTGCTGTGGACATAATCTGCAAGAGCTTTAATGCCGGAAGGGAATGTTGATTTTTTGGGTACTAGATTACCCTGATATGAAATGTCATGTCTAGTTAGCACATATCCGTTCTCTCTTCCAATAACAAGACAGCTGAAGTTATTTGTGTTAAAAACAGAAACATATACCTTGTCATCACGAGCGATTTCAGCCCAACAATCATCTACAGGTAGCAAAGAAATGAAGAAGTTTGTTAGTAATTTGGACTGAATGCTTCAGGAAGTTATGTAGAGGAAACATAACGGATGAAAATGTACCTATGTTAACATAGGTGTAACCAAGTTTGGAGAGACCGGTTGATATGAGAGCATCAGCTGTGAAACCAGAGAAACAAGACGTGTTATTAACCCCAAAGGTAAAATAAATAAATTACCGAAAGCCAGAACTTGAGTTATAGATTACGCATGAGTTAGATTACCGGTGGATTTGATGACTTGCTCATCAATTTTGCAGTTGAAGTGATTCCAACTATTCCACCTAACCAAAATGAAAATGACACCGATCAACCCCTCATCAAGTATTTGAAAAGGAGTGAAACCATAAGGAAAACAAAATGCAGTTGCACATGCACGTTGTTGGAAATTTTAAGAAGTAATTGCAGAAAACAGTTTCTCTGCTGGTGTTATATATCTCATGGATTATAATAGCTAGTGCACAGGTTCCATGCAGAATAACAATTGGATTAAAATTAAAGTCGTAATAGTGAATTGGAATCTCGTTTTGTACGATTTTCCTACATTCACATGGTGAATATTAATTAATTACAATGTCTTACGCAACTTCAAATGAGCAAATGTGGATAAAAAACAGACATGCGTACCAAATAATGCATATGAAATACTAGAAGCTGAATCAATGAATTCACATCATGAGTATGTAACTTGATGAATGACGATCTTTGTTTTAGTTAAAAAAATTAAAAATTCTTATGACAGCAATTCAGCTCTTGAGAAGGGGAGCAAAACGATAGTTTATTTTTGGATCAAAACTATGTTGATGAACTAATTAGTAATTACCCCATGGGAGGAGTGACGGCAAGCCCATTCGCAAGCAGATTACGTCGTCCATATATGAGCTGATGCGATTGTGATTGCTCAGACGATGCTGATGATGTAACTTGATGATTTATCGCCAAGGAGAATAGTAATAATAGGATATATTGCAACATCGCACCCTTTTTCTCCATTTCTTCCTACTGTAGTATAATCTGCAGTGCACTCGATCTACTGCGGACTGCAGTGCACTAACTTCTCCTCCTCCTCCTCCTCCTCCTCCTTCTTCGGCTTTATTGACTACTAAACACTCAGCTCATCTGCAGTCTCCTATACTATTATATGGATAATCGATATTCTATTTTCTTTTGATAAGTTACAATAGTTTGGATTAAATTTTCTTATAATATTTATGCCTTTTTCATACATTTAAGTACTTTATACTTTCCAATTCTGGTTATTAATTACTAGCCCAACCCCAACCGCTTCCTCCCTGCGACCTCTTTTTCACCACCACCTCCTCCCGCCACCACACGCCCCCTTCCCACACCTCCACACTCTCTTACTCTCTTTCTCTTTTTTCTCTCCTTCCTATTTTTATATAGAGAAATAAAAAAAAAAAAAAAAAAGAAAAAAAAAAAAACCAAAAACAAACAAAAGTATAAAAATTAACCGCAAAGCTCCCGCACCCCAGGACCACCCCCACCCCCCCCCAAAAAAGCCACCCACCCCCCAAACACCCGAACTGTAAGGTAAGGATATTAAAAAAAAAAAAAACATAAAAACAAAAAAACAAAAAACCCTAAAAAAAAAAAAAACAAAAAAGAAAAAAAAAAAATAAAACAAAAAAAACAGCAAAGCCCTACAATACCACACAAAAAAAATTTTTTATTATTAAAACAAAAAAAAATAAAAAACAATAAATTAAAAAAACAAACAAAAAAAAACAAAAACACACCATTCCTGAGGTTCATTCTTAAAGACTTGGGGTGTTGAAAATTGAAAAGATACGCCTAGCAAATGCAAGACGAACACCAAAAGTGTTGAAATATGGCGAGAAGAGCCCGTGATGTGGCGCGCAGCGCCCGTGATGCAAACTACGCGTGTGCGGTGAGGCTAGAGTTTTTGAAAGTAAAGACATTATTGACTAAGAAGCTATAAGTCCGTCAAGAGAAAAAAGACAAAATGGAAAAGTAGTGTGATTGAAATCGAAAAATATCATGGAGTGCTGGTCCCTCCCAAAGAAAAGTTTTGTGGTTTTGATCAAGACAATAGTCAATATCATTTATTTATTACTGAAAACATATTAGAGAAAACGCTTACACCATGTTCCTGAGGTTCATTCTTAAAGACTTGGGGTGTTGAAAATTGAAAAGATACGCCTAGCAAATCCAAGACGAACACCAAAAGTGTTGAAATGTGGCGCGAAAAACCCATGATGTGGCGCGCAACGCCCGTGATGCAAAAAAGACTGCAGTCAGACCTACATTATTACTATTGTTTCTTATAATGTCATAACATATATTCATTGGAAAGTGAAAGTCCTTGTCATTATTACAACTTACAGCCAGCTGGTACTAATAGATGCATTCATTACTGACATAATTGATGGGTGAAGCTGCTTATTCATTTCTATTTTCGTTTTTGTTTAAACTGGGTTCCTGACTTGTTTTGTACCCAATCAAGCAGTCCACAAATGAAAAGTTGAAGGGATCGTAAGTGAAATGGGAAGTATGAAATGTAAGGCCAAAGAAGAGGACAACTACCTTTTGTGTAAGCATCGTTTCCTTGATACAACATTTGAATGAAATAAAACTTATACCGCACTAAAAGAATATCAAAAAATTAATGCTATGGTTCACCACCAATTCACATTTTTGTTACTTCAGATCAAATCAGATACATAAATCAGACCAACAATCAATGCCAAACCCAACTTCAGGAGTTCCAAAGATTGGGTTACCAGTTAAACGTGTGTCTTGTGAAATTTCTGCAAAACATATGCATGTGTAGAAATGATGATTCCTAGAGCAGATCATCATGTGTCTAGTTTAAGATTATGAGAAGGGCGTACGTACAAAATAACTACATTTCTGGGGAAATTGGATCATAATTTATATGTACATAAGTTATTTGCAACCCCCATCACACCGATGTTCATCAGCTATGGCTTTCTTCCAAAAAGGAAAAGCCTTAAAGCATACAATGGACATGAGCCCATTACTGACTTTTCTCAAATGTCTTCCAAAGGTAGCATTCTACAGAGGTTTTGGTCCACCATCTGACATTGCATTCAACTTGAGAAGAGGAGTTGCAGGATCTCTGGACAGTATAAAATTTCCTCCAAGATCTGTTCTGCTGTACTCCGCTGCAGCAGCACCCATCACAATTGGTGAACCTTCTCCATGTTTTAGCCATTAATTCAACTCCAAAATAAACTAAATGGTCCGAAATGCTATTTCCAGTCACCAACCTGTACAATTCCAAACAAAATGTAGTGCTATTTCAGATAAGATTATTTGGTATGAACAACCACTGGTTCACCTCTATAAACAAATTATATAGGAAGGGCTTAAATCACATAGGAACGCACTCTTATGTCCAGTGGATTTTCTCTAAAGAGCTCTATATTCTACATTTCAATTGTGACATAAGAACCTCGCAATAGCTTAAATAACAATCTAATGGCAACCACACCTTAGTCTAAAGTAACGAAATGCAGCATCATGACACCTATCAGATATAAGCAGTTCTCAGGTTAATCAGGAGCATAAGTTAATGGCAACTAAACACAACATAAATGAATCTGCATTCATTCCCACTTCAACATTAAACAACAAAAGAAATAGAATCACAATTATACTTCATATTGCGGATAACTCACACCTGTGTCAGGCTTCCAAGCTTCTGCGATGTCGAGTGTATCCCGTACCCGCTTTTGGAAGCCCTTTAATTCAACTTTGACTGCATTGCAACCATGGAACGTTGTTCCTCTGATTTCGATTTCAGTCTACTGCTCGACCCACTCGCCTCAGGCCCCTTTTTAAGCCTTTCTGCTACACTTTGAAACTGATGCGTCCGGTCCTGAAAGGATGATTGTGCTGCTTTCACATTCATGCTCTAAATGGAAATTGACATAAGACCCAAATGCAAACTACAGAAATTACACACCCCCGATGTCAAGATCACAGCTTTTTAATTTATTTTAAAGTTTCAAATTCTCCACATGACCCGCCTTTATGAAATCAAACCACTTCCATTGAACAATTACAGATGCTGAAAATTGAATACTTAGTCAACTTTGCTCAAAAGTAGCGTACCGTGATTGGATACCGATGTTCGAAATGAAGTGATGGAGTTCGGAACGCCGGCCGTAGGGATAGGAGAGATGCAGATCGACCATTAACAATCCAATTACAATCCAGGAAAAATATTCTGCACATTCAACCCAAAAAAAAAAAAAAGAATTAGCAAATGAGACAAAGAAAAGTCAAAACTTCTTGAACCGCCAAGCATTTGCCACCGTAACCACCGTTACCCCAAAAAGGAAAATTAGGAACCCAGAAATCTTCCGAAAACAATAAAAAACCTTCGTCCATCGAGCTACTTTGAACAATCTTGTTCCGATTCTTGGGCCGGCGGAATGGAGGAGAAAATTTGTGGGCGATTTGGCGTTTGTGTGGGAGGCGGCAGGAATGGAGGAGAGCGATTTGGCGTTTGTGTGGGAAGGAAGCGGCTGAAAGGTAGGAGAAAGAGGGGGCGTGCAGCTCATTGACACTTTTACCCCGAATTTTTCAATAACTGTTTTTTACATTGGTCTTTATATTTAGGGGTAAATTCGGATTTCTATTAAACTTCACCATTTCAACTGTTTTGGATGTGTTTGCTTTATTAATATAGATATTATACTATTTGTAGAATCCTCAATTTTCAGATATTCAGTAATGATGTGGACTTTGTGGTAGGATGCATACCGGCCCGATTTTATGAAGACTTAGACCGACCGACCTAGTAGGTACTTGTAAATACCTGGATCGGACCAAATAATATAAATTTTTTGTTTTTTTTTAATTTTTTATATACCCAAACCCAACTTCCTAAGCCCAACACCCCCAAACCCAAATAAAATCCTACATTCATACACCCATACCCAAACTTCCCAAGCCCAAATAAAATCCTAACTTTTTTTTTCTTACCCCATCCTTTTCTTTTCAACTCCCTCTCAACCGCTAGCACCATCTTCTTTCTTTCTCCTCTGTTGTTTCCTCCGTCACCAACAACAAACTTCATTTCACGGCGACAATCCATCAACCGGTGACTTCTCCTCTCGTCGACAACGAAGTCCTCGTCTTTCTTCTCGACTCTGCTCGTGACAGATGTCTTCTCACTATCCGTTGAAAGGGTCCATTTTCATCGGCAGTGTAAATTTTGGTCCAATTGCACGGAAGCCTCGTAGATTTCATTGGAATTGGAGTAAATCTCGGGTAAATCCTGTCTCGCCCCGTTGCGTATCGAAAAATTGTTTATTTCATTGGAATTGGAGTAAATCTCGGGTAAATCATGTCTTGTCCTGTTGCGTCTCGAAAAATTGTTTACTCGACATACCGGGTACCCGAGTCCTCCGATCCGATCATCCCCTAACCATTTTATCCTCCCAATCTCTCATGTATGGGTTCTGAGTTTGGGAATGATTCCGACAGACCCAAATCGAGCTCAAGCCTATTCTGTGGGTTTGATTAGCTGATATTTGGGTAAATAAGTTGTATATATGAAGCAAAAGTCACAATGCCGAAACTACAAGGCCTCATTCTCTAATGGCTCGGAGCTACTCAATCTACTTGCATCACCTATTGTAGACTACATACGACAGGGAAGAGTGAATATGTGGATTCTACAAAGCCCACGTTATCACTCACCAGCTAAAAGTTGACAATTTTATAAATAGTAGAATACAATGGCAAGAATTTAAAAGTACATGGTACTAAAATGCAAAGGATTAAACACAATTATCATATTAAAATTTAACCTAAATCATAAGATATATAATTATAATTTGCATTTTGCTCTTTAGGATAAGAATACTACCCTCCTAGGAAAGATATAAAAAATAAAAAAGTAAAAACCGTGAGATTTAAAGGCAGGCAATCACTTCCTTTTCCTTTTCCCCCTTTTTTTTCCTTTTCCTTTTTGGTTTTCCGTTTGTAATTGCCAATTACTTCTCAGTCTTTGTTTTTTTGGTCGAAAAAATCTTTATTATTGGATTCAGCTCGCCCGTGCAAGTTCCTTGTCTTCGTTCTTGGAATATAGCCATCCTAGATGGGGATCAACAAGGTGTCAATAAGGTGTTCAACATTGTATTCAACAAGGTGTTCAACAAGGTGTTCAACAAGGTGTTCAATATGATGTTCAATATGGTGTTCAACAAAGTGTTCAACATAGTGTTTAAACATGGTGTTCTACAAAGTGTTTAACATGATGCTCAACAAGGTGTTCAACAAAGCGTTTAACATGGTGTTCAATATGGTGTTTAACATAGTGTTCAACAAATTGTTCAACAAGGTGTTCAACATGGTGTTCAACAAGGTATTCAACATGGTGTTCAACATGGTGTTCAACAAGGTGTTCAACAAGGTGCTCAACAAGGCGTTCAACAAGGTGTTCAACATGGTGTTCAACATGGTGTTCAACAAAGTGTTCAACATTGTGTTCAATGTTCAACATGGTGTTCAACAAAGTGTTCAACATTGTGTTCAACAAAGTGTTCAACATTGTGTTCAACAAAGTGTTCAACATGGTGTTTAACAAAGTGTTCAACAAGGTGTTCAACAAGGCGTTCAACATGGTGTTCAACAAAGTGTTCAACATGGTGTTCAACAAGGTGTTCAACAAGGTGTTCAACATGGTGTTCAACAAAGTGTTTAACAAAGTGTTCAACATGGTGTTCAACATGGTGTTTAAACATGGTGTTCTACAAGGTGTTCAACATGATGTTCAACAAGGTGTTCAACAAGGCGTTCAACATGATATTCAATATGGTGTTCAACATGGTGTTCTACAAAGTGTCCAACATTGTGTTCAACATGGTGTTCAATAAAGCATTCAACATGTGTTCAACATGGTGTTTAACAATGTGCTCAACAATATGTTCAACATGGTTTTCAAAATGGTTTTCAACATGGTGCTCTACAATGTGTTCAATAAGGTGTTCAACATGGTGTTCAACAAGATATTCAACATTGTGTTCTACCTCATGACTTTTCTAGACTTTCATAAACTCCTAAAATGTCTGAATTGAATACACTTAGTTTTTCAATGGCCACCAAAATCTACAAAACTCTATTATTATTCTAAATTGAATACACCCCACTTCTTGTATGTGGGAACTCTAAACTTTTCTCCTATTTGTTGCTATTTTTTAGCAGTTATTTTCTAGTAAAAGCTCTGTTGTTGACCCTAAAAAAGTTTAAACCAACATGATATTTACATGATATTACTAGCTCGCATCCTGTATTGCAAATTAAGTGGCTGACACAATAATTAGAATAATTAACCACATTACCTATATATGCCATATTTAATTGAAATATCCTTAAAATGGAATTATCAAGATTTGAAAGAGCTAAATTGATATTCTAACAAGCCTTATTTATTTGTCATTTTTACCTATATTTCCACCAATATCAAAATTCCTTCGAAATATCTTTAAACTTTGACTGCCAAAATATCCACCAACATCAACACTAATCTTTGAATATATTCAAACTTACAATCTCTGTTTCCCCTTTCCCTTGTGGTATCCAAACTAATTGCAAGCATCTAGTTGACATAATTTTAAGAGAATTTCCAGAACTTTGTACCTTCTTTTTCCCATGATTCATAGCTCAAAATGTATGTACCTTTACTTTAACATCGTTTTGCTTTAACTTTCTTCTTTCTTTTTAATAAGAATTAATTAAAGTTAAACTGAGTATCGTCTAAATGTTAAAGATGAATGCTTTGTTGCATTGTTAACAATATATTAAGCTTGTGGAGGAACTCCTAATTGTGTTCGGCATAAACATCCAGTTGCTGACCGATTATTGGATGGGACTTTATATAGAATTTGTTTCTCCCAACCCGGCCCGGCCCAATCCCAGCCCGGGTATTTTGTTATAGGGGACTATTATGTGGACATAAATTTTAAACACAAGTTTAGATATTATTTCTTGTTTGTCCATGTTTGATATCTAAATTTTTTGATCTTAACCATTTATTTCCTAATACATTAATTGAAGATCATATCTATAAAAAATCAATTGAATTGAAAATCGCTTAGTCACTCAAAAAAATGACCAAACAAACAAATTAATTGATGGTTTAGATTTTTCAGCGTCCATTAATTTCTTTATTTGATCATCTCTTTGGATGACTAAACGATTTCCAAATTGGCCAATTTTTCACAGACATGATCTTCAAATGATGTATTAGGAGGTGAGAGTAGTTCAGATCGAAAATTTGAATGTTGAACATGGACAAACGAGAAATTGTGTCCAAATTTATCCCCAAAACTTTTGTCCACGGAACGCCCCCTTATAAGGGGAAATTGATGGCACATATGAGTAGCAGTAGTCCAGTTCAGTAGGTGCATGCACTGCCTTAGCTGCATGATGCACCTACTTACTGCCTTAGCTGCATGCCTAACAAGATACGTAAGTGCCTTGGTTGGGTCTGGACCGGAGAGCCTACTGCTCGCCAGAGTGCCCTTGCCTTCAGTGCTCAGTGTACATTTCCTTCATCGCCCCCAGAGAAATACTTCCTTGCCCCATTTCACATTCCCCTTATTTGTTCCAATATCTCCACCACACAAGCCAAGTATACATCAGGTATGAAGAGAGATGGGAATATGTACATTGATTGCGGCATACCATGTACTGCAATATTGACATGTTTGCTCATCCATAATATTGTAGCAATATTGACATGATGTTTGCTCATCCATAATATTGTAGCAATATTTGACATGTTTGCCCAGCCACGACCAAGCATGTTACAAGGCTTTCGTGAATCTTATTTCTACAGCAGGGCAATTCATTCACGAAAACTCCACAGTAGCTGATAGATTGTGCATCATACAAACGCAACAAAACCTGGAGGTTCCACAGCCCTCTCACATAGCTTATGCAAAAGAAAAATACCAAACAGAATGAAAGTTGGGAGATAGAAAGCAGAGTACAAGTCCATCTCAGCCACACTGCCTTACATACGTGTGGGCATTATGCATCCCCACTCTTACTTCACAATGCAGATCTTAATAACAGAGGCGACCCCAATACGATGAAGTGCAACAACAGCATCACCTGGCCTACACAGTCCCTTCTTTGTTGCAGACTTTAAAGCAGCTTCTAGGATCACCTCTGTGGATTCTGCATCAGTAGCTTTTGCAGATCCTTCAGCCAATAGAGGTATCAACCCCCTGTAGATCAGGCTGTGTCTTGCCGGAGTCTCATCACTGCAGCTCCAATCAAATGAGTCCGTGGTCAAAACCGGAACAACCACAGACAGGATAGGAACAGCTGGCCTATACTTTGCCACCAATTTGGCTGTGCTCCCACCACGGGTCAAAACAACAATCAGCTTGGCTCTGGCCTTGTTGGCTGTTCGGACAGCAGATGATGCAAGACTCTCCAATGGGCTCATTGGAAGTGGTGTTGACTTTATCATCTCCTTAAAGATAGCCCCATAATCAAGCGAAGATTCTGCCTCGATACATATCCGAGCCATGACCTTCACAGCAAGTTCCGGATAGGACCCGGCTGCACTCTCACCACTAAGCATGACACAATCAGTGCCGTCAAGGACAGCATTAGCTACATCTGTTGCTTCAGCACGCGTTGGCCGTGGAGACTTGATCATGGATTCAAGCATCTGAGTGGCAGTGACCACAGGCTTGCCCACAAGATTACACTTATATATCATCATTTTCTGTGCAAGGAAAATTTTCTCAACCGGGATCTCCATTCCAAGATCACCACGGGCAACCATGAATGAATCAGTCTCACGCAATATCTCATCAAAGTTGATAACTCCCTCCTGGTTCTCAACCTTAAGAAACAAGGGCAAACGAAAACTAATATCCAGTTCACAATATACTCAAATTTTTTATTCTGTGTAGAAATGTGAGTGTTCATAAAAAAATAAAAAAATGGCAAGTACAAGCAGATAACATAATTGCACACTCATCAGTAACAAATCTGCTAATTTAGGTGTCACATCAACAATTCTTAATTCTTTTAAAAGTAAAAGCAAACTTTTAATTCAAATATTCAGTTTGACGGTAAAAAAAGTAGTTAGTTAGTTTAGTACCCCATACAACTTTTAATTTTAAACACTTCATAAATCAAAGTGTAGGAAAAAAAAATATCTCATTTATCAACATAAAATATGAGGAGCATTAACAGTAGATTTTTATTATTATTATTTTTTTAAATGGTCTAAGTGTTTTCTAACTATAGAAGAGAGTTTTGAGAGGATTATTTGTGAACAGCCCTTCAGAAAAATCCGGCTATGTATGCTGGTATGTGCTTGGGTACTGAATAAGCATATAGGACTAACTTATTTGTAACAATGCACCCTGAAACTCACCTTCGTTACACATGATGCCCTTTTCAAGTTAAACATGTGTGACAGAAGTGAGTTTCAAGGGGTTAAGTGGCTCAGTGTTCCAAGGGGAAGTGAGGACTAAAAAAAGAGTTTCAGGGGGGACATTGCTGCATTTAAGCCTATAGGAAAAGAGTCAAAGCAGAACTAATGAACCAAAAAATAAAGCTACAATTCATGGTACCACATCAACACATGAACAACTAAGCATTGAAAATGAGGGTAATGATGCAAACCTTTGACATCAGTTGTATGTGCTTGGCATGAGGTCCAAGAACTCTACGGACATTCACAAGATCTGATCCCTTGCGTACAAATGAAAGAGCAATCATATCGATGTTGTTGGGCACACCCCATCCCAGAATATCTTCCTTATCCTTCTCCGTCAATGTGGGAAGATCCACCACAACACCAGGAAGATTGACATTTTTTCTCTCACCCAGGATTGCCGTGTTCTCACACCGGCACCTTACCGTACCAGCGCCGGAATCGCCAGACAGTACGGTGAGGGTAATGGTGCCATCTGCACATAAAATGGTATTTCCAGGTTTCAAGTCCACAGCCAGCTTCTTGTAGCTCATAGAAATCGTCTCTTCATCCCCCTTGATATCATAATCAGTAGTAATGGTGATTTCCTGCCCTTCCTTAAGTTGAACAGGTTTTCCACCCTTGAGGAATCCAGTACGAATTTCAGGTCCCTAAAAAATGGAAATTGTACTTAGTGGCAATTACTTCAATAGTAAGTAAATGTTCAGAACTAACACGAAAAAAAAGAGGTCTATTACATCCTTTTAAATTTAAAAGGATGTAATAGATCCTTTGATCCAGAGCAACTTAATGTCGTATGCAGTAGCAATAATGTAGTCAAGCAGGCAGAAACTTCATGCTGTAGCTTTACATCCTTTTAAATTTAAAATTGAAGCAAGTAATGACCAAGAATGTTTCTAGTGTTGTCTCTCATTGCAGAAAACATAAGTTAAGTTTGCTGATGTAGACAATTTTAAAGAGGATGCAAAATTGGGAATATGGGAAGTTGATCATGGATGCATGACCAAGTGGTAGATGGATGTGTATCACCCAAGATGCTGGTAAAAGGGTTCAGAAGCTAAACTTGGCAATAAGATGTTAGTTAGCCAAAACAAAAACAAAAAAGCCAGATAAATAGGACAAACACATATAACAAGTAGCAAACACTCTCCAAATATGTACTAAACCACGCATAGAGATAGGTAATCAGACAAACAATTCAAAGGTGGGTGAATTTGTTTAGAAACAAGTTTTCTTTGGTAGAAAGAAGCCCTTATATAAGTCGGTAAAAAAGAAGAAAGAAGGTGAAGAAAATCAAGAAAATTCAAGAAATTGACCTTGGTGTCGAGCATGACGGCGCAGAGGATCTGGGTGTTGTGCATGGCAGTGCGGAGGTTGTTGAGGGTCTCCTGGTGGTACTCGTGGGTACCATGGGAGAAGTTAAAGCGGGCGACGTTCATGCCTGCCCTCAGCAGTTTCTCCAACATCGCCACCGACCGCGACGACGGCCCCAACGTGCACACGATCTTGGTCTTTGGGATTCGCCCGTCGTCCGGCAGATTCTTCATGATTCCCCCGATGTCTATGTTCGCCATTTCACCTCCCTCAGCGGTGTTACTCTACTACTCTACTTACTTACTAGTTGCTTCTTGGTCTTTGGGCTTCTTGCTCTTTCTCTGCTTGCGCGGCTGATTGATTCACAAAGCAATTGAAGGTCGATTCCAATTTGCAGCACTTATACAGTGGCTTCCACCCACACAAACAAAACCTAACTTCACTGAGCAGATCAGCAGCCTACCACCCACCACCAACTAAAAGAGTCAAGTAAAAAAGCAGCTGCTGCTTGCCTGTGCCTTCCTTACCACACCGGCCCCTTTTACCTTTTACTTGTTTCCAAGGGAGAAAAGAGGAATTAACTAACAAGTTGACTGGCCATTTAGACCTTTTACCCTTCGGTAACAACAACTAACAAGTTAAGTAACTAGTAGTGGTGATCCCCTCTCCACGGGTCCACCTGTATTCATTCTGCAGCTAACTACCAGAGACCAAACCAAACAATATTGCTGTTGCGTTGTCCCCAAAAAAAAAAAAAAAAAAAAACAATATTGCTGTTGCCCATTATTCTGTCAACTCAAATTTAAATTAAAGAAAAGTAATGTAAACCGTGGGTGATTTGGAAACCGGAGGACGGCGGTGATACATAGCAAGCAAGCAGTTTTACTTTTAGCACTAGTACCTGCTGTAAGTTTCCCAAAAGGCAAATGAAATAATATCAACCAAAACAGTAGGCATGGGACCATAGCAAAGGAAATTTCAGACTGGTATGGTCCCATTTTGAAAAATGGCAAATTCAAATAGATCCTAAAAAGTTTGTTCTGATTGCGGTTTTCGGCAAGCACTAAAGGTAAATTAATCGATTTTGTTTCGAATCCATGTTGATAAATTGCTTAATTTGATGAAATTAGGTGAAAATCAAAATGGTTTTTTTGTTGAAATTTGCGAAAATTGATTTGCTGGAGGTGATTGGGTGCTTTTCTATTTGATCATGTTCAACGACTTTAGCACCTAGCAATGAACTGGGATAGCATAGTACCGAATCTGTTTGTTCTGGTTCCGAATGGGATGTGTGTTAAAACCAGGCCAGGAAATTAAAGAAAAAAAGAAAAAACCTGGAAAAAACCAATATTGAAAGAGGGGAAAAAAAAAAACAAAAATAAAAAAAAAAAAGAAACAAAAAAAGGGGGGCGACGGAAAGGGGAGAGCTATATTGAAGAAGTTATGGTCGAAGAATGGTTTGGTGGTGTTAAGTGAGCTACCACGTGGCAGCCCGTGATTGGGCAGAAGGTGGGAGACCCTTCTGGAAAGCCCGAACCGGGCTTTAAAAAGGAAACCGGCCTAGGTTTCCTAAAAGGGAAACCCGAACCAGCCCTTAAACCCGTCGACTTCACACCGTCGATTCGCACTCTCCGGCGACGAATGTGACCTCCGACCACCACCATCAGCTTCGCCTCGACACCACAAGCTCGGATCACCAAGTTTTATCGACGGAAGCCTCGAGAATCGCCGGCGACGAGAGGAGTAGAAACCGCCACCTTCCGATCGATTTTCCGGCCAGTGCAAGCATCGGTGAGTTGTGAAATTATGATTTTTGGATTCCTGAGATTGAGTAGATGAATTTCCATATAAAGATCGTTTGATTTGATTGAGAATTGAGTTAGGAGTTTTGGAAAACGGCCGGAATAGTCGTCGGAATCTGGAAAATTCCGGCGACGGCAAGGCGGCGCGCGGCGGCGCTGAAGAACATGCCGGAATCTGGAAATTTTCCAGATTTTGATGATTTTTCCGGTGTCGGCGTGGCGGCTCCAGCGACGGCACGGCTGCGATGACGTCAGCGGCGGTGCTGTGTCAGCACCTAGTCATCTGACACGTAAGTGCCGCGTCAGCGACACGTGGCTGCCACATGGGCACCACGTGACGCGTCTGTTCAGTACCACGTCGAGCTCGGCGTGCTGACGTGGCAGCCGTTGACCGGCGTTGACCACTATTGGCCGGCCACTTTTCCGATTGGAAACGATGTTCCGAACCCAATGGCGAACTTCGTTTTGCCATCTGAGATATGGTTAAACCCCAATTGGGCAAAATATGGAGAATTAGGGTTTTGAAGGTGATTTTGTTTTACGGATTTCTGATGGGTGATGTATGGAAGACTTTGTAGGTATCTGAGCTTCGGTGGGATGCTACAGTGGAGCATTACAGACGGACGAGCTTGACAGCGTGGAATCACTGTGAGTGGATGGGTTTTGTTTTATTAAAGTGTTGGTTTTCTTTGCTGTTCAGTATTTAGTATATGAGTATACGAGTACCAGTTTATCAGTGATACCTAGTACATCTAGTCGCACATAGTACTTTACATATAATAGTACCAGGACTACGGCCGTAGGACACAGCTTTCACGTGATTGTGCACCTAGCGCCGAAGACCCCACTTGCTAGCTATCCATTCTGGTGCACAGCTTGCCCTGATGCCTATCCAGGGTATTGTAGGTGCCTCCTTTCAGCTTTCACGTGATCGTAGGTACTTGAGGTTTCTTATGTATACGTACACAGCTTCACCCTGCGGATTACCGAGGGTGTCGTATCTGATTGACCAAAGGTGTACAGGATATACAGGTTTGATTTATGAGATTACTGTGCTTATTATGTTTTTACAGCAGGGGGATATATATATATATTATGTTTTCAGAAATATTTTTGAAAGCTTATTTGTTTTTCCATCCACTCACCCTTGGTTTTACACCCCCTCAAGGATTACTAGTTGGGTTGACCAGAGGCGCGAGGAGAGGTAGTTTGAAGGCTCTGCATCCGTCCCGCGAATGTAGGGACATCTCCGGTTCAATCCAAGTGGTTGTAGTTTCCGTTGTTCCTATTCTTCTATTGTAGTTGCTCTGATACAATGTAATGATGATTGTTATGGGCCCAGTCGTGAGTATGAGTGTTTTATTTGTTGGCTTTGATGTTTGTGCGTGTAAGTTAAGGCTTCGTCATCTTTGGGGTGACGGCCGTACATCCCGGGCCCACTTTTTGGGACGGGGTGTAACAATGTGACCAACTGGGACAAGCCTCTGTCTCGGATCATTCCTAAATCGTTTTAGTTAATTGGGATCGAAAGAGCCCAATCACCGATCATCCAGGACAATGCCCAGCCCTACAAAAAAGCATAAGAAAAAACAAAAGTTGATATACAACCCCCCATGTTGATGTCGGCATATGGCCAATAGCCCTCCCCAAGAGACTTAAATAATACCCAGCATATCTTTTCTTTAGGGTTAACCACATAAAACTACACAAATTTTAATGTCAATTTCAAGTTGATGCACAATCTTATAAAACTCTACAACCACATACCTATACTTTCAAAAAGCCTACAAATTAAACCCGTCGTTAGCAATTCGTTGGATCCATGGTTAAGTGTTTAGGTGGCTATACCCAACTGGCAATTCTTGCCTATGTGACCATTTGATCAAAGAAAGTGAGAAAAGCTTCGTAAACTCCCAAGTACATTAAAAGAAGTATAGCTTTGACTGAACTACCACATTACACCATTATTCTTAGCTTACTGTATGCTCCTACATTTGTGATTTGCGGAACTAAAATTTCGTCCGGGTGGTCGTTTGGCCACCACATCTCACTGCTCTTCAAGGTGGTAAAGTTTTAAAATTGGTGAAATTGACGGTGAAAATGCTCTCTGCATAGGAAATATATGTACAAAAGATATTAACATGTGGCTTTTTGGATAGTGTTGTGAATGTTGGGATGATGATGTAAAAATACTTATGACTTAGTGTGTCGAAAATTAATAATTTAGTGGATAAGTATACCATCTTTTCTTTTTTGAATATTATATTATTTTAAAAAGTAAAATTATCTTTATACCCAAATGGAAATTCACATCAAAGGATCTATTAGAAATATGATTAATTTCTTAGTATTCTTTTTGTAATGAGCTTTAACCTATATCCAAACACTAAAAAATTCTTTGCAACAACAAAATAAGGAATGGCAGCTGCGACCAACCCTTTCACCGCCACTTTCATCCATTTCGACGGCCGCCGCAGTGAGAATTTTATGGTTCTGGTGGAAGAGATAGGCTATAGGTCTTTAATGAATAAAATTAAATAAATGGTATATTTGGAAGTTCAATATCTAATTTGAGTGTCCAAATAATGTTAAAAAATTTAAATTGGATGTGCGAAAAAACACGGGTGTCCATAGAAGAAAACATGGTATACATAGCAGCTCAATTTTTCTTTTAGCCAACTTGCCATGTAGGCAAGAATTATCAATTGGACATAGCTACCTTAGCACTTAACCATGGATTCAACGGAATATAGGCGGGTCCAATTTGTAGGGTTTTCAGAAGTATAGGTATCTATTTGTAGAGTTTTATATTGTGCATTAAGTAGAAATTGACTCTATAATTTGGATAGTTTTATGTTATTAACCTTTACTACTGGAGTTAGGGGACTAAAAGTGTTACGAACCGTTTTGGAATTTACACTAAATTTACTAAAATGCTCTTACCGATCAAAGGTTGACTTTGAGTTTTCAATTGACTCTTACACATAAAGGAATTTGATATTCAATATTGGACTTTTTTCAAAGTACTCGACGATACGAGCATGTAGGCAAAACTGGAAGTCAATTCCGAGTTGTATTGAAGATGAGATATTTTTGGAGGAAGTCAGTGGCTGCTGGGTTTTACCCGTTCTGTCCCATCTTTTTTTCAAAAAAATTCATCACCATCCGCATGCCACCACCGTGGACTGTCATTCACCGGCTACCGAATGGACAAATCGACCACAAAATCTTCATCCTCTCATCATCATGAACTCAACCAACCGATCCCAACCTCAAATTCGAAGCGGATCATCGCCGGTTAACCAAAACATAAACTGCCAAACTTTCATGCGAACTCCAGCCAAGGTGAGACCCGAAACCTATTAAAAATGATTCCTTGGATTGAGCAGATGTGTTTACATGTAAATATTGTTGAAAATGGTTGACTTCAATTCGGACTACTGAATCATTAATTTTGGAGTTGTTTTGTGGAATTTTATGTTTGGGTGGTTGTTGACCGTCGATCAATGTTGGTCAACAATGGTCAAAGCAGATCAATAGCAGCGAAAGTTGACCGCTGGCTCTAGACGCAGTTTTTCCTCCCGAATTCATTTGCGAACCCCATTTAAGCCATGTGTTGATACGAAACCTGGGTCTTAGGAAAACCAAGTGTTAGGGTTTTGTTGACTTTATTCCGCTTTGACTAACGGGTTGACTTGGTGGAAATTATAGGTTGTTGAATGTGCGGTAACGATCGAAACAGCTTCGCGGGTTGATGGCAACGTCAGGAGTACTGTGAGTGGATGGTTTTGATTTTATGCGTTAATGATTTATGTTGAAAGTTGATTTATAGATATATGTATATTATCGAGCTACGACTCTATTATCTTTTCAGTGTTACTTGTACACCTAGAATCACACATATGTTTTCAGTCCTTAGCCTACGGCCATAGGACACAAATTTCATGTATGTTCACCCGCACCGAAGACCCCATACTAGTTTTATTTCCTCATGCAAGCTTTCCTGGCACAGTTCCAGGGTATTGTTGGTGGCACATGAAAGTAGGTACATAGGGTTTGTGATTATTTATAAGTGCAAGCATGCCATGCGCTGTCCCAGGGTATTGTGTGTGATATACTACGTGTACTTACCCTACGCGTTTCCAAGATATGTTATGCATTCCTTATGCGCGGTTCCAGAGTGGATGCCAAAGTTATTTTTGTATTATTATCTATTACTACGGGTTTTACAGAGGATGTTATAATGTTTTCATAAAGTGTTTTCGAAACCTTTAGTTTTTCCCATCCACTCACCCTTTGTTTTGCGCCCTCTTCAGGTTTAGCGGTGACGAGAACCCTAGCGACGAGCAGGATACTTGGATAGCTCTAATAATGTTTCAACAGAGTAGACTCTTAGGGAAATTTCTTGGTGATGTTGTGTTATCTTAATCCGTCTTTTGAGACGTGAGTTATTGTTATGTTCCTTCTGCTGTTAGATGCTATGATTACTCTTTTGATTTGATGGGTCGCGACCTCTCTCATTTTTTTTGTTTTCATGTTATTTTTTGGTTATCTAGGCTTTATCACCCTTTCGGGTGATGGCCCCGCACCTCCCAAGCCCACTTTTTAGGGCGGGGTGTGTCAAGAAGAATATGCGTGTGTGTGATGCCCTGGTTGCTCACCGGGGAGAGATTTCCCGCATTTCGTGTCACATTTATTTACTCTTTGTGATTGTGATTGTACTCCCTGCTACTTCTGTTGTATTATTTGAGTATTGTCATTCCTAAGTTATATGAACTCAGAACTCCTTCCGCGCCGTACTCTCCATCCAGGCTTTGATATACACAGACGGCAAAATAAACAAAAAATCGATTCAATGTTCTCCTTGGGTTGTCCCTTTCGAAACTCAGTCCGCGTTTCTCTTCAAAAGGAAAATTCTTTGGGTTTTTATCTAAAATAGGCCAACCGGCCTAAATCTATTCCAAAATAGGCAAGGGGCAGCATGCTGTTCTTCAGTAGGCAAAATGTCACAGTAACTTTGCAATTAAACCCCTGGGGTTATAGGGCGGCCATAGTGCCTCATAGTGCACCCATAGTTCATTATAGTCCCTCATAGTGCACCCATAGTGCCTCATAGTCCCTCATAGTGCCTCATAGTCTTTCGAATACAGAATTGTTATAATTCATCAACGCGTTCATAGTCCCTCATAGTGCATCCATAGTGCCTCATAGTCCCTAATAGTGCACCCATAGTGCCTCATAGTCCCTCTGCTTCTTCTCCGAACTCCACCGAAGACGTTTTCGTTTGCTGGTGGCAAACCGCTGGGAATTTGGGGTTGAAACTTTGGGGATATATTCTTGATGTCGAGAGGGAACTTTTTGTAGTTGGGGTCGTCGTCAATCGGTGACCAGAAAACGTAGAACGGAGGGAGGTTTGTCGGACGGTTTTTGGCAAAAAACATATTAAAATGTTTTCGTTCGCCGGCGGCAAACCGCTTGGAATTTGGGGTTGAAACTTCGTGGGAGTGTGCTCGTGGATGTTGGGAAGCTAGTCCAGATTTTCCGAACGGAGAAAGTGGCCGGAAAATTAGCGACGGCGACGAGAACTCCGGCGGCTCAATTTTGCGTTTGGTTTCACCGGCGGCGTTCCACGCTGTCTTTGGCTCTGAAATTTTGGGGATATATTCTTGAGGTTGAGAGGGAACTTTTTGTTGTTCGGGTCGTCGACGATCTATGGCCGGAAAAGAGAGAACGGAGGGAGGTTTGTCGGACAGTTTTTGGCAAAAAACAGAGAAAAAAGTTTTCATTCGCCGGCGGCAAACCGCTTGGGATTTGGGGTTGAAACTTCATGGGAGTGTACTCGGGAATGTTGGGAAGCTTTTCCAGGTGGTTCCGAATGGAGAAAGTGGCTGGAAAATTAGCGACGGCGGCGAGAACGTAAAGAGGCTTGTCGGATGGTGGGCTTCTCCTCTGCCGTTTCTTCTCTGTAAAAATGGATTTGTGAAGGGACTTCTCCTTTGCAATTAGGCAATACTCTTGCCTATTTTTAGAATGAAATTGGCTGACCTAAACATTTTGGAATAAGATTTGGCCGGTTGGCCTATTTTAGATAAAAACCCAAATTCTTTCACAGTCAAATTGCTCAGCGTACTCTCAATCCAGGCTTTGATATTTGACCATTGGCCCAAAATCTTATCGGAGCATTACACTTTCAATCAAAGCAGCTACCTTCCACACCCCCTCCGAAGCACCCTTGACATTCTCTTGCAAAAGAACGCACATTGACCAGACCAGAAACAAATGTGTCGTAGATATCATTTTCGAGATTGCAACCAGCACAACTCTCTCACTTCTGGTAAACTGAATGGAAAAATATCGCTCTTAAACTTTCACTATTTCACCGTCACGTTACAATGTAAGAGATATGTTTAAAACGTAAATGATTGCAGCACATCAAAATTCTCACTTGAACAGATGTACGAAACTCAGACCCTGATAATTTATGATCACCGGCCGAGTGTACTTACAATTTTTCCCACTCTTCAGCTGATCCTGCTTCTAAATTCTTGTCTTTTTCGTGGCCATCATCTGTGCAAGTCCACAACTTCCTACAATGTGGCAGCAGAGCTGTGAGCCTTTTCCTTGACCATCGTCTTAACAAACAGCTCCCCTGCCCTATACGAGGACCGGACCTGGAAAAAAATAACAGGTAAAAGGAAAACTGAGTGCCATATATAACACAATGAAGTAGCATATCAAACTTAGTGTAGGCCATGCTGCATTCATTCTAATATGACAGTGAAACATCTTACCAAGGGTCCACTGGCTACATAGCGAAATCCAATAGACTCCCCATATTCCTTCCAGAAACCAAATTTCTCAGGGGTAACGTACTCTTTGACAGTCAAATGTAATGGAGTTGGCTGCAGCAATTTAAGCAACTTAAAATCAAAAACTTTATCCAAAAATTATACAGGACTTACTTGGTCGAATTCGACGATTGCCTTAGATACTGTTAAATGTCGCTTGTGGCACATAGAACTACCATGGGGGGTAAATAAGGCCAGATAAGAGCGTTATCTAAGTATAAAGAAAGAGTTGAATGCCCAAGATTTCAGGTTCAAGCTTAGCTACTCAATGAAATGACAGCAGTGGCAATCTGACAAGCTGAATGTTCCAATGATCTGGGATGAAGTACTCAAGGCTAAGTAAGAAAAGCCATGGTATTAGCTAACCTGTAAATACTGTCCAAGTGTCAGTATATCAACATCTATAGTCCTTAAATCAGCCATAGCTTCCTTCAACTCATCGTCTGATTCTCCAAGGCCCAACATTATAGAAGTTTTCGTTATCATCCCCTCCTTGTTTTGTTTTGCATATTTTAGAACAGATAAGCTCTGCTCATACCTGCATTAGCAGATCAAGTATAAGAATCCCATATAGCAGCAATGATCATAATTTCAGAACGAGAAGAAGTCAGAATAGGTAATTAGAAAGGGTGGGGGGAATGAAATATATGAAGAAGAAAAGAGTGGGTGGTTGTGGGAGCTGACCCAGCGCGAGGATCTCTGACAATTCGCTGGAGGCGTTTGACGGTCTCAATGTTGTGGGCAAAGACATCAAGCCCGGAGTAGAGCAGAGTGTGGACAGCCGTCAAGTCACCGCGGAAGTCAGAAGTTAAGCACTCAACCATTATGTCAGGCTTGAGGTTCTGCAGAGCAAAATGAGTTTGATTGCAAAATAGTGTGTCAAAACAGTATGAACATGCCGAATATGAGAGTTGAATAAAAGAACGATACGATGGGATTGGATTGGATACCTTGAGGGCTTGGACGGTGAGAGCGAAATGCAGACTTCCGCCATCAGGGAGGTCATCGCGATCGACACTGGTCAAGACAATGTAATCGACGCCCCAGGTGGCGACGGCGGTGGCAGTGTTGAGAGGTTCCATGGGATCGGGAGGAGGAGGGGTGCGGCTGGTCTTCACGGCACAGAATCGACAGCCGCGGGTGCAGGTGTCGCCGAGGAGCATGATGGTCGCCGTGGAGATGCCATCGGCGCCGCCATTCCAGCACTCGCCGATATTGGGGCATTGGGCCTCCTCGCACACCGTCTTGAGATTCAAGCTGGACAAGGTCTCCTTCACCTCCTCAAACTTGTCTCCCTGCGGGGCTTTCTGCCTTAGCCATTCCGCCTTCTTCACATTTGGGTCTCTCCCCGTGAATGGCCCCATCGCCACCGCTCCCGCCGCCTCACATCGTATTCTCCGCCGCGCCCCCAACTTCAACTTTAACGCCTCCGCAAACGCCTGCCGTCTCCGAATTGGGATTGACCACCCCCCGTATGATTGGGTGGATTGCAGCTGAATCATCTCCATTTCCAGTCTGCTCTACAAGGCTCCCCGGCCGAGGGCTCAACCGAAACGAGGCTTTTGTGGCGTTATTGTTGTTATTGTTGTTATTTGTTATTGCTGTTGTTGGACAAGCAAGGTCTTCAGGGCAAAATCTTCTTTGTAGCCTCGTAGGTGTTGCCCCCTTGAAAACTCCGTCATTTGTTTGCTTGGTTGGTTGTGTTTGTGTTCTGGTTGGTTGTTCTAGTTCAATTCTAAAGCAATATATTTAGTTTTGCATTCGAGGCCAATTCTAATTTTACTATGCACAAAACACTTGGTTGCACTTCCATGTTCGTAACAAATTTTCGATTCGCATTAAACATTAGTACCACTAATGGACCGTTCAGTTGACACATATACCACACTTTATAGACAATTCGGTTGATGATACATATGAATGATTAACAATCTTCAACTACATTGAGTTTTTTCATACATTATCTCCTTAAAATAGAAATTTAATAAGCTGAGTCTGTCATTGGGGAGGCGAGATCTTAACAGATGAAGAATGCAAGATGTTCAGTGCATTTGGAGGATTCTGGCGAATGCAACACCTGGTCTAAAACTCTCAGACAAAGATATCGACTGTGTAGCCTTTGCCATGGCGTGGCCTAGAAGCTGGTATCTAAGCATCGTGACAGACCAAAACACATAGTGTGCCGAAACAAAAAAACGTCAATCAAACTTGTATATTACGCTATCTCCACAGACATCCAGTAACTTCCATGTAACAAACTATTATGGTCCTAATGAAAATCGATATTAATACACCTGTGAACGAATTTGAAGTGATGCTCAACCAAAATTTTAAGTCCTCATGATACCGAAATAAAATGAAATTACATTTAGATTTGGCCAGATAACAACTCCATTGAGAAGGTGCATGCGAATCAAGAAGAACCCTGCTGCCCTAGCCAGAATCCTCTGAATCTGAAACATCAACCATCTTTTCTAGAGAATCCATATCCCCAGCTTCAGAGAGCGTATGTACCCGCAATTTGTCTGCATCTTCGCTGATAATAAGAGAACAGAAAAAACATCTAATTATGAACAACGAAAGCATGAATTTTAACAGTTGAAGTGGTATGGGCATTTCTTTTTCCCTCATTCTTCTACAAAAACTAACTTAAAAGATTGAAATTAAAGGATAGAGGCATACTCGGTAACACCAAATATTTCTTTGACAACTAAGGAGCTATCCCTCGAACAGAACTCTGGCAGCTGCCAAAAATTTTCACCAATTTTACTAACATATAAAGGTAAATATTTCACAAATCAACCATGATGTCACCAAGCAACTCATCATAAAATGCGCTAAAAAACAATGAACATTATAGTGATAATCTGCTTATAGATTTCTCCAAAAAACAATAAAAAGGCTCTTCTACAGGTAAGACACTGATTCACATCATGCCTTTGTGAACATATAGAACCTTGCGGGGCTATGGTATAAGAATGATATCCATTCAAGTGTCTACAGTTCAGGAACTGAACCATCTATGTCAATAAAGAAGAAGAAAAAGAGGTGTGCTAAAAATGCAAAGAATTGATCATATACCATCATTTTGACTGTTGAGTCACTTACCTCTGAGAGATAGAAAATCTTTCCGAAAAGGGCCTGAACAGCTAGCTTTCTCTTGAAACCCCTTTCGGTGTAGCCAGAAATCTCCATTACAACTGGGCCTGGAAGTGCAAACACGCTGTGAGCATCAGATAAGGCAGTTTTTGAAACATATTTTCTTACTTTTCATCGAATATAAGTTAGTTAAAAGGTTAAGCAGCCATTTAGTGTAATGGACCTCGCAAATACATGGATAAGGAAAAAAAAAAAACAATAGCACGCTGACAAGACGAAACACGAAATAGAGAAGATACGATCATCTATGGGGAAAGCAATCAAGAGAGTGGTAGTAGGAGGAGTGCTACTTCTGAGTTCACTAGAAGCAGCCATATAGTTTCTAACTCACGGGAAAGATGAAGTGGTATAAATTCACAGCATTTCAGAAATATTAAGTTCGTAATGGAAAAGGCAATATTTGGTAAGCAAAGAGAGCAGCGATATGAATGAGGTGTTACCTTTGTCCCGCACAGTTCTTCTGGAAATTTCATTCAGAATTTCAGCAACCTGAGAATCCTGGAGCAGGGAAGCTTTCCTGAGCTTAATTAAGTTGGCAACCACGTCTGGGTTGAATGGTTTTTCATTCAAAGTATAGCGAATGTACTTTCGCAGGATTTCCTCCATGCCAAAACCTGTCTGGAACGAATTAGCGGGTGTCATATGAGACTGAGAATGCCGAAAGTGTGGTCGTATAAGTGCAAGTGCAGACACAAGACAAATGGAATTCAGGAAGGAGACAGTAAAATAGACTCGGTGGATGTAGTGGAGAGAATTTATCAACGTAAGCAAGCAGAGCCATATGGGTGGATAAGGTGAGAGGCATCTGGGAGTAGAAATGTCACCTTGTTGACGAGTTGGTTTAAGGCATCGGGTTTGGCTTCATCCGAGGCATTCTCAAGCAGGTCGTCTATTGATTTGCAGAGCAAAGCGTTTTTATTGACCTGTTTATGGACAAGACAACCAAAACTTTAGTGTTACTAAAACCCAAAAGCGAATTGAGACGGAGATGGAAAGCAAAGAGTAATTGACCAGTTTCTTGCGTTTATGCCGCGGGGAAGAAAACTTTCGGACGGTCTTAACAAAGGCAATGACGAAAGAGAGACCCGCATAGGCGAGAGGAAGAGCAAGAATCCAAGGAAGAGAACTGGAGCCGACTCTGGGTCCAGGCAGGGCCTGGGTGACCGACCCCGTGAACTCCACCACGTCCAGCGCCTTCTCCTGAATCCACGGCAGATCCTCTTCCGTCTTCTTCTTCTTCTATGTCCTCTTCTTCTGCTTTACTACCTGCTGCTGCTGTTGTTGTTGTTGTTTTTTTGCTAGGACTAGCGCTCGAACTCGAATTATTCGAATTGCTCTTGGCGGCCGCCGCCGATACAGAAAGCCGCCCAAAGGGTCTGCTTTCTCTGCCTCTCAATCGGAACAAGAGGGTGTTCTTATCATTAGAACAAGAAGATGGAAATACCAACAGCTGCTGGGAGTGAGGACGGGGGAGCAGTAGCAGCCCCCCCACCCCTTGTTGGTGCAAAGTAGAAAAGCATGTCGCCATGACTTAATCTATGACCAAACTGCTGCACTGCTGCACTGCTGCCTTCTCTTCTTCAATCTTCACTCACGCTATTTCCCTAACTTCGCTTGCCACGCCTTCAACTTTCACACTCACTCTCTTTCCATGTTTCTGCCTACCGCCCCTTACTCTTTGCGAAATCATACTTCTGTCTGTTGTTTTAATTTTGGATATTTGCCTTATAGTCCTCATATTTTATTCTCATCCATTTAAGTGAAGTGTAACCTTTCTTCCTTCTTTTTGGATAACAAACCATTCTTCTTTAGTTTCGTCATTTATACATCTTAATTTCAATGCAAGCGATATTGAAAGCTGGAAGAGGATTACAACATTTTACTGTGTATAGCTTAGTTTCATTTCTATTGTCAATCAGAAACGTAATAATTCACAGCATGAAACCACAACAAGAGTAAAAACCCACCCTACAACATGCGTGCAACAATGCTTGAGCATCCCTCTATCCATAGAAACAAAAACAAACTGCTTGAGCTTCTTTAGACTTATTTCACTAAAAGCCAACTTCATTCATCAAAAAACAAACTCAATCAATCGTTTCTATATCTTATGAAAAAGAGAAATTTGAAGTTTCATTTGTTTCCTAGAGCTTAGATTTTCGAGTTTGAGATTGTTTGGACCATGTGGGTGGGTAGATCTTGTACTCCCGGGTCAGCTTTTCCGCTTGCTTAACCTCACCTGCCGAGTCTACATTGTCTTCAGAAAAGGCATCAGGATTAGCTTTAATACACTTCTGCAACACTACAAATGGATGCACACAGTCTGATCCCTACAAAAAAAAAAAAAAAAAAAAGGAAATACAATGTATTATGTTAAATTTCTAAAGAGAATTTACAGACGCCATCAAAAGGAATAGTATTATAATATCATCTGGTAATAGTAAAAAATTATCTGTTTCCAACTTATAAACATAAAAACTATGAACACCGAACTAATAATAGCATCTATTTGTAACCATAATGACAACTAGAAAAGATCAATTCAGGAAATAGTCATTTGGCAGAAGGGAAGAAAAGAGAAAGAGAAATCTGAAGAATGTGCAAAGAAAAAGTCATTACTCAAAAGTTTATCTTGATGTCCAGTCTCTTTAGTAGCTAGATGAATGAAATTTCCATTTTAAGGCAATTATCAGCAGAAATAAAAGGCCAACTGTCATACTACGTCCTAGTATTGGCTCCAACTTTCAGGCAATTCTGTAGATAAGTCCTATAGTTCCTTTTTGTCTTTCTGATGTCACCGTTTGGTTAAGGCATAAAATCAGTTAACTGGTTACGTAATAAGGGTTGCAAAGGCGCTGTATTACTTCATGTTGTTCTGTTGCGTAACAAGGAACTGAAAAGTAATAATATATAGCCTTTATAACAGAGCAACATCTCATAACAAGATATATCAAGAGTTGATAGTTGATAGTTGTTCCAATTTGCACAATAGGAAGCCAAGATATGACGGTAACAGTTGGAAACTACCTTTTCTTCCACTCTACTCTTAAGATAACAGAGAAATGCCTCTGAAAACTGAAGTCCACAGGGGCCACTTCGCAAGTCAGCTATGCAAGGGCATTCCAGTGCCTTCAGAGCCTTGGCATCAAGAGACTGCAAAATGCATAGTTTGACTGCTTTTACTGCCAACCTCAATTTAAAAGGAAGTACGCCTTTCCTTTACATAAACATCATATAAATTAATGAATTAATGCTGGGAAGATAATATATCCTGATGGCCCAAGAGTACACCCATCTACCCCTTTAACAGAAACAACTCTGTTTTAAAATTAACCAACCTCATTCCCGTCACTGTCATATGCTGCAGCTTCTGTAAAAATCACAAAATGGGAGGAATGTCAACTACAGTGAGCTTTATTAAAGCAAGAATCGATATCATCATACATGGGAATATGTACCTCAGGCCATTCCAACATAGTGACCTCTCTGAGTAAAACGTTAAGCCGGACAGTAGAATGCAGGCGAAAATAATAGAAAACAGTCTTTACTAGTGTTTCAGTTGCAAGAATTGCTCTATTAGGTAGCCTATGTTTGTGAGGAAGAACCTCTTACAACTGACAATTAATAAACAAGCTTATGATAAAAGTAGTTTCCGAGTATTAATCCGAATGGTTGGAGGTTAGCACGGTATGATAGGAAAGCAAGCAATTTGTTTTACCTTAGGATTTGGACAGAGGATAAAATTAAGCAAATATGTATCCCTGGGTAGTGGGATACTGGATAGTATCTAATAAGTCAGCCAATTCCAACAGAAAATTGTAACAAATGAATTCCCTGAACCCCCCGTCAAGGAGGCGAGAAAGGCAACAGAGGGCACAACAAATATTACAATAATCTGCGGCTACTTCTGAAAGCGGCTTATCACAGCAAACATTTGACAACAGATGAAAGAAATGAATACTCAGCTAAATATACACATTCGGGAGATGACATAAAGAGATCGAGATAGAGAGAGTTACCGGCAATACGAGAGCCCATGGAAGAAGATGATGCGACAGCAGCTGGGTACTGTTGTTGTTCCCCTGTTACTGTTGCTGTTGCTGCCTCGCTCTGAACTTGACCCATCTTCTTCTTCCTTATCTGCCAATGCTCCTCCAACTTCCTCGGACAACACACAGGCGGAGACTTTGGGTGGGTGGGTAGAAGCCACGGTAATATACTCCCATTGGGTTTCTAGGGAAATTACCTAAAATGGCCTCAGTGGTTAAATTCTGTACTAAATTGTTATGATCAGCACAATCCTTTCTAAATTGTCAAAATTATTGCTTAATTGCACAGTAAACCCCTATACACTATGATGAACTATGACTACACTATGGTGGACTATAACCATACTATAATGAACTACGACCACACTTAGGGCACTCAATGATTTAAAGCCAAAATGTAAATAGTAATTCATTTTTCTGAAATGGACACTAGGCCCAAGTGGATCATACGGTCACCGTTTCTATTCATTCGCCACCGTTATCTAAGTGAGTGTTATCTATTCATGCCATTTTAGATAACACAAATTCGTTGTCTATTAATCCAATAGATAACAGTCCTTATGCGGCGTCTATACATACAATAGCAACGCATGCTTACTAAAAATCGTTGTCTTTTGTTGGATAACAACGGTGCTTTTGTCCGACTGTTATCTATATAACTTTAGATAACAATTTTTGTTGTCAATTGTGATTATTGTTAATAAACAACGGTGTTTTTCTTAGCCGTTATCTTTGTTGGAATAGCAACATTGTTCTTCATTAAATCGTTATCCAATGTTGGAATAGACAACATATTTGAAAAATCGTTATTTTTTGTTGGATAGACAACATTGTTCCCGCAAATCGTTTTCTATTGTTGAATAGCAACGTACCTCTCCTTAAGCCCGTTATCTTATTCTAGATATTTATATGGGTACAAAATAGGCATCTACCACACCATTAACTAATAACCTGTCTTATATCAATGATTTCATCACACCAATTATAATAAAGAATAATTGAACAATATTTACATTGAATTATCACATACCATTTGGACAGTTATACATAACAAGCCTCTAAGTTAACATTGGTCAGGTCACCAAAGTTAGAAAAAAAAAAAAAAAAAAAGTTACAATGGCCTCTAAGTTAACCATTGTTCAGGTCACAAACTTAGCAAAAAAATAACTACAACTGCCACCAAAATATGCACAAAAAAAAAAAACTAACAACAACCAAACCAGCACAGTTTGAAAAGTCACCCACTCACTCCCAACTTCATCGATCTCTCAGCTGTGGTATGTGCACCTATTCTTCTTTTCCCACTGTAATTTTCAAAAAAACCAGTAAGTGTAAGAACATAAGCACATATTTACATCTCAAGAGTTTCCAAGCAATTGAGAAATTCTAACTATAATATTCTTATGTCACTCTCATTGTATAAAAGAAAGAGACATGCATATGTAAAGAAGCAAAAACAAAAGTAATAAATTATAAAAGACCCATAGCTTTCGAAAAACTCTTCTCATTGATATCAAAAGACTCATTAGAAAGAACATTAGTGAGCTTACAACAAAAGAACATTTGTCAAAGCCTAAAAGCTCAGTTGAGTATATGTGTGATTGAATGGGTATATGTGTGTCTATACCTGTAAAAACAAGGCCAAACAAGAGGGGTAGAAGTATTGAGTTCAGAATCCGATTAGATCCCTTTGGCTCGTCCATGCCCAGAAACCAGCCTTAGAGAAAGAGATAATGCGTTGAAACACTTCAGATAAATTGTTTCATTAAACTCAACATAAGTCTAGAATTACAGACATAACAAAACATGGATCATATCAGAGGATGATTATAATTAAGACTACTGGTGAAAAAAAAAAAAAATTAGGTACTTAACTTACAAGAAGTATCTCACCATCAATCAAAACACATTATCACCGTGCTCAAGATGAATTCCTCAAAAAAGGAGAGATTCATTTAGTTCATTGTTGCAAAAAGCTAAAGGACCGAAGGCAGTGAAAGGATTCTTACTTAAGGACGCGCCACCAGCCTTCACTTTGCCACAGTCCTTCTCCCAAATTCAACCTTTCTCTTCAAGAGTACACAAGAAATACAAGACTCATTAATATTTCCTCGACCAGAAAAGACGAAATTATTCAAATTCACCCCACTACCCTCCAAAAATTACAGAAATATTTCTCTACTACTTCCATCTTCTTAATCTGCTTACGAAACTGCAAATTGGTACCTGTAATAAGAGGTGGATAACAAAATTATAACATATCAAGCCTAAAACTACAAACTTATATTCAAGAAAAAAACCCAATCTGTTCCAGACAATTTGTTAGCATAGTTCCCTTAGAAGCGACAAAACACGACTGAATTCCATGGCAACAATACCCGCTCATCAAACCAAAACAGATCAAATCAAATTCAACAAACAAAAACCAAAAAGGCAAGACCGTGGGTACAATTTCCAATCACTGATTTTCTTTCCATTACAGCTACATGTCGTAAGAGTAGCAAACTCTTCTATAACAACAGAAATCACATTTTGTCTACCAATCACAACCTAGAAAATACCAAGTAAAAGTACTAAAGCAAATAGATTTCCACATACAATCTTTACAACATAATTGGTACAAAACAGACAACTAGAAAATGACATCAACTAGGCAATTAACATGGTCATTGAACTTAGTGATTACCATATTTCCGATCATTCTTTTATATTCCAGAATGAAACGAGAGCAAGTAGCTGATGCTTACCTTTTTGTGGACATTGGTTTGGTCTACCTCCATATCCAGATTGCTTACAATCATAACGCCTTTTTCCCTGAGTATAAAGACTAGCCTTGCCGGTCTTGTACTGTCACCTTGTGAAAGTGTGCTTTTCACTCCTTCTCTTAGTAACTCTTCTTTGTCTTCGAACGTTCACCTGAAACATCACACATCTGTTATAATCTTACCAAAACAAAAAAGCAAACTGTGTCCATTATAAGTGCAGAGCATCGTCAACAATATCAAACAAATTCACATAAGACATTACTATCAAAACAAAACTAACAAACTATGGTCGATCATCGAACAGCTTTGTCCACACCAGAAAAACACATGTCGACTTATAACTAAAAAGGTCTAAGAGCATGCAAAAACCACCCAGTGGCTGCACAACAGCACCACTCTAGCTCCGTTTTGGAGAAGATCAGCAAGCTCATCAAATAACAGAATTTTCGCCAGCCCCAGCCTTTAGGAGCTTTTGGCAGAGGGTTCCTGTTTGCTTGAAATTTCCAAACACCCTACTTCCCTCTTTGATGGACAGATTAGCTACAATTCAAAGGCATATGAAGCACAGGTCAATATACTAGGTTTTGGCATAACATGGATACTGGTTAAACTGAGAGCATTGTGCTCCTATGTGATATTACCTGATAGCGTGCAGTAACCTTTTCACTAGAATCAACATACAGCTGCACCTGTTTTGGCACACCAGAAAGCATCAGTTCAAACTATTATGGGCTATATGTAAGTACTAGTCAACAATTTGGTGCATCACCATTCATAAGACTAACCATTCATTATGCCAACGAAACACAGTGAAAAAGATCATCAATGGAATGTGAATATAAGATTAAGCATTCTTCTCGAAAGCTAAAATGACCTATCTCATGCTCGACAATCAAGAGAGGCTAACCTTTGTAAATGAATCGGTAATCTCTCCTTACGTCGTGAAAGAAATAATCCTAAAATACAAATTATATGTATGTTCAGCTTAAGCAACACATTTCCAATAGATCTCAGGAAAACCAAATAGCGTGTTTCCAAGGTAAATAGAACAATGCAGACATCCTCGCCTACCCTGAAGAATATTACATCGAGAGGAAGAAAGAACTAGTAAACATAAACCTGCAAGAAAATATATAATAAAGCATACATCCGCCAACACCAGTCATTCAATTCGAAGCATTATTACAACACTTCCAACCACGATAAAAACTCAGAGATCCACCAATAAACTGCACATATACTGAGAGTAGAGAATCAAAGGGAATAATTGTATAAACTATGAACAATAAACAGACAATGGGCCATTTCCCACTTTCGATTAAAATTCATTTCTCTCCACTCTAGCAATGGCAAAAACATGATATCGCCATCAATTTCAGCAATTTAACACAAACCCAGATAATCTTACAACACAAACAGAATACCTATTGACCAAAAACCTTGTCAGACTTCCTAAAAGTAACATTCAGGCCATACCCAGATGCAATTACTCAAAGTTATATGCAAAGAACACATCTTTTCAAGAATATCACAACCGACAAATTGTTGGTACCCAGAGGCCGAAAAGAGAATGGATAAAAGAGAGAAATTACCCAACATCGTCGCGATAGAGGCGGTTGATGAGAACATCGTCGCGGAGGTTCAAGAAGGTAATGGCGGAAGCGGCCACCGGCATCTCCGATCCAGTTGATCATGACCCAAATCAACTGATGGAAATGGGGGTCAGCTACCAGATCTGCGGAATCACAAAGAATTGAAAGGTGTTGCTACAAGTCCTGAAAGAAGCAACCTTTAACAAGACGACGCCGCTTCAAATACGCCATATCTTTCTCTGTAGAGATCTGTGAAGACTCCAAGTACTGCAGAGCGGCCATGGCTGAATCCGAGAGAGAGAGAGGAAGAAAGACTTTGGACTCCTCAAGGCCTTGGAACCAGCTCTTGGATACGAAGTCGTCGATGTCGAGCTCGCGGAGACTCGCTTGAAGCCATCGAGAACAACGACCCAACTTGAGTAGATCTGACGAGATCCACGGCGGAGAAGCCAAGCCGTCGTAGCATCGCATCGATGTCGGAACCTTGGGTCGTCAAGGCCGTCGCCTGTCACCATCCCATCGTACTCGCTTGATTCGAAGCTCCATTGCAAGAGGGCCGCCACGAAGATGGAAGGATAGGGAAAGAGAGGGGAGAGAGAGAGAGAGAGAGAGAGAGAGAGAAATTAGGGTTTTAATGAATGGAGGCCGTTCAAAAATTAAAAGGGGACACGGAGGGAATTTGAGATTTTGGTTTCCCCCTCAGTGTCAGTAGGTATCGCATTTTTAACAAATAACAATTTTTTGAAATTTCGTTGTTATTTTCTTAAGTGCATAGTAACTACCGCGTTTTTACAAATAACGTTTTTTAAAAAACTTTGTCTTCCTCTTTCTAGACATTGAACAACAACGGTTTTGGGCCTTATAGATAACGAAATAGGTTTCACGTTATGTATTGGTCTTCTAAGCTCATACAGTGTTTTCGCATCCATTGTCCGAGGTGTTATGTATTCCACTTTGTGGCCTAGTAGGACTACATCACACTATGGTGGACTACGACTACACCATGGTAGATTATGATCACACTTTGAGTATTCAGGGATTTAATTGCAAAATACTATTTACAATTTGGCTACTGTGGAATGGCCTGTTGTCCTGTGCCATTTTGGCAAAAAATTTGGCCACTTGGGCTATTTTAGGTAATTTCCCATGTTTCTCCCTATCCCACAAGGGGCCAACAATACAACAGTAAAGACCCATAATGACCGCAGTGGATTACACGAAGGGAATATTCTCAAACTCAAACCAAAAGAGGAAGAGGAACACATTTTGAAAGCCAATTATCATTCAATATTCATTTGATAGGCAGTTACTATTAATTTCATATTTATAGTTAAAAAAACTATTATTTACTAGTCTTTGTGCGCTCGCGCAATTATTAATTACTAGCTTCTTAGCACCCGCATATTCATGTGATAGACAGTAACTATTAATTTCATAATAATAGTTAAAAAACTATTAATTACTAGTTTCTCTGCGCCCGCGCAACTATAAATTACTAGTTTCTTAGCACCCGCTCATGCAAGTGCCAATTTGATTTTTCGATTTGTGTTTTTATTTTTCATTATATTGAATTTTCTGTTTTAAATGTAAAATTTTGTTTTTACGAATGTATCCTTATTAGTTGAGTTGGAATAAATTTAACTTTTTTTATTATATAGGGGTAAATTTGAAAAACACAAATTTAACCATGGGTGTACTTAGACTTACGTACATCTAAGATTTCTTAGATTTCTCTTTATTAATATAGATATAGATAGATACCTTTATGGTGGCTTTCTGTTAGCAATTCACACCAAACATCATCTCTGTTAAGTTATCCGCCTAAATTCATCACGTGACTAGCACATGTGAGGGTAAAATCATCTTCTTTTTTTGGGCAAAATGTGTTTGGTATTTTAAGATGACAATAATCTTATAGACTTTATCACAAAAGTTACAATAGTGGGTGAAAGGACTAAAATAATTTGTAAAAAATAAATTGTAAAAAAATTGCAAAAAAAAATATATTTGAAAAAGATAATTCTACCCTCATACTTGCTAGTCATGTGCTGAATTTGGACGGAAAACTTAATAAAGATAATGCTTGGGTATAAATTACTAATGAAAAGCCACCATATATGTACAATTGATATCTTTTGGGGGCTGTTATTTCCACCCCCCAATCCTCTTTCCCCACTTACCATTTTAAAATTAATTTAATAATGAAATGTATAATTGTGTAAAAAAGATTGAAAAGTCCTTGAATGAAGAAAAGCTCTGTGTTGATTAGGGGTGATTTTCGGACGGATCGGATCGGAAACAAGGGTCCCAACTTCCGTTCCAAAAAAGTTCGGAATGACATTTTAGTTCCAAATTCGGAATCTTTGGAAATCGGAAAAAATTCAGAATTTTTCGGATCAGAATTATATCGGAAATTTCGGAAATAATTCGGAATTGTTAGGTTCTCAAGATGAAATAAGATAAAATAATATACAAACTACGCTTACGAGATGAAATACATAGTCTAAAGCAAGTAATAAATGTGCCTACGAGTAAGAATAAGCAAAATTGTAGTAAATATTATTTATTCTAAAATATATTATGAACTATACAATAAGTAAATTATTACAAAACATATGAAGTGCATTCTATTTTTTTATTGGAATAGGTTCGGAAATCTTCGGAAATAAGTCGGATCGGAAAGTCAGAACTTTCGGATTGAAAAGTCACGTTCCAATTTCCGTCCAACTTCTTTCGGAATTCTTTGGATTCGGAATTTTTTGGCATCGGATCGGAATTTTTCCGTTCGGATTGGAATTTCCAATCCAACTTGCACCCCTAGTGTTGATCGACATCTCTGCTTCCAAGAACCCCCCAGAAAACACGTAATTGTGCCACCCTTTCCAATTCAATTCGCTCCAAGATCTCCACCCAAACCCTCTGTCCAGATTGCACATAAATGTAGAATCAACCCCCAATTTCACCAACTCGTTAACCCCGAGGCTCCTCTTCTTCTTCTCCACCCAAACTCTCCTCATTGGCGACTCCTCCCCGCTCTTCCTCCGGGAACTGTAAGGAGGCGTGGATGGCGCCTCCATGGCAAACTCATTGTACCCTCTCTCTGCGCATTCTGGTACACTCTAGAAGCCTGTTCGCCTCCATCTCCACCATAAAAACCATAGTCCTGCTTCAAATTCACCCACTAAAGCAAACCATCAGTACCCAAAACTGCACCATCAGATCTATCAAGATCAAAGCTACAACTTTCTACTCAAAATATCATCTGAAACTCAACGCAAAGTCATTAAAAGTTTGAGAATTTATAGCATAAACAACAAACCTAAACTTCAAATGGGCCACTACATTTGGATTAAAAATATGAACTTTTCAATCAAAATACCATTTGGGTCTGAAAGTTCAAAAATTTCAAGTAAAGAACAACAAATGCCGATTGCATTTTAACTGAAGTTCAAATGGGCCACAAAAATATTGATTAAAATCTTGGTGGAAGCGCAGACCTGAGGAGGAGGACCGGAGGAGTCTCGGAAGCGGAGATGTCGATCAACACAAAGACTTTTCTTTATTCAAGGACTTTTCAGTCTTTTTACATAATTATATATTTCATTAATGAATTAATTTTAAAGTGGTAGGTGGGGAAAGAGGATTGGGGGTGGAAATAACAGCCCCCTATTTTTTTACGACATGGGTGAAATTGATAGTAACGGCCGATACTGAATGACAATTGGCCTCATTTGAAACTTGACCCCATTTATAGAGAAACGAGAAACGGACTCTGTGTGTTTTGTTTTCTAGCTCTTCGTTTCATCAATTAATTATGCTCGACCTCTGCTTTCAATTCTCCGAGACACGAGTTTTTGACCTAAGAACATCTTCAAATGATTCTATAAGTATATATACAATTTGATATCTGATGTGATACTTAATTGTATTTATCTAATTATTAAAGTTAATCATTCTAATGAAGTGCCCGTTTGACATGTGCTTTTTTAGTGTCAAAAGCGCTTTTTATTTTCTAGAAAGCACATCATAGGTGCTTTTGCCAAAAACACTTTTCAATTAACTAGAACCAGTTATGCACAAAAAACTATTCATATCTATTTTAAAGTATTTTCGCTCAATTGAAAAGCAACTAGCATGTGTTTCTAAACTTTTTAGAAGTGCTTTTGACAGTGAAAAAGCATTTACCAAACGAGCCCGAAATAAGTGAATAAATTGAAGCAATTAGAGTAAGAAATTTTAATATTTTTAAGTTAATATATTATGTAGATTTATTTTTGTAATATCCATTAAAACATATAATTATATATATTCTATTAGTTGATTAAGAAACTCTAGTTAACTCAACAAAATTGAAATAACAAGAGAGCGGCTAGGGTTTTGGAGTAGCCTCCCTTCGCAGCCGCCGGCCCTTTATATCTCATCCCCTGCGGGTCCTCTCTCCTTGTGAGAGCCCAATTTTTTCTCTCCGTTGTGAGAAGCCCTCCCCCCACTATGGGAGTTTTCTTTTCTATGAGATTCTCGGCATCGTTCCCGACTTTGTGTTTGAGTTGTTTATTTTCCTCGATTTCTATGTTTTTGTTTTTGTTCTGTTAGGTATTTGGTTGGGATGCTGAGAGGCATATCATCAGATTCGTCTCACCATCGCCTATGCTACGCCTGTCGCCTCTCACCAATCCAATTTGGGTCCGGTTTGTTGTGATGCATGTGTCCTCTGTTAGATCCATTATCAGTTTCTTTGTGGTTGCCATCATCGTCGCTGCATCTGTTTGATTTCGATCTAACTGTTCTGGTCTAATTTGGTTTTGCAGCAACTTCACTCATTTTGGGTTTGGATCTGTTTGGTGTTGTTTGTTGTTGGGCCATTTTGGGTTGGAATTGTTAACTTGATGGCGTGTTTACTTCCCCGGAATGGGAATGTGGGAATGGTAATGAAATAAAAATGATTCTCATTCCGGTGTTTACTTGCACTTGGAATGAAAAATGATGCAGGTCCCACCAGAAAAAATGATTCTCATTCCCACATTTTGGGTCAAAATGATTCTTGAGGGGGCTTGGGGTATTGGATTAGGGGGAATGAGAATGGGTTTATTATTTCCAAAATTGCCCTAACATCTTTGTTGAAATAACAAAAATTTCCACATAATTTTCTCAAGAACAATTTTGTTGTTTGTTTTCTTATTATTTATTTGATTTAATTTGCTATTGTATTCTCTTTTACTTGTTCATCCATGTATCTCTCTTGCTTAACTAATGTCATGTTGCTTATCTTGTCTTTGAATTATTTAGAAAGCTAATTCTGCATGGTGATTGGATGATTGTAAGTAAAATGTTATTAAACTTTTTAAGATTGGATAATTGTAAGTAAAATTGTAGAGTAGTTAAAAATAATAATGTAGAATAAAGCTTAATAATGTTTTATTATCTATCAAAGTTGAATATATCTTAATAGTATGTTATCTTTATGAAATGGTATTTTGGTAATCAAATTACATTGATTCTGATTCAGGACAATGATTTCGAACTGTTAGTAAACGCTGGAATGGAATGACTGATTCCGATTCCTACCCATTCTGATTCCCGCTCATTTTGATTCCTGCTCATTCCGATTCCTGCCCATTCCAATTCCGAGTTAGTAAATGTGTCATGAATGTAATCGTCCGTGTAGGAGTATGGAGCCTAATGTGTGTGGTTCTTCTTTATACTCTTTATTTGGATGCTTGTGTTTGTTTTCAGGAGTGCATGGCACTCTCTTCTTTGCACATTGCAAGGTTTTTAACGAGGCTCCAGTTTAAATTTGTATATGTATATATTTCTTGTTTGGTTTTTCTGTCCAAACCCTTATCAATAAAATTAATATTCTTTTGATAAAAAAAAAATTATATAGATTCTATTACACACACTACAAACTTTTGTAGAGTAATTTATAAAGTCCGTTAGCGATTGCTCGAAGAAATCATCCTCGGGCATTTTTCAAATCAAAATTCGTGGAGCGACAACCAAATGAAGAAAACGTAGGTTTTGGTTTTGGTATCGAATCCTTCCTCATCGTTGAGACGTTGAGACGAAGAAACAGAAGAAGGAGAAGAAGAAGAAGAATAACAACAACAACAAAATGGAGAATGTGAAGTTGGGAATGCTGGACGGTTTCTTGACCAAGAGCCATCAGAAGTCGCTGAAATCTCTTTTCGGCCGCAGCAAGTCCGGCAACGGCAACGGAGATGAGCAAGGCTCCCCTTCCTCCGCTCTCGATTCTCCAAAACCCATTTCTCAGCTCTCCCCTTTCGCCAATTCCGTCGTCTCGCGCTGTTCCAGGTCTCTCTCTCTCTTCTTCATCTCTATCTTGTAGTTTCCAATTCCATGTTTGTTTTCCGCTTTGTCTCTACACTATCTCGATCCAGTGATATGAAGATGTCTACGTGCAAATGTTATTCAGTTTCACTTTCCTCTGCATTCTGCATTTCGGTTACATTGGCAATGTGCGTGGCTATGAAGATTTCTTTGAATGCTTTAATTTGCTTGCATTATGCTTTAGTTTGATTTTGATTCCTTGTAATTGTTAACTTAATTAATTCCATCATCATCATTTGGTACTAGTGAAATCCATCGATTTGCTTAAGGTAGTGAGAATATATATGTATATGCTAGTTTTTAGGCTACTAGTGGTCCACTCGTGACGACTATTCTTTGTACATATGCATTGCCCCTTTTCACGCGTCTAATGTATCTAATCCCAAGACTAGAAAAAGAGAAAACTAGTCCGCAAAAATCACTCCCCATTTTATATGCATGCCCCAGTGTCATGCTCACCTGTCTTCTGGTAATCTCTACCCTTCTAATGCCTTCCATGCTGCTGCAGGATTCTTCAAATCCCTACTGAAGAGTTGCAGCATCGTTTTGACACACAGCTACCGGAGAGTGTTAAGGAGCTTTTGACTTATGCTAGGAACTTTTTGGAATTTTGCTCATACCAAGCACTCCATAAACTGAGTAGCCGCCCAGATTATTTGAGCGACAAGGATTTCCGCCGCCTCACATTTGATATGATGCTTGCATGGGAGTCCCCAAGTGTTGAGGATAAACTAGACAAAGTGAGGCAGCCCAACACTGTTATTTAATCTGACAGAGGTTTATTCTTTCCCAGTTACTAGTTAGAACTATTACGAGTAGGACCTAAGTTGTATCCTATATTTTGTGAACCATTTCAACTGCAGGAAACTGCTTCTTGCAGTAACAAAGAAGTCGAGGACGAAGATGGCTGGTCACTTTTTTATTCTAATTCTACGAATATGGCCCTTCAGGTTCTTCTTTCCATTACTTTCCTTAGTTTCAGCTTGTTTTCTCCTCTTACTTGTCACTTCCAAGAACTGTTTTTGTTGTGATTCCTCCTGCAGGTTGATGACAACAAAACTGTTGGGCCAGAAGCCTTTGCGCGAATAGCTCCTGCTTGTGCTGCTGTTGCAGATATAATAACTGTGCACAATCTTTTTGATGCACTCACAAGTTCTTCAAGCCATCGACTTCATTTCCTTGTATATGACAAATATATAAGAAGCCTGGACAAGTACTAATTCCGTCCTCAATTTCTCTCAGTTGTGTGACTGCACTTTTCTCTTTGCAGTGAAACTGTTACTCCAGATGACATGTAATCTAAACCCTAAGGGCATGTTCTATTGTAGAATGCTAACTTAGATTTGAAGTGTGTGCTGCTATGTATCGACCCTTAATCCCAAGCATCCTGTTATCGGAAAAGAAATGTGCTGTACATGCAAGACCGTTTGTTCAAACTGATGCATATAGTATGTTTAGTGTGTTGGGATGGGGTACCCACTTTCCTTTGTGTACCTGTACTAAAGTTTAGCTTCGGTTTGAAGTTGGTATATCTCCGATGGAATGGAATACAAATGATGTTTTGCTACGAAAGAAAAATGCAGATCTATCAGATATAATTCAAAGTGTGTGTGTGTGTGTGGATTCACGCTGTTGTTTCTTTTCGTGTGGTATTTTCCTGTACTTTTTACTGTATAAACAGTACGTACTATCAATCTTTTGTCTTTGATTAATGGCTTTTCTGCAGGGTCATTAAGGCTTCCAAAAATGCATTGACCTCTTCCATTGGAAATCTTCAGCTCGCAGAGGGAGAAGTTGTTCTCGATGTTGATGGTACAGTTCCCACTCAACCAGTGCTGCAACATGTTGGTATGTCAATGTGGCCTGGTAAGTGCTCGTGTTCCTCAAGGTGGATCAAACTGGTTTCAAGTAAATTCAGGTTTTCATGTTGCTTCAAAGCCAAAAACTTTAGACCTAATACAATTCTGGGAATTTAAGAAATTAGCCCCTGGACATGTTAGGATATGTTGCCCAATTTTCAAATGATGCTTTATGTTCTTTTTCCCGAATTTTTTCCAAACAGCTCTAATTGATTCAGGCTATGATCACAACTAGCAGGCCCTGTTAACTGTTTTATTTTCTTTGCATTATGTGTGCCTAAAATGTGTTATCCTTCCTATCTTTGTTTTCTAGGGCGGTTGACACTGACTAATTCTGCACTGTACTTTGAATCATTGGGAGTTGGTTTGTATGAAAAAGCTGTTAGATACGATCTGGCAACCGATATGAAGCAGGTCATAAAACCTGAATTGACTGGACCGTTGGGTGCCCGTCTTTTCGACAAAGCCATTATGTACAAGTCAACATCTGTGTATGTTACATACCTGTGCAGACTGCATGTAACTTCTTTACTTGTATCAAACACGAGTTGACACTTTTCTTATTTAGTTCTTTTATAATCTATTTACAGAGCAGAGCCAGTTTATTTGGAGTTTCCGGAGTTCAAAGGAAATTCTCGCCGTGACTATTGGTTGGATATTTGTCTTGAGGTCTTGCGTGCACACAGGTTTATTCGAAAAAACAGCCTTAAAGAGACTAAGAAATCAGAAGTACTAGGAAGGGCTATTCTTGGCATTTTCCGATACCGTGCAGTTAGAGAAGCCTTCCACTTCTTTTCGTCCCATTACAAGACCTTACTTGCTTTTAACCTTGCTGAAAGTCTTCCAGGGGGAGACCTAATTTTGAAAACTTTGTCAAGTCGGTTGGTCCTTTTGAATTCCAGTTCTGTCCAACATGATGTCTCTGGGAGTCCTCATGCAAAACGGCAGCCAAAACTGTCTCCATTTTCACTTATAACACTTACTCAACTTGGCTTCATATTACAAAAGGAAGTAAACCTGGATGGGGAAGCAACAGTAGTTGGAGATGTTTCTGTCGGTGAGATTAATCCTTTGGAAATGGCAGTGAAACAGTCAGTATTGGACACAGGGAGAGCTGAAGCTGCACAGGCAACTGTGGAGCAGGTGAAGGTGGATGGGATTGATACTAATGTTGCAATAATGAAGGTGAATATTCAAGTTACTCTAATTTTAACTTTTCTAATGATGCAGCTCTTCCCTTTTTTTAACTAGCAATAATAGAAAGAAAATAAATGCCTAGAAATGCCTGTCTTTTGAGAATGAATGTGCTTTCATTTTGTGAGACAGATTGTTTTATTCTTCATAGTTGAAGAAAGATGACAATAGATCTCCCTTCTTTAGGCTTGGAGCTGCTAAATCTGATTGAATAGGTGATAAGCGTATTGCCACTCTTGCTCAACCAAAGAATAGATATACATTAAGCCGTTGTAGTACTTGCAGCAAGCCTTGTTGCTGATTACATGCTATCTTTTTCTTGTACTTCAGTAGTTGTTTCTGCTTTAATGGTTTCAATATTATAATGATTAGATGCAAAAAAATCATATGATAATGTTGATAGAAACAGGAGGGACTTACCGGAATATATTCCACCGTGTAATTTCCACAGGATATAATGCTTACATTTACTCTGTGGTTTTTTGGAGATTTTATGTTTATAGAGCTTCTGTAAAATATTTCATGCCTTTTTTTAAAGGTGATTGTTTTTTACTTGTAGGAACTTTTATCTCCGGTTATTCAATTAGCTGGCCGTATTCAACTTTTGGCATCATGGGAAAACCCTTATAAATCAACAGTGTTTCTGATGTTGACCTGCTACTCTATATCAAGGTAACTCTGTCATCTGAGTTATCTGTGCTTGTTCCCGAGAAAATAATTTTTTCACTCTCCAATACCGGGAAAATGTTCCTCTTCATTTGGCAGTATAAATGGAGAGCTGGAAGTTAAACCGGACTGCCAGAGTAGTCCCCTTTTGCCCCACGTGGACCTTACAGTCCGAAAATTGTCATCCCCTAGCAGCAATAGAAGAGTTACAAGAAATAGGAAAAATGTTAGCTATAGCTTGGGTAGACAGAAGTAATTTGACAAAGCTGTCAATTTCAATGTACAGGGGTTGGGCCAGATATGTATTGCCATCAATGTTTGCATTCGTCGCAGCTCTTATGCTTTGGTGCAGGCATTTCAATAAAGGGAGGCCATTAGAACCATTCAAGATTACACCTCCCCATAACCGAAATGCAGTAGAGCAGCTGCTAACATTGCAAGAAGCCATCACCCAAGCTGAAGCATTACTTCGAGCTGGGAATATTATTCTCTTGAAGATAAGAGCTCTGGTGTTTGCGGTTCTTCCACAGGTATGTGTTGAAGCCATGCCAATTTACCTTGAAGCAAATCTGATACAGATGCTATATGAATATGCATACTTCTAAGTGTTCAGATGACTTTAACTAAAAGTTTAACTGTTTCTCCCTTAAAAAGCATTGCTACAAGTATTGGGGTTCAGATGAGTTTCTAGCAGTTTTCTAGTTTCTTCATTTTTATATTCCTTACTGGGTACTTGGCGTCAAAAGGTTGTTCTTCTGCAAGCAAGTCGTGAGACGGAAAGAGAAAACTTGTCTTCACATAACTAATTGTTCAGTATGTATTGGAGCTTAATATGTGCCTCTGCATATGACAAACATGATAAAACACAATTTATTAGATAACTGCATCTCGAGTTCTCTGCGTGTTATAAATTGTAGTCAACGTTAAACTTTTAAAACTCAGTATTCTTCTTTATTCTTCAGCTCTTATGCATTTCTGGTAGATTAGTACTTTCAGTTACATCAAAGTATTGGAGAGGATGAATCGAGATCAGCCACTTCAATATAAGTTTCAATTAAGAGCAACATGTTCAAAGTTGGTGGTTGTGCAGGCAACCGACAAGATTTGTCTACTGCTGGTTTTCGTGGCAGCAGTGTTTGCATTTGTCCCTCCGAGATATGTAATTCTGCTAGTATTTCTGGAAGCGTTTACAAGGGAAATGCCATACAGAAAAGAAAGTAGTGATAGGTGGGTGCGGCGGATCAGAGAATGGTGGGTCAGGATACCAGCAGCTCCTGTTCAACTCATTAAACTCGATGATAACAAGAAAAAGAAATCATAATCATGCTTTATAATGCTATCAAATTGTAAATTCCTTAATTGTTCTAATTTTCCAGTTCAATTTGTATTTTCTACTGGGTTCTAGATGAAAATGTTTAAATATATTCAACAGGTACATTTGATCACTTCAGTCCAAAAACCACTGGAAAAAATAGTTTCTACGAGTCAATATGTATTTTCTACTGGGTCCCTTTGTATACACGAGTTCTGATATTCTGTAAACAATTAAATAACATTCTGAAAGCCTTGAAGGTTCCGAGGATTCCTCCTCTGGGCATGATAGCATTGCTAATTTGAGGTGAATCCTACTCCAAGCTGTCTGTCTTACAAACAGAACCAGGGCCTTTGGCATTTCATTCTCTCGCTTACATTTTTGGCCAACAGATATCAAACAAACTGGTTATGCATTGCCACAGCACTAACCCATGCAAGAATCAAAAAGAAAAATTGTATCCCTGTACAAACCTAAAATATGCAAAGCAAGCAGGTGAGCAAGACATAATGAGTCGAAATGTGCCACTTTTGCATCAAACATTGTCTGGCCAAAATTCCCTACAAAAGGCCCTATCAAATTCTCTTTCTTGCAATCGTTTCTCCAACTCCTGCATCTTCCTCATTTTCTTCGAAAGTCCCTTGCCTTTTCTTGATTGCAGCTCCTGAAATATAATAGCAAGTTATAATATGCTAGCCGGTTATGCGATAGGTATCTGTACTGCATATTTATCGAACTATCGGTACATAGGGTTTTGTATAAACTTTGGTTAAGCTGATACAAAATTCATAAATGATACATGTAAACTTCATAACGTGCAGGATACACTGGTAAAGTATTTCGTGTGCCAAAAAACAAAAACTTCTTTTCATCAACATGATTCAGAATAAGCATTATATTGAGTAGCTTGTTTTATTTGTTTACCCAAGACTACCAAAGACAAAACAATCTACTTTAAATGAATATGATATATACACCAAAAAAGATTTTGAAAATAACTTAATACTTTTTTCATCCTTGGGGGGTACAAGGTAAGAAGGTAAAAAGACTTCTAACATTCTTAGCAGGAAACAAATTCATAAACAGAAATTTCATGAAAGATCCTCAATATAATGGCATGATTAGCAATGTATTCATAGTTTCAAACTTTCAATATCACTTCAAATACTCGCAGGTATATAGATTGATGCAAAAGAAACCGAACAGAGAAGAATTGTTCTTTGAATAATTGCTAGATATGATAACACACCTGGTCCTTTTTACGATTCGAGGCAGTAGAATCAGGGGGCTTTAGTGCCTTGCGTAATTTATCTGCTCCAAGGCCACGTTTATTGTTCTTCAGGTATGTTTGGACAGGCTCTAACCTTCCCTGTTACAAAATAGAGTGACTATCAGACATTCCATCTAGAAACTTACGGGACATGGCACATACATACATACATAACTAAGTCATAGACAAAACAGTCAATTTCAGGCAACTCGAGAAAGCAGCCCAGATAGATAAAGTGTAACTGCTGATAACACTATTGCATTAAGTGCCAGGAAGCCAAGAAAAAGTGAGCAAATGAAGATTAGTTGATTCAAGTTTTGTGATGATATTGTTCTTAATTAAAAAGAAAAAGGTTTTAGAAAGCAGAAAGACACTAAAAATATTACCTGCTCAGAAATCCCAAGACCAGTTCCTTCTTTCCAACCATGTTTCTTCAAAAGCTGCATAGCAGCAGTCAGAGGGGAATGAGTACATGACAAAACCATAAAGAAAGAAGATTGACAAAACATTTCACGACGAACCCTAAACCGAAACAAGATTGGAGAACAAAGTGTAACTCGAAAGACATTACATGACTAACTATAAAGAAACAAGATTGAAAAACTCGAAAGACATTGGAGTGGAAGAATACCTGAAAGCCTATATTGGAGGAATTGATGGCTGTTGATGAACTGCTGGAAGCCGTACCTTGCTCCTCCTGAACCCAAAGGTGAAGTTATTGCTCCGAAAATAAGAGAAAACATATTCTAGTCTCTAGCAGCCGCCAAGGGGCTTAATAATCATACTGGGTTGTGCATCACACTGGACTTACACCACATGTTGATCCAAACCAGTTTTCTGACTCGGAGATTGTATGCATAATAATGCAACATGTTGAAGAAATCAATGTCAATCAGTATTGAATCGAATACGAATTGTTGAGTTTGTGGAGAGACTCGAATACATTATTTTCGCGAAAAACAAGTGTGAAATTCGAATCTATCTATCAAAGTACCTGAAACCCAAGATTGGAGGAGTACATGGCCCAAGAAGATGAGCCGAGCATCGCCGGCGCGTCCTCTCCCATGATCGCTTTCTTCCCAAATCTCTCTTCTCCTTTTCTCTATTTCATTCGCGTTTATTCTTTCGCCAAAAAGTAAAGGCGGTTGTTTTTTCTTACCCCAGCCAACAATGGGAAATTACGTTTTTGTATTTTCACTCAATTTAAATCAATTGTTGCAGATCTTGCTCTATCTTGTCTTGATTCCCTTTTGTTTTCTTTCTGTTGATGTTTTACATGGGTGTATTCAATTTTGAAAGTTATGGATTTTTGTGGATTTTGATGGTCATTGAAAATTTAGGTGTATTCAATCTAGACAATTCAGGAGTCCATCAAAGTATGGTGGTATTGAATTAGGATTTCTAATGACTTTTTAGAATTCCATGAAAGCTTTGGTGTATTCAATCATGACTTTTACATGATTTATGAAAGTCTTGGTGTATTCAAATTATCATTGATTTTGTAGGACTTCACCAAAAACTAGATTCTTATGGATTTTTATGGATTTTGATCAATTTTCAAGAGTAAAATATGTCTACCAAAATCTTGCCTTTCTTCATAAGATTTCTATGGATTTTGGTTAGACTTTTAATTTATTTCTAATAATTATCTTTTAAACAGAGTTTTTTCTTCAACTCATGAAAATGAACACCACATCCATCACCAATACCCCATCTTCATGCCGCCATCATGATACCATCATAATTGTTGTAGGTTATTTTGTTGCCAATTAGTTGCTACCACCACCATATGCTTAGGATGTTGCCGCAACCACCATTACCATCTACGACATCGTCATCACCACCCCCACATGGCGCCGCCATCGCCACTACAACCATCATACTGTTATCTTTGTCACTATCAACATCTACGACAGTATTGTCATCTTGTAATAGCCTACGTTACCACAATTGTCATTACTGCAAGGTCTAAACTATAATATTTTGTCACAAACATCACACCACTGCTTTACTAATACTGAAAATGTGATGAGAATGGTAATTAAATTGACTAATAAAAAAGTTTATGAAAAAAAGCTCTATGAAATCTGTGACAAAAGTCTAAGAAAATCTAAATTGAATTATGTCTAAATCTGTTTGGAATCCTGGGTAATCTGTGAAAGTTTACTCAAATCAATAAAACTCTGCAAAAATCAATCAAAGAAAAAGTCTGCAAAAATCTTTATTTTCTCTAAATCATGGGGCTTTGGCTTTCATTGGGTAATTCAGTTCTTTTCTCCTGCAAAGAATTGTCGCCAACAATACCATTGATTAATCCATTTGCTAGAACGGGATATATGGACTTTGGTACCCACGATTGTGTTTTCTTGGGTGGTTCGGTGATAAAAACTCTAATTTCTAACAACTTGATTAGAAGTTCAGGCAACCTGGAACACCACCAACTAGGCGTATACATGGGTGTGCTTCTATAATGACTAAAAGTGCTCCTAGAAAAACTAAGGTGTCGTATGGTAATGTTTTCACATGAGATTTCCGTAGTTTGTATTTAGAAAATGAAAATAATAACATGAATTTGATATTTTTAAGATTTAAAAAAGTATTTGTTAATATAACATTAAAATATTTCTGGAATACAAATATACTGAAAACTTGTTTGGTAGAATATATGGAAATCACAATAGTGCAAGCAAACTGAAAAGTCAACCCTAATGCTCAGATTCTCCACCCATTCATAACTCTTGTTTGGTTTACGAGAAACTTCAAAAAATCCCAATCGAAGAAATAAGAAAAGAGAGGATTAGATTCATCATCACCACCATCAAAATCATCAGTATCACCTGCCGGACCCGCCCATGGCCTTAACCTCTTCTGCCGCGGACATCGGCAAGGCCAGGATGTGGGAGGACGAATCACAACGAATCAACAGCGGAGGGATGGATGAGCTCCTCGCTGTGCTGCATTACAAAGTCAGGTCGTATGACATGGTCGACGTGGCATATAAGCTCGAGCAGCTGGAGTAGTTCATGGGCAGTCCAAGAGGATGGTCTTTCTCAGCTCTCTTTCGGTACCGTCCACTACAATATGTTTGATCTCTCTAGGTGGTTCGAGAGCATTATTTCCAGTCAAATTGATGGTTGTGGTTGTTTTCGGTCGGTGGTGCTAGTCGCTGATGGAGCTTGTCGCATGGGGTGGAGATTGGCCGTCGGCGGTGGTGTTGGCGTTGGTGGTGGTGGTGGTGGGTTTGATGATGGTTGGTTGGCGGTGGTGGTGGGTATGGTTTGTTGCATTTTCTGAATTGGATGAAAAACGCGATGTTTTCCCAATTGTAGTGCAAGTCATTTCCGAGAAATGATTTGGTGTTTTCACCACATGTGCAGCAAACGCAAATTTGAGCATTTTTGCACCTAAAAAATGAAAATGGGGCTTTGAAAATGTTACTGAATGCCCCATAAGTGCTTCAGAATAGCTTTTTTAGAGAAGCACTTGCACTCCTTAAGACTTTTATTAGATAGCATTTGAACTGTATGCGGTTGTTTCTACATATACATGTACTACGTACCAATGAAGGGTTTATCATCAACTTTTTTACTAGAAGTGCCCATAACTTGAGGTTGTTTCTACATATATGTACTACCAATAAGTCCTAGCTAATACATACGTTATCTATTATCATGACCCAAGAATGACATATTTGAAATACACTGTGCACAAAGACTTCCCACGAGGTATAAGACCATGTTATAATCACTTACACTCCAATCCTAAGTGATGTTCGAAGTTTTTGTAGATTGGCTTTATATATTCACCGAATCATCAACTACATTATGATTTCCCAACATGAGTTTTAGGTCCTCCAACAACAATTCCCTTCTTGGTTGTCAAACCCACCCAACGTCTATGTGAAAGAAAATATATCGGCTGGAGGAGTTGTTAACAGATTAAAGATATTGTGTATAATTCAATGATAATCATACTTCAGTCTACATTTGACACGATGATTAAACATGTCATGTTCGGGTTGGACGTTGTTGCGTTAATTGAGTACCTCAACACGACACGAACTCGACTCAACATAATCCATTTACAACCTACTCAAATTAAATTTGTGTTTTCTAAAAATATCTCTATTTATTGAAAATGTTAATTTTACTTCAAGTTAACTAGTGAAGGTAAATTTGTAAAAATAAAATTTATTTTCAAAACAAAAAACTCAATATATTGAGACATCAAGCCGCAAGGAAAAACAAATTGGCACCCCCCGTGAGCTGGTAATAAGAGACTAATGGAAAGTAAAGAAGAAGTATTGTACATAATAATTTTTTTGAAGTGCTATAATAACATTTCTAAAGAATAACAGCAAGCAAGGTTATTGAAACTAGGGGTGGGCATAGGTTGGAATGGGGCGGTTATTGTCATAACCCGCACCCAAACCACTAAAGTCGGTTAATCAAAAAACTAAAACCGCACCCATGATTTTGATCTTCCAACCCGCGCAGTTCGGTTACCCGCTTTTTTGGTTCGGGTACGGTGCGGTTTTGGGTTTAGAAACTCAATATATCAAATGAAATATAAATAAAAGAAATATTCAAATTTAGGCCGTAAAAAAAAAATACTAGATTCAAGTTCAAACATTCATAATCATCATCTAAATTAAAAATATTTGGGTTGTTCTTAGTACATAAACACCAAATTACTAATGATATACACATCAAACATCTAGGCACTTGTCAAAATAGCTAAGCAATGAATCAAGGAATCAAAGAACTTGGGTTTTAGATATGTGTCACCGTACCTGAAAATTTCGACACCGATTAGAGGCACCGATTGGAGGTGGCGACTAGAGATGGCAATGGGTCGGGTCGGGTCAGGGTAGTACTATCTCCATACCCATACCCATTTATGATTTTAATCTCCATACCCGCCTCCATACCCATTAATTTTTAATCAGGTATCCCCATACCCGCCTCTATGGAGATTAGTATCTCCATACCCACCTCCATACCCGCCCCATATAGAAAAAAATAAGGACAATATTAATAATAAAGTTCTATAAATAATTATAATCTATTAATAATTGTTTATAAATTGTTAGGGTTATAGCTTCATTTAAGTTGAGGTGATTTCTAAAACTTTATATAATTATTATACATATTAATTATTATATATATATATATATATTGTATATATATAATCGGGTTGGGTTCGGGTTGGAGACTAGTAATACCATATCCGCCCCATACCCGTCATGAGGATTTTAAAAATCTCCATACCCGCCTCCATACCCATTTAGCTCCTCCATACCCGCTCTATCAGGGGCGAATACCCACGGGTACCCATACCCGTGGAGATTTTTGCCATCCCTAGTGGCGACAGAATTGCTTCTAAGATTGGAATGTGAGAAGTGAAGCGCTAGGAGGGAGTGAGGTAAAGTTAAGTTACCCTAATTTTCTAATCCAATGTGGAAAGATCCATAATGAGTGTTTACAACACCCAATTAAATATTGCCAAGTGTAAAATTAATTAAATTTTTTAATTAAAATTAATTAATACCGGTTAACTGCGGTTATCCACGGGTATGAAAATTCTACTCATATATCAAACCAGCAAATGATGGTTCATGGCGGATTTGACTTTTTTTTTTATATCAATACGATTTCTTGTGGGTTTTTTTTTTTCTCGATTTCGGTTCGATTTTGCGGGTTTACGGTACACCCTTAATTGAAACTTGCATATACTTTTTTTGGGTCAAGACATTAATTTGTATATAAAACCGGGGGGGATCGGCATTTTGGGGGAACCTTGAGAATAAGAAAAGAAAAAGAAAGGGCGGATCCCATCCATTTGTTTTTGCGTAAATTGACATCACAGTCGGACTCGCTCCTTTTGAAAGTTTTGTTGGCCGTCGTCTCTCGGTTGGGTTTGTTTCTGAAAACCCTAAACGGAGAGAGAAGGAAGAGGAGGAAGAACAAGAAGAAGAACAAGAGAGATGGATTTGGACAAGTGGATCTCAAAGGTGAAGGAAGGTCAGCATCTCTTGGAGGACGAGCTTCAACTCCTCTGCGAATACGTGCGTATCTTTATTTCTTTCTTTCTTTCCTCTACATCTAGGGTTTCTACAGACATGTATACATCTTTGGATATAATCTTTAAGTTCAATTCGAATTGGGATGTGTCATCTTTCTCGCTACTACTCGTCTGGTCCAATAGCTTCGATTTCTTCAAGTAATTGAAAATTTCCTATTTCTGTATTGTTACCACCACATAGTTTTCTCAACATTGAGTATGCGATAGACGGAGGGAGACCACTAAATCGAATATGCCCAAGTCAATTTCTGGCCAAGAATGATGTTTAATTACCTTAGGCTTGAGCTGTAGTAGCTAATAGACGGATGGGGTTGAATTCAATGCCCCTTAGAAAGATACCATCTTTTTCCCTGCTTACTCTTGCCTATATACTTTTAGTCTTGTCATTTCTTGTTGCGGTCGTTTTGGAACACAGCATTGCAAGTTGGTAGCTCTCTTATGCATGCTTCCGGCAATGTTTGTTCATTAGATGTCCACGGCCTGAGTGGCAAAAAAGAGTCAATTCATGGCTACGGCAATCCAGGCACCTGGACCGCCTAGGTGGAGATTGTTAATTGTGCTTGTTATTACTATTGGTTTGAAATCCAGTAGTTGGATTGAAGTCTGATAATAAATATCTGCATCGTTGGGATGTTAGTACTTACAACTGTATCCGGACACACCTGGACTACCCTTGCGAGCCGCCATTGAAACCTCCCTCTCACATCATGTGGATCTCAGCATATGGCAGTGGGCCGAACCCAGATTTTTTTGATAGGGAGTGACATAGGACAGGTCTTACACCACTATTTGTAAGTGCACATTGGAGGTAGCAGTGTGAGTTTGGAGTAGTATCAGTTTTCGTTGAGTCGTGTAGGCTACTCACTTGGGTCTTTTGAAGTGGTTTCTACTTCAAATGGTCATGCTCTGCTTGTGAAGACACTGTGAATTAATAATTTCTTATGTGCTTCTCTTGAGGAGGTTTATGATTTTCTCTTATCCTTATTTCTCCTGAAACTATCACAGGTGAAAGAGATTCTTATTGAGGAGTCCAATGTTCAACCTGTAAACAGTCCAGTTACTGTTTGTGGTGATATTCATGGGCAGTTCCACGACCTTATGAAACTTTTCCAGACTGGGGGCCATGTGCCGGAGACAAATTACATATTCATGGTATGCCTTTTCTTTTTTCTTTCTAAAGCTCTACATGCTGTCATCAATATATGTTCTTGTTTCTTAGGGTGATCAATATTCCTTAATTCTTGGCAGGGTGATTTTGTTGATAGAGGATACAACAGTCTTGAAGTTTTCACTATTCTTTTGCTTCTCAAAGCAAGGTATGTATATCTTAGATTTTTGTTTGGATATGTGTAATTAATAACAAAGTCAATGGTTAACTTCAGCCATTCATATCCTTTTCAAAATGATCCTCCAGTTATACTACCTCTTTCCTGTCTTGGTTCTTTTTTGGTTCAAATGTCTTGGTTTTTTTTTTGTGTCAAATGTTTTGGTACTTGCAATTGGGCATCATATTCTAACGCCTTGACATACATTGCAGCCGTTTGATATGTGGTGTATTTATTGTTTGTTTCAGTGTTCACTCTTTTCGGTAATGGCAAATAGTTTTGGGAGCTATCATTACAGCATTTTACTGTGAGAAACTTAACATGCTGTATTGTATATGAGTGTAGAGACACACACATGCTTCACATGGCGGTTCTTTTATTCGATTGATGAGTTGGACTTTATACTTTATAGTTGAGTGAATTATACCCATCCTCAAGTGTGCCTGTGTGATTACAATAGCCTAATGTACGTAAAGGTTAAAAATTCCATGTGTCATTAGCCAGGAAGGTAACCTCTGATATTATTTAAACTAATGTAATAGTATTGAGAAGACTCATGTCATATAGGTTTTAGGCATTTCACTTCTTGTAGATCCTGAAATGGCTTCTTGAAAACTATGATTGACTGCATCCCTGACTACTATTAGTAACTAGATAGCTTCAGTACTTGTTATATATCCACGAGATCATTAATTGAATCATTGATTGCTTTTTTTTTTAAAAAAAAAATAAATAAATAAATAAATTTCTTCTGTTTGTTGACATCTCAAGAATCTAATTTTTCTTTTTCTTTCTGGTGGATTCGCTGTCTGTAGATATCCAGCTAATATTACCCTTTTGCGTGGTAATCATGAAAGCAGGCAGCTCACCCAGGTATGATGTTATATATCATATAGTTGTTTGATCAGTAGTCAAACTGGAACAGAGCGTTCAGTAAGTCATAATTATTGTGTTTAGACATATGATGCACACAAGAGTTGAATATTCAGCCTATTGAAAAAATGCTATATGCTAGTGCTTTTCAGTGCATACCCCTGCCACTGTGTTGTGGAACACTAAGAAATGAGAAAAGGAGTTGTTTCTGTTGAACTTTGTTGTCATTATAATAGTAGGGAAGGCAGGAGCACATCACCCTTATTTGACTTTTGGCACCCCTTGATCTGCTTGCACCATTAGTGATTGAACTCACCGTTGCATCTCTACTCTGACCAAAGCCATCAGCAAGGCTGGGGCTGGCCTTTTTCTGGTTCCCATGACATGCTGGAGGTCAGGGTGTAGAATTCGGTTCTAACGTTCAATGGAGGGATATAATTAGGGTTACCACCCGTTGGCATCTATTCAACTGTCTCTACATGAAATTTTACTGCTCTCTCTGTTGGGCTGATCGATCCTGAATAATTTCTCGCTTTCCCAGGTATATGGCTTTTATGATGAGTGCCAGAGGAAGTACGGAAATGCTAATGCATGGCGTTATTGTACAGATGTTTTCGACTATCTGACACTATCAGCTATTATAGATGGAACTGTAAACCTCTTCTCTCCATTTCTCTCCCTCTCTCTCTATTTCTCTTTATGTATATAGTTTCATATATGTTATGGGTGAGTGTACAAGTTTCATTGCTTGAGTACTTTCTAAAGTGGCTTGTTATGCCAGGTTCTGTGTGTCCATGGTGGACTTTCTCCTGACATCCGGACAATTGATCAGGTAAGCCCTTATTGTTTTGCCTTCTAGCTACATTCATACATGCATGTATCTATGTTCTTCATGCATGATGCTACAGCTGAATTCTGCATTTAGCACAGAAAGGATTTTTGTTTGGACTTTATAAGGTATTTGTTAGATTGTGTAGTTTTATGTGTTAATGGACCAAGGAAACTCTGTTGGGTCGATGTCAGATTCAGATGATTTAAATCTTGCTATACCTTGTGAACGGCATGCTTATGAACTCATTTTCACCGTTCCCATGATGCTACAATATGCTTGAGTTCTCATTTCATATTGCCATCTTCATCATCACTGTCCAAAACTTTTTCCTCTCTGACAGATAAGGGTTATTGAGCGAAATTGTGAAATTCCACATGAGGGACCTTTTTGTGATCTCATGTGGAGTGATCCTGAAGACATTGAAACATGGGCAGTAAGTCCCCGTGGAGCAGGTTGGCTTTTTGGATCCAGAGTCACGTCTGAGGTACTAAGATTTGGTTGAATTAAGTACTATGCTTCGCTGCTTGCTCTATCTTGTCTCTCATCCACACTCAAACGCGCTCATACAGAAGCTTAGGAATTTTCTTTTTTTGCAGTTTAACCACATAAATAACCTCGATCTTGTTTGTCGAGCACACCAACTTGTTCAAGAAGGTCTGAAGTACATGTTTCAAGATAAAGGCCTTGTAACTGTGAGATTCTGATCCTTTTATGATAGTATTTTTTTTTTGTAGACAATGCAATACATTGGTTGAGTAATGGGTTCTTGAATTTTGTAGGTTTGGTCTGCACCAAACTACTGTTATCGCTGTGGGAATGTAGCTTCTATCTTGAGTTTTAATGAAAATATGGTAATAATCACGTTCTCGCCTGCTGCCTCTTTATCTTTTGATAATTTACTGTATACTTAATGATTTTGTATCAGGCGTATAAACTTATTCCTGAGCATGGTATTAACCTTGCTGTAGAATTTGTAGATTTTGATGCTCTAAACGTGTAATATTTTGAGGAAGCTATAACTTAAAGGTATATAGGAAGTAGTGCTCGGTTGCTTACAATAAGTTAAGGCTGAACCTATTAGGATCCCATTAGCTTGTATTGCTGGTACTGGTGATTCTGATTTGTGTTAGAACTATGGTGTTAATGATGAAGTTGTTGTATGATTTGAAACAGGAGAGAGAGGTGAAGTTCTTCACTGAAACAGAAGAGAACAACCAGATGAGAGGACCCAGGACAGGAGTACCTTATTTCTTATGATCATCTGGAGTGATTGCACGCACCTCATTTGTATAATCATTTAAGTCCTTGGTATAGGTGTTGAGAGTACTGTAACAGAGAAGACCCTTTGAATACAGTCAATTGGTGCCTGGTGGATCTACTCTGTACTTGGCTGGAGGTTATTCTTCTGGTCTGGCTGCTATAGACAATCTGAGATTCGTGGGCTGTGTATTAGGTTGCTAATGTTATTCAATTCTTAATCAATGTCAGTTACATTTCGTTTAGTTTCTAGTCTGGCCTGTTTTGGAATTCTATCCGTGTATTATGAATGCAGCAGCAATGCCCAAAATTACAAACTAGCATTTTGTCATTCAATTTCTATATGCCTATTATGTGTTATGGCACGCATTATGATGTATGAGTTGCTTTTATTTGTGGCCTGAAGTTTTAAGGTTTTTGACGTGTTTATGACAAAGAAATTGAAAATTTCTGACATAGTTGGGTAAATCAGTATGTATTAACAGGGACTAAGAAAGAAGGAAGAAACCTGGGACGTTCTAGACCCCAGCCACTCTTACATGAACTTAATGGTGTTAAAAGCGACACCGGATCAAATTGAAAATTAACTGCAAAACAGCAGTTGCATTGCAGGCTTGGAGGAGTTACCAAAGAGGCGTTGATTACGTTCACGCCAAAGGCAATAAAATGTAGGCAGACAAGGCCAGTTTCTTGACGATGGTACTCGAGACTTTCACCCTTCCAAAAAGAGGGGCAATAGAAAGGACAGAGGAAGGGCATGGCGGAGTCATCCAAGGGGAGGGATGCCACAACGAGTCAAAACAGGACGTCAAATAGACTCCGCATATGAAAGGGAACAGCAGGAGGGATCATTGATCAATGTTGCGTATTGTACAATTGTTGTACAAGGAAGGATAGGATTCCAGAGTCCACTAACGAAGGAATCGAATCAATTACATATGTTTAGTTTAGTTTAGTTTAGTTTCCTAAATAAGGAGACGCGACTTTGTAAAAAGGGGGCTGATGCGAATACAAACGCAGCTGCAGCAGCATCGCATTGCAAACCGGCTTCAGCTTGTATTCCTTCCCGCACTAGTCGTACTCAATTTGTCGTCCATTGGTACCCTCGTCCGGTCGTCCACGTCAGCAGCAGCAGCAGCAGCACCAGCAGCGACAGTGCGGTCGAGGATGAGTGAGAGCGGCGGACAGAGGCCTCCGGTGGCGAAGAAGGTGGAGCACAAGTTGGAGATGTTCGGCGACGTCAGAGTGGACAACTACTATTGGCATCGCGACGACTCCCGCTCCAACCCGGACGTCCTCTCTTACCTTCAACAAGAGAACGCCTACACCCAACATCTCATGTCCGGTACTAGATTCGCATTTCTCAAATTCGATTTGTTTTTTTTTTGGGGGAAAAATCCTTTTTTTTCCCCTTCATTCAAACCAACCAACAGGAAGTTCATTCCTTGCAGAATTGTTTGCTTAGCTTACAAAATGTCGCCTAAGAATCAGACTCCTAGTAGCAAAAGATGAAAAGGCATTGTAATTTTAAATGCTTCCTTTTTCTTTTTGGCTTTGATTCGCGTTTTAGGCACTCAAAAACTTGAAGATGAACTTTATGCTGAGATAAGGGGGAGGGTCAAGGAGGATGATATCTCCGCTCCTGAACGGAAAGGCCCCTACTATTACTATCAAAGGACTTTGAAGGGTATGGAATATGTGCAGCATTGCCGCCGCTTGGTACCCGCCACTCAGGCTCACTCCCCTCTCTCTGTTTACGATACAATGCCCACTGGACCTGATGCTTCTCCGGAGCATGTATTATTGGATGAGAATATTAAGTCCCAAAATCATGACTATTATAGCATCGATGCTTTTAAGGTAGACCCCCGCCAATCGTGTTGATGAGATTATTAATGCCTATTAGTTCCTTTCTTGTTCGATTATACAAAACTCTTGTAAATTCTTCTTCAGGTTAGTCCAAGTAACAAATTGGTGGCATATGCAGAAGATATCAAAGGAAATGAAATTTACACAGTTTACGTCATTGATGCTGAGACTGGTGCTTCTGTGGGGCAGCCTCTAGTTAACATGACATCCTATCTCGAATGGGCTGGCAATGAGGCTTTAGTTTATATCACAATGGATGAGACTCTCCGCCCTGACAAGGTTTGATACTACTTTTTGAACTCCCTCATGTTTCTCGTATCATCTGCATTTTTCACGCACCTACTTTACTTGCCTTGTCAATAATTCGTTCACCGTAACTGACAGATGACTTTTCCAGCTGGGCTAGCGAGCTCAATTAGATATTTACTTCTTTTCTATATTTTGAGTACTCTTCATGCTTAGCTAAACTTTATTACTTACCAACTTACCTGTGGTTCTTTAACTGTGCTTTCCTGCGTTTTATTTACATCATACTTTCAAGGCTTGCCTGTGTTCATTTGTCATACTTATGTTGACTTAGATTCCCTTTTTCAATGATCAATGTCCTATGCTTTTCGGCGAGTAGATTTTGTAACCTTAACTTAGCATGCCTACTGGTGAGTGCAAGGCCCTTCAAGGTGTATCCTCCTCAGAAAAAGAATTTTGCATACCTTATATTCTGTTGCTTACTTTTGTGGGTTAAACGCTGCTTAGCTGTCTTTTGTTCGGTTGTAATCGTGCTTTCTTCTTACCAGGCATGGTTACATAAGTTGGGAACAGAACAGGCAAGTGACACCTGCCTCTATCATGAAAAGGATGATATGTTTTCTATTTCTCTTCAAGCTTCTGAGAGCAAAAAGTTCTTATTTGTTTCATCCCGAAGTAAAACCACCAGATTCAACTTTTACCTTGATATTGCAAAGCCTGACAATGGGCTTATGGTTCTGACACCTCGTGTAGACGGCATTGCTACATCTGTTAGTCATCGAGGAGATCACTTTTTTATAAAGAGGAGAAGCGACCAGTTTTTCAATTCTGAAGTAATTGCTTGTCCAGTGGCAAATACATCTGAAACCACTGTTCTTCTTCCACACAGGGAAAGGTAACAATCAGATTTGAAAATCTCACCCTCATTTATGACCTTAATACTCTTCATGGCTTGACATGTTAGTTTTAATATTTTTAAGAAAACATACACTTGTTTTTTTTTGGAAAATATACTGAATTTTATTGCAAGAGACAATAAAATTACAAGAAATGAGCGATATGCTCAAAAAATCACAGGACATACCAAACTAATCCGACTAATAAACATACACACCCACCCTGCAACCTCACATCCTGATATAAAAAAACCCTCCTATAACTTAACTTATAGCAGCTTTCCAATCAAGCCATATTAAGTAAAAAGATAAGTTTTTGAACTCAGCTGAGGTTGATGCCCATAAAGATGACCACATGCGGACTTTCGTCCATAAATCTTCTCTTCTTATACCCGGGTATTCGTCGAATGTTACTGTTCCTCTCCAACCAAACTATCAAAGATTGCTGCAACTGAGCATCTCCATAGCACTTTAGCTTTCCTTCCGTTTCTGATGAATTGACACTGATAGCGCAGAGGCCACCTCCGAGCATTCACCCAACTGATCCAAACTCCTGAAATAACTTGTTCCAAAGCCCCAAAGCCACAGGACAATGTAAAAATAAATGGTCAGCTGATTCTGGGCCTTCATACATAATATGCACCAATGAGGTTGTAGATAATGCAATGGTTTCCTTCTTTGTCGCATGTCGCATGTATTCACTTTCCCATGGGCCACTAACCACATAAAAATTTTAACTTTGGGGGGAGTGTTAGCCTTCCATACCAGTCTGAATACCCCCAAGGGTCTTCCTCCAACTTTCTTAAGCAGATGAGTAGCATACGATTTCACCGAGAACTTACCCGTTGAATCAAAATGCCATCGCCTTGAGTCCTCTCTAGCTGAATGCAAACGAACATGTTCCACTCTTGATAGAAGAGAGGCCAATTCTTCGAGCTCCACGTCCCGCATATTCCTCCGAAACCCAAAGTCCCATTGCATGGCCTCATCAATCGAATTTCCCATGGTAGAAATTACCCTATTATGATATGTTGACAAATTATATAGTCTTGGAAATGAGTTTCTAAAGGAAATGTCACCCTGCCAAACATCTTCCCAGAAATGAATACCATCCCCTCTTCCAAGAACAAGCCGACATCCCTCCAAGAAACTACAAAGCCCCTGAGCAATACCTTTCCATGGGTTTCGACATGTGCCGTACTGGACAAGGTTTGAATCCCAACCGTTTGCACAGATCCCATATTTACTTTTGATCACCTTATGCCATAGTGCATCTCTCTCTATGGGGAACCGCCACAGCCATTTACCAAGAAGTGCTTTGTTCCTGATCATCAAGTTGCCAATACCCAATCCCCCAAGATCTTTCGGCCTAGAGACTATCTCCCACTTTATTAAGTGGCCATTCTTTTCCTCCCCCACGCCTGTCCACAGAAAATTCCGTATCAACTGTTCTAATTTCTCAGCCACAGACACAGGGATCTTGAAAATAGATAGGAAGTATGTTGGAAGACTTCCTAACACCGCTTGAATTAACGTTACCCTCCCTCTAGATAAATACGCACATCTCCAACTTTGCAATCTTTTTTCCATTTTTTCTACAATCGGATTCCAGAAGGTGACTGCTCTCGGGTTACCCCCAAGAGGAAGCCCAAGATACTTGACTGGCCAAGAGCCTACACTGCAACCCCATGAGTTGGCCATTGAATCAATCTTACCCTCATCCATATTGATTCCCATTAGAGAGCATTTACCCTTGTTCAACTTCAAGCCCGAGACCGCACAAAAGCCTTCAATTATACCGAGGAGGTTGTCCCACCCCTCATCACTATCTTTGAGGAAAAAAATAGTATCATCTGCAAACTGTAAATGACTAACTTCCACTCTATCGTTCCCAACCTTCATTCCCTCAAACAATCCACACTCCCGTAGCCTTCTCCATTAGTCTGCTTTAAAGGATCCACAGCTAAATTGAATAAGAATGGAGACAGCGGATCTCCCTGGCGCACTCCTCTAGAAGCTCTGAACTTGCCTTTAGGTGCCCCATTGATTAGAATAGAAAAATTTGTCGATTTGAGGCATCCCAGTATCCATCTCCTCCATCTATTTCCAAATCCTTTTCGCTCCATAACATTCAACAAAAAATCCCATTCAATGTGATCATATGCTTTTTCGAAGTCGATTTTGAACACCAGTCCTTCATTCTTCTTAAACCTGTAGTCTTCAATAACTTCATTGGCGATGAGAACAGTGTCCAAAATTTGCCTTCCTTTCACAAACGCCCCTTGTGTCTTGGAAATAGTGCCACTCAGAACCACCTGAAGTCTGGCAGCCAGGACCTTTGCAATGATCTTGTACATACACGTAGTCAGGCTGAGAGGTCTAAAATCCCCAATCTTGCTTGAATCGGATTTTTTTGGAATGAGACATAAATACGTCTCATTAGTGATTGCATTTATGATCCCATTGCTGTGGAATTCTTCCAAAACACTGTACACCTCATTCCTGACTACCTCCCAATTTTGCTGAAAACATACACTTGTGTCTGTATGCTGTGTGAAAATTATGTCCTAGTTTGGCATTATCAGCTTTACCATCATTTGAACGTGATATACATGATTGAAAACGTTATACTTTTGTATGTGATTTGAAGTCCGTTTTCTAAACATGAAACTGAAGTTTTGTGGAGCCTTTATGTTGTCAAATGAACTCTATATGATATTTTGTTCTAATGTCTTCTGTCCGCACCCTCTCACTAGCAAAGTTTCCTTGCGCATGTTCTATGCTTACTACCCTAATTATATGTAATAAGAGAGATCTGATAATCTGACAACAGAATGATTTAGATGCGCAGAGTCCTCCATGTCGTCAATTCCAATTACTGTTTACACATTTATCCATTAAAATTTTCTCAGGACTAGAAAAGCCTGGCTTTTTCTTTATTTTTTTATCTCACTATGTTTAGTAAGCACAGATTATTGTTAATATAAGCGTATTGATTAGAATTTTCTTCAGTGTAAAGATTCAGGATATACAGCTTTTTAGTGGTCACCTTGTTGTGTCAGCGCGTGAAGAAGGTCTACCAAAAGTGACTGTCTATCACCTTCCAGATGTTGGACAACCACTTAAAACCCTTCAAGATGGTCAAGGTGTGAAATTTGTGGATCCGGCGTACTCTGTGGATCCATCAGAATCCGAATTTTCTTCCAGTATTTTACGATTTTCTTATAGCTCAATGAAGATGCCCCCCTCTGTATATGATTATGATATGAAGACAGGCATTTCTGTTTTGAAGAAGATTGAAACAGTAAGTCATATCTATTATCAATTTAGGGAAATGTTGTTAGCATTCCAAAAGGTCATTGTGCACTCCACTTCACCTTTATTTTTTAGACAATGACTTTTTTAAATTGCCAATAGCAGCTCCCTAAATTTAAATCTTAATTCATTTCATTGGTTTTGATGGACGTATCTACTATTGCACTTATATTTAGTGTGTGTGTGTGTGTGTGTGTGTGTGTGCGCACTTACGTGCATGGGTCTTTGTTGGGTGGAAATAAAACCTTTAACCATCTTATCTATCTCAAGTGCCAAGTTGGTTTTAGTCTTAGTTTTGCATGACATGATCAGACTATTTGCTAAGTTTCCCTGATTCTTATATTTTTACTCTGTCTTATTTGAGCAATTGCTTCTCTATTGATTGAGATATTGGAATATGCTATATAATTGCTTCTTTCCCAGTTTTTCATGGAATGAAATTCATATTTGCCATTTTTGTACTGTTTGATTAGACAGGGATTTCAACATTGTAATCTATGATGAAGTACGTTTGTGAATTTTGTAACTCAGGTTTTGGGAGGTTTTGAAGCATCAAATTATGTTACTGAAAGGAAATGGGCTAGTGCTCCAGATGGTACCCAGATTCCAATTTCAATTGCTTACAGGAAGGACATCGTAAAACTTGATGGATCTGATCCATTGCTACTGTATGGCTATGGTTCTTATGAGGTAACAGAAGAATACATGAATTTAAGTAAACACGGGTTCTCTTTTTGAAGATAGCTGTTAGGGGCGCTCTAAATATTTATCCTACACTCCACCTACTTATAGAACAAAGATGTAGAGTGCTATTTGGAAGTGCCAATAACGTTTCTCCCTTATTTTTCTTGTTTAACTGCAAGCATTATATTTCAAGTGCGATTCCATTTAAAACCCTGTCTTGTTGAAATTGTGGGGGGTATTTGAAAAATACAGATTGACCACCTCAATTGGACAATTAAGAAAGTACAGTACTGAAGCTATTAGAGATATCTCACCAGTTTCACCTTTGCCCTTGCAGCCAGTCCCTTCGTTATAGTAGACTGGCAAAAAGTTTCATCTCTATGATTTTGATACTTGTTCTATGGTTGTTTTCTGCCTTTTCTAATTTTTGAACCACATATATCTTCTAGAAAAGCTTAATGGTTATAGGATGCCTAATTTTCACTGATTTTGTAATGATGTTTAAATAGCTGAATTTCCTGAAAAGGCTTTAAAATCTAAATTTCCTAGGGTTCTCAGATGTTTGAACCTCTGAATTCACAATCATTGATTCTAATTGACGTAAACTGTCAAGATTTTAGTTAGGTTGTTTGGGAAATAGTCTTTGTCCATGAAGATATGTACGGACAGTTCTGTTTTCATCATTTTAGCAACCCCTTTTGTCTAGCACGCATGATTTACTGCAGGACAATGTCCTTTGAGCAATTTGGCAAATATTTTGTTTGTGTTCCTCACTTGTACTCATTTTTCTACGAATGACTCAATCTTGTTTTCTTAACAGGTCTGCATAGACCCCAGTTTCAAAGCATCAAGGCTCTCTTTGCTGGATCGGGGTTTCATTTATGCTATAGCTCATATTCGTGGGGGCGGTGAAATGGGGAGGCAGTGGTATGAGAATGGGAAGTTACTGAAGAAGAAAAATACCTTTACAGATTTCATTGCATGTGCTGAGTTTTTAATAGAAAAGAAATACTGTTCAAAAGAAAGATTATGCGTTGATGGAAGGAGTGCAGGTGGATTACTAATTGGTGCTGTTCTTAATATGAGGCCTGATTTGTTCAAGGCTGCTGTTGCTGGAGTGCCTTTTGTTGATGTTGTGACTACAATGCTTGACCCAACGATTCCTCTCACAACTGCAGAGTGGGAGGTACTTTCCTTTTTCTCACGAGATCCTTAGAAGCTATAACAAGCTAAAAGAAATGAAGAATGAATCGATGGTAAAAGTTTGTTAAGGATACAGATCTTTTCGTTAGATGTGTATAATTGGTGCATTTCACTTAACCCCTTAGGACTCGCGGCTTTTTGCGGTAGTTAATAAGTAATGATCAAATCATATTTTAGACATCACAAAAGTTCAAATACAGTTAATTGATATTGTCGTCAAACTCAACTTGAACTTGACATCCTGATTTTTTGTTCTGTTCTTTTTTGCCCTGCAAAAGTTCTGTGATTCTTTGCTTGGACTGTCTGTTCTTTTTTTGTCCCATCTATACGACCTTAGTTGACTCTCGGTGACTTTATTCAGCTTCCTGCCATTTGGTTGTAGACATTGCCTATGTTGACTGATATAACTTTGTTTCTGCAGGAATGGGGTGACCCTCGGAAAGAGGAGTTCTACTTTTACATGAAGTCATATTCCCCTGTTGACAATGTGAGGACAGTACATAACCTGCACCTTTCTGTTTAATCAGCACCATTATAACAATGAAGCTAGAATAATCATCATTTGGAGTCAGTTAAAATAGTTATATACAGTATATTTATTTCCTACCCATCATCCCAACAAGAAAAGGTGAAATTATTCTTTTCTGTCGTCTTCTCTATTAGTAAAATTACTAATTTTTGCATCATGTTATGCAGGTCAAGGCTCAAAATTATCCAAGCATTCTTGTTACTGCTGGTCTAAATGGTATGAACAACTTTACCCATTGCTGGTTTTTCTGTATCAGTATGCATAGCATAGTTGGCATTCCCACGGTGTAGTTCATTATTTCTTGAAAAGTCGACATCCTTAGATAAATTCATCATATGTATATATGTGTATATAATATGCATGCATGTGTATAAGGTTGATACTTATTGGAAGGTTTTGCTGTTTGGTCTGGCTCGAGGACTTCTTTTTATTTAATACCACTGGGCCCCACTATACCAACTTGAAGAAATAGAAAGAGATAATAGATTAATCCAGAGTTATTACTCACATGGAGGATAAATGATTACTTCAAACTGCTAAACAAACTAAGAAATTGAGCATTCGTACTCACATAGAATCTTAATTACACAGTTCACTATTGTTCTCCAACAGCTGCTGAGCACTGTTAGACAACTAGAATGTTTCCAGTCAAATCAATATGTGTAGAGGGCCTTCATTGGTGGGGCAGGATGGTGATTGATAATTTCATGGATGTAACTCACTCCGTATGACGGACAGTGAGGATAGGAATTTCACTTTCATATCTGATATGTATATTCTCGTAATTTCATATTTGATAATGTATGCTTCCTGGCATTCCATCTGACGGACTGGTTTATTGGAACAGATCCGCGTGTCTTGTACTCAGAACCTGCTAAATTTGTTGCCAAACTAAGGGAGATGAAGACTGACAAAAATACCATTTTGTTCAAATGTGAATTTGGTGCTGGGCATTTTACGAAGTCGGGGAGGTAATATTCATTTGATTTTCAGCTATTCACTTGCTAGTTATTTAAGGGTTTTTCTTCTTCGTCTTCTTCTTTTTTGTTTTGTTTCATTTGACGGATACTTGTGCCATTCACTTATGCTCATATATGATGCCTATAATCAATGCACAAAACAAAAATGGAGGGGCTTAATCTCGACCATTCATGTAAAGAGGATCTTCATTTCTGAAATGCTTTCCTATTATTCCGTTTCTGTATATATCTGGAACTAAGTTACAATTGCCTTTTGCATACATATCACGATATCGCTGCTAATATTTGTGTAACAGAGTGATTTCATTTGAAATAAAGTTCTTAATTTTTTTTATGTCATATGCAAACGCAAGGTACAAAGATGAAAGGGAAAATATGTCATACGCGACTAGAGCAACTCTTTTGCCTTAGAAGCACAGTTGAAGTTTGCAGTAAATTCATATCCTCTTGGTAAACTAATTATTGTCTCTTCCCCATTTCTGTTTGGTGCAGATTTGAGAAGCTTCGAGAGGATGCCTTCATATATACGTTCATACTGAGGGCTCTAGACATGGTTTCTGCCAAAGGGTCAAATTTGATTTGACTGCTCCAGGTAGGATGTGCTTCAAAATGATATCACATTCCCGTCATACAACAAATACAGGAAATAAACACCTTCTGTGATATGAGGGACACAGGCAGTATCCTACTGGATATGTCATTAAAGGACATAATAACTAAACCAGAAATTGCGGCACATGTGTCACAATTAATTTTCTTGGCATTCTTTCTCTTGTTGGCTACTGCAGTCTGCAGATGAGAGGTCTGCAGGTTTTTGCTTCTCTCTTGCCGCTCTTTTTAAGAGGAAACTGCAGATAAATACTCAAGGCTAACCCAACAACAGAAGCAATTACTTTATAAAACCTATGACCGTGGAAGATTCGAGCAAGTTATAGATAGGTTTTCTTGTTAGCAGCATGAATACAATTGAAAGAACTGGATCCTCCTCAAGTCGCCATCTAGGAAGGAAAATCTGCATCATATACAGAGAGTCCATGTCTTTACACCTGCACCTTGGGCCGTTGGCGGTCATGTTGCTTAATTTCAAATATCAAAATCTGCGTTTTGGCAAAGGCCCAAAAACAAATTAAAAAAAAAAATCAAAATTTACGTAACAAACAAACAAACAAACAAACAAATCGAAACAGCCTGAAAACGAAACCTCGTCTCTTACGTGACGTTCCTTATCTCTTCCAATAGACGTCGTGTTTTGTTTGTTTTTGGTCTCTCGGTCTGACCACCGCCATTTATTCTCTTTGCTCCGCGACCATTCCTTTGGTTACTCCTTGGAATTTAGACAAACTCAAATTCATCAGCAAAAATGCCGTCTTCATCCTCACTGCCTTCAACTACACCATCGGAGAGCGGCCAAAGCTACCTCCAGAACCTCTTGGAGTCGGTCCGCCCCTTCCTCCGCGGTGAGTTGGAGTCGATCGACCGCAATTTGCCTAGTCTTGTGGCGGTGCTGCGGTCTGTTGGGGCAGGTGAGTGCTGGCACAAGCATGGCACCTTCCTTGAACACCTGGTGGACCTGTACCGGATCCTCAAGATTTGGAAAGCCCCAGATTGTGTGTGCCTCTGCGGCCTCTTTCACTCTGCTTATTCCAACTCCTATGTCAATCTTGCCATCTTTGATCCTTCCACAGGCCGCGATGTGGTCCGCGGCCATGTCGGGGACGCTGCTGAACGCTTGATCCATTTGTTCTGCATCGTCCCGAGACAGCCTCTCATTCACGACGACCTCTTGTTCCACTACACCGACTCGGAGCTGGTTGAACACCTCAGACAATCTGAGCAGATGCCACTGCGGAAGGAGGGTAATTGGAGGAAGAAACTGCAGAGTCTTGTTCCTGCGAATGGGATCACAGTGAAGCACATAAAGACTGGGGAAGATGTGCTGGTTTCAAGGAGGATAGTTGCAGTGTTTCTTTTGATGACCATGGCTGATTTCAGCGACCAGCTCTTTGGTTTCCAGGACGCTCTGTTTGAGAACGCAGATGGCCGCCTCGAGTTTCGTGGCAACAACTATGCAGCCCTGTGGCCTGGAGATGGCAAGCCGGGGCTTTGGATGAATTCCATATCGAGAATGGCAGCGATTTACACTCTGATAGTGAGGGAGGAAGAGATTTTTATTCAAGAGAGGAAAACTAGTGCTAGTGCAGGTGGAAGTGGAACGCCGGACAAATCTAGAGATGAAGACATTGAGCTTGTGCTGCCACCGGTGTTTGACAAGTGCACGAAGGTTCTGGATGCGAAGGAGCAACTAGCTGCAAGGGACCTGTATTGGGAAGCTGTTTGTGATAAGTCTAAGGGCAACAAAGAGTCGGAGGCGGAGGAGTTGTTGGTGAGGTGTATTGAGAAAAACCCTTTCATTGGGGAGCCACATGTGGTGTTGGGTCAGGTTTATTTGGTGAAAGGAAGGTTCGAGGAGGCGGCGAAGGAGGCAGAGAGAGGGCTGACGCTGCTCTTGGAATGGGGGAGTGCTTGGGACAAGAGGATGACTTGGGAGGGGTGGATTGCTTGGGTAAGAGTGCTCCTCATGAAGGCAAGGGAAAAATCATGGCCACAAACTCCCTTTGGTATCCTCAACTTAGGCCTTGTCAAGTAGATATATGATCTATCCTTGCATGTATACATGTGTGCTCTGATGATCACTACTCCGACTGCGTTCATCTCGTCTTTCCGTTCACGGTTCATCATTCGCGCTCTGTATTCGCCCGTTATCATTGGTTCATTTCGTATCAGTCCATCCATCCTATATTTGTATCAGTCCATCCGCCCCTCATCATCTCACAAGCTCTCATGAATAACATAGTACTTATGCTGAATAATGAGAACCAAGTACATATATTTTTCCCTTTTTGTGATTCTTGAACATGTAGAATCCTTGGTAAAATATAGGGGTAGGTCATAATGTAGGACCTGTACCTAGAATCTAGTTTTCCAGTTGATATCTCAGCAAAGAAAAGACTCATCCTCGTCACACCGCATTCCAGGTGCCCTTTGACATCGCAATCAACGCAACCTTATCCAATTTACGACTGATACTCGTTGTGTATTACGAGAAACCAACCCACAAGACAAACAAACATATACATCATCGTCATCATCGTACAGTTACAGTCTAAACATCTGACAGCATGTTTTGGAGGACATTTTCTATGCAAATGTCTTTTACGAAAAGAATTTCAGATTATTCTTGTTCTCAGCTTCTCTAGTTGGTCAGCATAGTCCAAGTTTATGCGAGAGCACTAAATCCTGCAGACTTTAGGCCTTACAGTTTCAGCTTTCAAGGGACTAGTTTCAAGTATGGGATATACATAACGTCTGTTTATGAGTGATTTCAGAGAAAGCACTTCCCCTGTATGAGATTGTGAGGTATTTCTTTTCCGGGTTCTTTCCGTCCCATAATCACCGCGGAACAAGCCAATTGTCTTTTACCATTCCATATAATATGTTGAAATTGAAGCACATGTGTGTGTACAAAGCAAATACATAGCAGCCTTCCACTGAAGACAGATCATAAAACCACTTTGCGTTGGTAGTTAACGAGCTAGCTATCCTCCAATTTAGGGAAAGTCAATAATCATACGCAATCAGTTGAACTTGGTGGGAGCAAATAATTAGATGGTGCTACAGGCAACATATCTACCTCCCGACATACTGTACTACTTTCAATTAGCTAGCTCAATCAATCAGAAACCTGCACCAATTTTTTTTTTTTTTTTTTTTTTTTTTTTCAAAACTTTTTTTTTTAAAAAAATAAAAAAAAAAAATAACAAAAAAAAAAGGCCCCCCCCCCCCCCAACTGAGAAAAAAAAGAAAACCCCCCCCCCCCCCCTCCCCCCCCCCCCCCCCCCCTCTTCCCTCCCCCCACCAAAAAAAAATGTTGCTTCTTTAAAAAAAAAAAAAGAGCAAGAAAAAATAAGGGGACCGCGACCAAAAAAAAAAGGGGAAAGAGGGCACCCAAATAACAAAAAAACACCAACACACTGTGAAAGTCATCAAAAACTCCCAATTTTCAAATGATAATCAAAACCTTCTTCATTTGTTTTACTATATAAATAGCAGAGACAGAATGTTTCAAGTCTCAAGTGCCATCTGCCAATAACAACACACAATCTTTGATACTTGCATTCTTTGCATTGCATATTTCCCACTATCTTTTTCATCATTCAGCCTTCCTTGCTGTCTACGAGAAGCTGGAATAAAAGCCCGTCCATGTCTGCTTTCGAGCTTTTGTCACCTTTTTCACACTAAAATATTTGAGTTTCATGCTAGACTCAGATCCCAACTTGACTTGATTACTGCAAAAATTTCTTGTTTTCTTTTTCTGTGGCCTCCCAAAATGAAAATGCCAGTCGGGAGATGGGGTTCCATTTACTCCAATGCACACTCCATCCGAATGCTGCTAAATATGTTGTGTTGTATGCTCTTCTTCTCGGCGTCCCGTTGCGAAACAGAAAGAGGCAGGAGGAGGGGCTGTGTGCTCGGAAGCAGATAGAGCTTCTCTTTTAAGCTTCAAAGGCAGAATCACAGAGGACACAACCCACATTATGGCGTCGTGGACGGGCAGAGACTGCTGCGGTGGGGGCTGGGAGGGGGTTTGGTGCAACCCAGCAGGCAGAGTGACTATCCTGGAGTTGGAGGGAGTGGAGGTGATACAAGCAGTACATGAAGGGCACTCTCTCCCCTTCTCTTGGCAACTTACATTTCCTGGAGGTTATGGTTATAACAGGTTTGAAGAAGATCACAGGCCCAATCCCTGATAGCTTCTCCAATCTCACCAGACTCACCCATGTGGCCCTTGAAGACAATTCCCTCGGCGGCAACATACCTTCCGGTTTAGGCCGTTTGTCCTCCCTCCAGAGCCTCTCCCTCTGCAGCAACCGTTTCCAGGGCCACATCCCCCCAACTCTAGGCAGCCTAACCAATCTCTATCGAAATCAATCTGGCAAACAATTCCCTCACAGGTCCAATTCCACCCACTTTCCAAAACTTGCATGCTTTGCTGTCTCTGGATCTTGGCTTCAATATGTTGTTGGGGCCAATCCCAGATTTCATAGGGCAACACCTAAAAAGCCTACCTCACATTGACCTCTCCAATAACCACTTATCCGGTCACATACCTCTTTCCCTCTTTAACTTGCCAGTGCTTATGGATCTCTCCTTACACCACAACCAGCTGACCGGGATACTTCCGCCACAGGTTGCGGGCCTCAAATCCCTTGCCTTTCTTTCCTTGAGCAACAATCAACTCACTGGCCCAATTCCAGCATCCCTTTCAACTTTACCCGACCTCTGGTACCTAAACTTGTCATCCAATGGGTTTTCAGGTCCTCTCCCAAAGTTACCCCCTCTGTTGTCAATCGACTTGTCTTATAACAATCTCAGTTTAGGGAGCGTTCCGGCTTGGATCACAGACAGGCAGCTTAGCAAAGTTCACCTTGCTGGCTGCCAATTAAGAGGAAACCTTCCAAATTTTACAATAGCCTGGTTCTTTTTATTCCATTGACCTTTCTCATAACCAGTTCACTGGTGGAATTTCAAACTTCTTAGCCAATCAGGCAAGCTTGCAGGTTCTCCAGCTTTCAAACAACCAGCTCAAGGGTGATCTTTCAGAAATCAAATTGCCAGACTCACTTTCTTATGCTGATGTGCGTTCGAATCAGCTCATGTCGGAGCTCTCTCAGGAATCTTAAACGGCAGGACAAGCAATTTTCGGAGGCCTTATATTTCAACGTAAGCAACTTTTTGGAGGTCTTAGACGTATCAAACAACCAAATTTCAGGAGGCATTCCAGAGTTTAGGGAAGGGTTGAGTCTGAAAGTGTTCAACATAGGAAGCAACAAGATCGCAGGTCACATTCCCAATTCAGTTTCAAACCTGAAACAACTTCGAAAGGTTTGACATATCAAGAAACCAGCTATCAGGCACTATTCCCACAAGTTTGGGGCTGCTGCACAAACTTCAGTGGCTGGACGTCTCCATCAATGGGCTCACAGGAGGAATTCCAAACAGCCTATTGGGGATTGCAGGTCTCAGACATGCAAGCTTCAGGGCAAACAGGCTATGTGGAGAGATCCCACAAGGGAGACCATTCAGCATTTTCCCTGAGTCTGCTTATCTGCACAATTTGTGCTTGTGTGGCAAGCCTATGCAACCTTGCAGAGCAAAGAAACAAGAAGCAAGAACGAACAAGTGAGATGTGTGGCAAGCCTATGCCACCTTGCAGGGCAAAGAAACAAGCAGCAAGAACGAGCCAGTGAGATGTTGATTCACATAGAATGCATGATCATTTTCATTGAGATATCATATCGTCATTACAGGAAATAGGTTGTTTCCTGCAAGAGCCAAGAGATAGTGACTTATTATCTACGTTATATTATATGACCATCTTATTCATTTTTAATCTAAAAAAACCTTGTTTCAGAGAAGTTGTGTGTGTCCTTCCGTGAGCTTAACATTCAAAGCATAAGGAATCATTTGGTTCAAAAGGTGCCCCCATACCCAGAGGAGAGGAGAGCTGGGACCATTTGCATATATCTACTTAAAATGGAATGAATCATGACAACGGACTTAAATCATGCACTAACTTGAAAAGCACTCTCAGCCTCAATTTAAAATTTCCAATCCCACAAGACAATCATAATGAGGCATCAATGCTTTTGCCACTCTAACTAGGCACTAAACAATTCATACTTCAACATCACAGAGAACAGTTTGGTGCTTAACTAGTAAATGAGCAGTCAAAGGATCTACAATGAGAAAAGGGATTCCTGGGAATCAAGCAGATGCCCAAGCACTAAACACCTACTATATTAACTGATTTCAGCAAAAGGCCCAAATAGCTAGATCAAACTAACCAGCCACAGAATTTACAATGAACCAGAATCAAGCGATAGACTCATGAATCACCAACTAGTAACTCTACTCCCCATCCGTTACTTGTTCCACTTCTTTCTCAGAAGCTTCCTCTTTCTCTGTAACTTGTTCCCCTTCTTCTTTCTCTGCATCTTGTTCCTTCTCAGAAGCTTCTTCTTTCTCAGCATCTTGCTCCACTTCCTTCTCAGAAGCTTCTTCTCTCTCCAGCTTCTTCAGTTTCAGTTTCACCCTGAATGACCATAAAGAAACCAAAAAAACATAATTTAGCAAGCAAAGCAACAATTAGTGGAAAAACAAGCAATGAGCAAGGGTGAGAGTCTTACATCCCCATCTTCCGCATTGTATGCCTGCATTGCTTTTAGATAATCGGCTTTGAGCTCAACAGCTTTATCCACATAAGGCTTCTTCTCCTGAACACATTAGATATTAACAAGGCAAAAATAAATCATATGGAGTCCATTGAACATTTCCTGTCAATAGGATTGGTTGGAGGTAACACAACAAGATCAAAACAGCATAAACGCATAATGAGTAATGCAAAAGCAGAACAAACCTCATCAGTCATAGACTTCCACTTGTCACCACCCTCCTTTACAGCCTGATATATCCAGAATAATTCATCAAATCACAGCACAGGACACACTAATTGAAATGATGAAATCCGAGACGACATACCATTTTACCACCCTTGGAATCAGGATTGGCTTCCTTGTAGGTCTTTCTGAACTCTTCCCTGAAATGTATGTACAACATTCGCAATTAATGATCAGATACCATATGTGGCATGAAACCTCATGCATACAGCAGTCCAGTAATGCACGCGAGACGAGCTTAACTCACATGAAAATGAAGAAGGCAGTGAGAGGGCGCTTGGGTGCATTTGGATCTTTGCCCTCCTTCTTTGCTCTCTTTGGCTTTGGGTCTGATGCAGAGGAGGATCTCTTCCTGCAAAAGTTACAAATCAATAAGAGCAATGCAAAACCCAAAAGGGCAAAATCACACAAGGAAGAAGGAAAAGGACCTCGATGCAGAAGGCTTCTTGATGGGTTCAGGGGGCCTTTCCACAACTTCAGCATCTGCACATATACAGGATTCAAAGCACGCATCAAAATCCTACCATCATGTAATTCCCAAAGAAGAAACAAAATTCAGGATTCAAAACCCACTGAGGTTCATCTTGATTTTGGCGTCAAGGCTACAACTGTGCATGCTGATGAGGGCCACCGGCACGTCCTTGTTGCACTCCTCACTGCAAAATTAACGCACAAACTCAAGCCCATTGACAATACACAGGTAAAAGTAATCAGATCCTCCTCAGAGGGCAAATTGAGTTTGAAAGGAAAAAAACAAATGAGCAAATGAGCAAATAAAATGGTAGGCACCATCGGGTAAAGGCGCTGCCGTCCTTGCCGCGAAGCAGAGGAGAAGGCGCAGAAATGGACGACTCCTCCTCAGCGGCGACCCTCTTCCTCGCCTTGGTTGGGTTCGATTTCATTGACCCGCCTCCCATTTCTTTCTTTCTTCTCCTTTCGCCTTGCTTGCAAAACTAACATGTCAATGAGGGCTCTATATATGCATACAACTGAGTGAGCAAGTAGGGTATTGTTTTCGCAAGTTTTTGAGTTTGAAATTTTGACGAAAACCCAAGAGGGAAAATTGGTTGCCGCCAAACCATATTTGGGACCCCCGCCACTTTTCTCTTTTCATTTTCAAGTTTCCAACTCAAGTGACCGCCGTCTCCTCTTTCTCCCCAATTCCTCCCTCTCTATCTGCATTTTTAACGCTCTTTTCGTTGTGCTTTGGGCTGCTTCTTCTCTTTTCCTTGGGCTTGAGGACGTCCAGCCCATTCCTACACGTGTAAACTTGCCCATCGTACCAATTTTATGTATGGACTGGCGTCAGGTTTTCCTACTAGGTAGGTAGGACTGTCCAACGAAACGAAAGCAGGAATGCTCTTTTTAAAATACAATACAATACAATACGATACACTGTATTTATTTATCTGTTCATTTTCTTCTTCCTCTTCGATATTTAAACTAATACTTGAATATTTCTAAAATTAAAAATACAGCATGTGGCTGCGATGAGACTAGTACATTACAGTAAAATAAAAATCATAATGATGTAATAAGTAAAAAAAGCACACACAGATGTACTTTGAAATAGTCAGTTGCCACTTTCTAAGAAACAAAGGGAAGAGTGTTTGTTGTCTTGTCACCGGGATTTGTCCCAGCAGGCCAGCACAGGTACACACCGGCGAGAGACCTTTTATTTTATATTTTTTGCCTTTAATTGTTTTTGGCACCAATTTCCATTTTCTTTAATGTATTAATTAACTCTAAATTTCTAATATACGTTCACACAGGACGCAGATCTCTCTTGTTCTCAACGCTACCGCTCTCTCTCTCTCTCTCTCTCTCTATCTCCGTCGACCTCCTCCTTCCCTCCCTCGCCTGCAAACCCTAGAATCATCAGTGGGGGGGAACTCCGATTACAATCGCCCATTGCTGCAGGTATCTTACTTGCCTCATTTTCCCTTCTCCAATTTCCTAATTCAGTAAAGTTTTGAACTTGGCTGTACTGCCATCAACATTTTACCCATTGCATGCTTAATCTCTGCAATTTATCCCTCTCTTCTGCCTGGGTATTGCCTACTTTTCATCTGCCCGCCGTTGAGTTCTCCGAAGCTTTCAACTTGAAGGAATTTTCTCCTTTTTTTCTGGGTCTGTGGTGTTATGTTTTTCTCGGTTTAGGTGAATTTGTAGGCGAAGTCCTAACTGGAGACGAAAGGATCAAGTTCATCAGGTAGTTCCTTGTTAAAAAGATTTAGGCTTTAGCTGTTACGAGACGAGACAAGTTTAAATTTTGGCCTTTTGGTTTTACTAGCATTTGCGTTCACCACTTAGCCACCCCCATTGACTTGTTCCTCTTCATCAGGAACTGCCTGAGTCTATGAACTCTGTTTTTTTTCGTGTACTTGTCCTCGTAGGAGAGGCTTCATTGTGTTTGATTTCTGTTCCGGTCCTGTACCCAATGACATTAATTATCTTATCTGACCGACTTGTAATTCAAAGCATCCCCTCTATTTCATACACAGTCAGGTATTGATTGTGTAATTCTTCTGATGTTTTGAGGTACGCTAGTACTTCCACATTGTGTGTTAACTTTGTACATATGTGCCAAAATATGTCAATTTCTTCAGATAAATTAATGAACCCTTGCTTCTGGCATCCATTACCGTGCAGGAGGTTTCCAAAATCCAGTTTTTGACCTCAACAACTTATTAATCCGCTGTTTTGGGCGAAAGACAGGATGCAGTGTGCGTAGATGTTTGGTCATGTGGACCACCTTCATGAATTTTTCGACTCAACTTGGAGATATTGCTCTCTTTTTAGTGAATGGATTGGCCATTTAATCTCAAAGCAGAGCGCGGATGTGGTGAGCGATTTTAATAAATTCTATTGCTCCTCTGCTAAAGTTGCTGCACCATAGATTTTGATAATACTTCTACTGCACCATAGATTTTGATAAACTTCTACTCCAGATTGGCTTACCTTCAAGGAACGCTCTTTCTGAATTGGTCGAAGAAAGGGAAACTCAACTTTTAAAGTTCATGGCTCAAAGGAACTTTATAGATATTAGCTCATCGGATAGTGAGGTAGAGGAACAAACAGAATCTGACCATCGTAGAATTCTTCCAGCTTGGGCATCCGGACCTGGCTCAAGTTCAAGGAGTAAAGGTTAGACCGGGTTTTGCAATTCAACGTCTTGTTCTTCATTAAAATTAAGTTGTATGTATTGTTGATTACATGACAATTGATGAAATTTGCAGATATTTCTGGGCAGTCTAGAAAGGTGCCTTCTCCTAGAAGAGCGTATGCTTCTAATGGAAGCCCTTCTAACAGAAGCGCAGCGCACCCTGAGGATGTTAATTCACGAATTGCTAATATATCTGTCAAGGACTATGAAAAAATTTCGTCCCAACAGGCTCTGAAGAGGACTCTTCCCTCATCTCTGCAGCCATTCGCACCAAGCATTAAGTCGAAGACTGCAGTAGACAACATAGCCCGCAGTCAGTTTGGTGATACTTATGCAATCAATAGGTTCGAGAGCAATGGGAGTAGGATCCTCCCCTCCTCTTTCATGCATGGAAAGTCATTTCCTACATCCCATTTTGCTAGTCCAAGTGAACCTCCGTACCATCCTGGGATAGGTGAAGAAATGGCTCCTGGTAGTGATGAGAGACTGATATATCAAGCGGCATTAGAGGTACTTCTACGACATTTATCATCTTAGTTTTAGTTGCACCACAACAAATACTCTTTGGAGTGCTAAAAGTTTGGTCCTTGCAGGATCTCAATCAACCAAAAGTTGAAGCCAAATTACCTGATGGTCTTCTGTCGGTCCCTCTTTTACGACATCAGGTGCTTATCTCTTAATATTACATAAGTAATATCATTTTTATGGTGAAAGTTTTGTTTAACTGAAGTTTACGTCACAGAAAATTGCTTTGGCATGGATGCTTCAGAAAGAAACCCGAAGTCTGCATTGTCTGGGTGGAATCTTAGCCGATGATCAGGTTATTTAATAATAGTTCCCTAACCTGTTTTAGCTTAGGATACGGTGGTTGGCTTAAGGTTTTGTGGGTAAGTCTTACTTAGATTCATTATGCTTTTTTCTTACAGGGCCTTGGTAAGACTATCTCAATGATTGCCCTTATACAAATGCAGAAGTTTTTGGATTCAGAATCAAAATCTAAAGATTTTGGCAATAATAAAACTGAAGCTTTAAATTTGGATGATGACGACGAGAATGGAAGTGTTCCTTTAAATAAAGTGAATAAAACTGAGGACGCTGATGACCTTAGAACAGCTCCAGAAGTTAGTACATCTGCACGGCCATTCAGAAAGCAGAGGCCTGCTGCGGGTACATTGGTTGTGTGTCCAGCAAGTGTTCTTCGACAATGGGCTAGGGAGCTGGATGATAAGGTGGCAGAGGAAGCAAAGCTGCGCGTCCTTATTTATCATGGAAGCAGCAGGACAAAGAATCCTGAAGAGTTAGCTGGCTATGATGTGGTTCTCACAACATATGCTATTGTAACGAATGAAGTCCCGAAACAACCTTTAGTTGATGATGATGAAGCTGATGAGAAAAATGAGGAAAAGTTTGGAATATACTCTGACTTTTCAAATAATATTAAGAAGAGAAAAAATGCTTCCATTGTTAATAAGGGAAAGAGGGGAAAGAAGGGCAGAAAAGGAATTGATAGTTCCTCTATTGATTGCGGGTCTGGGACCCTTGCAAGAGTGGGTTGGTTTAGGGTTATACTAGATGAAGCTCAGACCATTAAGAATCACAGAACTCAAGTGGCTAGAGCCTGCTGTAGCCTTCGAGCCAAGAGAAGGTGGTGTTTGTCCGGTACACCTATACAAAATGCAATTGATGACTTATACAGTTACTTCAGGTTTTTGAAATATGACCCCTATGCTGTATATAAGTCATTTTACAGTACCATTAAGGTTCCAATATCAAGAAATTCAATCCAGGGTTACAAGAAACTTCAAGCAGTTTTGAGGGCTATAATGTTGCGTCGAACAAAAGGTGAACATTTTCTGGTTATTTTCATTTTCTTGATAGGAGGTGACTTTTTATGTGTACTTTAACTCTCCTTTACTCTGGATGTCGTCTAATTGTTCGATGCATTAATGCATAGTAGTCTCTTGTTTGCTTGCCTCTTTTGTCCGGATGAGGCTTTACTTTTCATTTCACACTAGCTAGTCAGTCCATGCAAAGTTTGGAATGTTGAGAAAGAAGATATTCAGTGGCTGAGAAACACTGGCAGAAAGAAGACAGTCTAACGCTACGTGTTTAATTTCTTCTTCTTAATGGTTGGAAGAACTTCTCTTATTAATGATTCAAAGAAGAAGTAAAAATGTATACTGAGAGCAAGCGATACAAGAGGGAAGAGACACGAACATCTGTTTCATAATTCACTTTTCATGGCATTGTCACTTCTTAACTTTTTTGGTTAACACTCCAGCATACCTAGTTTGCATATGTCAATATGATGTTATTAGATCTACCAACGCTCACCATAGTCGGAGTCATCTCTAATAACCTCTAGTCAAGTGCACGTAGGGGTCTGTTATCAACATATATGACCTCTCAGTAGAGCCATTCCACATGAAGGGATGGTTGAGCACTAGTTATACATTGTTGGTCTAACTACCTGGCATAGTTATAATATATATGTGTATTGAATCCTGGTACCTAACAACTATCTGGCTGGAGATTGAACATGGATGATTAAATGGTTTTTAGTTCAGGCTTTTAGAGAATAGGTCATATTGATAGGAGCTACACATTTTGCTAATTTTGTTACGTTCACAACTGTGACCAAATCTTTAAAAGCACCCATGGTGTTTGTATACATGTTGTTGCGGTAGATATTTTTTTTCACGACCTTTTTTGTTTCCATCACGCTCTTTGCCAAACTCCAGATTGCTTGGCTGAGAAAGATTTAGCTTTAAAATCTAAATTGACTCCTTCCCTTTGCACTTCTTCTTGTCCCTTCCCCTTCCCCATATAGTGACAGTAGTGCACTGCAGTTCAAGTATATTTTCTGGTGTGGTTGTCGATCTTAATAAGTTATTCTAGTACTTTGGCTATTGTTTTGTAGAAACATGTCATTGACAATTCTTTGTGCCTATACATGTAGATGTTTCAGTTAAAAGTCTACTTTTTATTGTTCCAATGCTGTGAACTAACATTGAAACTATAACATGTGGTGCACTTGTCTAGTTTGAAACTTTGACCTTCGACTTTTGATACAATCTTCTTCGCTTATCATCATTGGTTATTGTATATAGGAACATTGATCGATGGCCAACCTATAATTGAACTACCTCCAAAAACAATACACTTGAGTAAAGTGGACTTCTCACCTGAGGAGCGAGCCTTTTATACCAATTTAGAATCTGATTCACGAACAAAATTTAAGGTGCATTTCCTTTCCTTTTGTTTATTTCATTGAGTTTTTGAACCGGTAATGTAAATTTCTGCTAATAGTTTTATTAAAGGAAAAATGGATGTGATATTTCTGATGATCCCAAAACGTGCTTCTTTGTTGGCTTCTTGAGCCAAATAAAATTTATTTGTACAAGTATACAGGCTGGATAGTATAAATATAACCAACCTGCAAAAGGCTATTTTCTTAATCTCGTGAAGCTTCAATCCAGGTTTATACATATCTATATCCTGATTTATATATTATATCTTGCAGGCATATGCTGCCGCTGGCACAGTGAGTCAAAACTACGCTAATATCCTATTGATGCTTTTGCGCCTTCGCCAGGCTTGTGACCACCCACAGCTTGTTAAAGGATTGGACTCTGACTTTGCTGGGAAAGGTTCTGTGGAAAAGGCAAGGACGCTTGCTCCGGATATGCTTGTCAGTTTACTGGATCATCTGGAAACAAACTCCATTTGTTGTGTATGCAATGTGAGATTTCTTGAAACCCTTTTTCTGGCATTTTTCTTTTGTGAAAATGTGACTTGTAAAAGCCCGTATAACTTTCAATACTTGAAAACATAGAGTTTGATGTTAAATTGAAATTAGCAGTTACATCATGCACAGAAGGGAGGCTGGATGACTGGCTATTATTTTGGGTGGTGTTTAGCTAGTTACGTGAATGAATGCCGGGGATTCAATTCTATATGAGTATGTGCAAAATGTTGTAACTCTTTGTGATCCCTGTGTTAAGATAGTTCCTTTATCTTTCTTCCGAGAGGATAATAGTATATGCTTCAACAAGAGGCCTGCCAGTTATTGGATATAGATATATAGTGCTTGTAATTTCTATGTGAAGTGGGTGTCAATTTTGGATAGTTTAAATCATTGAGATTTCCTTTGTTCGTTTTGTCAATTTTCTTGTTTATTTCATACCTGAAATATATGTTATTTACGTGTGAATGTTTGGGTTATTCTAAATGGACTGCGAATTGCATGGGTTTTAGACAAGGTGAAATGAATGCATTTCAATAAGTATTTTTTTTGCACCATTGAGCATTCATGGTGCAAAAGAATACTTTAAGATTCTGAACATTTTATTTACTTTGCTAGCTGTTATTAAATACTTATATGTTGCATTCTCTCTCTACAACTATATATGTCTGTGGGTGGGTGTCTAAAGTTATAAACCCATGCTCTTCCATTTTGTTTTTGTAAGATATGTTCTTTGTTAAGAGATGATTTTTTAAACTTTGAGAGGGGGAAATTTCAGACACACTCCTCTTTGTGTTTGCTAGGTGAGTATTAATGTTCCCAGCCATTTTTCTCATCTACCTAGGAGCTGTTAAGTATTTCTTGTGGGTAATTATCCCACTGATAGTTCTAATTGGCAAATTGAACTGTCAAACTATCAATAGATTAATGCAGAGACATGTTGAGCCTATCTAATCTTTCTAGTATTTGATACTTTTGTCAGGATCCACCTGAAGACCCTGTTATTTCTATGTGTGGCCATGTTTTCTGCTATCAGTGTGTATCAGAGTATTTGACGGGTGATGACAGTACATGCCCTGCTCCTGAATGTAAAGAACAAGTTGGTCATGATGTTGTTTTCTCCAAATCCACTCTCATAAGTTGCCTCTCTGATGCTCTTGATGGTAAATCAATGAATTCTCGGTCGGATGAGAAATCAATTGTGGTACAGGAAGAGTTTAGTTCATCTAAAATCAGAGCTATTATTAAGATTTTGCAGTCGCATTGCAAGTTAAAAGACCCAAACTCAGGGCTATATAACTTTGATGGATGCAATCTGAACACTTCTTTTGGAACTGAAAACATGGATGGTAGCTATTCAGACATTGAAGTTGTAAAGCACACAACAGTAGTTTCAGACTCACCAAAAGATGGACCAATAAAAACAATTATTTTCTCCCAGTGGACTGGCATGTTGGATTTAGTTGAGAAACAATTGAACTTGAATCTTATACAGCACAGAAGGCTTGATGGTACAATGAGTCTGGCATCAAGAGACAGAGCTGTCAAAGATTTCAACAGCGATCCTGAGGTATTGGCCCTTACTTGATAAATTGCTTCTGCATTAACTCATCTTTTTCTTTTTCATTAAAATGGGCAAATTGGGTTTCACAAATAAAGGGCCAGGTTGGAAAACCTAAATCTCATGTGGAAGCTTATGTCTAGAATGTGACCCATGGATGTGAGATTGTTCAAATACCACGGAACTAATATGCTCTACTGTATTATGCGTTTTTTTCTGAGAGGATTGTCAGCTGTGCTTGATTAACCCTTCTACAGCCTTGATCTCGTTATTTGTTCATCTTGCTGATTGGACTGTATTGCAGGTCACTGCTATGATTATGTCACTAAAGGCAGGAAACCTTGGGCTAAACATGGTTGCTGCATCTCATGTCATCCTTTTGGACCTCTGGTGGAATCCAACGACTGAAGATCAAGCTATTGACCGGGCACATAGAATTGGACAGACCCGACCTGTTACTGTAACACGTCTCACTATTAAGGACACTGTGGAGGACAGGATATTAGCTCTACAGGTATCATCTCTTACTTATTCCTGGCTTCCATGTTTGATTAGTAGAACTGATGCACTTCTTTTCCTATCTTCGCACCCTTTAATTCCTCATGTACTGACATTACAAATGGAGGGGTGGGGCGGGTCCATTTGGTAACCCCTCCATTTGGGGATTCACAACCGACTGGTATTCAGTTTTACAACCAAAACCCTTTGAAGTCCCATGGATTGGAGTTCTTTGGTTTGTGTAAGTTTGCTAATCAAAGTCATTGATGAAGTAAAATTATGTCTGAATGTTTGGTGTCTATTGATAGTCTGGCGACATAAGTTAAGGAGAATCACCCTATGCATTATTCTGTGAGATGGGCTTTCAAAACTTTATGGTTACCAATAGCAATCGAGAAGAGTTCGAAGAGAAAAGGAAGGAAACTGTGGTTCTGTTATGTTTACAGTTTGTGTTTTACTCTTGTTTTGCAGGAAGAGAAGAGAAAAATGGTTGCATCTGCTTTTGGTGAAGATCATGGTGGAGGCTCTGCCGCAAGGCTGACAGTTGAAGATCTGAGATACCTGTTTATGGTTTAGAACCCAACCGAGCTGCCATATTCACTCATTTGGGTGTTTCTGGCGTAGGTATTTTTTGCTGTGTCAAAGCTTGCCTAGAACCCAAGTTTCATGGAATTATGGTGTAGGATTCGGATAGATGGATCTGTGGTAGTAGTAGTAGTGCCCGTTGATGTAGGCTCATATGGGACTCTCTAACTGGTGTAGATAGATTTGCATCTTAAGCCGCCTCAGTTTTTTTTTTCTTTTCTGGAATTGCCAGGCCAAACAAGGCATTTTTTTCCATCGAGTGCTTGGGTAGCAAGCTTAATCATAGGGGCGGCTGTAAATATGTCTAATTTATGTTCTCTGTACAGACAGAGTGTACTGTTAGTATACCTTGGTTTCGTCTATTGATGTTAATATGATATAAGAGGTCTTTTTGTTGACGCGATAGTATACTATGTATTGGTTGAATATGAGCTTGAGTAATGTTGGGGTCAGGTCAGTCAATGATATCTGTTACTTTCATTGATTCCCCCCTTACTTTCCCCAGTTTCACCGAGTACTACTGACTTTTGTGGACCCGCTATGTCCTAATATCATCTACATAAAGTGCTGCTCAATATTACCCCATGCCAGTTGATATTGCTTGATTGTGTTTTTGTTCTTTCTTTTTCATGTGGTTAAGATAGCCAGTAGCACTGGTGGTAATCAACTTTCTATATATGCTGTCATTATGGAGGTGGAAACAAAGTTTGAAATGCTGTGAGTCAATCTTGTTTGGAGTATCTGTATTCCGAATCTGAAAAGAGCAGCCCAAAGTAATGTAATTTAGTGTGAAACGTTGCAAAAAGAGGAGAAAGCGAATGCCTTTTGTAAAAGTCATTGCTTGAAATGTTGCAATGAAAACCCTAAAGCCAAATCCAAAGGCAAAGGTTGGCGGAAACAAGCCTTACAGAGCCGCTCGTGAGATGGAATGAATCATAATCATGGAGGTGGCTTCACCTCGCCACAATTCACATGTCCAGAATGGTGGTGGCTCCCTCCGTCTCTCTTGCCTCACTCCTCAACTCATGATTCCCATTGCCGACTGTACAGCATCGCACCCTTATTAGGTTAAGTTGTCACGATGTGTGTGGTGTAGAAAATCAATTCATGTTGGTTCCTTTGTAACATGTTGACTTTGTGGTATAAACTAATATTTATTGGGTTGGTTCATACACTGCGATTGGCTCAACGCATTGATCATAAGGAAGTTAAAAGGGCGGTCTTGGATGCTCTCCTCACTCACGGGCATCATGTTTATGTTAGCTGTTCCCACAGCAGGATCGAAGTCCCAAGTCTCTTTTTACTTATTGTTGTGGTTCTTTTGACTTGAGAGTTGAAAAGGCTCTCTTGGGGGAATGATTGACCCACCCTTGTTATGGCTCACTTGCTCTCCCTCTCTCCTTTGTTTCTTTTCATATCTGAAAGCTGTTGCCTTGCTTTCCCTCACTACCTCCTCTCTTACTCACTCCGCATATGGTAAAACTGTGAAAGCATGATAAGTGTGAAAAGTGAAAGCGCAGAGCGTTATTGTGTTTTACATTACATGCACGCCAACAAAATTTACCCACATCATATATCAACTACATTCTATCGATCTAATAAAGTTCACCACGATTGGCCTAATTATAGTAATTATATATCGTAATTAGAGTAATAGCGTATACAGGCAGAGCTAGGAGCCTAGCACTAGCAGACATTAGGTCCAAATCCTACAAAACCATTGGCTCCATCAAATGAAATTTGGATGCCCTCTTGTTGGACGTTTCCTATTATGGAAAGCCCCGACGGCGATGCAGCAAACGCAAAGCAAAAAGTGCCCTTGTCATCCACCGGTATCAGAAAATTCTTGGCGGGAAGGGTCAGGATGGGCCCACCCCCTCCCCCACTAGTAGCATCACCACCACCACCCGAGAAGTAAAAGGAGACGGTGGGCACCCGAACGGAGACGAAGCCGTTGAGGTCGTAGCACGTGTCGAAGATGGACACCCCACCGGAGGAGAGGCGGGGGAGGCCGGCGGTCTGCTGAACAAAAGCGTCGCGGAAGGCCTCGTAAGCGGAGGTGGGGAACCTGGTGACGGCGGTGCCGGTGTCCATCACAACCCCTCCGTACCCCATTTCGGTTTGCCCGAATACGTCCTCGGATATGGGCACCCGCATCCCTCCGACTCCAAGGCCCGCCAGGCCCACGAAGTAGAAGCTCGGGGCCTGCTGGCTCCGGATCAGCGGGACCCACGAAGCACCCACCGGCATCGCCCCGCGCCCGAACTCCAGCGACCCCCCTCCTTCTCCTGCTCCATCATCTTCGTCCGCCGATGATTCAGACTCCGCACCACCACCACCACTGGTACCAGTAGTGGTGGTGCGGCTGACCAAACAGTAAGAGAAAGCACCGCCGGTCTGGCCCGCGAGCTGGCCCACGAAGGACATTGGCCCCCCTCCGAGGCCCAAAAGACCAGCGGCCCCGACAAACATGCCGCGGTTCATATGGCCGCAGCCGATGGCGACGTTGCGGATGAGGGCGCGGCCCAATGTCAGAGTTTCGAGGGCAAGGGAGCCCTGCGTGTAGGAGCCGTCGCCGTAGGAGGCCTCGTAACGGCACCGCCCGGCATGGCAGCCGGGGTTCTGGAGGCGGCCGCAGAGGGAGGAGGTGCAGGAGACGCCCGCGTAAGAAGCGGAATGGGCCGGGTCGAAGATTGGGTCGGACTGGTGGTAACAGCGGTTGCAAGGCTGGCACTGGACCCACACGATGTCGCTGCCGGAGTCAATGACGACGTATTGGCTTCTCGGGAGGGCTGCCGACTCCGATCCTAACAAAGTATTCGCCGCTCCCTTGCTCCATGCCGGACACCACCTCCGACCCAAAATCGGCCTCCTTCTGATCGTCATCGCGAGTACTGGTACTAGGAGTAGGAGTGAGGCGGCGCGTAAGGGCGGCGACCCGTGAGGCGTCCCTTTTCATGCGGGCATTGAAAAGGTGGGTATGAGAATGGCCTCCTCTGCCATTAGTCTTCCGGCCGTGTGATGATGACAGGATCATCTTGTCTCTGTGGACCACATTCACCTTCCATTTCCTTGCTCCAGTATTGTTACTGTTTCTGCTACGAGTTTCATCTTCAATATCACCATGGAATGTGGTGGTGGTGCTGCTGCTGCTGTTGAGGTTGTGTGTAGCCGTGCTGCGTTGTTTGATACTAATTTTGGTGGCCGCAATTGTTTCTTTCACATTCAACTCTTGGAACTCCGGATAGCTTGGCCAAGTAGCAGTGGTGGTGGTGGCGGCGGCGGCACGGCTGCTAGTTAGGAGGAGGACTAGTAGTGCAGCCACTATGAACACTAGTGCTACACCTTTATTCAGGTTCGGGCGTGCGGTTACCATGGTATACCAATCACTATTTAAAATTGGGAGGGCTCCTAGCTACCTCTTGAATTGAGCTAGCTTTTCTGGCATTGGGTTGAAACTTTGAAACTAGAATTGGCTATTGAGGAGTGGGAAGAGGTTGAGGAGACTCGAGAGATCATTTGGTTGATTTTAAGTTTTGGGGGACGTGCATATATATATAGCTCATTAATGTGTACTCACAAACTTAGAGATGGGGAGGGGCAAAAAGGTGAGGCCGGGGTAGCTTGTATCAAACTATCATGTTGGTTGATACAACGCAGCAACGAGAGTGAGATGATTTGAACTCAGAACCTCTTCCAAAATTAAAAAGGGAATCACTTAAAAATGTCGCTAGACTGGTCATGTGCTTATCATACTACTATGTGAATTAAGGACATTCATCTATTACCGTGCGAAATTCCGTTTTTGATATTCCTCATTCAAATGTGGCTGGTATAGAGAAAAAATAAGGAAAAAGAAAACAAGTTGTACTTCGTGTTTGTAGTCCAATTTTTGGATTAATTGACCATTTCAAATGCATGAAATGTTATAGTTCATAAGCAGGCTCACGAGTCTAAAAGTTAGTTTGAGGTAGCACTTTTGGATTATGAGTTATTATCGTCTACTACTACTGTCTAGACTCTTTTACGATCTTTTGCTTGCTTTATTTTCAGCTTAGTTATTCTTTTGCCTTTCTGGAGTAGTGATGCACTGCACTGCACCCCTCCTTTTTCAATTTCAATACTCGGGCGAAATGAACGACTAAAGGATATTGATTAAAGTCATATAACACCACAATGCTCAGTACTGTTAACCTTTTTCAAAATAAAGCTTTAGCGAGCTAGGTTTAATGTTAAGTATATGTAGCCTTTTTAACAAGCTAGGTTCACCCTTTTCTTTGTACAAACCATAAGTTCGTGCAGTATTGAAGTATGTCCTATACATTTACTTAAAAAAAAAATGTATCATATACATGCTGGCAGTTGCTTATTGGGGTCAAAATACTGCCCTGCTACTGCCCCTACAAGCCAGAAAAAACACCTGAATATACCTCATGTTCCACACTCTATCCTTATATGACCAAAACAGGAATACACACATGGATATTTGACTCCCTGCTGCAAATGCGCATGAGAGAGTAAAGGGACTAAAGTTGCTTGCACGCAACAATAATCATAATGATTGTACAAAACAAGCGGCCAGCTTACATATATCATATATGAGTAGTAGTAGTCCCCCCCACCCCATTACACATTGATGGGTTTTCCAGATGGCATTGGACAAGTGCAATCATGGTGCGCCATTTCTCTACAAGGACTTGCTAGCTGGTGGGATGGATGCCGTCTTACTATGAGTAAGTAATATGGCCTCCGATGTATATATAGTTCCAGGAGCTGCATATGCCATTAGTACGTAGTAGCATGTGCATACACCTTATTAGAAAAAAGTTTGAGTTTCTTTTCCATGTATGCCATTAATTTGGTTCCTGTGAAGAACTGGGATAACACATTCTTTTGAAAGTGGAGAAGAAAATATTACAAAAGAAAGTGGCACAACCTTTCTCCATGAATGAGTGGATTGCATATTATTCATAATCCTCCCTTGTTTTTATGTATGGCCATAGTGGCGGCTGAGCTCACTCTGTTTTGGCTTAATCCACTGCATGATCGATCACTAATTTTTACTTTATATATTAATTTAATATAATCCCATCTACCATTTGAATAAAGCGAAACCGATCGAGGCAGATGGCCAGCTTTATAGTTAGGGGCAATCTTGCTAGATAGCCAGTTTCAGATTAGATATATAGAAGCATGAGAAGGACTGCTTAGTTTAAAATTCCATCACAGACAAACATATATATGTTTTCAACAATGAGAAGAAATCAATCAATGAAAACTAATTTTATAAAGCTAAATGACAGAAAATGAAAAGACTCTAGCTAGCTAGCATGTCTCCACTAGCATCAAAGTTCCACTTCCATTAGCCATCGCTTGTCCTCCTGCTTCTTGAATTAATGCCCTGCAGAAAATGACATGCTTCATTCTTGTTATTAAGATAGGATTCGAGGGATATTCAAATTCCCCTTAATATGAAAGGTGAACTTTACTGTGGCTCCTGTTCCAAGTTCAATTCCGATCCAGCCCTTCTTTTCTTCTTTGTGTACAGTTTTCGGACGCTTTTGCCTCCAAATTTTGGGAAGTTACGTTTTCGTTGGCCCGCGCCTTCGTCTTTCTTCTTCTTCGACAGTCCGTGGACGCTGATGCCCTCCGATCTTTTGTGCGCCTTTTCTTCGGCGTTGACATTTGTTCGCGCGGACCAGTGGCTTCAGAGAGTGGTTGGAGTTTTGTGAGAGATCTGGTTCAGAAAAAAAATGGAGAGCCCATACCCTATATTTTCATCTACTGTGACTGTAGCGCAGAGCCATATCTTCTCCTGTAGTCAATTGGTTGGGGTGTCTTCAAATTGCTGGGTGTGTGCCATATCTTCTCCTGTAGTGAATTGGTTAGGGTGTGTGAGAGTAGCTTCAAATTGGGGGTTCTGTATTTGGTTCCGGCTGTTGCGGCCAATTTGAGAGATATTTTGGTGGAGACAAGCCGCACTATTGCCTGTTGTGCTGTCACCGTTTGCACCTTCGCTCTTCACCTGCTCTTCTGGTATCAGAAACGTCTTTTGATTGGTATCAGATAAGTTGCTTTCTCTCTTCTCACTTCTTCGCATTTCCTCTCTGCTCTTTTTGATTTGCCGGGTGGGTTTTTTAAGCTTTTACAGTAGTTTTAATTATCTGCTTGCCATTGTTAATCATGTCTTTTTTGTTCGTGTTTTGTAGAGCGTTGTTCCTTCTGTGGCTTTCATCTGCTGCGATTGTAGGACGGCTGTTTTCACTCTTTTGTTACTCAGTATGTTCTTTTCTACAAATTCAGTGTTTTCTATTTTGTCAGAAATTTAGTGTTTTCTACTCTGTTGCTCATTAATACTCTGTTTGTTATATGGTGTATGTTGTTAAATCGGTGTGTTAAACTGTATTTGAGTCTCATTAATTGTTTTACCAGGTAACCTACTGTGCAACTGTATTTGAATCGGTGTGTTAAAATGTATTTCAGTCTTTGTTTCTTTACTATGTATAGCATATATCTGACCAGAAGTTGCAATGCCATTTGTGTATGTTTGTATTATATTGTTCTTAGTGTTCATTAGGTGCTACAATTGGCAATATATGGATTTTTTATCCGGTGGTTCATGCTAAAATCATTGTTGTAACAGACATATCTTTTTTTCATATTTTGCAGGTGTTCTTTCAGTGTTTGGCAACGTTTCGTTTTTTGTTGCTGATCAGCCTTCTATTAGCGCAGGTTAGCATCAATTGTAATTATTCTTTCTGTTGTGAATCCATTTTTGAAATTCTCACTCCATGAATGGTTAATCAATCTTTTTCTAATCTTTTAAGTTCACATCTGTTCTTCATTTCTGTGTTTGAAGAAGTTACATGTTTTTACTGAAGCATTCATATTTCTGTTATTAGCTTCTTCTAAGTTTATCAAGGGCACTTTGTGTTATTAGCTTCTTCTGATTTCATTAGATGTACTTTTCCTCTTTCAAATCTTGAATCAAATTCAGTAACTTATGCAACCCTTGAATCAAGTGGGTTGCCTTAAGCAAGTACTCATACTATACCAATATAACATGATTCTATTAAGTGACATGATTCTATTAATTGAGTTGTCCTCCGACCTCCCAAACGTTCAATTTACTGGGTTCATTTTGTTTGGTTCTGTACTCTTCTCAATTTGCTTCAATCTGTGCTATTCCTCATCTCTTTCCTCATCAATTCCATATGTCTACTGCAGTTTTCGGTCAAGGAGGAATTGCTTCAAATATTTGGGTTTCAATCTTCAAGAATGCAGCATATTTAGGCCTTTCCTTCCAATTCCAACAACAAAGGTGATTTCTTAACCTCAACCAACAGTGAATTCTTTTTGCAATTGTAGTTTCAACGGTAAATTTTGGAGCATATATGAAAATTGGTTTGGTACCAAAGGTGAATGTTAACCTCACAGATTTCAGCTTGAGTTGATCGGTTTTGTTCTCAAAGAAATTGTTACCAGTGTATGTTAATAGAAAATAGTCGATGTGATTTGTGAATTATATTCAGTGATTGTGGTCCGTTTAATGATAATTAGAAGACTTACTCATTACAAAAATTTATAGATATCTCTTTTTAGATATGCTGATGGTTTAACAGTGCTGATGGTTTAACAGTTCTGCAGCTTGCTTATAATTGCTAATAGGGCTGATTCATTTGCTATTGACTGCTACTAATGTCTTGAAAAGGAGTTGATTAAGTATTACTGTTAGAATTACTTTGTGATTATATTTGTCTGTTATTTCCTAACTTGCTGATGATTTTTCGTATAGGTTTTGGGTCAGTCAGCTAACTGGTTTGTAGCTGTTTGCAATAAAAGCTAAGGTGAGTTCCATGTTTATCAATAAAGTCACTTATTTACTGTTAATTGTATTACTTGCTTATATTCTTCAGTTGTTACATTATTCTTACATCATATCATTTCTTAGACATCCCGTTTAGTTCACAAATCATTTTAGTATGGGGCCGTGGAAGATAACTGGATGCACGTAGTGTTCTGTCCATCTAATCATTCACAGTCGTAGATATACGTTTTCTATCTGAAAAAACATATAATGGAGTGCAAACACTATATACATTGTTATTGATGAACTTAGCACGCTGTGCAAACTTCAAAGTGCTCAATGTCTCCAAGGAGCAACTGCATAGGAGATTAGTAAGCTGAAAAATCCAGCTGGTCATGACAATATAAGAGAACACATAAGAAATGAAAATAAATTCCCTTCTGCCCTTCTCTGGAACTGATTCCTTCTTCGTGCACAGTATTTGTACAGTTTTATGAAATTGTGGAATTTCAAAGTTCTATTTGGTTATTGAGAAATGTGAAAGTCTGAGTAAAGTGAATCTTCTTGCTAATTTTTCGATTCTTTAGTTTGATTTACAATTGTTTTTTCCCTGGGTTGATGATTGATGCAGATGTTGTTCTCTTTGTCTGCAGCGTGGTGAAGTTCGGTCCAGAAAAGGTGCCTTCCCAAACTTTCAGAAGTAAGCAGTTTGTTGCCCAATAATGGATACCATTTTATCTGGCTTTTTCCCAAATTGTGCACGTTTTCATGGTGTAGCTTGATAAAGGGAATTCATTTGTGTTTGTTCACTGGATTGGCTGTGGTGTTGATTGAAACTGTTGCTCTCGATTGTATGTAAAATGTATATATGGTTTCTAAAGGCCAGTATTGTTTATAGTTTCCACAATGAGGTTACGTGGATTTCGCTGTGTGTATAGTAATATTTTGTTTCGAAGATTGAAGCTGATTGGGAACCTGCATGTTTCAGGGTGAGAGGTTCACGTTCACGTGAAGAAGCTTTTGCATGTTTCATTGTGCACGAAAAGAACTTGGTACGGTAAGCTGGTTTCTGAACCATTATACCCTCCATTAGAGTTTTGCAATGGTATTCTCTCCTCATTCATATTATTCAGATTTTTAGGCAGAAGGTCATATATCGGATTATTTGTATTGCATGGTAGTTTGAATAGTCATATATGGGATTCTTTCTATATACTGCAGCATGATCTGGTAAAATGTAGCCAAAAGTCACCAGAGCTTTTACTGCTCTTTTGTTTAAGAGAATCACAGAAAGTTTAGAATTGATGATGATATTTCGATTTCTATATAGTGTATGTGTAGATTACTAAATAGTTGTGTCATCACCTATTTCTAAATTATTGCCCCTTACAAATTTAGTCCAACCCTGCTGGAAACGAGCTTTAGCTGCATATTTGAAATAAACAGGCCAAGTTCCTACATTTGAAATACACACACATCACCATATAGCTCTAACTCAAAAGTTCTGTTACTATATTATACCTCTGTTTTCTTTATTCTAAGGCTTTGCCAAATGCGTTTGCCAATGGGTATTAAGCATGTGGGGGAACCATATCTCTACAGTAATAACACATTTCAATTGTATAGATTTGGAATGTGATATTCTTAGTTTGCATTAGTGGTGGTTGATATTTTGTTTATGTGATTTATCCCTTTGTACCGGTGCTCTTTCCGGCTTCACTAGGTTGTGTCAGCATAGTGAAAACATGATTGCCATTAACTTATTTATTTCAGTGAATTAATTCAGGCAAATTTCATAGATTTGTGACTTGGTTTTAGATTTGCCTAGAGTCATGCCAATTGTGATACTGTTGTTTTCTCACTGCTTTATGATCAGAATTCCAGAGTTTTGCACATAATAAGTTCCTAAAAATTTCCATGTTTTGAAAAAACTGTGTTTTCATTTGTGTTTCTCACTTCTCTATGCTTAAACTTAGTTGGTTGCTACATTTGCAGGTTGATAGTTGTGTATTGTTTGTTGGAGCAGGAAATTTTTGAGGTCTCAGGTTGCTTTGTTGTTTACTTGCTTAAAGATTCATACATGTGTTCATTTATATATACAAGTTTTCGAGCTGCTTTTCCTGTGTTCTTAATGTAGTAGACATATCTTCCTTTCATATTTTGCGGCTGTTGTTCAGTGTTTGCCACCATTAAGTTTTCAGTTGCTGATCAGCTTTCTATAAACATGCAGGTTAGCTTCATTCACATATAACATCTATTTTTTGAAAGCTTACATTTGGCTTCAGCTGAAATCCTCTTATTTCACTGTTTTTATCCTCTCTGTTGTCAATCAATTGTTTTTATCCTTTCTGTTGTGAATCAATTGTTGAAATTTTAACTCCATGAATGTTTACTGAATCTAACAAATAAGTTTTTCTGTGATCTTTTGTAGCTGCTGTTGAGTGTTTTCAACAAGTACTTTTTACTTGGTGACAGCTTTTCCTTCACCACAAGGTCACAAGTCTAAGTTTAAATGTTTTCTTCATTTGTGTGTTAGAAGAGGTTACATGTTATTACTGAAGCATTCATCTTTGTGTCATTTGATTCTTTTTTCTGCATTACATTACTAAGCTTTGTCTATGATTTCATTAAATTTATATTTGTTGTTTCATTGTTTCATTTGACAGCTTATGTAAAAAGTTGTACACAAATTCCTTAACTTATAAAACCATCCAATCAAGTTTATTCAGCTTATTCATGCAAGCGGAGTTAAAGTATATGGCTTGCGTATTCTGCCATTTGTTTTCCCTGCCTTCGCTTTCTCTTTTTTCTCTGTTTGGAACCAGTCATTTTTTATTCACTGATAAATGAAGAGCAATTTATGAGGTAAATTTTCCTCTTCAATAATAGTCTACTTGATTCCGTTTGGAGTTGTTTAAAGTTATGTTTGCTGGATTTTGATTCGTGTACATGCCCATGTTGATCAGCTGGCTCAAATATTTGTTTGAATTTTTTTTGTTTTGTTTTTTTCTTTGCCATTTTTCTACTGTGTTCAAGCTATGCTTCTTTCAAAATTTGATCTATGTATGTTTAATTGAGGGGACAGTTAATATAGCCTTTTTTTTAGATTGCAAAAATCAGTGTTGCTCTGCAAAAACGTTGTCTTCAAACACCATGCTTTTGTGAGCACAAGTACAGAACAGGTATATCAATTATTATGCTTTTGTTGCTTCTCTTCATATTGCATTGGTTATAATCATTGGTAAGATTTAGGCTTAGTGGTTTGATGTTTTGGTTGAATCCAGGAAAAGTTGAGGGCTTTCCTGCTGCAAAAAGGTTGCATAGGTACCAGTCTTCTTACTCGACGCAACAAACAATCAGTCTTTGTATTGTAGATAGCGCTGGATATTTTGCAATATAACGGCTGATTGTTTCTTGCGTTCGAGCAAGAATTGGCACTATGTCCTTTGTGACACTTCCATATTTTCCAGTCTAATCTAGCCACCAAGTTCGGCATGGCAATTGGATCATTGTAAATAGCAACTTCTAATATCTGTTTTTTCCCCTTCAAATATCTGAGTGCCAAGCGAGAGGAAACAATCCTACATGATTGATGTTGTACATAAACAGAAGTTCAAAACAAGCAAACTTTGCATAAAAGATGGTTTTTTACTCTACATATTTGTTCCAAGCTATTCGAATTATCAGACTATATATACATATTATAAGTATCTTTGCTTGCACGTTTTATACTCATGCCATCAACCCCGCGGCATTACTGCCGCGGGCATATTTGCTAGTTAAGTTATGAAAGAATGAGACAAGACCTACCCAAACTGATAGCATACAAAATTAGGAAACAAAAGAATAAGTGGGAATATCATATCACCAAGAATTCCTTCGTCCAATAAACAATGGGATTGGTTGATTGCATGACATTCCAATAATTGTAGCATTATAGCACCTTAAAGTTTTCCTTTCCGATTAATCATTCTTTATGTATAATTAATTAATGGATTATTCTGTGATCGATCGTGTCTCTTTCTTTCTCTCTTGTGCGCCTACCCTCTGCCTTGATGACTTGATTGATTATGAAACACATGCTAGCTGTATACTGAAATATTAATACAGTACTAGTAAAACATGCTACCCTGTGGCTTCAAGGATCGGAGTTCATAACATGATCACATCGACTATTACTGGAACTAGTAACAATACTATTTTGCTGGGGTTGGGGTGGCGTTTGGGGAAGATCATCAAAAATGTTATAGTCAGCTACTGGTTGGAGTTGTTGAATGAGAGCCAACAGCTCAGAACGCATATTATGTTCCAAAGAAGTATGCACATGCTTCATGATATTTGGAAACCCAGACTCCTCCTCCTCATCATCATCATCCTCATCATCGTCATCAAATTGTCTGCTCCACTGATCAACGTCTTGATCAGTAGTAGTCTTACTAGTAGTAGTAGATGCAGATGAAGATGCAGAGTACCATTCACAGATGACTCTAGCAATTTTCATCACATATAAACCGCAATCATACAAATTTGTCTGCCTTGGTGTTGGTAATTCTCTAAATCCAGGCCCATTCTCATCAGCAGCAATGTTGACAGAGGAGGAATTATTAGTGGAAGGTGAAATACACTTCCAGTAAGGATTCCATTGACGTTCCCATGGCCGCCATTGAGAGGCTAGTGGTCTGAATGTTTCGTCTTCATCCTCATCATTCCATTCCCACCTACTTCTTTTTTCCTTCTTCTCACAATCCCACCACTGACTCGTCGTACTACTACTACTACTACTACTACTACTACTACTACTACTAGTAGCATCAGTAGACGAGGCCTTGGAGGAGGAGGATACGGGAACTCCAACATGTTTCCTCACAGCTCGAAAAAGTTTCAAGGCATGTTGTCGATTCGTAGCCCCCAAGCTGTCATAATGCACAAACGTGTTTGATTTTCTGTAATACACCAGCAAGCTCCAATGAGTTCCCCCATCGGTTTCCCCCACATTCTGATTATCATTCACCGCAAAGATGACAAGTTTCTTTTCCGGCACCTGATTACCCTCCTCAAACTGTTTCATGCTCTCAGAATCCAGGGAATTATTTGCCAGCCAAAACGAGACTGAAGGTTGAACCAGAAGGATGTCGTCTTTCGAAGACAGATAGCTGAAGTAGAATCCAATTAGGCAATCATTTAAGAAATGTGGGCCTCTAAGCAGGTCCAAGTCAGACCTTCTCAGATCACCCATCTACTTCTATCTATATAGTATAGAGGATGATTTATTAAGCTCGATCGATCTGCAAACAGAAGCAATAGAGGTGTTTAATTAGTTGTCTCATTCAGTGCAATCATCAAAACAATATCTAAGATTCATACAATGTATTCATATTAGCCAATTGAAGAAAGCAATTCTACTTAACAGAACAAATATATAGCTTATCAAAGATTTCAAGCTCGACCGATCTATGGTTCTCTCCAAGAGTAACACAGATATCAATGAAGGTTTCAACACGCAAAATTTAGTACTAGAACAATTAAATTCCACTAGCACTAATTAAGCTGCAGGGGCAGAGAAAGCCCAAGTAAACTAGAACGAGTTAATACCGGTGGCCTAATATTCAAGGGGGACGCAGAATAGCTGAGCAGCTGTTTGTTTCAAGGAAGAAGCACCTCCTGGCAGCTGCCTTGGGTACACAGATTTCTAGGAGTACTCGTTGGAGAACATTAGAGTTTTTCCCGGCCCAGTTTATATTGATTTATTACTTGATTTCTGTCTTTGCTAATTAACTGGATCCAACTTATACATTACTTCAAAAGAATTGGTGTTCCCTTGCGCAATTAGGTTTCCTTTCTTACTTCCCTTTATGATTCTCGTCTTTTACTTGTCCACCAAGTCTCGCAACCCTAACACAAACAGGAAAGGAAACCAAGAAAAATTGCAGCAATAAGCAAATTCTTCAATCCAGAGTCCTATATTATAGTTTACGGATTCCAGAGTCCTGTATTTTATTGCCCCAACTTCCAATAAGAACATAGTAGGCCAAACTACATTTTACCCTACAAGGTTTAGGATCAACATTAATTTAAACCACAAGATTTTGATTTCATCTATTTAAACCACTACTTTTTCACATGGTATCAATTTATACCTCCTTACTGAAAAAACTTTTATTTCCGGCCAACTCCACTCCACTCTAATTCACTTTGCCCCCTAAAGTCTTAATTTTTGCTCTTCTACTCTTTTTCTCTTTTGTACTTTTGCTAATTGTTGAATTTCTAGAACAGCAGCTTAATAGCATTCGGAAGCTACCAGAACAAAAGTAGAACTTCGCCCATACCCAAACCACATTGACCATATATATATACTTTGGTATTTCTTTTCCTAGATCATGTTTTCAGGCTTATGTGTTTGGGTTGAAAGTGAGGATATTGAAAGAGCCCAAGCGGGGAAGCATCACAAGCAAGAAGCTAAGTTGCTAGACACAATCTGCATTTACAGCTGTACAAGCGAAGCAACAACACCAAAGCAAATAAAACTTCATCTTATCACTGCTACCAAAGCAAATAAAACTTCATCTTATCACTGCTTACTTCACTGGCCCTGCTGGGATAGGAATCGTCCTCTCACAGCGTGAATCGTCCTCGTGTCGTGACATTTAAACATTAACTTCCAAAATCTTAGTATGAACAGAATAAAACAAATGGTCCAAAATCATAATTTGGTACAAAGAATTACACACAAAATTTAAGTGATGATGTCAATACACCATTTTCTAACAAAAAACGCAAATAATTTGGCAATATAACGACCTACATGAGCTCCGCATGTCACAATTTGTATCTCATGAATCGTGATTCAACCTTGACAATACACTAACTGGCATGACATTCTTAAAGCACAAACAGGGTTAGCATTATATCTATCCTCAATCAATTTTCCTATCTCTCTAGTATCTTTTTCTTCAATAAGCTTTGTAAGGAAAAACTATTGTAAGGTCACCCAGAAAGGTCTGCAAAGAAGCAACTCTGCACAAAGTTGCGGGCAGCAAGCAAGGCACACTCTAAGGAATGTCATTGTCCTTGCTTCCTTGGAAATAACCATGCAGTCACTTACTAGTAAAATCACCTCATTACTGACTCTTTTATAAAGGATCTTCCACCTGAGCTGCAAGAGCAAACATTAATCATGAGCCTAACGTCCAAGTTATCTGTGATCTGACCAATGGTCAAGATCCAAAGTCGTAATCAGTTCTAAGCCAAGACTCACGCATATTCAAGGTGGATATTCATGAATCGACGATTTTCTTTGCTTTGTGATAGTGTCACAGAACCTTCAATACCTTGATCTTGCTCCACCTCAATTGGGTCATAAAAGTACAGCACAGTCTGTAATATTTCATTAGACGGATAGTAAGGTTAGATATAAAACATCTGAGCAAGCCTCACACAAATATGATGAGACTGAATGAGTTATCTTTTTCAGGCAAACAAATACAGTTACACACCCTTCTGTATTGGCATCATAAGCTTAAGCAAAGTCTGTAAACCTAGATGGCTAGCTTAAATTTCTAGGCGAGGGAAGTGTAAAGACACTCTGTACCTGTTGCCAATGCGTTGGAGGGTCCTCAGGTGCAGTGGACAGCACCAACGCTTCATTGGGATTTGCTCGTTTCTTCCTTGGCTGACCATCCACTGGATGATTGTTAATAAGCAAGGATGGTGCATTGTTATTTGTAGGAGTTAATGTAGGTCCACTGAATTCGACATCAAACCAAAATGCAAACCCATGGAGTGGAGCTGTAATTTAAGAAATGGTTACAACCACAAACCAAAATAGGATAAAAACTAGAAGAACATCCTCCTGAAGCAAAAAAAAAAAACAAAAAAAAAACAAAACAAAAAAAAACAAAAAACAAAGAACTGGAAAAACACCACAAAGGCATGAATCGTGTTTCTTAATCATAAGACCCAGTTGTATCATCCAAGAGATATTTTGGAAGAAAATCATTATATATACTAGACTGTAAGAAAATCTGACCACCAGAACTGTATTTGGACATCTTAATTTTTTGCCTTAATCAACCAACCAACTGAAAATACTCATGTATGAGATTTAAATGAACTCGAATTTCTCCCTACATGGTAAGTTTCCTTCTGAAAGTGTTTAAGACAGCACACAACAGTTCAGACTTTATTTCATATGACATTTTTGCAAATTCTTCACTCTCTACTTTAACTGATAACTGGATATTAAATTTTTTTAGACATGGAGTTAGTCGAATGATCAGACAAAATAACTGAAATATATACACTTTCACTGACAACACATACTATATACGGGAAGGGGAGGAGAGAGAGACCTCGCATCATCGATTTGAACTTATAGCTTGTCGTAATAGATTCCAACTCCTGACGTGTAATTGTATGGCAGTCCACATGTTTAACCTACAACCGATTAGTAAGAGCATGATGCTTTAGATTGTACAGTCTATAAACACACAAACTGAAGACTAATGGTTTCGACCAAAAAAGACAGAATACTTGGAGCACTTAGATCATGGTTAACAACTATAGGAGATTAAAGGACATGAGGCCACTTAAATAGAACCTCAAGCACCTCCTTAAGGATATAAAGTTAGTCCATAACAAGAAAGAACGAAAACAAACAAGAAAAAATAAAAGGAAAAGTCAATACCGATTGCAACATTACTATATGAAGATATCCATGAGTAGAAAGGAAAAATGTCGAACTGACAACACTCACCACATGTGGCCATGTCAAAACATTCTCACCCACGATTGTCTCAACACTTGGCTCTTCAAACGCGCACTGTTTTGCCAATGGCAACATGGCAGACACTGCAACAAAATTGAATAAAATAAAAATGCTAAAGAGCATGTATTCCATACATCTAAACACCAACCAGAAAAGTATAAGTTCTAAGCAGCTACAAGCCTCTTCCATCACTTAAATCATCTCTAATCATATGCCCTTGTGTACTTGATCATTAATTGGTTTTATATATACAGAAAACTTTATTCAGAGACAGAAAGGTTGAAAGGGCCTAATATTAAGTTTCAAATCCGAGATGCCATAGATATTGATTGCAGTATACTTTCCCAATGATTCAAAGCATCATACACATAAATCGGTTCAGTACCAAGTACGTTTAAGACCCAAATTTCCATTGTATACAGAAGTCTGACTTCCAAAACAATAAAAAAAATGGAGCACACAAGTGGAATTCCATCTAACTGAATGCTCATAATAAGCTCAAATAATGATTACAATTAAAAACAAACAAAAAAAAAAGGGGGAAAGGGAGGTACTGCTCACGCTCCCCACAAACACTCACACATTAGAGTATGGGAGTTGCACTAATTCACTGACTCACTATATATTAGCAAGGGCTAAGAATCATCTTTGAAACCCAACAACAACCAAATCCAGGCATATAAATGGTATAAGCTCAAGTCATCTAGATGTGATATGACTCCATCATATGTCAATACCAAGTGATGTGAAAATAGCATGTTACTATAAAACATGCATACTCACTATCAATTCCATAAACATTGCGCCAGAAATCAATGCTTTCACTGTATCTATCAGAATTTGTGATAGGTGCCATGTACAACTGCAAGAATACAAATAAACATCAGCATGGTAAAAGCAACTTCATTTGCCAACAGGTTCTATATTAAACAAACTTGTGTTTGTAGAAGCTGCATCCAACTACTTAAGTTCGTGAAGATGCTGACCTTAGAATAACAAAAAAGATAAAAGATAAAAAAGGATACCGTAGCAAATGAAGGAAGTATAAGACCTCCAGGTTTTAGCCAGCGGTCTCTTGCCGTAATGACGCTTCCCAGCATACTCTTATCATAGAAAAGCAAGTATGACGTAAGGGGAGAAAGTCATCACATATGTCTATGGCAAAGTCTATTCTACGGAACAATTCTAAATGGATCATAGCAACATGTCAATATACAACCATGTAAATAAAAATGCTTATAGCTACCTCATACAGAAGCATGTAGCCCATCCACTCTGAAATTATAACATCAACCTCCTCATCAATTTGAACATCCTGCAGAGATAACCGTTTTATCAAGAAAATTGGTTGGCGTGTAGATCTGTAATTCAGATTCAATAAGTTTATGTAAGGGAGATAAAGTCTAAAAGTCTTAGTGATACCACAAAAGAGGTCAATTTCCTTAAATCCTTTCCTCTCTTTTTTTCCCCCCTGTCAGGGCTTCTAGATGCTACAGCAGTTATGCAGTGTTGAAAATAGCAATCTCTTTCCATCCAACGAAAATTACATACAACTAGACTAAAGTACATTTTACTTTTTATATAATCCTTCATATTTTCATCTAGAATGCATCCCTTTTATAAACCGAAGTCATAAGGTTGAGGTTGACCACCAAAGATCTATGCAACTCCCATTCTAGGGTTTTCTAGTTTAGCCTCCACAGACCCAAAAGAAAAGGCAAAGAAAACAACAGCACACACAATTGGTATCTGCAAAAGTTCTATTGTCTCGCTGTCTCTTAATTAAACTAGCAGACATGCATACACACATTATTTTTGTTATATTATAGCTCTACGAACAACTATCGTTTCTTGGCGCCTCAATTATACATACAAACTCACAGGTCACTGCTTTCATACGATTAAAAAGGTATGAATCGCATGCTAACTGCTCCTTTTACAAATAGTCTGAGAATTACAGAGCCTGCTGAAATCATGAGCATAGTTTCTAATAATAAAAACTCCTTGAAACACCAAATCAAAAGAATAACCTGGTAATACAGCCTACCTCAACTCGCCCATGTAGTACAATGACTATATCAGAGAGATTGTTCGCTTTCACAACTTCATTTGCCTGCTTGAAAAAGGAGCAAGATCAACCCAAACTCAAATTCAATCCTCAATCTCCCTTATCACACAATTTAATCTTCACAAGAACGAACTATTTGTTTTTCAGATGCATCATAACCATAATTGAAGTTAAAACAAATAACAGGAAACTTTTAACCCAGACACTAGATGCATCAGGGATTCGGAGCTCAGTGCAGACACATTGACAAGAAGAGAAACGATAAATGAGTATAGAATCATATGCGGGAAAAATAACAAGCCTTGCTACAAAAAACATACCTGCACTGCAATGTCACTTGCATCAACGGCATATACCTGGTACGTCGTCACACAATATATAAGAGGATGTCGTGCATAAAATAAAATGATGCTAATATGGGACAGCATCATACAAAGAAAATAAGTAGAAGAAGGTCCAATTTTACTCATCAAACTATGGCTACGACAATCTCAAAACGGCAAAACATGAAGATACTATCAATATATGGATTCCTAACATGCTGTAAAAGACCATGGTTCCAAACAAGAATAGTTCAAAAAAGGTAGCCACACAATGCAGCTGAAACACAATATTTAGGAAATCTTATACGGCAATTTGATCTGGTATCATCTGAAGAACGACTCACCCGCTTTGCACCAGCCTGGGCACAAAATATAGAAAGAATGCCTGTTCCACAGCCAACATCCACTACAACCTGCAAGCATAATTGAACCGAGAATAAAAAATGAGAGAGGAACTATATAAAGAATGCGTCTCCAAAGAGATGCTTCAAAGTGAGTAGAATAGGTATGTCAAACACGTGTTTTTTTCATATGCATAAGGAGCCCCTTCAGAGAGTAAGTAGGTTCAAATGTGACGAGGTATGCATATCCTAGAAATCCTTGAAAACAAGTATCAACAGAAGGCAGCTACATTACTTTGCCTGCTATACAACTCTGGTGCTGCATGATCGCTGTCCTATAAGTTTCAGTGCGTACACGATCCTGTCATATAGCCACATGAGTCAATAATTTAAAGCCGCAATCGGAATTCAGAAGAATGGGCGTAGCAATGTATTTCCAATGAAAAGGGACAAAATGAGAGAATGAGAAAATGAAATAGAGCAGCGGCAGCAGCAGCAGCAGCAGCAGTGCAAGAGCTAAACTTAATTTCCACAGCCCCACAGGAAGCTCAGAGAAAACCAAACGCAGTGCAAACAAAATGAAATCGAAATTTCGCAATCAATTCAATTCGGAAAAAGCAGCAAATAATGAAGATGCACCTTGATCATTTCTTCGTGGATGCCGACGTGAGCGTACGAGTGGAAATAGGCCATATCGAAGTCCGTGCACGGCGCTCCCGGTTGTTGCGGCTGCTGCTGCGGCTGCTGCTCGTTGTGCTCAGAAACCCTAAGGCCGCCAAACGTAGCACCACTGCCAGAGGGGTCGCGAGACCTGGCGCGTGGTCCGCGGCGGACCCTCTCCCTCTGGCTCATCGGCTGCTGCTGTTGTTGGTGGTAGCCGTTACTGTAGGCCGGGCTCGACTTCATAATTTTGGTGCCAAGCCAACGACCACCTCACTCGAGAGACTCACTGCCACTGTGCCGCACCACACCCAATTGCTTTCCCTTCCCCTTTTAGTCCAACGGCCGCCGTTTCAATTTGCATCTCTACTCGGATTAATTCAAAAACATACACAGCAGAAGAAGCCCATCCCCATCGATTTATTCTCTCAAGGGCCTTAGGGTCATTGGGCCAAGCAATTGGGCCTGTGAAGACTTGACTTACCCACCAAGAATATGAAGGAAGTAGGTAGCCGTTTCGTTTTTCCAATAAAACCCCCCCAAAACCTTTGAAGGGCCTTCTATCTTGAACGAACAAGCTCCCAATCCATCATCAGCAGCAAGTAAGCGATGGCGAGTGTTGTACCTCCCGGTACTACCACGGGCAGCAGCAGCCAGTCAGCGGACAAGACTACTGGGAAATTCGACTACACGAAGCTGCCTTGCCCCATCCCCTATGAAGAAATCCACCGCGAAGCTCTCAGTTCAGTAGTTCTATACTTGTCTATCTGTTATATATTGCTTATTTTTTCAGCCGAAACTTTTAGTCTTCTACTGTTGAATTGCTTGCTGACGAATGTGTTATATATTCTTCTGACACCTTTCGTTGGTTCGGTGCTCTAACAATCAGTGAAGAAACCACCATTTATTATTGTGCATGTTACTTGGGTTGGCTCTACCGTTTCCAGTTATGTTATTTACTGATATTTGATGGCATGCACGTTTAGTTGCTGAGACGGAACATTCATTGAAATCGAAAAGACTCGTAATTAATAGGAATCGATTCAAGCGAGAGCTGGTCAGTAAAACAAGAAAATTTGAAAATTCGTACGGTTTGTACTGTCCTCCAAGATCATGGGGGATTTTGCATTTGTGACGAAGATTGTATCTTTTCAACGTTATTTTTTTGTCATTGAAACAATGGCGTACATGTATCAGGGTCGATTCCAATGAACCAAGAAAACCAGTATAGAATGTATCTTCTGGTCCTGTTTATGAGATTATTATATGGTTAAAATCTAGCGGGCTGCAATGCATTTCGTGATAAAAAAGTTGCATATTGCCAAGGGGCTCGGGAGTATTTTGGTTGACTTGTATGATTGTATCTTTGTTGGCCAGTGTCTTTACGGCCAGACCTCTTTGAAGGGATGCGCTTTGATTTCCTCAAAGGACTCAACCAAAATTTCTCCCTTAGCCACAGGTTGTCTTTTCCTTTTCTAGCTTCTCTTTTGTTGTATTCCTTACGTACAAATTCTTTCTGTCTTTTGTTTATTTCACCGAGTCTTTTCACCTGCAACAGTATACTCATGGGACCTACTACCATTCCTGCTCAATCTTCTGAAATTGTAAAAATCCCTTCTGCTCACTATGAGTTTGGTGCAAATTTCATTGACCACCCAAAGGTAGGTAGCCATCACCATATTACTTATCCACTGACCTCTAGAAGCATTATTTAGTATCCTGTTTTAATTTCTTTTTCTGTCTTGTTGGGCTGGGGTGCAAACTTTTAGATGATGCTTTTTGGGAGGATAATGACAGATGGGAGACTTAATGCTAGAGTGAAATATGACTTGACTGACAATCTCACTTTGAAGGCTAATGCTCAGGTAAAACTATGGTAGTTTCATTTTTCGATTCCGTACTTCCTTCCCTTCTCGTTGTATAGAAATGTGAAGGTACTGATGTAACTTAGCTATTTAATCTGTTTTTTAACAGCTTACAGATGAGCCGCACATGTCTAATGGAATGTTCAATTTTGACTACAAGGTCAGGCCCTCCTTTGTATCATCTTCTTTTCTTACAATTTTATCTCAAATTTATTTAGTTCTTCCATTTTGTATGTCTTTTATCACTTCATCACAATTTAAAGGTTGCTTTGGCTACTTCCCTTTTAGATGAAATAAATGAGGCCATGGATCATTGCAGAAAAAATTTAAAAGTGAGTTGCAGGAGTATGTTCTTTATAGATCTTCCATTATCCCCACTATAAGTGTACAAGATAAAAATGAATCATGCTAATGTCTTTTTAGCTGGAAAAATATTGTCTTATAGTCGCTTGTTCCTATTTTTTGAGGTGTTAGTTGATCAGTTACATGCTTCAGTCATTCAGGAACGAATAAACTTACTGGATTGTGTTCAGCTTCGTTATGGCCTTCCAACTTTTGGTTTCCAAGTACATGGTGGTTCTCATGTGTCCTATGCTTTTCTAATTCTAACATTTTTCTTTCTTGGTATAGGGTTCAGACTACAGAGCCCAGATGCAAATGGGAAATGGGGGTTTATTTCAGGCAAATTACATCCAGGTAATGACATTTTCCTTTTCTTTTATAGCCTTGATAATACAGAAACCGGCACCAGACAGGTTTAATTTCTTGCCATAAATTTTTCTGGATCATATTGGTACCAAACCTTTCTTAAAATAGCCTTACTGGTCTGGATAATTTGTTCATGATCTTGTATGCCAATCTCTACAACATCATTGACTGGAATTTGGCTCTAGTTTGGTAGCCACCTTTATTTAAAAAAAAAAAAAATATTACCAGCACATGAATTCTGCAATTTACAGGCACGTCGATGCTTTGTCTACTGAAGATTATTTATGCCAATGTTCTTACAATTTCTTTCAAGGCAGTATTTATGTGTTGACTAAATCTATCTACATTCTCTATAATATTGCAGTCGGTGACTCCGCATTTTTCTCTGGGTGGTGAAATATTTTGGACTGGCCAGCACTGTAAGAATGGATCGGTAACTAGTCACAATAAACATTAACCGATTGTAACTTGAGGATCAAGTAAGGAACTTATGTGATTATCTAATACTCGGATATCCTTATCAATAAGGTATTGATGTTGATTAGGAGAGTATCTAACGGACTATTCTAGTCCTAATAGACTGTTACTTAGGTTGCAAGTTAAGTCAATTAGGGATTAGAGTCTATTATGGGGGCCTATTAACCCTAATTCATACTATATAGCAAGGTCCCTACAAGCAATATGACTAATCGATTCATTCAGTTCTCGCCCCATAGAGAGAGAATCACTATATTGCCTTGTAGAAGACACTTCCGTTCTTCATCAAGTCTTTTAGGCAAGGTAATTATCGGTTCATTGTTTTGGTTTATGACTAACCTCTAATGATTTTTGTCTATGAATTGTGGATGCTAGATCGCATAAAGCTTACAGGTGGTATCAGAGCAGGTCTTCCATAAACATAGATCAAAGTCAAGGTTCTCACGGTTTCATTTTCAAATTGGAATGAAGTTCAGGTTTTCTTTTTTTTAAAGTCAAAGATTAAGCAAGAAGTTTCAACATAATTCAAAGCCTTCATGTTGCTGCCGAAACTTTATTGAAAGGGAAAAACGATTTCAAGTTTGGGGCAAATTTTTCCACAGGCGTCATACATCGTGATTGATGTAAACAAAGGGCAATTGGTTCAATTCCTTTGACTCACACTAGTTATGGTTTCTTTTGTTTTAAATCATTTGTATTGAGTCAAAGTTCTACCTTACTTTATCGACTATTCTCTTGAAGATGTTAAGGTTGTTGGGGCAAGTTTTGAATACGTTTGAGGTAAGTCAAAGGTTGAGCAACGTAGTTTCTCACTTTCATGTTTCCACATGGCTCCGGTTCATTGAATATGGAGTTCAATTCGTTTTGGAGTCTTCAAGGGCTCGCTGTTCTTGTTTTGTTGTTGATCTGAATCAAGTTAACATCCAACTCACTTGTGCAAGTGGTGTTTCTCACCAGGTCAACACGGCCCACAAATCAAGAAGCCTAAGTTATTTCAAGACCGATTGAATTAACTTCTGCAGGGGTCATTGACTCAACTCTGATAAGGTCCTTGGGGGCAAGTTCATATCGCACACATGTGGTAAATCAAAATTAAAGGTTGTTTTGTTTTGATTTAATTTAAGTTTTGTTGGCTCAACTCAGCTTACTTGTCATTGTTTTTTATTCAATTAAGTAAGCACGTGAGTTTACTTTTGAACGCAAAGCTATGTAATCCAATTTGTTTTAAGCCCAAGTTTCAGGAACCTTCAGTTTTGATATTAAGTAAATGCGAGTCGTTTAGCCTCCCCATCGCCCTCTTATCTCATTGGCTCATCTCACCGCATGACAGTTCATCCGAATCAGAACTAAGTCCAAAAACAAGCAGGACTAAGTCCAAAAACAAGCAGGATGATCATTCGGTAACAAATTCAGTATTTCTAAAATTGAGATTGGGTTTAAGGTATTCGTGAACCAGATTGGTTTGCAGCAATTCAGGTGTTGTTTCATTAATTTTGGTTCAGATGAATTCAAGTTTCAGTTCATATGCATGTTGAATTTATAGTTCTTCATGCTATTGCTTCCGCTAATGATTTTATGCAGTTCTCATAGAGAGTTCAGGTGAGGTTGTTGTGATGGTTCTTTGATAACTGCGTTCAGTTTCATATGTGACCTCATGATTAGATGGAATTGTTGAGAATTCATAAATTCAGTTGAAATTGGAACTTGTTGACCTTTCTTATGCGTTCATGTTTCAGGAGATACTTGCTTTCTCAAGTTCTCATTAAGTTTCAGTTGAGGAGTTAGCAATCAAAACGTTTTCTCAAGTTCTGATTAATTTTCAGTTATGGTTTCAGGAAAACTTTGGTTTTGGTTCGGTATAGCAATTAATCAAGTTCATGCTCAACCGTTTTCAAACAAACAAACAAAAGAAAAACCCGTATTTTCTTCCCGCCCATCTACCCAATACAGATACAAAGGCCATTTCAAACACGCGGATCCTTTTGACCCGTTCGCGATTAGTCATCGCCTACGATCGATTTTTCTTGGCAACAAAACATTTTGGGGTTAGGGTTCTTCAGTATTCAATTCCAACTTCCTTCAAAATTCTCGTTTTTGATTAAATTGAGTCTGGCAATTATTTTTGTGAATTCCTTAAGCAATTTGGAGTATCAATTTGGTTCGCTTCTCTCTATTCCGATCACGCTTGACTCCAGATAGTTTTCGAGAAAATTTGAAGTTAAGTTAAATTCTCTGCTTATTTATCGCATTACTAGTGGAGTAGATGCGTATGACCGCGCATAGATTAGGTGAATTATGCATGCTGTCCTGGGAGTTGTATGTTGTTTTGCGGAGACTGGCGGTTCGGTTGGAATTGAATGTTGATGTTCTGACATGTTCATTGATTATTTTGGTTTGAAAATTGCTATACCTATCATGATTGTTGGATAACAAAATAGAAAATACTCCCAACTTCAGTCTATAGTTATCTGACAAGTTTGAGTTGATTGGCGTTCTTTATTTAACAAGAACATTCGGTGCCAATCAGTTTGTTCTGGATTCAATGGAGATTCTCTCTGTGTCATGCCATACACAATGGACTCACAGAGCTATCTACTTTTGTTTCATTAGGTTACAGACCAAACACTTGTGCTTTTGTATAATTGTTTGCACGAATATAGCTTCACACAGAAGGTTCAATTCCTGCAATTTTAAAATTTTACACTTCAGCATATAACACTCCTACAATCATGTTCAGGATTTTACTTTTCCCATAACCACAGTTATGTCATTTGCATCATCATTATGCATATGTAGACCTTGGTTATGTGATTCAGCTTCCCATTATATTGACAAACACAGGTCAGGTTTTGGCATTATATGGGGGTTCTCATTACAGATCAATTTTAATTTCTTTTGATCTATGAGAAACATATTGATTAAGGTTGTTTTTCCTCTAAAGGATTTCCCATAAATTTCTAGAACCTTAGCAAAACTTCAGTAGATCAATATCTGATCCTATTCTTTTGGTAAAATTCGGGCTTAAATTCTGTCAGGTCCTACTTTTCCTTTGAGTTATTTACACCATTTTCTCTTTCTCAATTTGAACACTTCAGGTCTTCATTTTGTCTTCAGTGACACTTTTATTGAGTTTCGTCCTTAAGAAAATGGTAGTGTGATGAGAATGGATTGTGGGTGGTGGATATTGATCTGATTATGCAGTTTTTTGGGTGAACTTCAGCATGCTTATATTTTGTCATCATTCTTCGGTTTTTGCATGGACTAATTTCTAGGAAGTTCACAGTCTTATGCTTTGGCATAGTTTCTGCATATACAAGTTATTTTCACGGCTCAAAGAAAATAGAAGCTAGTCAATTTAAGGAGACTTGTAGTTTCATCAATGACATCACGGTTAATGTATGCAATCTTCTATTTTCTGTTCGGTATACTTCAGTACAATTCATTTTGGTTGATTCAAATTAATTGAAATCAGGATGCACATTCTCTTTAGGGTCAGTAACTGTTTAATTTATTTGAGTTAGTGTGATGGATCACAATGTATAAAATGCTCAACATACAGTCATATCATCTTGTTTGAAAGATGCTAAAAGTTGAATAAGGTGCATGTAATATACATTGGTCTTGTTATTATGTACATGGATTTTCTAACATCTTCTTATCCAAATTTAAGAGTACACATCACTACAGTTTTGGACACTTAGATAATCATATTTCCTGCAGTTCACATTGTTTGGTACTCATACTTTTGCCATATCTCCCTTCAGTCTTGACCTTGACATTTTATAATCTATAATATGTTTGAGTGTTTCTTATTCGAGTTTATGTGTTAAGATTGACTCACACGGGTTAATATGAGCACTAATTGTCGAAAATATATTCAGAATTGAATTTATGGCAATTCAAATTGTTTTGGTACAGAGTCTGCAGAAATTTCACGATAGTTCTCTTACAGTGGTTCAAAGTTTTCAATGACATGTATAGACATTTAAATAATTTTGATTCTTTGATATGTTGTGCATGTGTGTTTTCATGAGCTTTGGTTAAGGATTCTATTTTGGTGATCTTGTAAGTTTCCAAGGTCGTGAAAGTTTCTTGCTAGACAGTTTCAGGTTGTCCTTTTGAAATGTTATTTTTAGGCATTAATTGGACAAATATCGTGTTTTTGTTGTTACTATGTGAGGGTTGTTTCTCTCTAGCTCAATCGTACTCTTTTGGTCCCACAGACTAACAGAAATTAAACATAGTAATTCTTCAAGTGAGTATGTGTTATTGCTGCTTTGGCATTCCTTCTCTTGGTTGTTTGGTACATACATGGTATTGCGAACTTCATTCTATTAGTATATCTTGGAACTATAAAGTTTCTTAGGTTTTTTTTAAAAGTATTTTAGCTAAAGTGTTTTGCCCAAGTGGGAGAATTTATGTTTTATGTGAGTTTATGGGCTTCACACTTATTGCATTGTTCTGTAAGTCAAAATACTGTTCACTACTAATACATATATGTATTTCACTGCTACACTAAAGTATATCCCATTTGTACATAAGCATGTGTGATGAACTCCTTCAATCCTTTTGATATAATGATGCTTTTCTCACTTGAAGTTAAGTTTATACATGTGCTTCCTGGAATTAGCAGAAACAGGAGGGGGAATTGTTGTTATGTTTCGGTAATCACAAATTTTGATTAAGTTAAAGGTTTACAGCATATGCATACTACAGTCTTGTATTTTGAGTTAGTTCTCTGAAGAGTTCTTGATCACCTACAGCACTTATTATATTGTGCATCATAAAGAAATTCGGTAATGTGGTTGAGGTCAATTCTGTTAATTAAAGGTCATTGTTGTTTTGATCATTGCTCTCTTGGCTCTTCTGTTCAGATGCTTGGGTTTTGGATGCCTTCAATTAATTACCCAATCAAGTAGTTTTCAGTAAAGTGATCTGAGGCTAACAAAGAAATATTAAGGTTAATTTGGATATCATTACTTGAGATTCTCGGATTGTTGATAGAATTCGGCTGCAGCATGTTTGTAAGTTTTGAATGCTTGATATGTGCATTTGTTCTTTTACGTGCCATTAGAAATCAACATGCATCTGTCATTTAAAGTTTAAGGTTGTGCATGTGAAAGGAAAAGTAAAAGAAGGGTAAAGTTGTTTGGTTTGATTCTTATGATCATCGTTTAGTGAGTTCTGTTCTCAAACTTGTGAAAATTAAAGGTCAATTTCAGTTTGGTACTTGAGAACAGTGGGAGCTTTTGCTTCATTCAGCTTGTAGTTTTGTTGTTTCTTCTTGGAAACTTTTACATCATAGAATGACATTCATTAGGACCTTCTTGAGTCTTTCTTTTCCTTCAGTTGTTTCAGTTGGAAACTTTTCCTTTTTTACACTTCAGTGTGGCGTCAAGCTACTTTAATTTTGGAGAAAGTTTCATTTTGACAGATTCTCTTGTCAAGCTTCAGTCATAAAACCATGGTATTCATTCAGTCTTTGGTTTCCAGATTTGATTCATATACAGTTTGCAACTTCATGTGCAAAACAAATTTTTCAATCGTTTATATCCATTAAGTTCAGTTTCAGTTTTCAGTTGAGCTCATGTAGCTCGTCTGTGGCATAGTGTAGCCAATCTAAGGCTTCTTTAAGTTGTACAACCTATAGTTCAGAATCAAAACCATATGGTGTTCAGTTCAAAATTCAGTTTTGAGGAGTTTTATTTTACTACAGTATAAGCCTTGGTTAAAGGTTGTTTTAAATAGCTATTTACACTGCAGATTGGATTTAGTCCAATACTTCAGGTTGGAATTGAGTCCAACTCGTCAGGTTGAAAATTGAGTTCAACACTTCAGATTCAGTTTATCCAAACACCATTCAGTTAAGGGTGTTTGATGATTGGACCACGTACATGAACAAGTTCAGTTCAATACAATTCGGTGTTCATGTACATTTCAGTTAAACAATGCCTAATGCTCATGTGGATCATGAATTCAACATTAGTGGCTGTAGAGTGGTTGCAGTTTTTTAACTGTAAACTTTTCTTGGTTCTATGTTGATGAAGTGGTTTGACAGAGTGGGTTAGATTTAGAATTACTAAGTTCCATGTGCACACTTCAGTTTACTTGATCAATCTGCATTTCGTTTAATGTGTGAACTAGTCTTGATCCAAGTGGGAGAATGTAAGAATGGATCGGTAACTAGTCACAATAAACATTAACCGATTGTAACTTGAGGATCAAGTAAGGAACTTATGTGATTATCTAATACTCGGATATCCTTATCAATAAGGTATTGATGTTGATTAGGAGAGTATCTAACCGGACTATTCTAGTCCTAATAGGACTGTTACTTAGGTTACAAGCACAGCAAGTCAGGCATTGGATATGCTGCGCGATTCAACACTGACAAGATGGTATTGCAACTCATCACATTGGAAGCGTAATAATTTATCGTCCTTGTCATTGTGCATCAGATAATTGGGGCATGAATAATTGTAAGCAAAGAAATTTTGATTTGCTTTGAACAAATGTGATTGTCAATGGTTTGCCCGTAGGTTGCCACAGGTCAGGTTGCTAGCACTGGAATGCTTGCGCTAAGTTATGTTCAGAAAGTATCCGAGAAGGTAAAGAAAGTTGTTATTCAAAAGTTTAGGTTATATCTTATCTTGATGTACTTATTATACTGTCGTAATTATGCAGGTTTCACTAGCTTCAGACTTCATTTATAACCACATGTCAAGAGATGTGACAGCAAGTGTTGGATATGATTACATCCTCAGACAGGTAGATTCTCTGCAAATGTGTTTGTTTCTCATGCATATCCAGAATTGAAGATATCATATACATCATACATAACCTATTTCTTCTGTTTCTTTCAGATTCGTATCAGAGGGAAGATTGATTCCAATGGTTGCATTGCTACTTATCTTGAAGAGAGATTAAACCCGGGTCTTAAGTTTAATCTTTCTGCAGAGGTGAGAAAGCTTCTTGCTTAAATTGATATACGTATAGATTATTATACTATAATAATTGGGAAGGGAATATTTAGAAGCTCAGAACCGTATGTGTGTTTTTATGTGCTCATATGCACAAAAGTTGAAATTCCTTGTCTGGTTTGTGTTCTTTGTTATCAACATTCATTTCACACGAATGGAAAGACTTAGATGGGCAGTGTAACTGAGTGGAAATGTGTACATGCATAGGAAGAAATATAGAATTCCAGTCATGTGAATTGAAATGTTGTCTGAGTTTGTCTTTAGCTTTTCTTTGCTCTTTAGGCTTTATGGGATGTTTCCCAGTTAACGAAAATATTATTGGCTTTGGTCAGATATTCATCATGGCGATCATTTTACAGTTAGTAGACGGCGAGATTGGGCATGTGAAACTGAATCTATAGACTATGCTAGGAAAGTTGGTTAACTTGTACGAATAGGAACGTATATGTGATACTAGACCGTTTGTCTTTGAGGCGGTGAAAAGAGAGGTGTATAAGTACTTACTCTTTCTGAGTATGTTTGAAACTTCAATCGTTTCCATCCTCTGCCGGCCCATTGCGGAGATACTTGTCTTGACTTTCCTAGTCGTATTTCTTACCATGAACATCTTCAAATTTCTATTTGCAGATCGATCACAAGAAGAAAGACTACAAATTCGGGTTTGGGTTGGGAGTAGGAGAGTAGATACCTTAAGATTAATTGAAGGAGGAATTTCTCAGTACTTGCTGAGTTACATGTTCTTTAGCCTCAGCTGCTTGCAAAGCTTTCAGGATTTGTAATTTTCTGATATGAGAGTAGAAGATAGTTCAGTTGAGCACAAGTTGCAAAACTTAATGTTAATTGAAACCAATATATATCAGATATATATATACAAGGCGGGGCATGATTGCTATGTTTATAACTAGAGCATGAATTTTTGCTATGTAATTTTGTTATTGCCTGCACATATATCCCTGAAAACCAAGGAAGTTATCTTCAGAGATGAACGGGAAAGTGGGCTTTAAATTGGGGATGCATTCCATTCCATTCCATTCCATCAGAAAGATGTCGACCTTTTTTTTTTTTTTGAACTTGCTGAATGTTGGTGTTTTACAAGCACTTGCAGCTTGTGGTAAAGGGCCAAAGGAAAAAGATAAAAAATAAAATAAAAAATAAAAAAGGGTCAGTATGTGCTAGTTTTGCTTTAAAAAAAAAAAAGAAAAGGAATGCTTGTGGTAAAGACACAAAAGTCAGTTGTAATCAGAAATTGAGGGCATCAAGCAACCGAGAGCAGAGAGATGAATCGGAAGACGAAGACGAAAACGAAAAAGCCGGGAGATGAAAAAGATGAAGTGGAAGAGATGCTGCGAGCAGCTCAGGACGATATGCTCCTCAAGCTGTCCGTCGACTCTCACATCTCTCACGTCTCTCACGGCGGCGACGCCGATATCGACCGTCGCTTCCACGCCCTCAAACTTAAGACTGCTTCTTCTAGAGGACCTGCTGCTGCCTCCACTGACTCCAAAGCCAAATCCGATCAAGTGGTGGCGGTGGATGAGGAACTAAAGGCGGTCCTCGGTGACGACCTCTCCGCCCGATTCGCCGCTCTCAAGGCATCATTGCCTACGCCGTCCTCTTCTTCGTCTACCATCACCACCGCCCATGTCAATGCTGCCGCCACCACTTACTACGAGGACGACGACGAGGACGAGGAGGATGAAGTTGAAAAGTTGATACGGTGGGCCAAAGACGCCGCTCGCCTCGACCCTTCTCCTCCCTCCGATGACGACGACGACGACGACCAAGTCGACAATAGAAGAAAGGGGAATACAACTGCCAAAGTGTGAATTTGCAAGCGTTTGTGTTTTCTTGTACATGAGATTTATGAATGAACCAAACATTGGTGATTGGAAATTTGGAATTCAATGGTTTGCATACATTTGTCAGTCTTTTTTCTTTGCTCAGGCTCATACTCATACAGAAAGAAAGAAACACCAACTGACCAAAATAACCAAAGCAACCAACATCAAGGACAATGTTCTAAAAGTTGGCACCAAAGACATGAAATTGATTGATCTCAACAGCTGATAGATATCCATCATAATATGTAGATGTTCACTACTCTGTTACATGTATAGGCATAAACTAAATCATTCTGAATAAATAAGGATGAGCATCCCAGCCATGGTGCAAGCCCTGTCTAGTCTACTTTCATATTTTGGAAGGGCACCACACCCCTGTTCAGGTTGAGTTTAAAGTCGAGGTCGAATCCATCACTTTCAAACTCTAGTTCCATATAAACAAGCAAAAAAAAACCCATAACAAAAGATTTTGAATTGTATCCAACCTGTGGCATGGCAGTAACTGTCCTGCAACTACATGTTATTGAAAGAATATGGCAGGTAATGAGATTAGCGGAACTCATCATGGTACTCATAGTCGTCTTCTTCATCCTCATTGAAAATAGCGCTGTAAAATACATAAGGGTTCTCAATCATCTCTGTCAGCGTTAGACGTCCATCTTTATCTGTGTCAGCCTGCCATTCACAAATTTAACACATATGTTAACTAAACCCACCGAAATTAATCGAGTCGTAAAAGACAGTACAAAGGGAGTACATACGCTAGTATAGTACATCACCAACCATTCCTACCAATCCAATCTTCCTTATGCAACCCCAGATCTAAAAGGAACACGTCCATTTTTTTTTCTTTTCCTTCTATCTCTGGGGGGATGGGTTGGTCCCAGGGGAAATCATCTTTATAGTAAAACATCATCTGATTTCAGATCTACAATTCTTAACTGAATTTCCGAGACACAAAAAGGATAGGACTTTGGCTGTCTTTGAGCCATGTACGTGAAAGTTTCACCAAGTTATGCAGCGCAAGCCAAACTCTGCTTGCAAATTGTAACGCTTATTTGCAATGCTGATCTAAGCACTTGAGCTATGTCACAAAAACTGAAAAACTAACGAGCTGATCACTCAGCATCATATAAGGTAGAAATATCCTAGCTGCTGACAGAATATAAACCAACCAAATTTGACACTTGAAGATGCTACAGGAAAAGAAATAAAACTAAGTAGCTAAAAGGTCCAGCTTTTTTACTATTTCAGTTATGCGTAACCTCACGAGCCTTAAATGTTTGATCTGATTAACTCATCTAAGCAAGCAAGGGGAGGAACTAGGGAGCCCTTACTGTACAGTGAGAGGTGAGTAAATCTTAATTTGTGTTAATTTTCACATAAAAGCACAGATTGAGAGATATGTCCAAACTAACAAAGAAAACTCTTTCATTGTAGAAAATGATGAATACCTGTGATATAATGTAATCTGCTTGTTGTTTTGCATAATAATGCTCTGACGGATGTATCTTTCCGATAATAGGAAGTAACTCTTCATGCGACAGATATCTGCGAACAACACAAGGTGGCAACAAGTAAAGAAATAGTGACAAGGAAACCCTTAAGGAGCTCAGAATAAACACACGAATAAAAAGCTGTAGTACCCATCGCCATCTTTGTCAAGCTGGACAAATAAATTTCTAGCCGGGGCATCCATCGAATCCTCATGACTTGAGGAATTATGATTTTCTTCATCATAGTTTCTCACCAAATCAAAGAGACCATGGAAGAATTCCTTGAAATTAATCTTTCCATCTTTATCTGTGTCCCTTTCCCTATGTAATCAAAAGACCAAAAGACAGTAAGAAAAGCTGGGCAACCATGTTAGAATGCCATCAAGCACAACAAGAATTCAAAGGATATACAAGGAAAACTTGACGAGAAAGTATGAACCAGAGAAAAGATCAATAAAACATGAACCACTCTGTATCAGTGGATACTTTAGTCCACGGAGAAAGACAAAATTTTGAAAGTTGAAACATGAGAAATTTCAATCTAGTTACTAGAAAATTTGCTTGTGATGATGCCTATATCTGACCTCCTAGAGAGTAGTTTAGTTTCGTGCTATAACTATACATTACAAACATATATTGCCCATATGAACCTGACAATTTCATACAGAAGAGCAATGAATATCACACCTTACTTCCTCCTTGCACAACCACTGAAGTAGCTTTGGGTTTTGGCTGTCAGCTGGGTGTAGAAAGCTAGAAAAGGATGAAGATGGAAAGGGTTAACATCAAGTGGAAGCAAGTGTATAAAAAGATATTCATGTAAAAAGGAAGTTCATAGACAGGTAAGAAGCTCACTCATTGAACTCCGTTATATTGAGAAGACCATCTCCATCTGCATCTGATGCATTAAAGTGCTCCTCTTTCCACCATCCCATATCATAACCAAAGGAATTGTTATCTGGTGGATGTCAAACACAGCATTAACAAAAGAGATAAACGCATACTGATGACCTTGTCCCAACTTTGTTGGGACTAGTAATGTATGACCATTGTAGATTGACCAAAGAAGATGATGAAAACAATCAGATCCAGCTTTTTTCTCAGCTCTCACTCAGTCCAACATAATGACATCTTAGTTTAGTTTAAGAAAGCCAATTTGATAAAGCACAAGGAACAATGAAAGGCATAACCTGCATTCTGAACCCAACTAGGGGGCTGATACTCGGCAAAGGAAACGAGCCCATCACGGTTCTTGTCATGAAGCTCCATGTCCCTCTGAGTCCGATGCAGTACTTCACGCTGGGCCTGCTTCAAATTCCACTGAGTCAACTCGTCCTCGGTGACGAAGCCATCAGGTGGGTCCACATCCACCTTGGGGAACAACAAGAGCAGCCTGCTGGTGACATTGAACCTGTCCTCGTCGTTCAAGTAATCCTCGGCATCCATGTACTCTTCCCACTCGGGCTGGGACTCGGCGGCGGGGGCGGATTCGTGGGAGGCGTTGAACTCGGGGTGGGCGTGATCCAAGAGCTGCTGCTCCCACTTGCGGTCCTCGCGCCGGCGCTCGATGTCGGCGACCAGAGGGTCGAAGGGGATGGGGTTGTGGTGCGGCTGGGAATGGTGGAGAGGAGAGACGAAGGTGAAGTTGGAGCGGAGCTTGAGGCGGCGGTGGCGGTGGTTGCCGGCTTTCTTGGGGGAGTGGGAGATGAGCAACAGGACCACCATTGCTATTGCAATGTATAAGATTACTGATACTGACGCCCTCACCATTTGTGAAGATTTCTCAACTGAAACTCAAGACAAGATTTGTTTTTCTAGCTTTGGTGGCTCAATCAATGGAGATCCACCCGACAAAGGTTGAAGCTTTTAAGAGACAAGCTGAGATTGGAGATTGAGGTTTTGGTTTTAAGAAGAAAAAAAACGAGGAAAAGAAACAGGAAGAAAAAGACGATACAATCGTTGTGAATGTTGACTAATTGGGACTGGAAGAAGAGAGAGAATTGAACTCAAACGAAGAAAGGTGTCGTTGGAGAGTCGGGAACTGATGGATCTGCTGCCAATCAAACCCCCGAGTTCGAGGGGTGCTGCTTGGCTGCTGAAGCCTTCAGCACCTTTGGGTGCTGAAAATGGATGGTAAAAAATTAAAGAACTGAAGGATCTGCTGCCAATCAAACCCCCCAAATATACGAACGGAATAAAAAAAAAAAAAGAGTTGGTCACTCGCAATCTTGCCATCGCAATCATGCCACTCGTTTTTGGTTAATATAGAATTCTTTCTTTTTTGTCTCTCTGACTGAAGATAAATAGATTACAAGCATTCTAATGCTTCTTTGTTTCCCTTCCTTATCAAAGTTAATCCAAAGTTAAAAATTCCAAACAAGGAAAAGTGATAATAGTCTATTTCTTTTGAGTTTGAGCTTGAGTTTAAAAACATACCCAAATTAATCACCTTATTATCGTAATACTGATACATAATCTCTTTATATTATCATGATGAGGGTTAGAGCAGATTTGTATATGTGTATGTTCCACAAGTACATACATGAGTTCGATTTCTCCTTAGATCAAATCAAAATTCTAGATGGAGATTGTGGCGGTGGGTTGGTATGCTACTCTCATATTTGGTCAGAGGTAGATGGAATGTTCCATAATTCATTCCATCGCCAAGCTTCTTATGATTAGTCATGATTTGTTAAATTCACTGATTCTCAGTGAGTGGCATAAGAAGTCCATTGTTATGATATATATCAACCCGCTATTAGTGGGTGGTACAAGAAGTCCATTCATGTGATATCAATCAACCCGCTATTAGTAGAAGAAAATTACAAAAATGGTTACATTAGTGTGATCATTTGTTACAGCAATAAGGTATACATCATGTCAATGTCAATCATCCACATACCATTAAATTATAGACAAATTATAATTACGTACCTTATGATTTAGATAAAATTTCAATATGATATATTATTTTTTTTTCCTTGCATTTCAGGTACCTCATACTTTCAAATCATTGCAATTACGTTCCACAGTTTATAGAATCGTCAATTTTATATTGTTCAATGATAATGTGGACTTTATGGGTCCGACTAGCTAGTGTTTGAGTAAATGAGTTATGTATTTGAAGCAAAAACCACGGTGCCGAAACTACCGAAGACCACATTCTCCAATGGTCTTCAGAGTTACTCGATGTACTTGCACCGCCCATTGTAGACCACATAAGACAGTAAAGTGTGAATTTCTAGACCCCATAGAGTTGCTATCAATGAAGTTCCGCCCACCAACATCGATGAGTTCCACATGCCATCAATGAACCTCACTACTATCGATCAAGTACCATGCACCATCGATGAAGCTCACCGATTCAGAATCAGTCCATAATTGGAAGAAAAAAAAGTTGAGATAAAGAGGAGTGAACTATGACGGTACGGGTACTGTGGGTACTATAAGGGCATTACTATAAATATACTATGACGTACCTATACACCAGACTGCGTAGAAACTATATGGATATTATTCGACAGCAAACTATAGTGCTCTTATAATACCTATATATTACCGTTATAGTACCAGTATAGTTCGTAGGAATCTCGATTAGCAAATAAGAAAGTGTGTGTTTATTTTAGACTATAAAAAATTATGTCCGCCGCACTATTTATTTATGTAGGAAATGTTGAAAAGTACTTTAAATTAGCGTGATGGGCAGATGAATTGTGCTAAAATGGCCTACCTGTTAATGAAGCCCAAATGTGGAAGCCCAAACCTGAAACAGAATAAAATAGGAACCCACGATCCAAATCCAAGCCAGCAGAAGAAACTCCGATTGGGATCTGGGATGGTAAACATTTTGGATTTTGTATGTTTAAAAGAAAAAGAAATTGAAAAGGAACAAGTTTAGGACAAAGAGAAAGAGAGGAGCAAGAGACGGAGCCTGGAATGAGAGGGAGGAACGAACGAGAGTGGTACTAGGCAGGCACGATCTAACTGAAACTCGGGAGCCTCTAGGCGGCGACGCCGTGGGCGGGTGAATTGAAAGCAAAAGAAGAAGAGGAAGAGGATGTTGAAATTCTTGAAGGGAGTGGTGGGTGGATCGGGAACCGGACCCAAAGATCTGCCCTACAACATCGGCGAGCCTTACTCCTCCGCTTGGGGCTCTTGGACTCACTTCCGCGGCACCGCCAAGGTCTGAGTCTCTCTCTCTCTCTCTATTCCTTTGTGTTTGTTTCTTCAAGGTCTTGTAGGATCTGTATGCGATGCTTGTTTGGGACGAATGAATGACTGGGTTTTTGTTTCAACTCCGGTAGGATGATGGGGCTCCGGTGTCCATATTTTCAATCTCCGGAAGTAATGCACAGGATGGCCATTTGGCCGCTGCTCGCAACGGCGTCAAGCGTCTCCGCACTGTAAGTCTTCCGCATTCATTCCCTCTTGGTTGTGGTCAATGCATCGAATATATGTGATCGTTATTGTGTTGTTGGCTGCTGAATTCAGGTGAGGCATCCGAATATATTATCGTTTCTCCATAGCACCGAGGCTGAGACGGTGGATGCGGCTTCCACCAAGCAAACTATCTATATTGTCACAGAGCCTGTTATGCCACTCTCTGAAAAGATCAAGGAACTCAGTTTACAAGGTATCCAAAGGTATTTCAAACTCCTCTCCTTCATTTTCTTGTTTTCTTTTTTTATCCTTCGTCCTATTTTTATAGCATCATCACATACAACATTAGACTACACATTCGTATAATCTCCTCGTTCCGAAATCATTGTCATACCTGCTTTCTTTTTCATGGCTGCACCTACAAGTCGTGTAAGTGGACACTGCATATTGCCACTATCTCTCAAGAGTTCATTTCATCTTCAACATTTTGTTCTTTGATGTTAGGGATGAGTATTTCGCCTGGGGACTGCACCAGATAGCTAAAGCTGTCAGCTTCTTAAATAATGATTGTAAACTTGTAAGTTTTTTCCCATCGGTATCACAAGCATTCTGCATCAGGATTGCACCATATTGCTAAATCTATCTCTCCCTCCATCTTTTATACCACTTGACAAGCATTTGGCTACTGTAGGTTCATGCCAATGTCTGCTTGGCCAGTGTTGTCGTAACCCAAACTTTGGACTGGAAACTGCATGCTTTTGACGTGCTATCTGAGTTTGATGGCAGCAATGACGCTTCTTCTGGGCAAATGCTGGTAAGTATGTTTTCCAGTGTGATCCGTCACTGTAAAATGAGCTCCCTCTTAGTTAACTCATCTCCTTCATTAGATTAAATTGAATTTCCTCTTCGAGTATTCTTGGAGGTTTTCCTTCCTCTGCGCACTGCAATTTACTTAGAAGAAATGTTGTACTGAAATATTTTAAAATAAGGCTTTAGATGTCACCTTGATTGATCTAAGTGGGAGGAATTACTTTAAAGAAATGCCTAGAAATATTCTGATATGTTTCTTACTTATTGTTATTTGCCTTCAGCAATTCGCCTGGCTTATTGGGCCACAGTATAAGTCTGTGGAGCTGGCAAAGTCTGACTGGGCTTCAATCAGAAAGTCTCCACCGTGGGCCATTGATTCCTGGGGCTTTGGTAAGTCTTTGTGGTCTGTCTCTCAGAACATGACCATCTTTTCTCGGATGTTAAGTAGATCAATTAACTATCTGTTGCTTTTTAACTTAATGACGTACATCTATACATATTTGGAAGATTTAAAATGAACATTAATCCCTGTTACATGTGAAGAACTGGTTCTGGCTAATTTTGTCTATTTTAGTGAGAATGGTCATATCCTCGCTTAATATAATGGTGAATGTTGAATAACTTTTAATTTATTTCCCCATTGTTCTGAGGATGTCTAATTGACTGTTTTGGGAAGCATGGTTGAGTTTGGTGATTCTGTGTTCTTTTGCATGGTTATTTGTGGAGGAGATTTGTGCTATTGGTGGTCCGAAAACAGACTAGTGTCATTTGGAAGTCTAATAATGTGTTGGAAAATAGAATCTTTTTGGATTTTCTTAGTCGGGGAGAAATGACAGGATTTTTAGCGCAAAAGTTGTATAGAAGTGGATTTCTGTGGGAGTGTTGAGTTTTAGCCCTTGCTATGGACTTTGGTACTAAAGGAATTTAGATATATTCCTTTTTTTTTTTTTAATCTTTACTTGGATTGGATGGCCCGTGTATCATAGATCACTTGTTAGAGTTTGAAAGCTCTTCTTTGTCTGGTGTAATGCTGTACCGCTAATATTGCACTACTCAGGTTCTTATACTGGGGTTGATTGTATTTTGATTCACTTCTGCTCCATTGTTTCTTTATTGCTGATTAGCTTATATCAATATTTATGTCTCTAATAAAGACAAATTATACTGAGTGGCTTATATGAATGTAATTGCTATATTAAGTGTTGAATATACTATGTTTTGTTGCTGAAGTGTGAGGTAAATATGCTTCTTTAAGAGTCTAAAATCTTTATTCAAACTGATAGGCTGTCTTATCTATGAGCTCTTCTCTGGTCTGAAGTTAAGCAAAACAGAGGAGCTGCGCAACACTGTTTCTATTCCAAAGGTTAGCCTCCTATTGTCAGGATGACCTGATTTACTTTGACATCTCTTGAACACCACAACTTAATGGTGTATTTGACAAGTATCTGGAATGTGCTGGTTTCCTTAGCCTTAACGTTTTTAAAGATTCATTTTCATTTGCATCTCTCTATTTTCTTGTCTCACAGTCTCTGCTTCCAGATTATCAGCGGCTCTTAAGTTCAACGCCTTCTCGTAGGTTGAATACATCAAAGCTGATAGAAAATAGTGGTGATCTCTCCATCTTAACTCGACTTATTATTATTTACACATTATATTGTTGTGGATTTCACTCTGCTCCATGATTTGTGGTTTGGTTGATAATCTCTGTTGTGCGCAATGTACATAGTATATGATTTTTGTTTGAAGTATTTGACATGACCTTATAGATATTTAGGTACAATGAAACGAACAATTACATCAGTGTGGTAAAGTGCCTGAAACTCCCAACTTATAATGGCTTTCCTACAAATGAATGTTGGAAATGTGGGAAGAATGCTATCCCCTATTCTTTCAATAGAGGATTGAAGTAGTTTGACCAAAATTTGATATTTGCCCCTTCCGTGCTTTAGATCTCGGTGGTTTCACTATTTCATGTGTCATACTATTCTTTTTCACATGTTTGCTTTGATTGTTTGGTTCCTTTGCATTTCACTAAGTGTTGCAATAAATGAATTTTCAGAATATTTCCAAAATAAGCTGGTGGATACTATACATTTCATGGAAATTCTAAATCTCAAAGATAGTGTTGAAAAGGATACCTTCTTTCGAAAGCTTCCAAATTTAGCGGAGCAGCTACCTCGGCAAATTGTGGTGAAAAAGGTGTGAGTTTTCAGAATTGTTGTCTGATATTATTACTTGAAACATAAATTTCACCTTAGTAGCAACAATTTATAATCCTGTCTCCTGGTTTCTACAGTTGCTTCCTTTATTAGCTTCTGCCCTTGAATTTGGTTCAGCTGCTGCACCTGCTTTGACTGCATTGTTGAAAATGGGTTCCTGGCTTTCCACCGAAGAATTCACTGTGAAGGTCATATTGTTTCAGTACTTCTCCATTGACCCTAGAGGCTATAACTTTTTTTTTTTTTTTTGTCATTTTGCTAAGTCTCGCTTTTAGGTGTTGAATTTTCTTTTGTGTTTTGTTAATTGGATTTTATTTGTAGGGTGTAATTATCTGACTTGGGCATATTTCTTGCCTACATTAGGTATTGCCAACGATTGTAAAGTTGTTTGCCTCTAATGACCGAGCTATTCGAGTTGGTCTTTTGCAACATATCGAACAATTTGGAGAAGCATTATCAGCACAAATTGTTGATGAACAAGTATGAAGTCAATTATTAACCTATCTTTTTATGATCCAGCAAATTCTAGTTGTACCATATGCAAACCCTGGTAGTCTTGCATTGGTTAATTTCTAGTTTTTAGATTCTAAATTTGTGATGTTTGGAATAAGGTTTACCCCCATGTTGCAACTGGGTTCTCAGACACATCTGCTTTTCTGCGGGAACTGACTCTTAAGTCGATGCTTGTACTAGCTCCCAAGGTTAGTGCACCTTGTTTCATGACTGTATGATTGTATGTTTATGTTTAAGATGCAAACTAAGTTTAAAGCCCAAGCTCAATCCATAACAGGCTTTGATGAATTGCTGTTGTACTGTATTTCCTTCAGGAACGATTCTATTTTCTTATCCATGTAATGTTTTGTGGGAGCTTATTCCTGTTGGATAACTATTTCGCTGTTTGGTATTAACTTAAAGAGGTTATTGGTGTTATTTTTGTGTTCTAATAGGTTTCTCTATCTTCTTTGTAGCTTTCTCAACGCACTATTTCAGGGTCTTTGTTGAAGTATCTTTCAAAGTTACAGGTATGGCTTTAACGTCTGAGTTAATACCCCTGACTTAGCATTAAAACAAGTGTTTGTAGTGTTGATTTTTACAGTATGTTTCTTCATGTTGTAGATTTTTGAAGGTTTTTTTTTGTGAGCGGAAAATATAAGACGGCCATTGTTTGCCTTTTATTTCTTATTGTTTTATCTGTTAAATTTCTTTCTGTCTTGCAGGTTGATGAAGAACCAGCAATTAGAACAAACACCACTATATTGCTTGGGAACATTGCAACCCACCTAAATGAAGGGGTCAGTATCATCAATTTCCCCTCTACTGTTCCATATGCATCTTAAACCAATCAAACTCCTTGATAACGTGTGGACTTTTTTGGTGTTCTTCCTTAAGTGATTAGATAGGTTATTGGTCATTTTGGTAATTTTTCAGCAGATTTATACAGCATTTTTTCTTGCCTTAAGATGTCAACTGATGGGGTTTATAATCTAAACGCAGACAAGGAAAAGAGTTTTGATTAATGCATTTACTGTCCGTGCATTACGCGATACCTTCTCACCTGCCCGAGGAGCAGGTATTGTAATTTTATATCCATCTATGCCTCTTCTTTTCCCAATACATATTTTTAAAATTGATTTTTTTTTCTATTGTGATTTGCTGATTTGCTGCCCACCCATTTGGGGTGGGGCTAAAATTGATTGGGGTTTTTAAAATATGTTTATTAAGTTTATTCAGTTTCCAAACATGGGTCAACTCTTCAATTCTGTGATGAATGTAAAAAGTGTTTTCTGGCAGGTATTATGGCCTTATGTGCCACCAGCTCTTATTATGACAGCACTGAGATTGCAACTCGGATTCTTCCAAATATTGTTATTCTTACGATTGATCCTGATAAGTAAGTATGCCACAGACGATTTGTACATTGCATTTCTGGAAAGGATGCTTAGTAATTAAGTGATTTTTATTTTGGTGTTTCTATGTTCTATGAAATTCCAATGGTTCATACTTGTCACTACTTTACGAAATTTGCCCTTGATCTGGTTCATCCTTCAATTTCACAATTTGGATAGGACTTTTTGACTGTTCATCACAGAAAGTAAGATTTATCTATATAAATAATGGAAATACCCAAAAAACTGTTATCAAATGGTTAGGTTTAATGAAAATCCGAAAATGCCCTTACTTGACAAAAAGGTTAAAACTACTCCAGCAAGGGTAAGATGGTAAAACATTAAAAAGTAAAGCCTTTTTTACTCTCTTTGTTCCAAAATTTTTTAAACAAATATCAATAAATGAAAAAAGAAAGCAAATTGGCACCCATGTGAGCGAGTGCTAAGAGGCTAGTGTTTCTGAAAGAAACTGATTCCCCGTGGTTTTACAGTGAGACTTAACTGCTCTTGAGGCTCTCCCATTTATGTCAGACCTCTTGCCCAGGATTACTAGAAGGGACAGCGTTATTGGTCTTCATGTTTGCTAGTATAAATATGTTGTAAATAATTTTACCTAACAAAAAAAAAAATATGTTGTAAATAACTGTATCTTTTCTTTACCTTGTAGAATCTGAATTGGTCATATCTTTTATAGAGTTAAAAGTAAGAAACTTCTCTGTTGAGATTGGTTCAATAAAACTTCCTTTTTTTCTCAAAAAGTAGGAAAGAATTCAAATCTGTCTTTTTTGTGGACTGCTCAAAAGTATCTTTCTTGTTGAACTTCTTAGTAATTTATGTGGATGTTAATAAGAGAGAGGAAGTGTGAACATATTCATGCTAAGGGGGTTAATATTTTATTAAACTCAATGATTTTTCTTCCCCTTCAGTATGCATTTGTAATCGATTACATGCTCAACTCGTTACTTGGGTAGATGCCTGTGTTGTGTGATCTAAGTAGACTTTTAGATATGTTCAACATCACTTTTATATCAGTGGTGCGGGCTCAATGTTGCCCCCAATTTGATGTATCACCAAGACATCTATTGAAAGGTTGAAAGAAAATTTGAAAATTAAGTTCTGCTGTATCTGTCCTGTTTTATTAATGGAATTATTGTATGGGAATAATATCTATCTTCCTTTTGAAACAGTGATGTTCGATCAAAGGCATTTCAAGCAGTTGATCAATTTCTACAGATAGTGAAGCAATCCTATGAAAAGGTGTGTGTGAGAATTCTTAATCCATTTGGCGCTGTCATAAGACTCAGAGCAGAAGCCTACTATCTCCGTCTCTCTGAATAATGGGTCATTGATTTGGTTTTATTCTCTTCTGTGGTCCTTTGTAGACAAACTCGGGTGATACCAATGGGGAAGCTGGTGTAGGAATCTCATCACTACCTGGAAATGCTAGTTTACTTGGGTGAGTTAATTAAACTTTTTCACAATAGTACGCTGCTTTTTCTTTGGATGTTAGTATTCGTTTGATCATACTGATGATGTGTATCCTATATCTGACTGATTATGAACCCAATGAAGCTGAGTGAAATTTATAGACTTCCTTCTGAGAACTGAGTGTTAGTTTATATTTTGCTGGATTCTGTCAGTATAATTCAAGTATCGAACTGCGTGGTAGTTATATGGACAAGATTTTAGTCAAGAAACTTTTTTCAAATCAAGGGATTTCTTGGGTGGTACCATGAAATTTCCATGGATACCATTGGTAACGCATTACCCCTTTTTGTTCTTGTTATGTGAAGTTGCTGCCATAATGTAGTGAAAGAATTCGGAAAATTGGATTTATACCTAGAGCCTGGTGTATATACACCTGAGTATATTTTCCATGACCATAAGTTCTCTTGAATTCACTGCCAAAACAAATGTTTGATTATCCTGCAGATGGGCAATGAGCTCTTTGACTCTCAAGGGTAAACCTTCTGAACAAGCTCCACTTCCTCCTGTAAATACCAGTGCCACTCTTACTAAAACGACTTCTAATGCAAGCTCAGGTAAATATCTAGATAACTTGTTTTTGTTTTAATGTCTAGTTTCCTTCCTAATAACTAAGGCTATGAAAATATTCTGCGTTTCCACTTCTTCCATGGCTATTTTATTGCATGTTTTTTCACTTTCATTCTCGTACATTGAACAAAGTAGATGCCTTACATTGTTATTCTGTTGTAATCTAGTGGCGGATACTCCAAGCACAGCGCTTGCCCACGTAAGTTCTACACAAGATTTCGCTGATCAACATGTACCTGAGTCCCCTACGTCTACAGATGGATGGGGAGAGCTTGAAAATGGAATTCATGAGGACGACAATGACAAGGGCGGGTGGGATGATATTGAACCCCTTGAAGAGCCAAAACCATCTCCAGTTCTTGCGAGCATTCAAGCAGCTCAAAAACGGCCGGTCTTACAACCCGTTTCGCAGTCAAAACAACAAGGTACTAGAATTGAACTGCTGTATGAAAAAGGGCATTCTTTCAGCTTCTTGTTGTGCATTGACATAAAGGCTGAATGAGTAGAAAATAGTGCAGAAGTCTGGTGGCAATAAAAGAGTGAAAATGGAGTGTACTGTTTACGTTTCGGAATATCAAATGTTCCTAAACCGATGAGAATTATTGTGAGGTGGATAAATCTGATATTAGTATGGAGTAGCTTATCTTTCTGCATGCCTCCAATGGCCTGCAAAGTAGCAAGAATTATAACCATAGTTTACAGTGTTAGAACCATAGCATTGCCCTTTTACCATTCTTCTAGTCTGTCATTTGCTGCTGTTTTTGTCTTATTAGCTTATTGGAGAGTTTTTTTTTTTTTATTATTCTAGCAACAAGTTCGAGACCGAAAAGCACAGCCAAGGCTATCAAAGATGAAGATGATGATTTGTGGGGTTCCATTGCTGCTCCAGCACCAAAAACAGCTACAAAACCTTTGAATTTGAAGACAACTGCAGCTGTTGATGATGATGATCCATGGGCTGCCATCGCTGCTCCACAACCTACTACCAGGGCTCGGCCCTTGGCAGCTGGAAGAGGCCGGGGTGCCAAACCTGCTGCTCCAAAGTTGGGTGCACAGAGGATAAACCGGACGTCTTCATCTGGGGTGTAAATTCTACAAAAGAAGTATAGAAAATTATGGGTTAATATTCAATTTGTGTAAATTTCCCTCCTTCGTGGCTGGTATTCATGGTATCAGCATCAGAGGATATTTGGTGCCAACAGGAATTACATATGCACTTTACCAACTTATGAATTGAATTGTAGGGTGATCTATTATTTTGTCTGCCGCCATCTGTTAGGCAACTTCAAGTACTTTTGGGGTAAGGTTATAGATGCAGCAGTAAAACTGGCTATCAATTTTTGAGCCTGTAAATTTGGGATGTAATTTGTCACGTTCTTGTAGTCGCGATGCAAATGGAATTTTTTTGCGAGCTACACTTTTTGTTAACCTTGGGTGGCCATTGAATGATGGTTTAACCTTACAGTCGACTGGTTTTAACTCTCTCCTCATATATGAAATATGATGAATGCGTGTGCTGGTTGATTTTAGAGTTCAGAGAGATCCATGTGAATTTGTACAAAAGTGGAAAACTATGTTGTCTAAAATTGACAATCAAAATTCACGCATTTGAAGATGTCTTTTTGCTTTTAGCGTCATCAATAAACTGCAAATTAGGAGAAAAGGGACACGTCCATTTGAAGTAGAATCATGTGCTTTATTTATTATATCAAGGACTTTCAAGTCTGATCAAGTGGCGGTGTGCCAAATCATTATTGGTTTACTTTCAGCGGTGGCAACTTAAAACATTGTGCGTGGAGTGGACTTCATTAGAAAAAATAGTAATATTTTTGTGAGAGTAGGGGTACCAGTTTTGTGTTACGCGACGAGCTCATTCAAATTACGCTACATAGATGAGAAGAGAACTGGTTACAAATGTTATATCTTTGTTGTTACCATTATACGTAATAACTTTAACATGGAAATAGAAATATTAAGAGACACATACATAGTGCACAGAATCAAAAACAAGAAAGGAAAAAAAATGAGGGAAAACATGTGATCTGATCTCCCATTTTTTCAAAAAAAAGAAAAGGAAACTAGCTGATTTATTGGACCTGGATTGCGGATGAAATCTTTAAAAATCAAACGAGATTAAATGCCCTATTTTCAAAGTTCAAAATCAGGATGGATAGAGATATTGTTAGTGAAAAGGCGTAGGACCCATAATTGGAAAGAGGCGTGTCTCCGATGGTTATATAGAGGGAGCTTGTTTGACTCTTTTGTTTTGAGTGCAGCCATTCCAAAACACAACACACAAAACACAAAACACAAAACAGTCATCAGAGCGAGTGAGAAAGGAAGGAATGGGCGCCTGCAAATAAAAGGGCACCAAAAAGAAGAAGATTGAAACTTTGTGTGATTTCACCGCAAACAACCAACCAACCACTGCCCCTGGCAACAGCAACACAACCAAAAGAGAAAAGAAAAGGTATTTTGCCCATGATGTCACCCACACAAAGACTTCTCAATTGTGTTTTTGTTTCACTCTCTGCAACTGCACACAGTTACATATTTGTTGTTTGGATAGAGAGAAGAGAAAAGAAAAGAAAGGAAAATCCCAATTTCTCCATTGTTGATGGATGATGTTATGTATGAGCCCAGATATTAATAGTTGGGGAATTTGTGGAGAAATTGCAAGTGGGGATTTCAATCTGAGCTGTCGTTTTTGAATGCCCAGCAAGTAGTAGTAGTAGTTGTTGGGTTGGGTTGGGTTGGGGGGGTGATGGGACCAACTGACTCGTCCTGCAGTGGCACCTCCTTTTCTGGATATTTCAGGATAACCCATCAACATCATCAGCCCATTATTTCGTTGCGTGCCCTTTGTAAATGTAAATTTCGCACTCCCTTTTGGGGGCTTTTTTTGTTTTGTTTTTGTTTTTGTTTTTGTTTTCTCAGTTTGATGATTTCATTTTTCTCCTTTTTATTTTGGGTTTATCTAATTCTGGAGGCTGCCTCCCTCCCAGTTTGTCTTTATTAGGCTGCTCTAGTTCTGTTTTTTTGTTTGCAGTTAATGTAAATTTGCTGTAAAATCGTGACCAACACTTTTGCTGCTGTAGTAAAATGAATAAATACTTGAGTTGTCGAACTTTTCACTTTCGGTTAAATCACTGGCAAATAGAAGCTAGGACACACACGGGGAGAAGCAGAGAGAGAGAAAGCAAGGTCTTGAGTCCTCAAGGTTAGGTTTTGCTTCCCTGCTAATACAATTCTATAACACTGGTTTTGAAAGTAAAGCTCCTTCCTTGTTAGCTAAACTGCCACAATTTTATAGTTTAAGATCCCAATTCCCAAAGTAGGTAGGTTTTCCCTAGAACAATGGTTGAACAACAGGGATTGCCAAGAGTTCCACTCGTGGTTAGTGATTGGGGTTCCACCGTTTTATGTTGCGCTTGTTCACTGAGAAGAAATGCGTGTAATTTTGGATGGGGTTCTTCAAATAACATGGATTCTACTTTATGTAGAATTTCCAGTTTTGCTTTCACTTTTCGAATCTCGTCTTTTGTTTGAGGTGAAATTTTACCAACTGGGACTTGGATTTGGGACATCTATTCTCTTGCATACTCATGTACCATATGGTTGAAGTCCCCCATCACTTTGTTTGTTAGTGATTGGGGGGGAATGAAGAATAAAGAGATTGCTGATTGTGGTGGTTTTACAGTTTTCTTAAATAAGAGTAAATTTAAAGAATAAAGAGGCTGCATCTAAACTGTAAAATTGAGTTTGAATTGGAGCAGCAGATAATTCCTTGTGGACCTGTGTTGTTAAAACAGTTCATATCGTGGGGCTGCTGAGAACTCGGATTTTGTGTTGGTAGATGGCAGTATTGATTACTACTCTTGTCCATCCAAGGCTTCTAGGTTTTCTTCGTTGTAAGATTATTTCATGGTCTCTTCCACGTACCTCGAAGTAAAACCTCAATTACCATTCTACTAGGTTTAGAGCCGCATATTTTTAAACTACCATTTATTGCGTCTTTGATATTATGGTTTTCAGAGATTTCTCATGGTCTAACTGAAGTTTGTTGCCTTTTCGTTCATCAATAGGTCAGCAATTCAGAAGAGACCAATTCTTGAATTGTGGAGCAAATCACCATCGAAACATCACATACTTCACTGAGTTTTTGGGTTTCTATTGGAACTGGTCTCTGGTTTAGCATCTTTGGCTTTCTCTGGTCTGCTTGCCTTTGCTCTTGCTTACTTCGGTGACCTGACGTATCTGATTCCCCTAACTTAGCCCACCATCATAGAAGTTGTTACTGGTAATCCCCTCATAAAATACTTTTGAATCCAAGTCCCAAGAACTGTTTTAGAAATCTAATAGTTTTAGGCTTGGGCAGAGCAGTTTACTGGACTAATTTTTCTCTCTTCTTCTTGGACAGCGGAGTCAAACAAGACAACGTAGATGACTCTGGATGAAGTGGGTAGTTGCTCCTTGTGGAGTCGAGAGCAGGATAAGGCATTTGAAATTGCCCTGGCAACTTATCCTGAGGATTCTTCAGATCGGTGGGAGAAAATCGCAGCTGATGTACCAGAGAAAACCCTGGAGGAGATAAAGCACCACTATGAACTCCTAGTCGATGACATAAACCAGATCGAAGCTGGTGTAGTGCCACTGCCTTGCTACAATTCTTCTCCAGAGGGCTCGACAAGCCAGCTCAGTGATGAAGGAACCAATAAGAAAGGTGGACACTCCGGAAACTATGGCAGTGAATCTAATCATGGAAGTAAGGCTTCAAGGGCAGATCAGGAACGCCGAAAGGGGATTGCTTGGACAGAGGATGAACACAGGTAAATATCTATCTGCTGATTTAATTATTGTTTCCCTAATCATAGGTGGCATTTGTGGAAGTACTAAATGAAGCTAAAAATTGGTCATAATCAGTAGTAGAAATACTTCTGAATCGTTTATCAAAACTTTTCCTACAAGTGCAAGTTTATGGTTTTAAGTTTGTTTACCCAATAATAATTTCCTCTGAAGTTAATGGCGATTATAGTTTGTTGAACTGTACTGTGTCTAGTTGTTTACCTGTAGCAGAACGTCCACAATTTAAGTATTTCTTTTATGTTATCTCTGCTAAATGCATGTATTTGTTCAATAATTCAGTATTAGTCATCAAGCTCATAGCCAATAGGTTATCCTGTTGTACTATGTTATTGAGAAATAATGGCAGAAGTGAAAAGTACTGTATTCATGTTAACGCATCTCTAGCATGGTAGTTAACTCTATCCTCATTCATCTATTTCATATTGATTTGATGTTTGATTTTGTTTTCTTAAGAGATTTTCTGTTCCGTGACAGACAGATTACTGTTTTATTATAGATTTATCTCCTGGGTCATTATAGACTAGTAGTTGAATATTGAAAAAATACAACTTCTGGAAGAAAGAAAAAGATTGCAAATAATATTCGCGTGGTATTTGGATATATTTCTAGAGTAGTAAATGAACATTATTAGATGAGTGCATCATTGGTTCGAATTCCTTTTCTGATCGAGTGTTAGTTTATTACCCCCTCTTCCAACAGCTCCTTTTCCAAATGCATCCAAAGGATGACATTTTAAGCTGTATTTAGTTCCGACTAATATTCTAAAACATATGGAACTGTGCATTTGATAATCTTGTAAAATACTTACAGAGGTGGCATTTCATCTTAAAAAGCTGCAAGGATTGTTGGAACGCCAAAATGTAAGGCTTTTAAAATAACAGGAGACATCCCTGAAAAAAAAGTATAGTAAAATCTGTTCAGATTCATAGCTTATATTTCCTATAGTAACCAGCTGACCATGTTATCATATTTATGTCCTGATCCAAGTGTTATCTGGTCAGACATTTATTTCCTTCTGCTCTCTCTAAATGAATTCTCAAACACTCTGCTTGACTTATATATACAAGGGATCTTATCATTAGCGAATACCTTACTGTTTCTCAAGGTAGTCATGTTACTCTTGTGAGCCTCCAACATATAGGTTCTCAAGCTTTTGCGCACCCCAAAACCAAATTGTTCTGGTGGTGTTCTAATTCCTTTACACATTTCCAAGTTTGGTTACTAGCATCTACTGTGTTATGTCAAGAACATCTGCTGTGGTTGTGTTCTCTGCCATTGAGCTCCCTTAATACTTCAGAGTGAGTTCTTATGTTTTTCTGTTTTTGTTCTATAACAGGCTATTCCTTCTTGGTTTGGAAAAATATGGGAAAGGTGACTGGCGAAGTATATCTCGGAATTTTGTAGTAACAAGAACTCCGACGCAAGTGGCAAGCCACGCACAGAAGTACTTCATACGTTTGAATTCAATGAACAAGGACAGGAGGCGATCAAGCATACATGATATCACTAGTGTCAACAATGGAGAGATCTCAGTACCTCAAGGGCCAATCACTGGTCAAGCAAATGGTTCTGCAGTAGGTCCCTCTGGTAAGTCAACCAAACAGGCTTCTGCTGGTGCCCCAGGGGCTGGCATGTATGGTGCACCAAGTATAGGCCAACCAATTGGAGGAGGACCCCTTGTGTCGGCTGTCGGAACACCTGTGAATATGCCTGCCGGTCCACACATGGCATATGGTGTGAGAGCCCCGGTACCTGGAGTTGTTCCTGGTGCACCGATGAACATGGTTCCAATGACATATCCAATGTCTCACAGTGCTCACAGGTAATGTGAGATTTGGCAGTTTGAGAATGTACAAAGGAAAAAACAGAGACCTTGTAGCTTGGGCTTTTGCTGGGTTGTCAGGAATCGGACGGATCACTTTGCTACGAGTATGTGCCTCAATGATGTTTTACTTGTCTACTCTTGTACGAAATAAGCGCCATATGGGGAAAGATTACATGAAATTGTATAGGCAACTGTGAAAGAGATGGCGTTATTTGCTGGCAGTTAGAAGTTAGTATCCCTTTTGTGTCAGAAACATTCGTTAGCATTGAAAGGATGCAGGTGCTGAAGCCTGAAGAGTAGTAGTTGCAATAGTTGTAGTCTGTAGGAGGATCCTTCACATTCTATATTATTCCGGACATCATATCTTGGCCGTCGGCGGCTTGCTAGAAATTTATTTGAAATGTTTATTTTTCCGATTTGTTTCTCCTTATGTGGATGATAGTTGCAAGTGAGATGGTTTGTCTATTTTGGTTTTCTTGTGAATTAAACGAAGGGCAGGAGCAGCATTCAAAAAAGTTATATTCGACTAGTATCTTAATTGGTTACGAGCATTCCATATCTTCAAATTGCCATATTCCATTTCCCCACCTCCAAAATAGCATAGCATAGGGCCTTATGGCCTTTGGCATGCATTTTTTCTTATGATATACTTGTGTGGGTAGCATACTCCTGCCTACAATCATTTGATTGATTGAAGTTTGAACCATAAAGAAAGAATGCTGCAGAGCAAACCAGGAGCAGCAACACCACGACACTGGTTGTCGCCCAGACGTGTAAAATCCCCCAGGCGTTGTGTGCGTAGACTCTGTATCACCAAGGATTCAGTAAACCCGAATCGGCATTGGACCGCCTCCGAGATCGCTGCGGCGGTCAACGGGCGGATAGTCAAATGGGGACCTCCAGGAGCCATTTCCACAGACAGCAGAACCCTCCAACCCAACGAGTGGTTCTTCGCCATTTCCGGCCGCAACTTCGATGCCCACGATTTCGTAACCCCGGAGCTGTCCCGTAGAGGCTGCGTCGGAGTAATCGGCAACCGGGTCTGCGAGCACTGGGACAGGGGCTTGGTCGAATTCCAGGGCGACACCGTGGCTGCGTTGGCAAAGATGGCTTGTTATGCAAGGAATGGGCTCGCTGGTGAAGTGGTAGGAGTGACTGGGAGTGTGGGGAAGACGACTACAAAGTCCATGATAGCTTTGGCTCTGCAAAGTTCGGGATTGGTTGTTCATCAGAGTCATGGGAATTGGAATAACGAGATTGGGGTTGCTCTGTCGTTGATTGGGACCCCCAGGAATGCTGGGGTTGTGGTGTTGGAGATGGGAATGAGTGGCAAGGGGGACATCTTGGAGCTGGCTAGGATGGCCCGCCCCACCATAAGGGTCATTATGAATGTGGGCACTTCACATTCCGTCAACTTTTCGAGTTTAGAGGAAATCGGCAGGGCCAAAGGGGAGATGTTGACGGAAGCGAAACCCGGAGATGTGTGCGTTTTGAACGCCGATGATCCACTTGTGATGAGCCTCCCTGTACCATTTGGGGTTAACACGGTAACTCTTTTCACCTTTACTCAAGTTCTCTATGCAGCATTCTGCCAATTCGTCTCCTTTTGAGCTGAATCTGCATTCCTTCCCATGAACAGGTACTCTTTGGTCGGAGGGCCGGGTGTGGTGTTAGGTTGATTCTGTCAGAAAGCATAGACGGAGGTCTTGGAGTGAGACTTGTCTTAGAATACCGTAAAGAGATGTAAGCTGGTCATTAAATTCCTCGCTTGAATTGGGAAAGATATCAAGTAGATAATTAAACAGTTCAATTTGATTGTTGCATTGCCTTTACATGATAGTGCAAAGTATACCTTTCCAATGTAAAAGTTGTGATTATAACTGCATTACGTTTCCAAATTATGGATTTCCAACTACCAACAGCTGCTCAGTTTTGTTCTTTTTGTAACTGGTTTATAGCATAAAACATGATGATGATTTCTTGTTTGCATATATGTTAGCTAAGCAGCTTTAGTGAGATCATCAGATTGGTCAGCTATAAATTTATCAACATTATGCCTAGGTGCTCTCATGTTTACACTCATAACTGAAATTTGGTGGGTTGTTTTTCAGGGTAGAATTTGTGATACCTAGTCCTGGTTTGCATTTGGCGGTTAATGCATGTGCAGCAGCAGCAGTTGCGACTCTTTTAGGAGTTTCTCTTTCTGAAATTGGAACTTGCCTGTCAGCATTTTCTCCTGTTCACATGAGGTCGGAGCTTGAAATTGCTAAAAATGGGATCAAAGTAGTGAATGATGCTTACAATGCTAACCCTGTCAGCACCAAGGCTGCCATTGGCATACTAGAGAGTATTGATTGCAGAGGTAAAAGAATTGCAATACTTGGGGACATGTTAGAACTTGGTGCTATGGAGTTGGAATCTCACGAGTTGATTCTAAAGCATAGCTGTGGTAGTGCACATATTGATTTAGTTGGCATTGTTGGGAAGAGGTTTTATAGAGCAGCCAAGAATATGAATTTGCTTGAGGAGACCAACATTGTGTTTGCTGTTGACGCAGAAAGTTTTGCAGAGGAAATTGTGAAGAGGGTTGAATGCGACGATGTTATTTTAGTAAAGGGTAGTCGAGCAATGCAAATGGAGAAAGTTGTGAATGCCATTAAAGCTTTGGAACTGGGAATACAAATCCCTGTTAATGACCTTTCATAGAAATATTATTGGCTTCATTTAGTCTCTCTTTGCAATCTCCATTCCTCCTAAATGTCCCCTATGTGTGCTTAAAAATTTACGTTTTTCTGTTCCGAATTGTGTAGATAGTTCTGAATGTCTTTCATCAGCAATGCTGAATGCTGCTATTGTTAACTTGCAGCTTAAAACGTCATAGAATCATGCAGAAAGGTTGAAAGAGGATGTTACACCAGGAGGCAAGCCACCTTCTTCTATTGTTTGATCCTTTTATATACAAAATTCCTGTCTATATATATATATATATATATACTATGATCGACTCTTTTTCTTCTTTCCTCTGGCTTTAGCTTTATTATGGTAAAAAAAACCCATGAGAAATGCATGTGAACAACACATGTGGGGGATGGGTGCTGATGTGTCTTTCGACGTGTGAATGCCCTTTTTTCTTTACTTTTGTCCCCAAGCACACAGCTGCAGCAGAAACACAAACACAAAAGTTGGAGTAGCCAATTGCCAATTGTCTGCCGAGTCACCACACTAGCTTGGTCTTCGGACATTGCTTAGGAGGGAGGGACATTTAGATTTTGGAAACAAAGCTGATCTCAAGAAGATGACATCTCATTTACTTTTCCTAGCATAGTAATCTGCTAAGACACTTTTTCTCTTCTTTTTCTGCTTTTTTTTTTTTTTTCCCTGGAAACCAATCATGTTATATGCCTGAGGGTTTAGAGATTGAAAGATAAATAAAAGGTGTGTTCACTCTTTAGTCTTTAGAGGACATGGAATGCCAAATAGGCGATGATTCTAATTCTTAGTCCAGATAAGCATCACACTTGCACTTTTCCCTGTCAAGATGGTCAGACTCTGACAAGGCTAACTAACTGAAGCCTTTGTCTTTTGATCAATCAACCGACGTATACTTGACTGCATGTGGCGCATATGGTCCTTCTCTAACTGCCCTGCCGCCGCTTCTTTTTGCAAAGTTTGCGAGTGCAGTACCAGTTTCATGACATTGGCATCAATGAGGAGTTCCTGTTTTTGGTTAAACAGTGATGCATCAGATTCCCGAAAAGGGTAGAGCAATATTCCAGGTTGAGGATATACCATTACAGGAACTTGGAAATGAATGCCCAGATTGCTTAAGCAGCAGTACTCGCTTCGATCACTGATTAATGTTAATGCAAGAAGATTATATACTGTATAGCAGTATTGTTCAACCTTCAGTTGAGGAGGAGTACACATATAATATAGTAGGGCAGTACTGATAAAGGGAAGCAGTTGGATTAATTAGTTTCAGGTTGATGTATTGTCCAAATGGGTGATGAAATCTGCTGCAAAATGATCACAAATTGATTGGTATATCACTAGGTAGCTATATGTTATCTGTCTTAAATCTTCATTAATTAGCATGCGATTTTGGTTGGCTGATGTGAGGAATTTGGTCAGGAATGCCTTTCCCCACTTTCGCATATCTTATCATCTAGGTGAGAGGTACTAGAAGAACGAAGGGGGTGGCAAATGGCATCAGAAAGATAATCAAAATGGCAGCCAGCTCAAAAGGTTTCAATGACACATCCTCAATCTGGATAAACAGTTATAAATTCATTCACAAAAAGACATAAGATGATGCTTCTCTGATTCAAAAGCCTCAGTTCCCAACTAACCAACCAGGAAGGGATAATATAATTTTCATCTTCTCCTTTTTCTTCCTCTTTCTAAAGTGTTTCTTGGGCCACCTTGCAATGCCTTGGCAAATATGGCAAATTCAAAGATCATCAACTCCAACTCCAAACAAAGTGGACCACTGCTGACTCTACTCTTTCAATTTCAAACGAGGGAATGCCTGACAAATATACTTTGCCTCCCAGGTATCCACTAATTCATTATTTATGTGATCATTTCTACTATTTTCTTTCTTGCCAAGCATAACATAAATATATGAGGAAGACTTAGAGCTCGCTGCTAACTAAAATCTCCATCTTTTAAGCAGCCAAAGATACCATCTTTTCCCATTATCTTTCTTTCCTTGAAAAGTTTATCTTTAAGAGCGTAAGCGTGTGCCTTTATTCTCACTCATGACCCATTCCTGACTCATGCAACCTCAAAGTTAAAGATTCACCCCCACTATTCTCACCCCTTTATATACATCTCTCCACAATCCAATGGATCATCAACCTCTTCACTAAGCAACCTCAGCCAGAAATTCCTTTGTTTTCTGAATTCAGCTGTAAACCCTCCTCATCATCTCTTCAAATTTTAAGTATGAAGACTTCACGTCAAGGACAAGTTATTGGAATTCCAATCAACGCAGGAGCAGCTGTGGCAGCTGCTTACGCGTTTGATAAGACATCCAAGGGACTAATTCTATCTGATCCTGCTGCTATCCAATATCATCTTCCACCACCTCATCAAACTCATGGCTCTTCAAAATTGGGACAAACAGGAGGAAGAGTCAATTCAGTGCTTAACAGAGTGAACAAGCTTGGGAAGAAAGCAGACAGTTTCGCACACGGAGTGAAAGAGCATGTGAAACTGGGGTCCAAGATCACAGAGACAGTGAAGGGGAAGTTAAGGCTGGGGGCTAAAATTCTTCAACTAGGTGGGTTGGAGAAGGCCTTTAAGCAAGCCTTTAGTGTTGGTGCCGCAGAGAAGCTGTTGAAGGCTTCTCAGTGTTATTTGTTTACCACAGTAGGTCCTCTAGCAGGCCTCCTCTTCATCTCCACTGACAAGATTGCCTTTTGCAGTGAGAAATCCTTCAAGCTGTCATCCCCAAATGGAGAACTCATTAGAGTCCACTATAAGGTAACTTTTGATCTAAATTAATTAGCTCTCCAAGTTAATTGAGTAGAACTAAATCATTCAAATAAACGAAATAATTAACTTCGCTTAATCACGTGTCTAACGCGCCTAGTTGCTTGTATGTTTTGCAGGTGGTGATCCCAGTGAATAAGATGAAGGGAGTAAACCAGAGTGAGAATGTGAAGAAGCCATCTCAAAAGTATATAGAAATAGTAACCGTGGATAATTTTGACTTCTGGTTCATGGGTTTCTTGAACTACCAAAAAACATTCAAATATCTTGAAGAGGCAATTTCTCAAGCTTAGAGGAAATGCAATTCATGTGTTCTGTGCTAAAAAGGCCCCAAAGGGAGGTCATTTTTTTTTTCCCCCTGGAATAAATTAAGAAAAACTAAAAAAAAAGGGGGCAAAACCATTAACAATACAGGACATTAAAATAAAAAATTTAATTTCTTTTAACCCACGAAGAAAATTTCTTTTCCCAAAAAAAACACCCCGTCTCGCCCCCCCCTTTTATCATGTTATAATTTGAAGAAAAAAAAGAAAACACCCCCCCCGCACAGGGGTTTTAAAAAAAAAAGAAGAGATAACAAAAAAAAAAAAAAAAAAAAAATATTATTATATAAGGAAAAATTTTTTTTTCTAAAAAAAATAATTAGAAAAAAAAAAAACAAAAAAAAAAAAATTAAAAACAAAAAAAAAAAAATAATATTGTTGCAGTAATAATGAATTGCTAAGCCTTAGAGACAGAGAATCGTTAGTAAGAGAGAATAGAATAGATGAATAGAAGAGAGGTGTGTTTATCCTCCTTCGTAGTGCCTTTATTTATAGGGAAACAAGCTAGGGTTTCCACCAATCCCAATAGGAATGGGCTTTAGCTAATACAAAGTCCATTAGGTTTCCTACTTCTAGTTTACAAAATCATACCCAAATAAAGATTCCTACAACACTCCCCCTTGAGTGTGGAGAACTCAAGAAGTAGGCGCATCAGATCTTCGGACAAATAGCGTAGGTGGTTGATGAAGTCGTCGCGGCAGGCACTCGGAGGAACATGAGTCAACGGGGAATCCATGGGAAGAATGCTAACACTAAAACCTTGCCAAAGGAAAACCCAATGGGAAAAAACCAAAGGCGAAGGGGAAAAAGTGAGCATGCATTTGTCGACACTAAAACGCATACAGAGGTATGACCAACCCGATGTGGGTGCCTCGTTAAAAACCTTGCCAGGCAACAAAACCCAGTGGGAAAAAGTTGTCCTGTGCTAAGGGGAAAAAGAGTACATTAAGGTCAAGTGAGTATACTTCGGGATACTCCCCCTAAATTCGACAATGCTCCCCCTGAAGACTACAAACGTTGTAAATCAAATAGTAAACGCAATCCAATACCTCGAAGAAGCTTCTGGAAAGGTAGACTTCGATAAAGATTTGGTGAAGATATCTGCAAGGTTATCTTCGGGAACAAATCTGCTTGACTTCAAACTTCTGATGCTTTTGCTGATGTATGAAGTAGAACTTCAGGCCAATATGCTTAGTATTGTCGCCTTTGATAAATCCCTTCTTCAATGGTCAATACAAATGGCATTGTCTTTATGGAGAATCATGGGGACTCCACTAACAGAAGACAAAGCACAAGTATGCCGTATGTGCTCGATAACGGATCGTAGCCAAATACCTTCACGCGTAGCCTCATGTAAAGCAATGGGCTCGGCGTGGTTTGAAGAGGTGGCAACAAGAGTCTATTTCATAGACCTCCAAGATATTGCGGTGTTCCCTATGGTAAAGACATAACCAACTTGGGAACGTGCCTTGTGCGGGTTTGATAAGTAACCGGCGTCAGCATAACTAACAAGGCAAGCATCACTTCGTGGATCTAAGAGAGGTAATCCATCATGGGATGCGTAGGGATAGATGATCCCATATTCGCAGTACCTTTAAGGAAGCGAAAAATGTCTTTAATACCAATTCAGTGGTAGCGTGTAAACGCATCGCTTAACCAAGTTAATGCGTTCACCACAAATGAGATGTCCGGCCTAGTGCATTGAGCTACGTACAATAAATGCCAACTGTACTTCGATATGAGACTTCGGGCACCAATATCGGTTCATCATCCTCCATAGTACGGTATGGATCATGCTAGGCATCTAGCGAACGGACAACCATGGGTGTACTCGAAGGCATCGCTTTATCTCCAATGAAGCGACGCAACGTCTTCTGGATGTAATTCGATTGATGCACGATGATGCTATCAATTCGATGCTCGAGCTTCAGGCCGAGGTAGCATCGAGTTATCTCAAGTTCTTCAGGAACTTCCATGTATATCTCAAGATCCCAATAGAGATATGTAGTAACCACATTCATGAGCTGCATATTCAGTTCTTTGGGAAACTACCAAACTGATAAGGTAGTGGAACGTGTAACGTCCTTTGCACGGGAATATATTTCCTTGTAATCAATGTAAGGGCGAATGAGAGAAGCCTTTCACCAGAAGGCGTGCATTACATTGCACTGTTTCATTCTTCTCATTACGCTTCCTTACGAATCCACATGTAACCTACAGGGTTCACATTGGGAAGTGTGGGAACTGCAGGTCCAAACACTTTTCTCTTTACTAAGGAACATAATTCAACATGCATTGTTTCTTTCCATTTGACCAATCAGTTCAACGTTGTGCTTCATCAACGGAACACGGTTCGATATCGTCGCACTTTGTGATTCAGTGGCCACTGCTTTAAGCAAAGATATCATCGATGATAATCTCATTTCGATTCCATAACCTCATCGGACCGAGATCTTCTGGTTCTCGGGAGTTTTGGATTTGGGATATCACCCTGGGACGTCTCCAGGACACTTCCATAATCCTGCGCAATTCATGAGTTGGGATCGATTGAGATGGCGATAGGATTCGATTGTGCCATAGTTCTCCTCTTCCGGGGAGTGAATCCTTCGAACCGAATTTGCCTCGCTTCTGGCCGAAGAGAGAGGATTGGCTAGCCGCCGATGAACTTCGTTCATCAGGAACGGAACGTCATACCGGACGTTGCATCCTTCGGGGATGACTTTGTGCCCTACGGGGACGTCTTCATTACAGGCTTGTTTGCAGCTGGTATGTATGATCTCGTCACTTGTTTCCAGGGATGAGGACGAGACAGAGTGGGTTAGTCCACGTCAATTCAAGCCGTTCTTCAGGAACGTTGACGTTCTTTCCTCCCCCTAACGGCGGGAAGACTGTCTCATCAAAGTGACTATTCGCAAATGTTGCGAGAAAGAGATCGCCTGTCAATGGCTCGTAAAAGCTCAAATAGATGGGAATCCATTCCCAATTGAGGACCCATATTGGTAAGTTGCGGCGGCGCAACTGGCACATAAAATTGCACACCCAAAATTGCGTAAGTACGGTGAATCATGCTCGTACCCAGTATCCAACTGTAACGCTTAACAAGAGTGGGTGGAGATGGGCCTAGGCGGACCAATATAGCTGCATGCAGAATTGCATAGTCCCACACAGAAATGGTCGGACTCGGGCCTTCCCGGCCAGCCTGACTTGTGTTTCTGCTAGACCATTTGGAGTATGAACATAGGGAACTGCATGTTCAATCTCAATCCTAAGGGACTGCAATAATCATCGAAAGACTTCGATATAAACTCTTTGGCGTTATCCAGTCTTCCAGACTACAACGGATAACTGGGGTGGTGAGCCCTCAATCAGGGTCAAGAGTTTAGCAAATGCAGCGTTTCGTGTGGACAAAAGACGTGTGACCAACGAATCGGTACATCAACCAAAACCATGAAATCTTTATATGGTCCGTGTATTGGTTGGAATTGTCCACAAATATTCCCTTGAATCCGCTGAAGAAAAGAAGGAGTGCATAAAGTATCTTTGCAGGGGATGGTCGAGTATTCCCACGATCATGCTTGGCATAAAGTCTTAATGTTCTGGACCTTATTCGACATTAGGAGATGTCCGCGTCATTCTTCCAGAATCCGGGTCATCATGTCGTGACCTGGGTATCCCAAACGGTCATGCCAAAGCGAGGAAGCATCAATTTCGGCGGACTTCAGGCCGGCCACAAGATGTGCTTCCATAGAGCAAATGGTTGTGCGATACAATCCATTAGGTAGGCGCTCTAACTTTTCCAATATACGTTTTCTGACGTATAGGAAAGATTTAATGCAAAGATAGTCCTTTCCATTCTCTTCAGAGGTTTCAGTGTGGTAATCGTTCATTCGAATATCCTTAAGACTCCATAACGTTCTTCGGGAACCATGTGAGTGTAAGGCCAATATAGGTCTTCGTTTAGGTATGAAGTTATAAATATATATCCATTCGGGGATATATCTCCATTCAGGGAGTATCTCCATTCGGGGAGAATAATGTGCATATGTGATCGCACAGTCTGCCAGACTACTAACTTCCCACTAAGCATACCGTAACGGGAATTAATTGAAATCGGTCACATAATTTAGGAAACTGCAGGTTCCAGTTGATTCAATTAATTGATATTCGATAACGATGTTCACATACTAAAACTAACACCAAAACTTGGATTTAGATTCTAACGGGAATCAGTACTCTCAAGTTGTTTCGGCTAAACGGAGCCGTTCCATGTCTCATTGGTTGCCTATCAGAAGGGTACTCATCAACGACATTGATGGGGGCACGACACGTGCGCGATCAATGGTTGTACCACAATAGTGATAGCATATGATTGGCTAATCTTGGTTTTGGGTAGGTTGAGCCTTCCCCTAATGCCCACTCACGCCATTATTCATTCTTCAGGAATGATCTTATCTCCCCCTAATGGTGGGAGGGCATTTGGTCTGATCCGGGTCGGCCCGGCCGATCAGACATGTGCCAAAGGATAGCGGTTTGAGCTTCATAAATCGCTTAGCATTTGCTTCAGGCAAAGGGAGCGTTTTGAGCGAGTGGATACAAGTATGTTATTCTTTTCAGCAAACAACAAAGTAGTAACCAGATCTAAGGACTTGGTAACCTTTTGCTCTCTATGTTGCTACTGCAGGAGCACATTAGAGGCATGATCTTCTGCAGGAGATCATTCTTGGTCAAGTCATCCTTGTAAAGCTAACGGAAAGATCAGATTCCATAAACTTTAGAACTATACTCAATCATAGACTTCAGGTCATGAGAGCATAAGTTTTGCCAATCATGTCTTGCTTCAAGCAAGTACGTAGATCATCTTCGTGGTGATCAATATGTGCTTCCAACGTCCTTACTTCGGGTAAGGAGGGAACACGTTGTGTTAGTAGAGCTTTAGACAAAATCTACATTCAACAACCTAAGAACTTCAAGTTCTATGACATGGTTTCAGGTTGTAACATGCAAACTTCAGGTTTTATAACATGTAACATTGAGTCGTAGACTCATAGCATATAACATCAAGTTATAGCGCATAACTTTGTGTTATGACTTTGTGTGGTGATGTTTTAGGAACTTCAGGTTCGAAACTTCAGGTTTCTATGATAGTCCACGCTCGAAACTTCGGGTCGAGACTTAATATGAACTTCAGGTTCAATTGTACCTGCAATTTCAAACGAATACAAACATACGAAAGGAAATGCAAGGAAACAAATAAACAAGCAATGTGTGGATATGCAGGACCAAGTATGTTAGTAGTGCTTATTAACTTCAGGTAAGAGCATCTACGAATAGTAAAATTCAAGAACTTCAGGTTCTATAAGATAACTTGGATATAACATGCTAACTTCGGGTTACAACATGTTTCACATATACTCGAAACTTCGGGTTCGAGGTTTTTCTAATGAACTTCGGGTTCATGTAAAACCTGCATAACACACACACACACACACACACACACACACACACACACACACACATATATACAAATATTCCAACAGAAAACATAAACAACTGATGGTCTAGGATCTTCAGGATCCGTTTTGATATGCTAACTGAGCATATAGGCTTCTGGCCCACTGGGTATCAAAATAATAGGTCTGCTGGACCAAGGGCTTGTGAAGGCCCATTGCTGAACAAAAGAAGAGGGCTGCAAGGCCCGGATCTGAGTGGCTGCGTAAGCCCAGATCCACTGGGAGCAGGTCCAACGCGCGGCTGCCAAGGCCTAGAGGTCAGGCCCAATGGGTTGGAGCCCATGGGTCTCGGATCGGTTCAGCGGCGAACCGGGTCTGGCCCGGTTGGTCTGACCGTGGGGATACCGTGCGGATTTCGTCGAATCCGGCGGTTTTCGACGGCGAGGAGCGGCGGAGCAAGGTAAGCTCGACGCGGCGACTCCCATGGACGCGGAGGTGGCCTGCAGGGCCCTCAACGGCGGCGAGGAAAGGCGCGGCGACGATTCGCGATAAAACCCAACGAGAACGAATCGGGTTCTCGAGGTTTTGGCGACGGAACGGCGTGGCGACCCTGAGGGGTGATCGGCGGTGGTTGGGCGACGATGTTCAGATCGTCGGCTACGAGCTCAGGCGTCTCAAGCGGCGACGACGTCGTGGTTTAACGATTAAAACCCAATCGGAGCTTTGAGCTCTTGGGTTTAGCCGATTGGGAGGCGCGGCGGCAGGACTGGCGGCGACACTCGGCGACGACTGCAGGTCGTCGGTGCAGGGCCCAGGCGTCGGAGACGGCGACGGCGTGCTGCGCAGCTCTCGGAGACGGCGAGGTGCATGCTGCCGTTCGGTGGCAGCGTCCGAATGTTTGGGCTTGGGGCTGGCGCGTTCGGCAGGGGCTGCCGAACACTGTTACAAACCCTAATCTGATTTTCTCCTCTTTGTTCAACATATTATTTCAACCATATCCAACTTGATAATTTGCAATACATAATCAATTCATCAAATCACAAAATTCAAAAGATAAAATCATATTTACTTGATGATTGGATTCAGTTGGATGAACGGTTAATTTCGTGAACTCTCGAACGGGAATTCGTCAATCTCCAAACGCGCAGCAGTAGAACTTTCGTGCTGATAACGTGTTGCAGTAATAATGAATTGCTAAGCCTTAGAGACAGAGAATCGTTAGTAAGAGAGAATAGAATAGATGAATAGAAGAGAGGTGTGTTTGTCCTCCTTCGTAGTGCCTTTATTTATAGGGAAACAAGCTAGGGTTTCCACCAATCCCAATAGGAATGGGCTTTAGCTAATACAGAGTCCATTAGGGTTTCCTACTTCTAGTTTACACAATCATACCCAAATAAAGATTCCTACAACAAAAAACAACTTAACACGCAAAAAACCCCGTTTCGCGTTTCGAAAATTTTTCCGAAACGTTTCAAGACCGAAACACAGAAACTTCTTGAAGCACGTATAGGAGAAAATATTACAGAAACAATCCGAAACTCCACGTGGAGAAAAATTTTGGCAAATTTTTTTGGGTTATTATTAACTCATTTCATAGCTTAGCATTCACAAACCTTTCAAATTTGAACTTGAACATGTAGTATTTCATTTGGATTTCAATTTTTTTATATTACGGAAATTTAGAATACTGATTTATATAAGTTTAAGTGGTTTTTAATTAACGTTTCCATATCATTTTTCTCATATCGTTTCATATCGTATCGTTTCACCATTCCCGTTTCCGTTTTCGTGCTTCATAGTTACTAAATTTCGGACATCATGGGTATAATGAAATGAAAAAAGTAGGAACATTTTAAAAAAAAATACAAATTTAACTTTGGATGCCCTTAGCCTTGACATCCAAGAGTCTAGGTTGTAATTGGAAACAAAATCGAAAGATTAGCGATCAAATCAAATTAATTTCCCTTTTAATAAGCAAACTAATGGACTAATAAACACGTATCCAAGCCCAGGCTGTGGCAGCATTAAAGCCTTGTCCACTGAAACTTTACAAACTGGAAATCAAATCACAAATGTATAGATCACGGGTCATATCTCCGCCGAAAGATGGATGGCCGAGTTGCCTCGCGATTCCGCAGATGCCACTTGGATTTCCGCCGAGATCACATGGCGAGGCATCCTCCGCCACGCGGCATGAAGAAAGACACGGATTACGGTTTCAGATTTAGCCCGACGTGAAGAAACACTCTAGTGTCGGCAACGATTCCTTCTTCTTCGTCCAGTTGACCTTTGTTTTGCTTTAGTTGCTCCTGTAAATGTTGTTTTGCTATAGGATTCTGGATTATTCAGAAAAAACTAGGGTTAGGTTTTTTGGGGACCAGAATTTTTTTTATTTTTTTTTTTTAGCCAAGAGGACGGGCTGATTAGGTCTTAATTGAATACATCTGTGATTGTTTGGGCTGTTGGTTTCAGGTACTCCATGGAAGCTCGCTGAAGAGGTGGTGGGTTTAGATGTTGGCAGAGGCACTGACAGCGGATGTTCTAGGTCTTTGAAGGTTTTACTCTTACTCGTTCAAGCCTCGTGGACAATTTTCTTTTTTTTTTTATGGCATTTTAATTGAAATTTAAGGAATAGAAATGAAAGCCTTCTTGGGAGAGTTTAATTTTTGGAAAATATATCAGACTGAGGCATTCTATGGCGGAGTGGGGACTTACATGTTTGTTAGTGTTGTGAATCTTAATTAGATACTTTTCATCTCTAAGTCAAGACAGGATAAGAGTGTATAAGAAGAATGGTTGAAGTGCAGTTTTCTTTTGCATCTATGTCTAGTTAGAATTAGTTTGCCTACATGAATAAATACTGTAGGTGAGGTTGGTAATATAATCTCAATAGGGACCAAGCCTTTCATAGATGATCGTAAAGAAACACAATAACATTTTTTTTGTTTTTTTTTTTATTTAGCTTTATCATTGTTTTCTGACAGTATTGTAAAGGAACGATAACATTTTTTTCCTCCGTAGATGATTGTGCAAGGTATCTTGTGATGTTTTTCAGTTGGTTCACTATCTTAGTTTAGGGTTTAAGCATATTAAGTATCTGTATTTAATCAAATTACCTACACTCCTGGTGTTTTTTGGCGTACCCTCTCCTTTAGGTACCATGGGAACTGTATTGTAATGCAGCCTCACCATACCCATCTGCAATGCTGTTGGATTCTGTTGACTAAGTTGTATGGCTACAACAATTGGGGATATTGGTGGTTAGTCTCTGTGAACACTTTCCACAAGTCATTATTTGATTTCAATTAGACTGTTGCACTTCAAAATTGCTATGCATTTATATTCTATGAAATATAATGGACTGGGGTGAATTCATTTTTAGTTTCAATGGTTGATTGAAAACTGCAAATAGTAATACTAGGCAGTATATCAAATTGTCAATATGATATGATATCTCATCTTTTCTACTGTTTTCACCATATTTGATCATATGTAGAAATTTTCTTTTGGTTGTTTGAAAACCTAGAGCACATATGATCTGCTTGTTGACTTGTAAATTTTATGCATCAAATAAAATACACGAATATGAGGGAATGAGTAAATATGAAACTCAATGTCTATGCTAGGTGGTATTCTGTACGCATACAAATTCTACAACAGCTCAAGGCTTGTTAGCTAATTCCATCTAGATTCAAACTCTGCAAGCCTTATAGATGTCCACCAGTTAGTTCCATGTGAACACCAACATTTCGAAGATGTCTTTTGGCCAACCATATTGCTTACCACGGAGGTAGAGATCAGGATTCCAACAAGTCCCAAGTACTTTACAATTAGAGGTGCCTAGAGCCACCGGCAATCGTCAAGAATTCTCAAGAAGAAGTCACAGTTAACCAGCAGAGAAGGAGATCAACGCCTATAGCAAAGGTTATAATGATTTTTGTCTAATCTTGATGGAACTGCCCTAGGATTGATGTTACCCTACATCATGAGGGAGGACTTTGTTGGTATACTGGCTGTGTTATTCTTCTTCGATTCAGAACTGGCTTGGATCACCAAAAGGGTAAAAGCTCGTTGTAGTTCAAATTTCGATGTTGTCAATATCTTTCATGTTCGGTTGTTCATATGACAGCCAATGGTGTTTTATACTTACTGGCGTATCAAGTTTGCAGCTGCAACAAACATACAGATTCAACTACATGCAAGAAAAAAGAAATCAAGTTCAGAGACGAGTTTACCTTTTCGTCCGCACCTGAATGGTGGTTTTTGTCTTTTGTCATATGAAAGTAGCCTTATTTTCAATGTGGGGAATCACCTTTGTGCAAGTTGCTCTTCCACCTCGAATCAGAAGAAGGTTTTGTTGCACAAGAACTGAAGAGAAATTCCCCTTGGCAGATAGACAAGAATTAAATAAAGAAGTGAAGTAGGTGGGCAAAAAAACTTACCCATAATGGTATCGGATCGAATTGAGGAAATTCAAACAATTCTAGCTGTTTTTGTCCCAAATCGGTCTGGTTTCGAATTGAGGAAATCCAAACCGTTGTAGCTGTTTTTGTCCCGAATCAAATCAAATCCCATTGGGATATCGAGTGAATCCTTATGCAAGGGTAGGTTGTGGGGAACATGAATTCTGACCGATCACTCTCCCTGACACGTTGTATGTTCCATTTGGTTTTCAGAGTTCTGGGGCACGACAAGCTAAGTTGTCATATAGAAGGCCAATATTTATGCATGCGACAATGTCGAATGCATTCACTAAATGGACACATATACATGGGTCTGCCTCACAAACCTACGCTTACAAGGCCTGCAACGACAACACTCAACGAACGAGCGATAACCATGGTGTGCAAATTAAGTCCCGGAAAGTGGGAGTTGTGACGAACTTTGTCACTAAATCCAAGGATGAATGACACCATAGAATAACTTATCTTTCTATTAGACCATCTCCAATGGTAAATGTCAAACTCAAATTTGACACCACAAAATACAACTATTCATCTATACAGATTTTACATTCCCCCCAATGCATACAGACTCAAATTTGACTTTATGGTTTGATTAATGGAGTTTAACCTTAATTTTTTTAGATTGAACTTTTTTCATAAGTTAATTTTTAACCAGAGTGTTGTAAATTAATTTTATGAACATTTCGACCTAAAAAAATTCAAAATCCAATTTTTTTTTTTTGTCATTCGGTGTGAGGCCGAGTTAAAACGAGTGGTGTAGAAGGGAAGAATCAAACAATTGATCGATCTAGTCATTCAGACTCCATTATTTGGGTTCAATAATTTCTTCTTTTCCTATTGAATTCTCTTGCATCTCCTACCACTCTTTATAAAAACACACTGACATAACTTAAAAAATTTTGTAGAATGCATGAAACAAACACATTGAGTGGTCTTATCAATCTGACTCAATTGATGATTAAGAAAGAAATGAGTGGGTATTTATAGATTTTTGGGAAGAATTCAGACCAAAAAAAAAAAATTATTTTTTTTAGCCGTTGGATTTTTATTTCAGCCGTTGGATCTTTTTTTTTACCGTTGGATTGGTTAGAAATAATCATGGACGTTAGATTGAAGTTGCCCAGAAGAAAAAAAAAAAATCAATCTGACCGTTGGAGCCGTTGGATATTCAACGGTCAATTAATCTCTGCCATTCATTACACTCACATAGTACACTTGTATACACACAATGAAACCAAATTACACGTCCCAGATGCCCCCCTAATATTAATATATAAAAAGCTTTTTTTTTTTTTGCCCTTTGGGCTTTCTCTTTTGAGTCCAGACTCAAAATGAGTCTCAAATTTGAGACCCAATTTGAGATTTTCTCAAATTTGAGTCCCAAAATACTTGAGTTTTTGGTGCATTTGGAGTATTTTTTTTCTCAAATTTGGGTTTGAGATAGGTACCATTGGATATGGTCTTATAGGACATGAAATTCAAATGTTCTCCTATAAAGACAAAAGTACAGTTGTCAAATGGAGAATCACGATTCAACCCTTCCTTCCTCACGCGCTTCTTCTTGTAAACGAACCAAACACAAACAGCCTTATTCAAGACGCAGCAACCATCTCCAATTTCTAGCCGATACTGGTGAGGATGTGTCGAAGCTTCGAGACTCAATTCAAGATGAGGCGATGTACATTTGCCATAAATCAGAATCAATCGGAGCTCTCCTCCAACAAAACATCGGCGTTGGGGAGAGGGGAGAGGTTAGTGGCGGGAGCTTTCTGTCGGCGAAGTGTTAGTTTGTCTTTCAATTTTATTTTAACTTTCAAAATCACAAAAAATAATGTTTGGGTTTCAAAATAAAACTATTAGGTTTTTATGAAATTTTCTCTATAATGTGTGGATAATTTTGGAAGTTTCAAAGACAAAAACATAGTGTTGGGTGAGAAAAGAAAAATGATGAGTGTAGAAAAGTTGTCTATCAACTTTATATGGAGAAAAATAATCTGCAAGGTTCTGATGACACAAGTGTAATTCTTATAAACTTTAGAACTTGATAAGACCAAAAAGATCAGTCTCATTATTGTTGTTTTAATTTTCTTGTTTTTTAAGAAAAACCTTGGGAAATACGCATTTTTCAGGCCCAAAAGTGGCTGATAGTTCTTGTGTTTGTTTCCAAAGGGCGTATTAGATATTCCCAACATTATCATATAATATTTGCAAGTTAGAAAAACAGAATTTTACATCAAAATTCGTGTGCTAGCAAGGGATTTTGAGCAAAACTGGTTGATATTCAAATATCAACTTTATATGGAGAAAAGGGATCTGCATGCTTCCTAAAACTTGGATGTAATTCTTATAAACTTTAAAACTTGATAGAACCAAAAAGACCGTCCTTATATTCGTTCTTTTGATGTTTTTGTTTTTCTAATAAAACTACCTAAAATATGCGTTTTCTAGGCCCAAAAGTGGCCGATCAATCTTGCGTTTGCTTCCAAAAGGGCCTACTAGATGTCTCCGACCACACTATCATATAATGTTTGCAGGTTAAGAAAATCAAATTTTACATCAAAATTCGTGTGCTATAGCAAGGGATTTTGAGCAAAACGAGTCGATATACAAATTTCAACTTTATATTGAGAAAAAGGATCAGCATGCTTCCGATAACTTGGGTGTACTTCTTATAAACTTTAGAACATGATAGAACCAAAAGACCAGCCTTATTTTCGTTGTTTTGATGTTCTTGTTTTTCTACTAAAACGGCCCAAAATATGCATTTTCGAGGACCAAAAATGGTCGATCGATCTTGCATTTGCATCCAAAGGGCCGATTAAATGTTCCCCACAACACTATCATATAATCTTTGCAGGTTAAGAAAATCAAATTTTACATAAGAATTCGTGTGCTATAAGCAAGGGATTTTGACCAAAATGGGTCGATATTCAAATATAAAGTTCATATGGAGAAAAAGGATCTACAAGCTTCCGATAACTCGAGCATAATTCTTATAAACTTGATAGAACCAAAAAGACCAGCCTTGTTTTCGTTGAATTCATATTCTTATTTTTCTACTAAAACTGCACAAAATATGCGTTTCGAGGCCCAAAAGTGCCCGATCGATCTTGCATTTGCATCCAAAGGGCCTACTAGATGTTCCCCACAAAACTATCATACAATCTTTGCAGGTTAAGAAAATAAAAATTTACATCAAATTCGTGTGCTATAGGAAGGGTTTTTGAGCAAAACGGGTCGATATTCAAATATCAACTTTATATGTGGAAAAACAATCTGCATGCTTCAGATAACTCGGGGTTACTTCTTATAAACTTTAGAACTTGATAGAACCAAAAGACCAACCTTATTTTTCGCTGTTTTGATGTTCTTGTTTTTCTACTAAAACAGCCTGAAATATGCGTTTTCGAGGCCCAAAAGTGCCCGATTGACCTTGTATTTGCATCCAAATGGCCTACTAGATGTTCCCCACAAAACTATCATATAATCTGTGCAGGTTAAGAAAATCAAAACGAGCCATATAATTTGGGTGCTATAGCAAGGGATTTTGACCAAAACGAGTCGATATTCAAATATCAACTTAATATGGAGAAAAAGGATCTACATGCTTCTAGTGCACTTCTTATAAACTTTAGAACTTGATAGAACCAAAAAGACAAGCCTTGTTTTCGTTGTTTTCATGTTCTTATTTTTCTACTAAAACTGACCAAATATGCATTTTCGAGGCCCAAAAGTGCCCAATCGATCTTGCATTGCAATCCAAAAGGCCTACTGGATGTTCCCCACAACACGATCATATAATCTTTACAGGTTAAGAAAATCAAATTTTACATCAAAATTCGTGTGCTATATAGCAAGGGATTTTGAGCAAAACGAGTCAATATTCAAATATCATCTTTATATGTAGAAAAAGGATCAGCATGCTTCCGATAACTTGGGGTACTTCTTATAAACCTTAGAACTTGATAGAACCAAAAGACCAACCTTATTTTTTGTTGTTTTGATGTTCTTGTTTTTCTACTAAACCAGCCTGAAATATGCGTTTCGAGGCCCAAAAGTGCCTGATTGATCTTGCATTGGCATCCAAAGGGCCTACTAAATGTTCCCCGCAACACTATCATATAATCTTTGCAGGTTAAGAAAATCAAATTTTACATCAGAATTCATGTGCTATAGCAAGGGATTTTGAGCAAAATGGGTCGATATTCAAATATCAACTTTATATGTAGAAAAAGGATTTGCATGCTTCCGATAACTCGAGGGTACTTCTTATAAACTTTATAACTTGATAGAACCAAAAGACCAGCCTTATTTTTCGGTGTTTTGATGTTTTTGTTTTTCTACTAAAACGGCTCGAAATATGCATTTTTCGAGGCTCAAAAGTGCCCGATGGATCTTGCATTTGCATCCAAAGAGCCTACTAGATGTTCCCCACAACACTATCATATCATCTTTGCAGGTTAAAATGAAATTTTACATCAGAATTCGTGAGCAAGAGATTTTGAGCAAAACGGGTCAATATTCAAATATCAACTTTATATGTAGAAAAAGGATCTGCATGCTTCCGATAACTCGGAAGTACTTCTTATAAACTTTAGAACTTAATAGAACCAAAAGACCAGCCTTATTTTTTGTTGTTTTGATGTTCTTATTTTTCTACTAAAACGGCCCGAAATATGCGTTTTCGAGGCCCAAAAGTGCCTGATCGATCTTGCATTTGCATCCAAAGGGCCTACTAGAAGTTCCCCACAACACTATTATATAATCTTTGCAGGTTAAGAAAATCAAATTTTTTTATCAGAATTCGTGTAGCAAGGGATTTTGAACAAAACGGGTCGATATTCAAATATCAACTTTATATGTAGAAAAAGGATCTGCTTGCTTCTGATAACTGGGTTGTACTTCTTATAAACTTTAGAACTTGATAGAACCAAAAGACCAGCCTTATTTTTCGTTGTTTTGATGTTCTTGTTTTTCTACTAAAGCGGTCTAACATATGCGTTTTCGAGGCCCAAAGTGGCTAATCGATCTTGCATTGGCATCCAAAAGGCCGACTAGATGTTCCCCACAAAACTATCAAATAATTTTTGCAAGTTAAGAAAATCAAATTTTACATCATAATTCGTGTGCTATAGCAAGGGATTTTGACCAAAACGAGTCGATATTGAAACATCAATTTAATATGGAGAAAAGGATCTACATGCTTCCGATAACTCGGGTGTACTTCTTATAAACTTTAGAACTTGATAGAACCAAAAGACCAGCCATATTTTCGTTGTTTTGATGTTCTTGTTTTTCTACTAAAATTGCACAAAATACTTATTTTTGATGCCCAAAAGTGGCTAATCGATCTTGCGTTTGCGTCCAAAGGGCCTTCTAGATATTCCCCATAACACTATCATATAATGTTTGCAGGTTAAGAATATCAAATTTTACATCAGAATTCTTGTATAGCAAGGGATTTTGACCAAAAAGAGTCGATATTCAAATATCAACTTTATATGTAGAAAAAGGATCTGCATGCTTCCGATAACTCGGGGGTACTTCTTATAATCTTTAGAACTTGATAGAACCAAAAGACCAGCCTTATTTTCGTTGTTTTGATGTTCTTGTTTTACTATTAAAATGGCCCGAAATATGCGTTTTTTGAGGCCCAAAATTGGCCGATCAATCTTGCATTTGCATCCAAATGGCCTACTAGATGTTCCCCACAAAACTATCATATAATCTGTGTAGGTTAAGAAAATCAAATTTTACATCAAAATTCGTGTGTTATAGCAAGGGATTTTGAGCAAAACGAGTCTATACTCAAATATCAACTTTATATGTAGAAAAAAGATCTCCATGCTTTTGATAACTCGGGTGTACTTCTTATAAACTCTAGAACTTGATAGAACCAAAAGACCAGCCTTATTTTTCGTTGTTTTGATGTTCTTGTTTTTCTACTAAAACGGCCCAAAATATGTGTTTTCGAGGCCCAAAAATGCCCGATCGATCTTGGATTTGTATCCAAAGGGCCTACTAGATGTTCCCCACAACACTATCATATAATCCTTGCGGGTTAAGAAAATCAAATTTTACATCAAAATTCGTGTGCAAGGGATTTTGAGCAAAACGAGTCGATATTCAAATATCATCTTTATATGTAGAAAAAGGATATGCATGCTTCCGATAACTCGGGGGTACTTCTTATAAACTTTAAAACTTGATAGAACCAAAAGACCAGCCTTGTTTTTGTTTTTTTTCATATTCTTATTTTTCTACTAAAACGGCCCAAAATATGCATTTTCGGGGCCCAAAGATCGATCTTACATTGGCATCCAAAGGGCCTACTAGATCTTCCCCACAACACTATCATATAATCTTTGCAGGTTAAGAAAATCAAATTTTACAGCATAATTCGTGTGCTATAGGAAGGGATTTTGAGCAAAACGAAACGAGTCGATATTCAAATATCAACTTTATATGTAGAAAAAGGATATGCACATGCTTCCGATAAGTCGGATGTACTTCTTATAAACTCTAGAACTTGATAGAACCAAAAGACTAGCCTTATTTTTCGTTGTTTTGATGTTCTTATTTTTCTACTAAAACGGCCCAAAATACTATCATATAATATTTGCAGGTTATGAAAAGCAAATTTTAAATCAAAATTCGTGTGCTATTACAAGGGATTTTGAGCAAAACAAGTCGATTTTCAAATTTCAGTTCTCTATGGAGAAAAAGGATCTGCATGTTTACGATAACTCGGGTGTAATTCTTATAAACTTTAGAACTTGATATAACTTAAAAAACCAGCTTTGTTTTCATTCTTTTGATGTTCTTGTTTTTCTACCAAAACTGCCTAAAATATGTGTTTTCTAGGCCCAAAGTGGCCGATCCATCTTGCATTTGCTTCCAATGGGCCTACTATGCAAACACAAGATCGATCGGCCCTTTGGATACAAAATTTAGTTTTGTCAAAATCTTGTGATATAATTTGGTTGTCAAAATTTTGTGACAAAATTTGATTTATCATAACCTAATGACCAATTTAATTTTATCACAATCTTATGAAAAAATTTTATTTGTCACAACCTTGTGACAAAACACAAAATTTAGTTTTGTCACAAGATTGTGACAAAATTTAGTTTTGTTACAATATTGTAATAAATTTGATTTTGTCATCGTCTTGTGATTAAATTTGGTTTGTCACAACTTTTTGACAAATTTAGTTTCATAAGGTTTGACAAAATTTTATTTTGTTACAAGTTGTGACAAAATTTGATTTTATCTATTTTATCACAACCTTGTGAGAATTACTTTTCTCACAATCTTGTGACACAATTTGATTTTTCACAACCTCGTGACAAATTTGGTTATGTCACAAGTTTGTCACAACCTTGTCACAACATTTGGTTTCATTACACTTTTATGATAAATTAGATTGTAAACAGAGATGTCGACTTTGACAAAAGCACACAACAAATGAAAAGGAGAAGCTCACAGATCTAATTTTTGCTTAAGAATTGTATACTTTGTGGCAAATTTAGTTTTAAGCAGAGATGTCGTCTTTGACAAAATCACACAGCAGATGAAAAAAAAACACACCATCTAATTTTAACTTCTATATTTTATTTATTTTATTGTATCGTGTCATATCAATCTAGCTAAGTCTAAATATATAACATCTTATCTTAAATACAAACCAGCTTTAAGTTTTTTATAGGGGTTGTGTCAGGTGGGTTTATATAAAAAAAAATCCCCTTTATAAAAAATAAAAAAACGTGTAGTTTGGTTGGGTTCTCTTTTTTGTTTTTATGGTAGTATTCAAGGCCATTAAAACTAATTTTCTTTATAACAAAAAAAAAGTCAAATTTTATTTTTATCACACATATATATATCAAAATGCCTATTAATGAAATTACTCAAGAGAAGTAAAAAAAAACTATAAATTACTCTAGATAAGAAAAATAAGGTTGTAATCTATAATTTCATTTCTTATTATTAGGTTTAGTAGCAAGAAAAATGCCATTTTTTTTTTATAGTTTTCAAGCATAAAAGAGGTTGATGTATACCATACTTATTAAATATAAGTTTTGGTGTTTCTCATCCTTTTTTGGAAGGAGTGTTTCTATAAAATTCTATTTTTATCATGTAAAATGTTAACTCTTTGACTTTACATATGAATTTTATCTATGAGATCGTATTTATTGTAGAGATATTAATTTATAGGTTTTATAATATGTTTTTCGTCTTCTTTTTTTTTTTAACCGAAATTTCCACCAAAATCGAAATTTTTTCCGGAATTTTCATAAATTTTGACGACCGAAATTTCCATCGAAACCGAAATTTTGTTCCTCGATTAGAATTTAGGAATTACGAATTAGAATCCGTAGTCTTTCCGTTTTTCTCCCTATTTTGTTAAGGTTGCCTTTGTTTCACGATTTGGGGGGGAGGAATGGGAAAAAAAAATTGCAAATCCACGTTTGGGTGAAGAAGAAGAGGAAAAGCATTCCTGGGCCCACGTAAAAAACTGTGGGACCCACGGAAAAAATGGTGGGAATCTCCCCCCGGTATTGTGATTCCCATTCCGTGGGAATCCAAAAATGGTGCTTCTTTTACCATTTTGCCCTTATAAAAAAATTATTTTTTTTAAAAAAGTAAGGATATAATTGTAAAATTATACTATTTAATACGAATTCCCATTTATTTTCTCATTCCCACCCAATATAACCAAACAACGAAATGGATTTCTTTTTCCCATTCCCACCCTATATTCCCAATAATACTATTCACATCAATCTTATTCCCATTCCCATCAATCCGATTCTTTGAACCAAACGCTACCTAATTGTCCAAAACACCAAGTTGACCAACTGTTGAAATAATTTACAAATATATCTTCTTCTTCCTCATTCCCAGAAACCCGCCACCGCTTCCTCCTCAATACCCAGCATCCTCCCGCCACCAAATCACCATCCATTTTCATTGAAATCAGTTCAAAAGTACCGAAACTCAACCGAAATCATCGAAACTTTGCCGAAATTTCGATGTTTTTCCGATAATATTGAGACGTACCTTGATTCTAACTTCGGTACCCAAAAAAATCCGAAATTTCAACCAAAATTTGGGGATTTCGGTCGAAATTTTGTTCCTTAATTCTAATACGACGAGGACTCGCAAGGCGGTGCGTAATAATGCGGGGTAAAATGGTAAAAGAGGAGGTTGGTGGGAATATTTTTCTTACGAAAATGTTTTCAAGGTGAAGGCAAAGATTTTCATTCGGAAAGCATGTCATGTCGTATTTTTGAAAGAGGCTGAATGTACTCGCATGTCGTACTATTTTCCAGCACAGGCTTAAAAAATGAGAAATAACAAAGAAGAACGGAAAATGCAACACGCTGATAGATATAAATATACAAATATATTATACACAACACACCAAATGTCCTTCCAACGGAAACGCATCGAGTCACCGTTTTTATAGGTTCTGAAAGAAAGGTACGGGAAAGGAAGAACTTGCTTCTGCTTCTTCTCCACACCTTTTCTTGGTCATCAATACGACGACCTTTCATACCGATCACTCTGTGAATTCCGCTTTGAAGGCTTACAGGAAAGGCTAGTAGCTCAAATGCACATTCTTCACCGGTTGCAACAATCTTTCAAGCTTTTTTTAAAACAACAGTGCTTTGAAATCTCTGCAGCAAATTTGATCACCTGAATCTGAATACCAAGCTCTTAAATTAACACGTCCGGCTCGCATAAACTCCCAGTAAAGTTAACTTTGCAACCTTCAGGAAACTGCAACCCCACTTCATCACAACCTGCCTTCGTAATCTGGGGGCATGACCTTACATCCAGATATTCCAGAGAGTCACAATTGTCCAAAAGCATGCCGATGCCTGCCACAGTTATCTTTGGGCAGTTACTGACCTTTAAAACCTTCAGAGTCATGTCACTTTCTCCACCATCTAAACCCTGAAACGCAGCATCTGTTACCTCCTCACAGCACCCAATGTCAAGAGCCTCAAGGTCTCTGCATTGAGCGAGAATGCAGCTTAAAGATGAGTCAGATATATTTAAGCACCAGTCCATGCGTAAGTTCTTGAGATTACTCTTACAAGAAATTGCCAGCAGTTTTATTGATGCATCAGATATATCCCGGCAGCCACCAATAATTAGTGTTTCAAGATTTTTACAGAATCTGGCCAAAGATAATATAGACTCGTCCCCGATTTTGTAGCAATCCAGCAACTTTAGTGTCTTCAGAGAAGATGAGCATGCCATGGAGACACTAGAAACTCCAATATCTCCAATATTGCTGCATTTGTTGACATCTAAAAACCTGATTCGTTGACATCCATTTACAAGATCAGTAAGGCCAGAATCAGTTATATTGGTGCAACCTTGGAGGCCTAACTCCTCTAAATAGTGACAATTCTTCGCAAGGGCTCGCAATAATATATCAGAAACAAATCTGCAGCCAGCAAGATAAAGGCCATGAAGGTTGGAGCAGCCCTCCGCAACCGCTGATAATCCTTTGTCAGTCACCCTTCTGCAATATGATAAATCTAGGGACTGCAGTGATGTTAGACCAGATCCGATTGCAATGAGACCATCATCTGAAATTCCTGTAAAAGAAAAATGAAAATCAGTAAACCAATGAGGTCCAAATGTTGAAGAACATGAGATTAGAGCTGAAAAGAAAAGTTACAATACAACGTCAAAAGGCATTCCAAATTCTGGAATTAGAGCTGCTCAGTCACGTAAGCTGCACTAAGCTAATTGACCAAGAACCAGTAACAACGAGATTTTTATGAACATTCATGCTTCTGAGACTGCCAAATGCACCCTCACTTCTATTGTCAGGATAGCTACATTGCTAAACGACTGAAAAAGGCCTTAATCTCTAGATTCTCAACTAAAAAAGGCACACAAGCGAAAGTTGCTTTGAGCAAAAGAACCATAGAATAAAAAGAAACAGGAGGATTCCTGAACCCAAGTTATTTTTTGAGCAAAAAAGCTACTGATTTGTTGGCTTATTAAGTTAAACATAACTCCTTTCTTATAAAATTTCACTTGTTTGTATCTGCCAAATCCGCTGAGAAGCGGCGTAAGTTTAATGAGAATCTCACACTACACAAAAGAAGCAAAAAGAATCTATCATGGGAATCCTTTACCGTCAAACACGTTAATAAATCCCAGAATCTAAGGTATCTGATCGAAATACAAATATACAGCGTGACACTAAAAAGAAAGAAAAGCGTGCCATTCAAAATCCAAAAAGAAGTTCAGCAAGTGTGACAATTGTTCACATCAATCAAACAAGCTCAAAGAAGACATCTTCATCAGCAGTACAAGTCAAACCACATTTTAACCACGATAAGTAAAAACAAGGGACCGAAAAAGTCGCAGACAATCGGAAAAACAGAAAAGAATTGTACCTTTGCAATTCTGGAGATTGAGGAGTCTCAAGCACTTGAATCCGTCGGCGATAACACAGAGATCAGAGTTGGTGACACCTGGATAAAAGGACCTGGAAACGGATTGGGAGAGGTCGAGCTCGTGCAGCCTGGAGAACCGGGCCGTCATCTTGCGAAGCATGTGAGGCCCCGCACGTGCGGAGAGGCGCTTCCTCTCGGTGCTCTGCAAGTGAAGCCACCTCTTGCACACCAAGCCGAACACCTCCTTGTCCCTCTGGCTTTCCAGCTTTCCCAGCACCCATCGCAGCTCGTCGTCCGTCAGTGCCTCGTTAATGCACGCCGTTGTTGACGACGGCGAAGGCCACGAGCACTCGGCTGAAGAAGCCATTGTTGCCGTTTCTGCCATTGTTGATGGAGGAACCCTAACCCTAGCCCCAATTGAAATTTTAGTTTTGGGGCACGATTAGGATTAGGGCGAACAGAGAGAGAGAGAGAGGAGTGGAAATGGAACTCAGCTGGGAGCTGTTGTCCTTGTTGTAACCTGTTCTTGATGGCAAACACGTCATTTTGCTGAGTTTGAGTTGTTAACTTGCGAGTTGGCTGGAGAATCAAAATAGAATATCTTACAGTCATGCTAATTAAGAAATCGTGATGAATTTGTGATAATTTTTAATTGATTTAGGATAATAATGTGACAATATAATGAGTTCATATAACTTATTCTCGACTCAAATAAGTTAGGGTGTCTGTCATTGTCCCCTTTGTCAACTTCCTGGTTTAATCATTTCTACATTGATTTTGCTTTACAATACAGCTTCGCATTCCATACCAAACCTTACACATGATTACCAATGTCAAAGATTACTAACCAAACATAAATTCTGCAATTTGATTTCTTAGCAATGGCAATATGGCAAATATTTGTTTGTTCATACTACAATTCAATCACAAATTCCCTATGAGGTTCACATAGTTGAGTTTTTGCTCTCTTTTAATCTTTTGAAGAAGGGTAAGTCAAATTTAGAACGTAAACTAGAAGAGAATATTACTAAACTAATCACTAATCACTAATCCCCATCACATTGCATATAAACAATCACTGTCATATATGCAATGCACTGACATTTTGATGATCAAGTTGGCCAATCTTTTATAGGCCCGTTTGGAAGTGCAGCTATAAGAGTACTCACTCTCTTATATAAGAGCAACATATCTAAAAGCATTAGAATGTACTCTCTGAAAGTTGCCTAGTCTAGCAGGTGATTACGCTTTAAAGTCACTGAAGAAGCACAAACCAAGAGCCTCTCTCTCATAATTCATAAACAACCTGGTACTCCAGTAACAAGTTTCATCGCACGGCAATTCAATTCGCTGGTGGTGATTCGCCAGACGGACTCTGTGCTTAGATAACACCCAGACCATACAATGGAGATCCGCATACAGATCATATAAGGTTAACAACTTAACATCCGATCAGGTAGAAAGATAGTAGGGGTCTTGCCAAATGGCTTAAAATTGTGCGTTGTATTCAAGGAGAATAACCTGTTATGTATATTTGTTTGTAACATGTGAACAAAGTACAACGAAAGAAAGATTGCTAATCCTCCAGTTGCATTCAACACTCTCTACACGAAATGTATTAATCAGATACTGTATAAATTTTGCGCATGAGAAAAAAGAATAGAGTCCAGGTTGGTGACTCAATGGTTTAGATTAACGAGACTGTTTGCAACAAGTAAGTACACAGTCCTCCAAAAACTGGGTTAGCTCAGAAGTATACAGTTTCGGCTCATTTCTGAAATGATCGACATGAGGTGTGGAAACAAAATTGCAAGCCCTAACCTCATGTCCGGCCTTCCTTTGCTGCTTTATGAATGATTCGACAGACCCTGCAGGGATGACCCTGTCTGCAGAGCTGTAGATATATAATTGCGGGCAGCTTGGTTGCCGGGTTGACAGTAAGCCCACAACATCAGCAAGCCTCCTGCAATGCAACAAGATTTCTATCACAAAAGAGAAAAATCCTGGAAATACTAAAAATCATTAATCCTCTGGCCTTGGTATAGATTGGATTTTTTACGACAGTAAGGTATGGCATGGGTCATATGCGCAGCATGGAAAGCAGCAGGAATTTTCAAAACAACCTCAAAGACCTTCTGAAAATAAAAAAGAACATAGAAAAAGATAGAATACCTGTTTACCGTAGGAAGATTCAAAACCACCCCGAAAAACTTCTCCAAAACTAAAAGCAAGGCTGCTTCAGTTACTGCAGGCTTAGGTGCCACTTCCCCCTTGCTGCCAACCAAAGCATCCACACCTGCTTCATTTGAGTCTGTGGTTCCTTTTGATGCTACACTACGCTTTTTCAGAAAGGCTGCAGAGAAACCTGAGGCCCAAACCTGCACAAGGTCAAGGATCAGATACCGTTCTAATCCAAACAGGAATCATGAAAACAAAAATCCTGATCCTGTAGAAACTGCAAGAGTAAATAATTCTCATAACAACTCAAAAAGCCATTTGAAAAGGGCAAGAATACATAGAAAATTACTAATGCATTATTAGCAAACATGCCACTGATACTATAATGTCCTACTTCTACCAAACTAACCAAGTCTCCAAACCGCAGAAGACACTGATAATTTTTCTGTTCCAAGTCCAATTATATTTGGCCAATTACAGTTACTTTATTGGTGAAAGTCAAATGCACTGATGAATGATATTATGCTCATAATGACAAGAAAAGACTCTCAAATCATTTCTCTTTTTCAAAAAACATCAGTTTCTAATTTAGGCTCTTTAGCCTTCACAGAACTGTAAGTTTACCTGTGGGTCAGGTGCTGCAACAGGTGCAGAATCCACAACACAGCCCCGAATCCTGCCCATTAGAGAAGGATCATGCTTCTGGAATTGCTCCAGAATACCTCCATACCTGTAGCGTGAAACCAACCAATGCATGGTAAGGATAAAAAACCAAGTTCTTTCCATGTATGAAAGTGAGCATCGGAGAGAAAAAGAGAGAGCAAGGACTCACATTAACCATCCAGTATTGCTGAAAGTATGAAAAACCAAGTTCTTTCCATGTTCCTCTTCTAACCAATCACCCAAATGGCTCACAAGCGAGTCAATGTGCTCTTCAACTTTTCCACCAGCTTGGTATTTGAGAATGTCAGCCATCGGCAGAGTGAAGGTAATGACATGAAATCCCCTTGAAGTATACCACTCGGCGTACTTCTTGAGATGTTTTTGCTTTGACCCCAGCCATCCTAGCAAAACCACCACCGTCCTGAACTTTGTAGACGAGCAATCCGAGGTGCCGGAAACATCAATGGAACTTGGCTCAGGCAAATGCCATCTGTAAGCAACCTCAGATGGAGGAGTAGATGTATCATGCTTATATGCAGTTGGCTTGGGTGCTCTAATCAAGTCTGCAGACTGATACAGATCAAGAAGAACAGGCGAAGATGCGACCGAAGAATACAGCGACTTGAGAGCGAAATTGGAGCCGGAGTGAGGAAGCGGGAAGTTGATATCGGGCACATGTAATCGAATTCTAGATACAAAGGACAAGTTTGCGAGCTTGGAAACCGAAATTTGTGAAACCCAGGAGGAGGATGAATCTTGTAAGGCGTTGTGAAATGAAGAATGCGTTGCATCCGAGGTAGAACAAGCGTCCGTGGTGGATCTGAAAGACGGCAATTTGTCGGAAATGTCAGCGGAAACGGAAGCTACGGCAACAGCAGCAGCCGCAACCAAGGGTCTCTGCAGCATTCCGGACAAATAAGCCATATTGGAATTGCAGCCAAAGATGTCTCATGCCAATATCAAGCAACGACAATACCCCATATAATCAGCCGAGCAACCGAATTTGTTGGAGAACCGAAAGGACAAAAACGAGAATCACCTGCGGAAATCACCACAGCCCACCAATAAGAAATAAGTGGGATTGTATCAAATTGGAATAAGCAACTCAGAATGGAGGCGGCCAAGAGAATCAGAATTGGCACGCGCATGAAAAAACACGCTAAGAAATCAAGAGGGGTATATTCGAGGATTGACAGAAACATATTCTTACCTGCGTGGTCGGACGGACTGGTTCAACAAAAGACCGGGCTGTCAATGTCGTTTGACAGCCCGATTCTCACCACGCGCCCCGGACACCGCCCGAGAAGCTTCTGTCTTTTTTTTTTTGTTTCCGAAGGCTTCCTAGTTTCCTATGGAGGGCGGGGTCCAACCAGACCAAATCCTCTGGTCTACCAAAAAGCACAAATAAATAAAGGGCAAGGACAACGAAGAAAAGCAGGGTTTTCACAGAGAATAGGAGGTCCAATAGAAGAGTGCCACGTGTGGGGACATTGAAGAAAGGTTGATTGCGCGAGTGGGACTCCCTTCCTTTGGAAAAAGGCAACAACAAGAGGTTCGCGTTCCCGCGATCTAGGACCGGGAGGAAAGCTCATTGGCGGAACAAATAATATAAAAAATCAAAAATAAAAAGAAATTAAAAAAAAAAAAAAGTTTTGTGGGTAAACTGATGCGAGTTCCAGAGAGAATCAAAGGACCGCATTGTGGGTGGGAATGAACAGACGACGATGAGGAAACATTAAAACTGAAGGGATAAAGTTTCTGATTCACAAATTAAAAATTCAATTCATACAGCAGAAAATTGCGGAAAAGAATAAACGAAACAATGACGAAAGAGGCTGACCTGAAACCGAAAGAGACGGATTGGATGAGGCAGCCAACGGCGAGGAATTGCCGACTCCTTTTTGCCTTTTGTGTTGGTTCCTTGAAACTTCTTCGGAGGGCGGAGAGGAGGAGAGAAGGCCTCGCCTCGTCTTGTCTTGTCTTGTGTGCCTTCGCTGCGTCACATAATCTCCTCTCTTCTTGTTGAGTTTCGCTTCTCTTTTTTTTTTTATATTTTTTTTTATACAAGTCAAGTTAACCGACCACTGTACTCTACTGTAGTGTATTTACTTCCCTTGAACAAACTTTTAAGAAAAAGAGCAAAGGACAAAGAGTCACAAGTGATATTGACGGGTTACGGTAACTTCTGCTTCTAGAATATCTCAAACAAACAGGATATTACTATCGAATATTCCAATGAGAAGCAAAAGAGTTGGATGGGGTGTCATGCAGCACAGGTCTTAGCCACGTAAGATGTATCATGTAGAACCAGAGAAGTAAAAATAAGCTTTCATTTCATCCATCAACTTTGGAAGAAAACAAAACCAAATTTGAGGAAGAATGGATCAAATATGGGGAACTCAAGGTTCCGAATCACCAAATTCAATGCGTAAGAGCCTCAAGTCCTGCGTACCAGCTATATTACATACACCAGCCTCGTCCATTTCTATATGGACATATCCTGTGTCAATAACCACACTACAGGATACTAGCTTATCATCCTCCCCGCTAAATAGATAACACTTCTCATATAGACCCTCCTTTGGAGCTAGATTTAACAAACACGATTTTGGAACTGACAATTTATGTTTGCCGGAAGGAAACACTTCCTGCTCCTTCACATTCAGTAACAGGCGATGTCGCCGACCCAAAAGCTGTGAGACATACTTCATATCTCCTACAGAAAGGGCACGTCGGACACGAGTAGAGGATACCTGTCCCCTGTCTTTCAAATCACCCGAGTTTAGGCTTCTCGAGCATTCATTCTTGTCCATAACAGAATTTATGATATAAGCCCCAATACCGTACTCTTCACACAACTTCACCAGCTCTGTCGTGTCACCGGCTGCTTTATATCCAAACCGGTAGTTTTCACCTATCACAATTAGCCATTCCAAATCTAATTCAGTGGACAGTGCAGCAAGGGCATGTTTGACTCATACCAAAAACATACGATGATAGTCTGCAAGAGATTTCTTTTTAATAACATACCTGCCACAACTCCACGCACTCCAAGTTCTTTGTATAATTTCTCAACAAATTCTCGCGGAGTTAGACATCGAACACTTGAAAATTCAATCTCAAACTCTGCAGGTGCCATATTACCACAGTATGGGGCCCACGAGGCAAGAACCCGCTTTCGATCACATTTTGCAACTATGGGAGCCCTGTTCAATTTGTAAAGACAATGCAGCTCCCCATAGGAATGTATAGTCACCTCAAAATGAATTTGTATTTGAAACTGTATTCACATAAAGAAAACAAAGAAAGATTACCTTGGCTCCCAACCCATTACTTCTGCCATTCCGACAAATGACAAGAGGAATGGAGGTCCAACCTTTGATGCTTGAATCGCAAGTTCTCGATGACCAATGTGAAGGGCATCAAATTTTCCCAACGCAACTATTCCTCCTAGAATGATAAGAAAAAAAAAAGAAATGAGTTACATTTCATAAGGTGAATGCATATAAACCAGCAGAGAAGTCATGATACAAAGAATAAATGGAAAGCCTTATATGAGGATACAAGCATATTGAACAACAAGTTTCTCCTGGGAAGACCTAATGAAAAAAAGAAGGATGCAGTCCATCACAGTTGCATCCATCTAAAGCAGATAATGGCTCTACAGGAAGAAAATTTATGGGAAACAAAGCTGAGAAGTGCAAAGATGCAACTTCTTAACTGACCAAAAATACAGCCTGCAACATCATAATGGTGCAGAGAAAAAGAAGCCCAATAGATGAACTTGGAAATAATCTATATACTCAAGCATGTTCTATTTCTTAAACAAGGATAAGTTTTGAAGTTATCTTTGGTATAAGGAATATTTCTGTTTTCTGATTCAGCATCTGTTTCCTACTCAAGATTGGTATCTGTAACTTCGTTGAGTCAGAAGCCACGCACAAACACAGTAATGATGTGTAGGAATGGGAACAAGCAATGTACATGACCTGGTACTTGAAGAGGCAGCTAAAAAGAATTTCACCACATGATAAGGAAAAAACTGTAATGGACATACTAGTGTTATATCTTACAATATTAAAACAGGGGCACGTTTCTTGATACTAAAATGCGATAGAAAATGCTGGTTGAACGAGAAAGAGGGAAAGTACAGGTGGAATGAAACCTGCCACTGAGGACAATCCTTCGGGGGGAAGCTCACGTTCATCTTCTCGTTGGCTTTACAAAAGAAAAGGAATCAGAGATTTGACCACAACCAACCTGCATACATATACATGCATGTGTGCATTGCTAAATTACTCAACACATCTTAAGTAGATTTGATTTGAATCAAGTTGAACGATACTCTACAACATTCATATGGTCCAATCCTATTTAAGAAACAGTGGTTTGCTCAATTTCAAGAGGAACAACCCAAGATCAAGGACAGAACTTGATGTCAACCCATTACCCAAAGACAATGAGAGAATAGGTTCTAGGCAATCAAAGGGAAAATTAAGAAGAAAACGAAGTCAATCGAAACATAAACAACAAGTGAACTGCATGATTCAACTAACAGAGAAAATCATCGTACCTAAAGCAATGGGAGAGGGTTTGAATGTCGGGGGGAGACTTGGGAGGAACGATAGAGCAGAAAGGCATTCGGGTGGGGCAGAGGCAGCGCAGGTGGGCGGTTCTGGTGGTGTTGTAAAACCCTAATCCCAATCCGAAGCCAAAGACGAAGCCGAAGCCAAGGTGCGGGGGGTGGCGGTGGAGGTGGACGTCGCAGTCTCGTAGGCGTAGATGACTCGATAAGGCGAGAGCAGCCTCCACCACTCAACATTCTTTGCAATTGCAGACGCCCACGCGACAAACAAACTCAACAGGCAACAGACAAACACCAAACGTTGCTCTCTCTTCCTCCCTTTTCGAGATTTCAAGCAGCGTCAAGTTTAAGTCCGTTAAACCCGTTAATTAACCCTTTTTACCGGCTTCCCAGGCTACACCAAACAAATGGCGAATGCCAAAATCTACACGTATGCGTTCCAAAATCTACATGCAGGAGGAAATGGAAACACACCGATGTATAGTGGTACTTTTTTCATACATATCAAGGATTAAAATTCAAGTTTCTATAACTAAAATTATGGAATTTTTAATACAAATTTTGGTATATTTCAATAAATTTGGATAATTTCAAACCTACAAAATTTTCAAAATTTCAATGGAAATTTTGTTCACTGCCTCAATTTTGCCTTGCTCCTCTTCTGTCACATTACATACTACTATTTCAATGGCACTTTTGGTTATTAGGGGGCTGCCCCTCACCTTTTGCACTTTTAAACTGTTTGGTAGGAACCTTTTCAACTTATTTTACCTATTCACGTGCAAAATCAATAGGGGAAAGGGTCAGCTAAGCACAAAGATTTCCAAATTTTCCTAGATTATTTATGTATGAAGATACTGTCATCGAAAAAGGTAGCATCTTGGCATGGCCCATGCTCCCCCAACTTTTTTCTCTATTCCATACTCGGCCTGTATATATTAGGGTTTAGGAGACAGAAACCATAAATGCAAATGATTGAAGACGTCGGCCAGAGAGAGATCCTTCACAAACACAAGGCCAAGTCTAAAAGATATTACACTGAGCCGCTGCGACGGCGAACAACTCAGTCACGCTCAAGTCCAGTACGCTTTGCATTGATGCTTTCGTTTCGATTCTACTAGGTATGTTTTATGACGAATTACAAACTGCTACCCTTGCCTTAGCTAGCTGGTGATAATTTGTCAAATCTTATGTGTGGCTGTTTAGGTAGATCACTATGTAATGTATGCAATGTGTAGGTGACAAAACATTAAAGAAGTAAATGAGAGCTAGTGCCAATGTGTCATACACTATTATATTATGGAAAAAGGCCAGGACACAATTTGGAGCTTACTTTGTGAAGCTGTAAGCTGATAAGGACGAGGCATTTCAATTTTGAACTACTATTTGCAGCAGTAATTTTATGGTAAAGAATTCACTCATTAACGTGATTGTCGAACTTGCACTACATATTAAAAAGATATACATACTACTGTAACATAACTGGCTCTACAAAGCACCGAATCGCTTGCAACAAAAACTCTTCTCACGATTTCTATGCAACCATATTTCTGATCTATGAAAAAGGGGCTAGCATAATCAAAGACAGCTGCCCGAACTAATGAAAATTACTTCTATTCATTTTGCTTAAACTCTTCATTTCTTTCTCATGATCTAGCTGTATCATCATCATTGATCAGGTGATTAATACAACCCATTCAAGAGAAAGCTCTTTATGTCCTCGAGCTGTTCATCCTTCCCCACCACTTCTTTTTCGCCCTGTCAGCACTACCAGCGCTTCCCCCTTCATTTCCAAGCTTATGCAAAATCAGCTTTGTCTCCCTTAGTCGTCCCGCATAATCCTTCTTCCAAGCCTCAAACATCTGCTTCAACCTTCTAAGCTCTCGGTCTGGATTCAGACTTGCTTCAACTTGACCAGATTTTACCTCCACCAAGAATTTGGCATCATCGCCGAATACTTGACTCCTCTGGTCAAATTCTTCAGTCAACCGGCTTATAACACTCAAACCTGCACTCATTGGTCTCACCCCATTGCTATCATGGCCTCTATGGTTACTTCCTGTATCCCAACTGTAGTCATGATCATCACTTGCATTCACTGATGCATCAGAATTTCTCTCAGAATCATCAATCGCTAGGCTCTTCTTGGCGATTGATAGGCTGGATTGTAGGGATCTCATTTGTTTCTGCCACACTTCTTCCATGGATTTCATCTTCAGCTCATATTCGGACCAGCGGCTATCATACTGTTGGAGGCGTTGGTGGAGGATGTCATTCTCCTCTTCCTTCTCTCTCAGGGCAGCTTCCGCCTTAAGAACACGGCGCTGTAATTCAGCTAGGAAAGATGACTTTACCAGCACCTCATCTGAATCACTAGCCTGTTTGAGATTCTCATTGTTAATTATTCCAACAGGGAATGGGAGAATTCACGCACAATATTGCTACCAAACTGAAATTACTAAAGCAGCGTTAATCCTGAGGATCATTATTATCAGGGCTAATATGACAATATGTTGAAGTGTGCAATTAGAAGCTACACAAGTTCGGGGATACTACTGATAAACTAGAAGATACAAAGGGTACAATGAAGGTGGAAAAGTCATAGGAAATAATGATAAAACAAGAGCACATTTCAACAGTCAAGGACTACCTTTTTGCTCCCAGGTTCCATCAATCCTACAACTCCAGAGCATCTTCTGACCAACCAGCCACGCAAAACTGCAGATATAGTTAAGACTTAAAATAATCAAATACACAGATGGAATAGTGTGATTGGGGTTGAACTAAAAGATGCTAACAAAGTCTGCAAAGGTTAACCAGGCTTTTTTTTGGCAGATAAGACCAGTTTGCTAAAAGCAAGTGTGAAAATAGCTATGCACACAAGGTTTTTTATTTGAACATATTAACCAGTACCTGTTTTACTCTGATTTTTTTGTCCATAAACTAATTGATATTCTCAAAGCTGGCCACCAAGCCTGTACTTGGTGAACAGACTTTTGTTGGCTAAACCCATTCGCTCAAGTACAAACCACTTTATCTTTACAAAAAAAGTTCAAACCGGTTTATCCAAAAAAACATTTTATCACAATCCTTCACATTCTTAATATAAATGTCGTTCCCTAAAAAGTTGTGTTTTATATCAGTACGTCCGAAGGAAGAAGAGTAACAGAAAAGGCAAGTACATGCACTCTTAGCTTTTTACAGATCTGTTTGTAAAGTAGGTTTGGCTTTGTAGCCAAGAGGTAGCTCTCCCTTTTGTAAGAGTTTGGGGCTTCAGTCTAATATGAGGGTGTACTTGTCAGGTTAAGATATTTCTGTTCTATGTCACAGAATTTAATGCTACACATCCCAGGACTTGGTTACAACCGAGGAACAAGACCATTATACCTGATTGGATTACGACTGATGCATCATAAATGTTCTTGAAGTCCTTCCTTGTTGTCCTGCTTTTCATCTGCTTTTGTATGACAATGGCAGCTCTATGCCTCTCTAATAAGATTCTGTACTCCTTTCTGATTTTTTCTCCCCTTACAACTGCATTGAGTAATTAAAAATAAACTTAAAAAATGCGACAAAATTTTATATCATTGACCAAAATAAACCATGAACAGGTTAGGTTCATACATGATTGAAGAGTGGTGATTCCCCTCCTGAGCTCCCTGAGGTGCAAGCGGGCTAGGTGTCCTCTAAAGAAGCTTTGAAAGCGTAAAATACCATGGAGGGTACGGTTTCTAGTGTCCTCAAGCACCCCAATCTGCACGTCACCACTATTATCAGCACATATATAGGATATGGGATGTGCAAATCCATGTAACAGTAACAGCAGCTGACTTTACCTGTCCAGTTCGGAAAAACAATTTTGTAAAGCCCACTTGATACATCTCTGGTAATACATTGAACTGATGAAGAATAGCAACTGAAACACTAAGTGGATCCTGTGATGCAACATTCTCCAGCAGAAGAAAACCATATCTGATGCAGTATTCAATAATGATAGGAAAAAACAATAACAATTAGATACAGAAGACAGGTACAGAGTCTTTGAAAGCTGACACAGAAGTGAGTATATCTTTTGGGACCTTCTCGCAAACTTCTTGTGAGACATTCGGGTAGGAAAGCCAGATCTTGATATTCGAACCACTTCTAGGACTCCGCAACATCTCAGCTGCTGCAGTACAAGTCCTTGTTCATATAGTCCAGGTGATTGATGATTATTGGGTTTGACACACCGTATGAAATGTGGAGTGGTGTTCTCTAAACGTTTCATCAATAGGAACAATTGAGCCTAAATACCAACATGAATAAGTTAATTGATAGAGTAGAATGAGCAGATAAACAACAACCGCCAAGAGAGTTCATATTTCACAGTATCTGAGACGGAATGTTTCCTAAAGGATTGAAAGCAAAATGTCATCACGCAGTCATGATAAGATTTTCCTAATCTCCCATTTTGATCTCCCAGACAAATAAAAACATACCACATAGAATGAAGAGAAAACAATCAAATCCTTATGCTTACGCATTTCCACATTTATAAATAGCATGGAACAGAAGTAGCCGAGCAATATGATACATTGCATACAGATAGGGTTGGCTTCACCATGCAATGAAGGGCTCACAGTGATGAACCAATAAGGTGCTTATTAGAGCAAGCAACCAAAATATGTGAGCATCTCAACTATTGATAGACTCTATACCTAATCTAACAACTAAGAAAAAGGTTCTTATTGGGCACATAGTTGTACACGTTTGAGAAGCATGCATATTTTCTTCTGTTATCGTGATTACAAAGCTCGTTCCATTCCTAATCATGTTCTTAGATACAGAAAAGCGTATACCTTAAATTTTGTTGCAACACTTAGCTTCTGAGAATCTACTCCACCACCTAATTTATATCCAACTAAAGGCTTCTCAGGCCGATTAATCATATTAGACGCAAATATCTGAGGTAACTGGCATGAGCATGAGGAGAGAAGCTGAATAGAATCCAAATGCAGCAAGTCTCTGTTCTTCTCCAAAAATCCTGTTGTGTCATATATAACCTGAGTAGAGGGGACCAAGTAGTAACGATCAACAGTCAGGTAAGTAAGAAAAAAGTTAATTTCTCTGTACTTTCAGATAAGGAAAGTACATTATTATTATTATTATTATTATTATTATTATTATTATTATTATTATTATTATTATCATTTATATTTGAAAAATATTAGCCACTAGAAACGGATGGTTCCAAATAAAGTTGTTCTAAACCATCAAAGATGAATGGTTTAAACCAGCAATGAATTTAAACCACTAAGTATTTGTGGTTTGAACTCATTTACTATTTTTAGTTTCCTATTTTTGAGAAGAAGTTGCGTATAAATCTCATTAGTTGAATGAAATAAACATAGACTTTCCAAAGGAAAACACACTTCTGCCTTTTGTTTCTGTATCGTTTAAAGGAAGTCCGCTTCCATAGCGAAGTCACAACTCTGTGGTCCTAACACTTAGGAATTCAAAGTTTTAAAATGCCTAGAGGTTTTGGATCAGTGGTAAAGGGGTGGATTGGGTTTGGTATACGTCTTAGGTTTGAATCTGATCAAGCAAGGGTGTCTCTTTAAATCCAGATAGAATTTAATGTAGCAGGAAACAACAAAACAACCATGAAAACAACTTAATCAAAAGGAGTACCTCTCCCGCATAATGACTGACAGCAAAAGCTTTGTCTCGTTCTCCTCTGAAACAAGAATTAGAACTGAGATGCTGCTTTAGCTTGTTGGCGAAGGTCAAGTCAGTACCATTTGGGAAAGTGGACTCCTCATCTAACAGGGACAGTAATCCCAACGGTCTCTGCATAAAGTATCATAACAAATTCACAAATAACTCCACTGAGTGCATATAAATGTACATTTACTGTAGCTGACAATTGACAGTGCCAGTACCTTTTCGAAGAGACTAAGGCAATCTTGGTTGTCTTCAAATTCAACCCTTGTCCAATCAATTCCGTCCTGGATATATTCCTGAGAAGTAATCACAGTCAATAAAATTGTTTCTACTAGCCTCATTAAATATCATAAAAATAAGAAAGTTCTTGATTAAACGAATTTAATTTAACTGGAAAAACAGAAACATTAATCAGGAATAATTTAAGAATTTGGCTCTCACGAGGCAAGCATGATATACTTTTTTTCTCTGTTCACAACAATTTCAGTTTCCTTCAGCTCATAATAGTTCTCCAACTAAGTAAGCACGATAATAGATTACATCAAACTTGTTTTTTCATGAGAGATAAATCAGGATGTCAGGTCTGGTTTGGACCAGGCTCTAAAGCAAATCTCATGCAAATTTTCTTTCGAAAAAAAAAGCAAGAAAAAGTCTTGGCAGAATTCATAGTTATACTGCCATGAAGGGAAATGTGGAAAGTTACCTCCTGCTCCAATTTGAATAAGTGACGATTGAAGTGTTGTTGCAATCTCTCATTTGCATAATTAATGCAGAACTGTTCGAAACTGTTTTTCTACAGAGAAAATGGAACACCAAATGTTAGTGTTAAAAATTTATAAACACAGAGAGGTCCAATGAAAACACAAATGAACATACATCAAATGATTCAAAACCATAGATATCCAGAATGCTGATTGATCTGCCAGTACGCCGTTTTCCTACTGCAAGTGATTTGTTAATCTGCTCAACTAGCCATTCAAAGAGACATGCATAAATTGACTTTGCCAAAGCATCTCTTGTGTCAATGGCCTGAAAGATACAAAACAGAATTTGTGTAAAATTGAAAAGGTGGAGATGTTAGTATTTCTAGTGTCGATGGCCAGAAAGATAAATGTCATTTGAAGGACACATACTATGGAATGTCATGATTTAACTTTATTTTACTTTCGCAGCTTTCAATCTTTATGCCTATGTTGTCATCTATGATATTCAGGCTACAAGACAAATACTAACTTCTTACCTGTGATAGTGTAAGCTTTTGAACAATATTGTCATTACCAACTCTCATTTTTCGAGTCGATAAAGCAAGCTTAAGCTCATCCACACCACATCCAATCAATTTAGCGACATTGAACAGACCTGAAAATGAAACTTTAGGATTATTGAGATAATTAAAATGCATTAAACCGCTGAAACCAAGACAAAATGAACTAGGGAAACAGTCAAACATCAATCCTCTAGAAGATTATTACCTTCATCTGCTGCAGCTTCAACATGATTTTCATTATCAATTACATTAAATGAGATGTTCCCCAGCCACAAAACTGCAGCAAGCATTGCAAATACACTTTGTTGGTCTTCTTTGCTTATATGGACAACATCTAGAGCTTCCTGAAAATGGTCAGATTCATGGTGAGTTCACATGCCAATCTTATCACGGTTCAATTCCAATATGGTCAAAATGGTAGATAGAACCATAGACTGAAGATAGGTGATGTTAGCCATAAAGTAAGAAAGAATACCTTCACCGCACAGAATTCTTCAGCGTCGTTAACCCCAGTAATGGAATAACAACTGCTTTGCTTTAGATACTCATACTCATCTGCACTCTTCAAGTTCAGCATCTCTGTGATGTACCACCAACAGAATCAAATACTGAGTTTCTTAAGCCATCACACACGCAAAACATTTTTTCTACACCAGTGAGTTGCATAAAAAGGTCTCTTCTAACCATACATTATGAGTGTTTGATGTAAACATGTTTTTGGTTTCTATTTATTTACATACTAAGCATGCAGGGGAGTTATCCTCCATAAGTTTTTTAGCTGAACCTATAAAAGAATAAATAATAAGCAGAACACAAAATTGCCTCTAGACCTAAGATATTATACCATATCTTATGTAATGTCAAATGCCACGAAATGAGAAATTTGATGGGAAAAAGTAACCTCTAAGAGCAGGTGGAGCTCCAGCACACAGCTGATAAAATATATGATACGACCTCTCGCCCTCAGCGCATTGGACAACTCTAGACTGTTCAAAAGTTCAAATAGTTAATCACTTGAATAAAACTGGACAAGCCACAATCAAAGATCAGAGGCAGGACTAATTACCTTTTCAAGCAAAACTGTCTCATGCAGGGGAAAAAAATGAAACAAAAGGTCAGCCTAAACAGTATTTGAAAACGAATGCAAATGAAATATCATTCCACAAGCACACAGAAACCTGAGCAGTATGAGTGACTTACAAGTTTGAATATTGGCACCAGATATCTTTCCAGTTTCACTAAAATGGATCTCAATCAATTTTCCCTGCAACATTTTTTCTTGAAGTTATCAGTATTAGAACATCAAAGGCGAGAACTTTAGTCACTAATCTGCAAAACTAATTCTATTACTAACGAAATCTAATACAGAGCTTAGATACATATACACCAGTCGTCTTAACCATAACACCCCTGAAAAATTATAATTCATAATTTAAGTTGTGTATTATTCTAATTGAGATGTATTGAGTAGAAAGAAACGGGGGTATATAAGGAGCTTTCTGAGATGTATTGCGTACATAATGGTGTAAAAAGCACCTAATAGAAAGAACATTCAGGGGAAAAACTGAGAGCTTACAAAGCGACTTGAGTTGTCATTTCTCAATGTTTTCGCATTACCAAAGGCTTCCAATATCGGATTAGTTTTTAATATTTCATGTTCTATTCCACTTCCACCTCCCAGTGCAGCCAAATATTGCATTGCTATCTTTGCTGTTTCAGTTTTTCCTGCTCCACTTTCCCCACTGGATGGACAAGAAAAATATATGAGTAGATGTCAGTTACATGTCAATTAAGTTAGTTCCATATGCAAATTAGCATCCATCAGGGACACTGCAATAACATCACAATCTCCTGCGCTATATCATCCATGTCAAGAAAGTATTGCTTCAGTCAATAAGAGTCATTCCAAGTCAAATATTTCTTATTCATATAGAAAAAAAAAAAAAAAGAAGTTATTTCTCTGCCAGTAAAACTTAGCTGAAACTAATTATTATAATAGCCAAATTAAAAGAGACAAGAATTGTTTCATATTCAAGTAAGAGGAGGACAGAAGCAATGAAGGTCAACCCTTCTATAAAGGTATGAGCCATATGTTTCATTTGAAAAAAATTAGCTTTTACAGCCTTCTTTTGGTTTTGTTATTTTGATTATAGGAATGTTGGAGTGGTTTCCTAACTTTATATATCTGCTTGTCAATAGTGTCCTTGATTCTGGTGGAGCTAGCATCTACATTGAATACTGCTGGTTCATACATCAAATAAACTAAGGAAACAAGGCTGCCAAGTTATAACTGGCACATCCAAAGTACAATGTTAAATAGAACACTTGAAAGTTAGAAAATGCGAAAGTGACATTCTACTGACCTTATAATTATAGACTGATTTACTTCATCTGGAAGAAACATAAGAGCAGTGAGAATCCACAAATTAATGACAACATGGTTTGAAGTGCTGTAGAATAGTAAACTCACCTCTAACCATTTCCCGGATGGCTGTGTCTGCAATGGCATACACATGTGGACTTTCAAGAGCTTTACGCTTATATGCTTCTATATATTCTTTTCCGTACAAAGAAACTCTCTTAAAGGGATTGACAGCAACCAACACTGGTCCTGCTTTTGTCTGAGATAGACAATTATACCACAAATACAGCAGTTAAACAAGGGAAAACTCAAAAGTAGACTTCAAAGTAGACTTAACACACTTACATAGATCATATCTTTATTGTATCTGTACTGAAGATCATACAACACTGACGGTTCATTTAAGTAACTAAGTTGCATGAGATCTTCCACGCCATCAAGGATATCCGGGTTAGCTGAAACCAAATCTTCAGTTTTTACCTTCACAACCTACATGTGAATAAAAAACCGAAGTTGAGTGAAAATCCAAACTGTAACCATTATCATCATGCTTCCATAATTTCAAAATTTTCCTTACTTTATCGTTTGGGAGTGAAATAACAGATTCCGTGCCCGAGGTCGACAATATTGTCCCCAGTTCCCAATTTCCATCAGAAAGTTGGAACCAAGATTGTACCTTCTGAAACAATGGACTGGAACGTATAAGAAAATACACTAGTGACTGAATGAACTCAACAGCAAATATTTCATATGATGTGGCCTTATCTGCTTTCCATAGAAGCTGAATAGATGCACATATCCTTTGATGGACACCGAGAAATACAGGGGTAATACTTGCAAGTAAATTACCAATATCATTAAACCGTATTTTCTACGAGCTTTGGGCCACCAGACAATTTGTCCTATGTATTGTACAATATAAATTATAACTGTTTTCCTTGATGCAAAGGCCACAGATAGGCGGCACCCTCGACACGACATCATTGATTACATTGACTTTACAATGTGACCAAGATGATTAATGCTCTGTAGTAATCACGAGACCCACAAAGTTCCACAATTTGCAATATATGTGTGTACGGATACACATGCATATACATACATATGCAACTATGTATGAGCATATTATTGCATATAACTAGAACAATCCACATTAGAGCTACTGAAAGTAAGTCGCCAGCAATCTCTATAATCGGAATCCTGTTCCAACCAAACGAGACTCATTGGCCCTAAAGCTTTTATTATATCCGCTGCATGCCTGACTGCATCCAACTTCGTTACAGAACTTCATTTATTCACTCTTTCTTACCATGTCAGACTGCACCCTCCTATTGCCATGGTCATCTTGAAATTCTATACCATTTTAAAACTTGAAATCAGGACTCATAACTAGGATGAAGGGATGACAAGATGCTACTTTATTCCCACAAATACATATTCCATTGACATTTAAGCATGCATCTAAAGGTTGCAAACAATGTGTAGGTATATTACTACAGCACACATACATGTACCAGCTGTGTCTGTACATAGATGTCTATATGAGTATCCACGGAGTTAAGAAGCAAAAGAAAAGGCAAAGGACCTTGATTTTGCAGAACATAATCTAGGAACCGAAGAGTCATTTGTCATTCTGCCAAGAAGAAAACTAATATCAAAACTTGAATTTAGACAATTAAGTACCTTCTTCACGGCATAAGGGGTGGTGTCACCCCACCTACGTTCCCTATGAGATGAGACTGAAGGTAAAGATGGAGCCACGCCATCCAAGTCTTCATCACCCCTCGAGGGCCTGCCTTCAATGGATATTGTGTTCCCGCTATATGGTGAGTCATCATTTACCTGGTCCATATCACCAAGAGGCCCAAGAGTACCTTCAACCCCCTCAGCTGCGTTCATGTCCCCTAAGCTGCCATTCTCTGGAATACTCTCAGATATGACATTACTACTTCCGAAATTCCTGTTATCAGATTTTCTGAATTCAGAAGCTGGTAAACCTGAGAACCTAAAATCGCCAGGCAATGATCTGATTGACTGGAAAGAAGGTGGAGCCCTGGACTTCTGTGACATTTCTCAAGTAGAGTTTTTGCAACCTACAAGATCGAATACCAAATAAAAACTCGGATCAAGAGGCTCACTTTTTCGACAAAGAACATACGCATAGGTCCCACTGGACGACTAATCACGCAAAATTAATGGAGGGGACCATAATGCATCTATACTACTTTTCCCTCATCAGTCACCATTGACATGTTCAACAGCGAATGACGCATGTTACCGCCCTCGAAATATCTCAAACTAATATCGGTACCTGATTTCCAGAACAAAAATTTGAACAACTTAATCTTTGAATAACCTAATAGATTCAGCAATGCCCTTTTCGCAATAACAGATCTCTTCTTACTCTTCTTCGTCTTCTTCAATGCACAGTTTCCAGTCAACTCCACAAGTCCCAGGGAACTCAGATTTCAACAAAGAGAAGCCAAGAATGAAAAATCCTGGAAACTCAAATTACCCTCTAATTTGCTTCGTTTTCTGAGCAACTAAAGCAGCAAATTCAAGTTTTAAGACAGAGAGAAGACAGAACCACACTCAAACTCAAACTGATCTGCTTACCTCAAAGATAAAGTGAACGCCACTTAGTGAGTTGTCTGAAATCCACCGATCAGCCGTCAAAAGCCCTAAATTGGTCCTCCGAGCTTGGCCAAAAAAGCTGAAGAATGAATTAGCAAATGCTCTGAATTTTGAAAATGAGAGAATGTGAGGATGAAGGCGGATGTTCTTCAACTAAAACCCTAATAACCGATGGGGGGGAAGGCTTGTGAAGAGCAATTGAGATGCTGCTGAGTGCGAGTCTGACAATAGGATGTTTGGATTCTGACAGAAAGAAAATGTGAAGGCGTGTGTGGAAGAGGAAGCAGCTTTTTGGCTCTTTTTTCACTGCTCCGCCACATGAGAATCCATGATAAAAGAGTAATATCCAGATTTTAAATTTTGAACTTTTTGAAGTATTCAATTTTCATTTTTATGGTATTCAAATTTCGTGGCTTTGGTGCCAACCCCATTTAAAACCAAGATTTTAACGGAACTCAATTGACGCCGCTATCCCTATTTTTGGTACCAAGGCAACCAAATCAAAAGTGGAAACTCTATTCCTTCCTTGTATACTTTGACAAATTCCATTCCAATTATGCTAAAATCTGAAACATTTAATTTTATTCTCTTTTTCATAAGCAGCTGCAGATTCATTGGATTTAAACTTTCAAAGTCTTAAGTGCTAAATACTTTGTCATTTGACCCAATTATTATTCTCACTGTCTGAAATGAGCTAAAACATCAATTCAATAAGAAAGAGTATCAGAGCAAGCAATATATTGATCTTTGTTTTTCAAATGATAATTCTTTCTTTATTAAATTTTATCCATATTAAACTGTTTGTATAAATTTTTATATACCAAGGGAGCTTTACTAAAGAATGATTATGAGGAAAAGTCACCAACTTAAATGAATTTACCGCGAGTTGCTACTAAAAGAAGGGGTCAATGAGATAAGAGGTAAAGTGTAGAAAGGAAAAACAAAAGCTAAAAAAGGGATGATTTTCCCTTTGGTGACTACTCAAGGGCAATATGGTTATTGGAAGTAATAAAGGACTTTTGGTACTTGATTACCTTACAATAATAAAGCAAGATGGTCTTGAAAATAGACAAAGAAAAGAAACATAGGTTTTCAAGAAAGAGTCAAAGTAGTTGGCGGGTCGAATTTTCAAGATCTAAAATTGTAGTTAGTTGGCGAAGAGGAAAGAGATGGATGTTATGTTATTGTTAACGTGGGGGTGAGAACATGTGATTACGGCAGGCCAACAACAACACAAAAGCACATGACATAACTTTTCGTTCCAAAGAGGAAACAGCCGGCAACCGTTAGACGCGTTAAGGTGTGACGCACTTTCATTTCATACTGTCCCCTCTTCCATCCCCGAGTTCTTGACTGGCCACGTAATCACTCGCATTTCACAGGCATTTGAATTTGAGGCCAAAATTAAAAACACAAAGATTTTTTTTTCTTCAATAAGAGAATTATATAATTCATTATTTTATTTGTTGGAAAGAAAGAAAAAAAAAAAGCAGCTGGCACAGTATCGCATTTCTGCTGGATTTCCTCAAATAATTATTTGAAACATTTAGCTTGTGAATCATATTGTGGTTTTGTATAAAGCTTGATTTATGGTTTTGTATAAAGCTTGATTTATGTTGAATTAGGAGACAATCCATCTTAGTTCTAAAAGAAAGAAGAAAGCAAAATATGTGACAACAATTGGCCATGTTAAATGGTCCAACTGCATCCTTAAATCTAAATAATTATGTTGCGCGCGTCCAACCACATTTTTGCTGTGCCTTGATGAATAATTGATGAAAAAATTATGGAGTTGATAGGGTTCTTCATTAATCAATGATTATATTACAAAAAAAAAAAGAGTTTATTTTTTCAAAAATAAAAATTAATTTGGAACTGCTAGATGTTAGCTTACTTATATATACCATTCCCTACGATCAATGTTTGAAGAAGTGCCACTATTAAACACCAACCCCCTCTCCTAGATAATTTGGTGACTAATAATAAGAATCTCCGGTGACATAATTTGAGAAGCATTTTTCTAACAATAAGAAAAATGTTATGTTAATTGTGATTAGACTAGAGGACACGTGTTAGCGATTTAAGTAAGCAGTACATCTAATCACACTTTTAAATCTAATCACCCTTTTAAGTAGTGGTAAGCAAAAATGCTCCATATAATTTGGTGATAGAACCAAAAGCAATGGGACCTAATAATAATAATGAAGAGAAATCCACATGGTGTGCCGTCCAAGTTCCAACTGCCCAAGTGGAGGATTGTGAACCAAAGTTAATTTGTGAGGTTGTGTGTGGCAGCGTATGCATTTGTCAACCCCATCTGTTTGTTTGAAACGATCAAGTTTGAAGTTTTCTACATCACTACCCCAATCCAAAGTGGGAATTTAACTGCATGCACTCGCGCTGCTTGTATTAATGTTGATGTGTTGTGTTTGTGTTTGTGTTCGTGGTCAAACTTTTGGCTTGGGAGTTCAGAGGAATAATTCCAGATATATTCTGAGCCAGGCAAACCCAGCGTTACGTACAAGTGAATTATATCCAGAAAAATGCCCCAAACCCAAGTATTTGCCAGTTTGGACTTTTTGAGTGGATAGAGTATTAAAACCACAAAATTGTATACTACTTAACTTGTCGATGATCGTCGATTCATACGTAATGTGTTTAATATTTTACTATATGATATCAATATTCTCTGATTTGAGGCAAACTAATTAAAAAACTAGTAAAGAATTTGAAGCTTAATTAGTAAAAAGTAAATAGAGTTCAATTTCTCTTGTCCATTATCACTTGAACAAGAATTTCCAAACTTAATGAAGGTAGTGCTTGTAAACTGATTGATGTTTACAAGAAAGTATAGTACGGAGTAGCAAAATCATGGGGACATGGTGCCGGACCAAACTAAAATTGATGGTGTAGAATCATCAACTCGAAGTATACAGTAGTGGTAGACTGGACCCAAAGTAGCGTGCAACTGAGGAACGCAATGCATGAATATCAAGATTGCATTTGCAGTGTATAAATTGACAGGTACAGGTACTCCTGCGAAACCATGTGTTAGTCAGTAGCTCTCATAGCCACCTTTAAAAGGCCTTTTAGAGGCATACCATAGGCCACAACGCTAAAGGAAAACCAAAAAAGGCAAGGAAAGATGGCAGACAAAACCCGGCCTTCAATTATTTAGAGAGTGATTGCATTATCCTCCCTTTTTTCCATGATGAAAAGTTTTCCAGCTTCCATAGATGCATAGAATCTTGCAACTAAACTGATCATGATCCACAACACAATCTCTGAGCAAGATCCTTCACTTGACCTTTTTCGATTAGCTACCTAGCTGTTAGGCTGCTTGGCCGCAAGAAAAAGAGTACGTAGTACCTACTCAGGCAATGTCTAGTAAGCTTATTTTCTTTTCGGTGCCGCTGGCGCAAAAGCCTCACACCCAAAGGGCAAATGGGAGTAAACCTCCATAATAAAAATTAATTAACCCTTAATTTTTTTTTTTTTTTAAAATAATATCCCCAAAAAAACTACAAAAAAATTAAATATTTTAAATAAATAAAATAATACAAACATATAGACGACAAACTATTATATAATTAATAATATAAAAAAATAATAAATACTATCTACAAATTTACAATAAAATATTAAAATAAATAACTAAAAAAAAAAAAAAAACACAACAAAACAATAATATCAATCACCTCATCCACCTCACCCCCCCACCACCCCCCACCCACCAACCAACACCAAACCACCCTTTTCTTTTTGGTTGAAAATGTCTAGTAAGCTAGTTATGATGTTAGCGGGGCAATTCGCATGAGCTAGAGAGCGACATGCACCTAATATACTTATAAGGTGATTTTATGAGGGCCTGAATCACTTCTCAGGAGACACTATAAAATTAGTTGAATTAAGTTTTAATTTCATGGGAAACACATAGTACATGTTGTTTCACAAAGATGATGATGACCCTCCTAAAAATCATTTTGGAATCATAATTTAGAGATTTGCCAATTAACCTGATTGTACCACTCTCGGAAGGCAGGATGATTGGGTACATGTTTAATTAACTAAGAAATAGGTATACTAATATCGACATAACGATATATGATATAAAAGGTTGTTTGGTAAAGGATAGGGCTGGACGACCCCAATTGCCAAATTGCCATTACAAGATAAATCCAATCGCTAGCTGATCATAGTGGGGTTGGGCCATCTTCTTCTTCTTCTTCTTTTTCTCAGTTGTGACAATCAACCCTTTAACCACCGCAAGCAAGGAAAAGGCCAGGGCCAATAATACCACTGCAAGATTCCATTCCATAGGAACATGCTGGTTTGGTGCCACCCTAAACCCTGATTGAGTTTTGGTTATACCAACATATTGCCGGGACCAAACTATTTTATTGGGAGTCAGAGGAGGGAGTTGGCCAAAAAAAGAAGTCAGGAGCGGAAGCTTTGCCACCACCCAAAAAAAAAAAGAAAAAGAAAAAGAGAAAAAAAGAAAAAAAGAGAGAAGTAATTGGCCCAAAAGGTTCACTATTAAACATCTCAATTCTCTGCACATGTACATTGCACATATAGAACACAACTAACTATAAGGAGCTAATTTCTTTTAGCAACAATAAGGTAAATGAACAAACAAATAAGACAGTCTTAGAAACAACAAGAGTAAGGCTAGTTTAATTCACCCCCATGTGATCAAAATCCTCCCCCAACCTGCAGAGCAGGAATCCTGCTCACTCCAACGTTTTGCAGCAGTTGTTGCAGCCACCTCCTCGTAGTTGGATCTTCCTGTATGCATAACATACCAAAAAGAAAATGAATTAAAGAAAACGATCAAGAGGACAGCGAAGGATTATGCAAACCTAGCAAGTAATTACAGTGAAAAAGAACCCTGCCATATTATCGTACTCTCATCGCATGCCAAGGAAAACAAAGTGCATTTACAAAAAGGATTCTCAACAGTCTTTTACTATCACACTTTTAAAAATACCATTGGCCTTACAGCTTGAACGGTAGGAAAATCACAACATTAGTACTCTTAGACATTCATCTCAATTTTACATGTTTATAACTTCATAGTACAAGGGGATGCTATATGATAGGGGCATGACTGTGTGCGCTACATATTTGTATGCATTCGCAGAAGACGAAAACAAAGGCAGTAAACCACTCACACAGGATACCATTACTAACAAAAGCCCATACTACAACTATCAATATCAGGATATTAGTATCCACAATACTGATTTAATGGTAAAGAACAAAAATGAGTGACAAAGATACTTACACAAATGAAATTACTAAAGTTAGCTTCTCTTAAGATATCTGGAAGGCAGCTTCTTAAAGCATCACAAGCCCTGCCAACAAAACAACAGAAAACCACATTACTAAAGCGCAGATAGAAAAATGAACCCAACGAAAGAGAAAAAGCCAAAGCTATGAGGAAGAGTTGGGTTAGACAAATTCAAGCTGTTTATTAACCAAACCTTGGATTCTCTGACAATCGAAGATAGCATCGAATGATATGTTTCAAAAGGCGTGATTCGGGTTGATTAGCAAGTGCTGTAACCATGGTTCCTAAAACTCGACCTACGGCAAAGAACCTCTCTGCTGTGGTACATATATAATCCAAGCCCATATCATCCAACAAAATCTTTTGAACTATAAATGTGCCGACCTGTCATAGCACGACCATCTGTAAGACAACTAAAAATTTTGAAGTACAACCACCATGAATGAGGGAGAGCGGCCTTTCAAAAGTAGAATTACATGCTTTAAGAAGATTGTATCTTCAAAAGTTAAACAATTTAAGTAAGTAGATTCGAAATCCTTAGCACAGTTTTGTCTTTTGTAGCTTAAATTAATATGCATAGATTTGAATTAGTCTATGGGATATGAATAAAGTGATATGAATCTTCCCCCTCCGAGGTTAGACAGATAATATCAAAAGCAATTCTTCAGGGACATTTCAAGATCTAAACAGACAGCCCCAGCCTCATGACTGTCTATAGCCACTGCTAAGCAGAGCATGTGAAAAGAAGCAAATGCGGCAGCGCTAATGTAGCCCTGAAAGGGCTTGTAGACCACAGCAGACAATTGCTACTGGAATATAGAGTCAAGCTTCAATGGGTAGTAGCCCGTTCATCAGCTTCTTTGAACTAACGCGTAAACACTTACACCAGTCTAAGAAGCATGTTTCCGATTGGTCGATGTATGAACTTCTAAGACTCAAAAGTGAAGGACAAGAATCACAAATTGATCATTAATACTACAGGACAAATGCAATCACAAATTACAAGTCCAGCCAATTCAGCCAAACAAGCGACCACAGGAGTTCACACTTCGCAAGGATTCAAATGAAATCACAGACTACTAAGTTCCAGCCAATTCAGCTCAAATCAAGCGCAACCAAATGAGATATCTAATAGAAAGCACAGTAAACAGAAACTTCAAATACAATAATCAAGACACTCAACTGTTTTTGACAGTTCACTGCCCATTTCCATAGTGCGAAGGCACAATGGGATTATTTCTGTTGAGAGAAGGAAACTAATAACTTCTGTATCATCAACCTGGAAAAGGAAAGAGAGAAAACAAAGACACATTATGGATCACAAGAGATTTATAAAATTATAGCTGAAAAGTGGGAAGCAGTCTATCATTAACCATTTTTTTGTATCTGTGCTAGAGGAGGGACGGAGAAGATGGATGTAATGACAATATGACAGGGATTCAGATATTCACTTGTGTTAAACTCTGACTTAAACATTTGTCAGAGAACTCAAGGTTATAGCACTGTGGAAGAGTCAGCCAATTTTAGAAACAGTCAAGATAGGTTATCTAAGAAAACAGTACCTTCACCAGGGCACCAATGACTCCTAGACTAGTAAGCCTTAAGTACTCAAATGGTCTTGACCTACTTGTTGTATTGAGAAAAGGATAGAGATATAATGGTATATGAGCTGCAAAAGGGAAAAGTTCAATGGTGTGAATAACTGAGACTTGAATAAATCGTTGCAACTATTAGCATCTCCATTAAGTTGCCAGCTAATGAGAGTTTCACTAGAAAAGCATAACAAAAGGTAACAACTTATCATAAAAAGTATATAGCATAGAAAATGGGAAAGACATTGGGAAACCAGCCAAAGAAATGCTCGTGTTAGGATTTGCCACCTACCTAATATCCTGGGGTACTATCAGTGATTAAATACCTAAATACCATGTCAAGAAACCATCGCCCATGCAATAACATTCTCTGTTTGTAAGGTATGCAAACCAAACTTAAGAGGGGCAGAGGGGGTGGCAACACTTAGAACAAGGCTATTAGAGAACACAAGGCATTCATGTTCAACCTCAAAACACGGTGTCAAGTTTGTTGCCACCACAACTTCAACTTTCAAACAAAGAAATATCATACATCTTAATTATAACTTTGCTAATAATTTTGATACATGGTTCACAAAGAATAACTCAAACTTCTAGACATGCGGATGTTATGTCTTTCTAAACGCACATTTATCTTTTGAAAGGAAATCTTAATTAGGGCCACTCATTGGCCATTGGAGCCTGTCTTAATAGGGCTGGTAACGAAATTTTTATACTTTAGCATCATATAATACTTAAAATTTTCCATGGGATTCAGTAAGAACCTACCACAAATAATTCAAAGAATGAGAAATATACTTTCTCACTTTAACCTATTCAGCATTATACGTATGGTAGAACAACTTTCCATACTAAAAAGGATAACAGCCAAATTACCATTGAGGAATAACATCCTTGTATCTGTATGGGAAGCTACACACTGCTAGGACACACAAGATTGTTAGCTAATGCTTGACATCTAAGCAATGCCCAGGATGAGGAAATAAAACTAGAGCATAGTCATCAAAACTAGGTTTCAGACCAATATAACATAAAACTTAAAACAGGAAGCATGTGACCTGAAGTAGTGCAAGAGCATTGCAAACTCGATTGGATTGTGCTGGAGTCAGATTTGGCGGTGACAGAACTGGGTATATCGAAACTATTTCCTGCAAGTAGGAAAGAAAACTAATATCAGGGAATAGGCCCAATAAGGATCCATCAAAGAGTAAACCAACTTAACAACATACCTGTAACAGTGCTGCAATAGAACCAAAAGAATGCCACAACAAAGGAGCCAAATCTTGAAAACATTCTCTCTTCTAAAGATAAACCAAAAATAAAAACAAGTTACCTGTATAAGTGCAGCAATAGTACCAAAAGAATTCCACACGAAAGGAGCCAAATCTTGAAATAACTCCTTGTGCTAAAAAATGAAACAAAAGACACAGAAAGTTTATATGGCAACATACTAATGTTTTATGCATAAATTGCATAGCGATCTAAAGCATAAAGCATAGTCAACTTTTATGAACATCTAGCTTATATTTGCTGAAAACAATAAAGGTAGAAAAGCCAAAAATTTAAATGCACACTTATTATAATGGAACTATGAAGCTTCTGAATCCAGTTTCGGGCTGAGGGAAACAAAGGCACTTTCCTTCCTTCCCTTACTTATAAAGATGGGGAAAAAGATTAAAGCAGTGACATCAATCATAATAAAGAACATTCTACATACTTGGTGCTTCATGCTTGATATAGGAAATGACATAATCACAACTTGTACAGGTTACCTTGGAAAGTTCTAGAAGTGCATTTTCTCGCAGATCAGGATAACTTAGGTCGAGCACCAAGTTCTCAGCTGATGCCATATTACGATCCTTGTTTGCTTGAGATCCAGCCATGCTTGGTGCTGAAACGCTTGGACCTCCAAATGGTACATTTATTGAAAGCGACTGAGGCCGATTTGCCATTAAGTGCACAGACCCACTTCTCACTGCTCAGGCAGAAAAGCATACATTATTAATCAAAATTGCACCCAAAAGCTACGTAGTTCAACCGAGTAATCAAAGGAATGAGAAAAGGAGGACGTTAAAGGTCAAAAACTGAAACCATTAGCAGCAAGATGGAGAGTAGACGAAAGGATTTCTAGATGTTTAAAAAACCAAAATAACCACTCTGTATGAATTACTACTACAAGAAAGGGTTGCCAAATGGATATTTATCAAATGAAAGATGTTGGCAATCCACAAAACAAAACCTGGTGGGAATTGGTGACGGATGCAAAATCTTTTCTTCATTCTTTGATATCTCAACAGTCAAAAAAAACAAACAAGATATTTGTACAAAATAAAAGATTCGAAATGTCGGATGTTTGTTCCAAAAAGATGTTGACCCAACTGAATATCAACCAAACCCAGTTCGAGGTTCCGAGTAGATTCGTAATCTGGAGCCCGTTCAAAACCTTGGTTTTCGAATCATCCAAGAACCGTTCAGTTACAGAGAATTGTTAAACCCTTTGGTAATAGTGATTACGCATTTGAAATGAGAGGAGAAAGAAGATGCATTACAAGAACCATCAAAACGCACACACAATTCCGTCACCCGATTAGCATTTAGGGCCCAACGCCAGAATCACCAGAAGCCATAAGCAATTAGTTTGAACATGCAATTCTTCACGCATTTACGCAACTCAACATTTCATACAGATGAAATAAAAACCATCACCTTTTCGAACAGCCTTAGCAGAGACATTTACTGTTAACATCAATTATGCATAAAATTATTTTGAAATTTTGAACGGAGCAGATGGCAGGGTGGCCGGAGGTTCCTCACCTGCGGACGACGGAGACGTTGGTGCTTGCTGGTGATGCTGAATGATCATCTCTCTATTTTATTTTCTCTTTTTGATCTCTACTGTAATAAGCTTTTTGTTTCTGTTTTTGGGCTTTGAGTTTCACGTATCTTGCCCAGCGGGCCTTTGGTCAAACGGCCCCGATCTTAATACGGGAAATTTTCTTTTCTTTTGTTTTGTTTGGAAAGAAATTTATTAAGTTTTTTAAGAGGTGAACTATCTCTATTACTTAAAGGGATGTGAATTTAGTAGTTGAGAATGGTGAAATTTAATGTCAAATCGAAATTATCCTTAAATGCAAACCATAATGTAAATGGCAGTTGGTGGAAAAATGAGGGCAAAACTGTCAAAGAGATCAATTAAGAAAAAATCACGCATGCGCCTCCTGATGTTCAACAAGGTTTTGAACATGGTATTCTACAAGTGTTCAACAAGGTGTTCAACATAGTGTTTAGCATGGTATTCGATAAAGTGTTCAACAAAGTGTTCTTCAAGGTGTTCAACAAAGTTTTCAATAAGATGTTCAACATGGTGTTCAGCATGGTATTCAACATGGTGTTCAACATGATGTTCAACAAGGTGTTGAATATACAATGTGTTCAACAGAGTGTTTAACATGGTGTTCAACAAAATGTTTAATATAGTGTTCAACAAGGTTTTCAATAGTGTTCACATGGTGTTCAACATGGTGTTCAACATGGTATTCAATCATGGTGTTCAACAAGGTGTTCAACATGGATGTTCAACAAGGTGTTGAATATACAATGTGTTCAACAGAGTGTTTAACATGGTGTTCAACAAAATGTTTAATATAGTGTTCAACAAGGTTTTCAACATAGTGTTCAACATGGTGTTCAACATGGTGTTCAACATGGGGTTCAATAAGGTGTTTTCAAGGTGTTCAACAAGATGTTCAACATGGTGTGCAGCATGGCGTTCAACAAGGTGTTCAACATGAGGTTCAATAAGGTGTTGAACATGGTGTTGAATAAGGTGTTGAACATGGTGTTGAACAAGGTGTTGAACATGGTGTTGAATAAGGTGTTGAACATGGTGTTGAACAAGGTGTTGAACATGGTGTTCTACAAGTGTTCAACAAGGTGTTTAACAAGATGTTCAACAAGGTGTTCTTCATGGTGTTCAACACAATGTTCTTCAAGGTGTTCAACAAGAGAAAGGGGTTCAACAAAGTGTTCAACATGATATTCAACAAAGTGTTCAACAAAATGTTCAACATGGTGTTCAACAAGGTTTTCAATATAGTGTTCAACAAAGTGTTCAACACGGTGTTCAACAAGGTTTTCAACATAATGTTCAACAATGTGTTCAATATAGTGTGTAAAATGGTGTTCTTGAAGGTGTTCTAAACGGTATTCAACTTGGTGTTCAACATGGTGTTCGACAAAGTGTTCAACACGGTGTTCTTTAAGGAGGTGTTCAACATGATATTCAACATGGCGTTTAACAAGGTGTTCAAAAAGGAGTTCAACAAAATGTTCAACATGATATTCAACATGGTGTTCAACAATGTGTTCGACAAGGTGTTTACCATGGTGTTCGACAAGGTGTTTACCATGGTGTTCAACAAAGTGTTTAAATGGTGTTCAACATAGTGTTCAATATGGTGTTCAATATAGTGTGTAACATGGTGTTCTTCAAGGTCTTTGACACTTTATTCAATAAGGTGTTCAACAACATGATGTTCAACAAAGTGTTGAACACGGTGTTCTTCAAGGTGTTCAACAAAGTGTTTAACATGGTATTCGATAAAGTGTTCAACGGTGTTATTCAAGATGTTCAACATGGTATTCAACAAGGTGTTCAACATGATGTTTAATATGGTGTTGAACATGGTGTTCTACAAGTGTTCAAGAAGGTTTTCAATAAGATGTTCAACATACAAGGTATTCAACATGGCGTTCTTCAAGTGTTCTGCACAGTATTAACAAGGTGTTTAACATGGTGTTCAACAAAGTGTTCAATAAGGTGTTCAACATAGTGTTGAACATGGTGTTAAACAAAGTATTCAGCATACAATGTGTTCAACAAAGTGTTCAATATGATATTAAACATGGTGTTCTTCAAGTGTTCTACAATGTGTTCAACAAGGTGTTTAACATGGTATTCAACAAAGTGTTTAACAAGGTGTTCAACATAGTATTTAACATGGTGTTCAACAAAGTGTTCAACATGGTGTTCAACAAGGTATTCAACATGTTGTTGTTCAATATAGTGTTCAACACGGTGTTCTTCATGGTGTTCTACATGATGTTCAACAACGTGTTTAACATGGTTTTCAACAAATTGTTTATAATGGTATTCGAGAAAGTGTTCAACACGGTATTCTTAAAAGTGTTCAACAAAGTGTTTATCATGATGTTCGAGAAAATGTTCAACACGGTGTTCTTCAAGGTATTCAACAAAGTTTTTAACAAAATGTTCAATATGGTGTTCAGTATAGTGTTCAACATGGCGTTCAACAATGTATTCAATAAGGTGTTCAACATGGTGTTCAACATGGTGTTCTACAAGTGTTCAACAAGGTGTTCAACATGGTGTTCAATATGGTGTTTAACAAGGTGTTCAACAAGGTATTCAACATAGTGTTTAGCCTGGTGTTCAACAAAGTGTTTAACCAGATGTTTAACAAAATGTTTAACAAGGTGTTGAATAAGATGTTCAACATACAAGGTGTTCAACATGGTGTTCAATATGGTGTTCTTCAAATGGTCTACACGGTGTTCAATAAGGTGTTCAACATGGTGTTCAACATAGAGTTCAACAATGTATTTAACATGGTATTCAACATAGTGTTTAACATGGTGTTCAACATGGTGTTCTTTAAAATGTTCAATAAAGTGTTCAACAAGATGTTCAGCATGATGTTCAATATAGTGTTCAACATGTTGTTCAACAAATTGTTCAAGAGTGTGGTAGAGGCAATTGGAAAAGATACGCCGAGCAAACGCGAGATGAATAGCAAGAGCATTGAAATGTGGCGCGCAGCGCCTGTGATGAGAAAAAAGCCTTACATGTGTGCGGTGAGGCTAGTGGTATGTTAAGTTTGATGGTTAAAATAGCAAACCTACGCAACTAGGCTGAAAATATGTTTAGGCTGCAGAGATGATCATACAGCTCAGACCATCTCACAACATAAAAAAGAATTCATGTCCGGCTGTCATATAGTTCAAAGATTCACGTATTAATGGTCCAGAGCAAACATTTTACAGCAGCAACATATCGTGTGGGTGACTGACAAAATAAAAACTTTATCCATTAATCTAAACGTTAAGCCTTACAAAAGGGTAATACATTTTGGGAACCAATCCTACTATGGATGGATGCATGTCTCACTGACGACGAGCTGAGCAAGGAACCAGCCAACAGTTCTAACCATCCAAGCCAGAAGTACACAGTTCCGACCCTCCGTCTCATCTACTATCCATATAACAGTTATGGAAGACACCCTTAATCCAAAATGAGTGTGGCAAGAGAAACTCAACTCCACCGTTTACAACATAATCCATAAGATCTTCACTTTACAAAAGGCACACCAGAAGGAACTCGTCGGGCATACTCATCATACTGGGATCCAAAAAACTGCCTCAAGAAATATTCTTCAAACGGAATCCTTTGGTCAAAGAAGCGCCAAACTACGAGTGCAAATGCAATTGTTGATATGGGATTACAAAGCATTATCTGAGTGCCCACTGACCATACGAGAAATCCACTATAACCAGGATGACGAACAACACTATAAATTCCACTAGTAACCAATCTGTGATTCTCTGAATGATGTGTCCTGATTAGATGTGTGAAGGCCTGACCAGCTGTAATGATTGCCATCTTCCGAATGATTTCCCCAATTAGAACCATAGTGAGGCCCGAGTTGCTAATCCACCAGTGTTCTTTCAGACCCGGGAACAAAATAATTTCAACAAGGTACTCCAGCAAGGAAAATACCATTGCTAGAATATAGCCTTTGCTGATCAGAAGAGATTTCAAAGTAACATTTGATTTCCCGTGAAAGCAAAGTGCTAAAATGTATTCAGAACCGTGGAAAAAGAATATCGCCAGAAACATCTGAGACAGCTGCCTGCAGGCTGTGTAACTTAAGACTTCAGCCATGGTTGCTACAAAAGAGTGAATCAACTTTTGCCTCTGGTGCACTGCAAGTAGACCTAAGAGCAATATCTACTTCAATGAAGGCTTACCAATCTTTGTCTGCAAGCTGTAATGACGAAATAAGGAAAGCTTTTAGGGTTTACTTCAGACCTGATATAGATGAACAGCTACACGAAATTGAAACCAAAAGTTGTCTCTCGACAGCAATCCAAATATGCTTCAAGAATGACATATCCTACACAAGAAATGCAAGAAATATGTAACACTAAGAAAATGCAGAAAACCTGACAATCAAATCACATCAAGAGTTACTATTCCAGTACTGTCCTCTGTGAAAGTCCAAAGTGCAAGTGGAAATCTTTCTTGGGGCATAATTCAATCGAATCATTCACAAGCTCTTATTGGATTCCTTCTACTTAAGATGCGGACAGCCTCAGCCTCCCATGGCCACTGCTAAGCAGGACTTGTGGAAAGAAGCAAATGTGGTAGCAATAATGTTGGCCCCGAAAGGGCCGGTACACCATAGCAGACAACTGCTACTGGAGTACAGAGTCAAGCTTCTACGGATAGTAGCCAGTTCATTGCTTTCTTTGAACTAACATGTAAACACTTGCACCAATCTAAGAAGCATGCTTTCAGATTGGTCCATGTATGCACCTCCAAAAACTCAATAGTGGAAAGACATACTACCAAGCAGACATTGCAGACAAGGAAAGAAACGAGCTTATAGTCTAATACAAGAGTCAAATTTCTCTTCTATTTTCCATACTACCAAGCAACCAACTAGAAAACCTATTCCTTTTCAATTTAAAATGCATCAACTCTTGACAGCCCAATTACACAAAGATGAAGCCCCTCCCCGTAGCGAAATTCAAGAACATCATTCAATTCAGTGGATCAATCAACTTCCAAATTCCAATTTTCAGATATCCAGTTTCAATTCCAAGACAAAGAAATAGGAACCGAACCTTAGAAGGAAAAACATCGAATTCAGAATTCTAAAGAAAACTCATTTAAAATAGAGCCAAATCAGACTCGTGGAAGTCTAAAAAGATAGGCGCTACATTAGGAGCACGGGGGCTCTATCCCAAAAAGTCTACTCAAATGGAGCTTACCTGCTCATCACCATGGACGACCAATCTCAGTACATATGGCGCAAGACGATTCCACGTATCGAGGTCGGAATGGGATCGGGTGTTTTCAGGCGCGAACCAAGATCAGTGATACGAAAACCAAAAATCAGAATGAGGAAGAAAGCTCTAGTGGCCGAGAAAGGAGAAATCTGGGTATTGACCGGCCCAAAGTCGAAAGAAAAGTTTTGCTTTTGCAGTTGCAGTTGGTATGCCTTGGTTTCGTCCGCAATCAAACAGAAGATTTCACAATTCAATAACCATAAGAAAAGATAAGTGTAGTACAAAGATTACCTGATGACGAGCGACACAAATTGATCTTCTGGCGTTTCCAGGGGATCTACTACTCTGATGCTGCTGTTTAGCTCCCAACTCCTTCAAGCTGTGAGCTTTATTTATACCAGACACGTTATAACGGTGTACTACTAATTTTTTTTTTTAAAACTTTTATTGGAGCAGTAAGCGCACATTACTAATCAATTTTTTTAGCTCATAATATTGGTATATGTTAATAATCATGTGCAGTCTGAGAGTATTATACTAGTATGGCGTTTTTTGGTCCGTATGTGCTTATCAATTCTGTCAATGTAGTTAAACTTGAACTTGCTAAATTGGAAGTGCAGATTTGGACCCGAAGTTCATGAACAAAACATGCAGTCTTCGACGTTTATTCTCTTCACAGATAGACGAACGCGCGGCAGTGTCTCTAAGAACTTCCAAAGCCTTCACTTGACTTTGGCGGGAATTATCAAGGCATAGCTTCTGAACTCATCTAACAATTTATTCCCAAATCATGACAAGAAGTTGTGGCAAATTCATCATAGAGATAGAGACTACGGGTGCGAAAACACAACTCAAGATAAAAGAAGAAGATTTCTTTCCGGGCTCTTAAGCCCTTTGATGCACCAAAAAAAGAGAAGACGAAGAAGAAGAAGATGAACGGTGGCATGCTACAATCTTGTGAAATTTGAAACACGCAAATAGTTAGCATTAATTCTACCCTACTAGACCACAGGCAGTACACAGCATGGTATTTTTCTCGATTCAGAGGAACCACTTGGACAAGATATCAGATGGGAAATCGATTTCAACAATATATAAGGGAACAAAACCGCACTCGTTCATGCTTGGAAATCAGTACACATCCATATCATCTTTTGAATCCAACATCATAACACACATATCAGAAGTTTGCACTCAACATCGTAAGAAGAAAACAAAAACCATCTACCCTATGTCGCAGAGGCAGGAGCCAACTGCTTCAGTTTTGCTTGCAGGACAACCCCGGCTTCATCCGCTATGCTCTTCTTTTTAGAAGCCACCTGCATTGGATTTCAGTTCATTATTTCACAATTCAAAGACAACAACAACACAAAAGGAGGTGAGCTATGCAAAACTGGCATTACGAACTCCAGAGGATCGATTTTCTTCTGGATAACAAACAGATAGACAACCAGCATTTCATATTTCGGTTTACGGCTAAGCACTAGATATTCATCATTCCCTCCTCATTCCAGTCATTCCTCAACCCACAAGTGCCACATCTTTCTTTCCATCTTAGCTTATCTAATAGAATGAAATGCTCACAAAATCAAATTGCCCAAACATATTTAAAGCAATCAATCTTTCCAGGAACAATGAAACTCTGGTCACCCAAGTCAGGTCCTTTTTATCAGAAAAGTAGACAATTTCAAGGCTTTTAGGGTTTTGTCAACACTCAAAATCAATGGAAATTGAAATAAATAAAAAAATCGAAAAGTTGCCTCGTAGTGTTTACCTCGACGAGCTGGTCAAAATTGGACTTGAGGAGGTTGATCTTGCGGTCGCAGTAATCGATGGCCTGGGGCATGGACTTGTCGATGAAGTAGCCGGTGCCGACGTCGACGAGGACATGGTGGGCGTCGTGGAGGGTGCCGGGGACGTAAAGCGAGGCCGTAAGAGGGACGAGCATCTTCTTGCCCTGGGGGCGCAGGGAGAGATCGTGGAGCGCGGAGGAGGCGATCTCGAGCCGCGCGGTGGCCGTGCGGATGTTGTTGAGCGAGTCCTGCAGAAGGTTGACTTCCATATCGGTCTGTTCTTTGACGGCCTTGAGCTGCTCGGGGCTCAGCTTCTCCATCTCCGCCCTCACGTTTACGCCCACCGCCGTCTCCATCTCTCTCTCTCTCTCTCTTTTACGGTGTCTGGTTCTTCACTGAATCAGCCGTTCGTCTGTCTCCTCCCCCAAACCCAACAATTGCCTACAAACTAACAAGCACTGCACTTTTATTACACATTGCAATTTGCAGATCATTTCCTTTAAAAAAATTATTCGTTAAACACGAGCAACGAGCAGCCCCTATAGCTCAGTGGTAGAGCGCCAGTCTTGTAAACTGGAGGTCTGTAGTTCGATCCTGCATGGGGGCAAGTTCTATGCACCTTACTTATTTATCTGATGCCCCCTATGCTACGATGTGTTTTTTGTTTAGCTCAGTGGCACAGCACGCGTAGACTTGTAAGGAACATAGGTCTCCATGTGTAACGAGTGACGGGCCACGCACTAGTGACTCAATTTCGCACTTTAGCACATGAAAGTCTTTATTCTACAAGAACAAGGGCATGTGCACAAGAAAATATCTGACTTCTTTTTGTCCTATTGTTCTTGTCCAAATATCTTGGAGTTGGTCCGTTGGAGGCTCCTCCTCAATCGTCTCCTGCACACAAGGAAGAGACCGTCTACAAGTCTACAAATCTGCGCCTCTTAATTCCCAAGTCTTATCTGCAAAACTGTTCCGTACCACCAACTGATCGAAGCGTGCAAGTTCTGATCATTGATTCAGTTGAGCTAGAGAAATGCCTGCAGCAGCATCTCTTCCTCTTGTTCCTCTCTGTTATACCCCTATTGCCTCATTAGCCCCAAATCACAAACCTTTTCATGATTCTCTTAACACGCCCCCGCGATTTATGGTTAACAGGAGTGGTAGGAGTGTAGCATGTAATTCTAGTTCTTCTAGGAGTACTGGTAATAGTGGCATAACAGACTTTGATCTGTATGATCTGATGGGGATCGACAGCAGTTGCGACCGGTCGGAGATCAAGACAGCGTACCGGAATCTGCAGAAGAAATGCCATCCGGACATTGCAGGGCCGGCAGGGCATGACATGGCCATTATCCTCAATGAAGCCTATGCTCTCCTCTCGGATCCTAATTTACGTTCTGCTTATGACAAGGTAACTAATTAATCACTAGTATTCAAGAAGGCATTCGATAGCTAATTATCACTTCACCGTGTTTGTGGACTAATAGTTAAGAGGATGTGGTGTAGGAGCATGCCAAAGTTGCAGAATTTCAAGGATACTCAGGGAAACCAATTTACTCAGCATGGTTTGGACCGGAAAGCGAAGAACGAGCTGTTTTTGTGGATGAAGTGAAGTGCGTTGGATGCTTAAAATGTGCGTTATGTGCTGACAAAACTTTTGCAATTGAGTCGGTGTATGGAAGAGCCAGGGTTGTTGGACAATGGGCGGACCCTGAACCGAAAATCCAAGAGGCCATACAGGCCTGTCCTGTTGATTGCATTTCGTAAGTAATAGCTCTACATGATTTCCTCACCATCTGAATGTCTTGCTGCTTCACTGCTGTTTGTTTTGGAACCAATTTGAATACTGATTATGAATAGATCAGTGAGTGGGTAATTGTGAGTTCTCCAAATTTGGTGTTTCTTGATAACTACTTCTTACTATATGGCAAGTGATGTCAAGTTTTGGTAAAGTATTTTGGTGATTTAGAGGTGAAGTGTAAGAAATAGTTACTTATTGTAGTTTTTCCAGTCATTGCACGGTGTTTCCAGGAATAAACCTTATCGAACTAAACATGCTCTTGATAAATAATGGCGCATCCTAAATTGAGATGTAGGATACATGTAGATATAACTCTAAAAAGGTCATCTGTTCCTGGACAGCTGAAGACAGGTGTACTTCAAACCAAAAAAGAACTATTCTATATGTACTTCCAAGTTATTCATTTCTTGTTGCTTGATGATCACTAAGCAAATTCACATACATAGGGTTGTGGAGAGGTCAAACCTAGCAGCTCTGGAATTTCTCATGTCCAAGCAGCCGCGAGGCAGTGTTCGAATAGGCATGGGAAATACAGCTGGTGCACGTGTCTCCAACATATTTGTCGATGTGAAAAAATTCCAGGCCAGATTCCAGGATGCAAAAGATAAAGCTGCTTCTGCAGAAACTTTCAGTGTAAGTTCCACATATGCATACTCTACATGACTTGATTTTGCATTTTCTCTGCAGGATCATCTAATCCTAGCTGCATTCCCTTGTCACTATAATACTAGCTATTAATAACTTAGCTCTGAATGTTGTCTGAAATAGTACACATCCAATATGTTTATGGTTTCAGGAGACAGACCTACAAAGAGAAGCAAGACTTTCAGCAATACAAGCTATCAGATCAATCTCCAACTGGTTGTACTGGAAAACCCCGCATTCAAAAGCAGGCAATCAATCCATTATACGATTAATTGCCTCTAAATCCGAGGAACCTGATATTGGCAAACTCCGAGATGCAGCTGCTGCTAGGAAACATGCAGGAGGGCATCAGAGCACAAGAGCCAAAAGGGCATCAGGTGACATAGTCAAGGAGGAATATTGGATGCCATTAACTGATGCTCTTCCTGCCACAGACTCATCAACCCCTAAAAACTCCTCCAACTCATCCACAAGAACATCGTCTGCCTCTAAACCTTCATCACCTGCCCAAAGATCAGTACAATACAATGAGAATGTGAAGCAAAGGAACCAAGCTAGATTGTTGACGCCACTCGGACCAGCATTGGTGGCTGCAGTTGTAGGTAAATTGAATTTACAAGAGAACAGTGAGGCTGTTGGAGGGATAACAGAACATATGTATGGTTCTGTAGCATTGGAGATTGTTAACAGTTCTTGGTTACAGATCCTACTGGTGGCCATTACTTGGTACATCATTGGCATGGTGATGCTCGGAATTGCAGATACCATTAAAAGTAGGGACAGTTGATTAGGACAGATAAGATTGCACATACATGAGTAGGATACCAGAGTCTAAAGCACCAAGTGCTTGGAAAATTAAGTTAAGACTTGTTATATAATAGAGAGTTAGATATAAGTTGGATTCTATATGATATGTACATCTAGGTTCATTACTTGATTTCCTTTCATAATCTTTTCAAAGGTCAATGTCTGATGATACGATCCTCTTCCATAAGAACCAAGCTGAAACTTTTTAGTTAAAACCATTGTGTAATCAACACAAAAATTTCGATTTTGTGTAATCTGTGTGCCTCACAGGGGACGCTTCTGGAACACACCAATTTTGCTGTTTTCCCTTGTAGTGTGTGTCCTTTTATTCCATGAGAGATCGATACACTTTTGCTGTTTTCCTTATTATCCATTAATTAGCAATGAATATTGACCATTTACTGATCAAGTTTTAATTCTTATATGATATGTATGCTTTGAACAAAAACACCTCCCCAGCTTTTTGATTACTTGATTTCCATTGCATAACCCATTTAGAGATGAAGATCCTCTTCCAAAAAGAAGAGCCAAACTAAAACTCAGCTAATTGACCGTCAATAATATGATCCTATTCCAAACAGAAAAACTATGTCATTCTACTCGAATTATTTAAACAAACAATTGCAGGATATCATACCTCAAGAGCAGCAAAAATATATTATAATATCAGATGTCTACACCATGGCCGGTTATTGGCGAAACTAAAGTCTCTGTGAACATGACTGATACATTTGGATAAAACCGATCACTAGTCACAAGATCAGTGATACACGCCTTCTCCTCTGGATCGTATAAAGCCAAGTCTGTGTTCCGAAATGTCATTAAGAATCTCATTAAGACTCCAGCCTTCTCTAGCATGCACATTACCCTCGGAACAAAGAAATTTCTATCCCCACCTTTGATCTCAAGAGGCCAAGATTGTTGGACTTTGTATTCCTTCATCTTGGATACTGTAAAAAGGAGGTCAGTACCAGCATATGAAGGACTATCGTACACTAGATAGATAGAATCTGTGCACGTGCCAGTTACAGCATGGGCGCTAGTAACCCACTCCGCGTTGATGAGATCAGATAATTGCACAATTCCTTGGAATTCCTCCTCATGTAAATCAAAAGCGATGATTCTTGCTTTCAAGCTAAGGAGATGCGACTTTCTCTCGTCCCTGAGATATTGCAGCCAATGTAGAGCTCCGTTTGATAAGCACCCCGGCCCGAACAATTGAGCAAAATCCGGGTCTTGAAGGCGAACACGAGTCCTCCAAAAACCTCTCTTCAATGAAAAGACAGAAATTTTCGTTGTGGGGTGACCAGAAAGTACAACAGGTTTAATGCCGCATACCACTTTGTAATCTCCACTCTTTGAATCGTAGCCGAACCCATAGAACATGTGGCCTCGTTCGGAGACATTCCTAAAAGATGTTAGTGCCGGCAACGCATTGATCTGGCGGGTACTGGGATTCCACAAGAAAAAGCGGCCAGGGCGTCCTAGTAGACATATTAAGCCATTGCAAGAACCCACAATTGCCCTATTTCCCGGGACATGATCGAGTGGAAGCACTGTGCATGGGACCGGGCCATCGCCCTTGTTGTGTGATAACAATGCTTCGTGGTCTACACATTGGGGAGGATTGGCTGAGTAAAGGATCCTTACGCTGCTGTCTTTGTTTTGGCGGCTGCAATGCCTCGTGACGAAATTGGAGCTCGAGATTGAGGTACGCCATGGCTTGCATCCACATTGAAATCGCACTACAGATTTGACTGGTAGCCTTACCAGTATCTCAAGAATGAGATCGTCTGTCAAAGCCATACTAACCAAACCTAGGATTTATTGTTCTACATCTCTCTGAATGGAGGATAGTTTACCAACCATCGGAAATGACAAAGATAAAGAGGGATAGCAATCATTTTGAAAACCCTTGGAGATTCAGAGGAAAGAGGCAGGGCTCTGAAAATGTGATAATGAAGGCTCGTTTATATAGTTTCTAGAATAAAACCCTAGTTCAATACGAAATCAAAATATACAAATGGAAGGATAAAAAGCCCAACAAAAACAACCTAGTACACACAGCAACTACTGTGGGCCTTTTTGTATTGAAACTCTATACGCTGGTAAAGAAGCAAGCAATTCCGCCCGCGTATCTCGCACTCTTTAAAAAAAAGACACCACTTCGGTAACTACCTTTTTCACAGGCTTCACCAAAAACATTGGACAGAAACGCCCCTACAACAAAAAAAAAACCCACCACTACACTACAATTCGTATGAGGTATCACCTACTTAAATCAGGAAAATTAAAATAAAAAAAAGCAAAATCGATGCCACAGTCTCACAAGTTCGGTAAAAATAAAGCAAAACTGATGAACCCACGACTCCACAAGTTCGGAAGCCAGTCTAGAGGATGACCCTGACTTCAATGACCATATAAACCATTTCCAACTAAATAAACAAATTGCTAAAGGCCATCTTTCGAATCGGATTGAAGGTTTACCCATTATCGCCGAATCCGATTCAATTGCGCTTTTCATCAAATTCTGGATTGAGTCATCAATTTCTGGTATCTTCTCCCCCCCCCCCCCCCCCCCCACCAAAACAAAAATTCATCCTTTTTTTTTTTTTTTTTCCCCTTTTTTTTTTTTAGTTATTACATCTTTCTTCATTATTAATTGTACTGCAGTTTTTGATAGATTGTTTAACTAAAGGACTACGGAATGCATATAACTTGACGATTATTATTGAATCACAAGGGTTCAATATATACAGATTACAAAGGCTAAAAATAGAAGAGTAATCAAAGTACATTGTATGTGCAGATTCATAGTCGGTGGAGTCGGTGACTATGTACATGCATGATGATTGCATTGATGATTTGATCAACTATGAATGTATTCTATCATGCCCCCGCAAACTTGGCGGTCGTGAGACGACAAGGTTGGATCGAAGCAAATTAAATCGTTGTGTGTGAAGACCTTTGGTGAGCAAATCAGCAGGTTGGTCAATGGATGGAATAAAAAGAACCCGATGAGTACCAAGCTTAACACGCTCACGTACAAAGTGATAGTCAAGTTCAATATGCTTGGTTCGAGCATGAAAGATCGGGTTGGCAGCCATGTAGGTCTATAGAATATATATACATCAGAGTCCAGACTGAGGATGAGCAAGCTAGCAACGAACATGTACATGGATTTTATATATGTGATATGTGCATCAAGATTCCGATTCCCACTTGACCGGGCACCGTCCTTCCTTGCTCATTAATAAGATCAAACAAGTGAAACTCCTAATTAACCATAGTATACTTTTAGTGTTATCTGTGTGACCCTTGGAGGTAAACTGCACACGGGATATTTCTCTGGACGAGCAATGCTAGAGATACACGAAATTTGTACACAAATATACAATAATGTGTCACTATTTTCTCTCAAAAAAAAATGTGGCACTATTAATGTGTATCAATCTGGGGAAGGCAAGTTTTTTGGTTTTGCTTTGATGCCAAAGCGGTTTCCCGTTTCCCTATCTGCATTGATTGGTTTATTGCCAATAATGTGCCTTAATTAATAATAATCAACCGACCTGTTACCTTTTCAAGTTTTTGATTAGGAGGAGTACATGGAATATAAAATCTGATGCAGAGAATTCTATAAACGTCAAGATTGTACCATACATACAAGCCTTTCCAAAATTCAAAACCCTTGCGATCGACTTTTGAAGTTTTGTCCAAGGAAAATACAAGGTGATTCCTATCTGTGAACTTCCCTTTGTTTCTTTTTCTGGAATATTGTTTTGTGCTGGTTTAGTTTGTTCTGTTCTGAGCATCAATGCATATGCTAGTTCTACTGGTTTTGCTTGGCAATAGCGATTTTACATCCTTGTGTTCATTATATATAATATATGGATCTGCAATGCTTATTTGAAACAACTTGTAATTAGTACATTTATACTTTCAGCAGAACTCACTTTTCTTCGATGAATGAGTACAGCAGACATATATTACACAGTACTTGTACAAATGTAAAACTATGTTTATAGACGCGCTAGGTTGACACATACAAAGAGAGATTTACGGCTTTCTGCAGTTTGATAATCGAAGTATGTAGCTGTTAATATACGTATGCACTATGATTGAAGTAGTTTGCTTAAAGCAACATCTGGTGTATCCATACTTCCAAGTGTTTTCAAGCTTGTCATGGATTTTTTCATGGTCTGTATGCTTCTTTTACTTGATGATTTGGGATAAAGTTTAGTGTTTTCAAATTTGAAGGCAGAATTGTCAAGTACATTGATTGATCAACAATGAAAACCGGTACGATCAATACCAGCGGCAAAAGCAATAGAAAGAGCAACAGAAAGAAGAACAATAGGAAAGCCAGGGACATTAATAATCATGATGACAACAAGTAGTCGGAGCAACTTCTGAAGGAAATAATCGAAGAGATAGCAAATGACAGTAGTAAGGATTAGCGCTGGGGATGCAGTAAGAATGGCTGCTGTGTGTCGATCATGGAAAAGTGCAGCCTCAAAATGCTTGGAACCAACCAAAGGAACCTGTTCCATGGATCGTTGAATCTAATCAATCTCCGACCTCAACAAAGGTGACCTGCAGTCTCTACAGTCTTTATGATAACAAAATCTACAATAACTTCCTCAAGTTTGCACCATTTGCTGCATCACCACTTGATCCTGAAGACAAATTAGACATTATTAGTCCTACTAGTAATTCTAGGCAAGAAGGGTATCAGGGGATCTAATGCTTGGGGTCAATTGAGGAATGGCTGAGAATTGTTGAACGAACCTGGCCTAAGCAATCCAGGGGTCTTCGATTTGAGGATGCCAAGGTCAGCACTTACTTCTTTAACTAGGGGTGGGCACGGGACGGGATGGGACGGGATGACCTTCATCCCGTCCCGGTCTCGATTATTTGAAACGGGACGGGATGAACGTTTTTAAGAATTAGTCCCGTCCCGTCCCATCCCGAATTTAATCGGGACGGGTTCGGGACGGGACGGGATTATCCTATAAAAATTTTATCAACTTCAAACTAAACATGCTAACCCAAATATGATAAATCAAAATCTATCTAAATATGCTAAGAGCACTTCACCAAAAGAAACCAAAAACAGATTACTACACAAATAAAAAATTGGGCGTCGACCGTTTTTGTAAAATTCACCAAAATTCAACCCCTCATTAGATGGAGTCGAAGATTTGCAGATCATAAGTAAACATGTGAAACTGACTCCTTCCAAAATCTCAAGTAAAACGGAATTCAAATAATATGTTCACCCAAAGAAACCAAAAACAGATTATTACACAAATAAAAAACTGGGTGTCGACCATTTTTGTAAAATTCACCAAAATTCAACCCCTCATGAGATGGAGTCGAAAATTTGCAGATCATAAGTAAACATATGAAACTGACTCCTTCCGAAATCTCAAGTAAAACGGAGTTCAAATGATATGTTCACCAAAAGAAACCAAAAACAGATTATTACACAAATAAAAACTGGGCGTCGACCGTTTTGTAAAATTCATCAAAATTCAACCCCTCATGAGATGGAGTCGAAAATTTGCAGATCATAAGTAAACATGTGAAACTGACTCCTTCCAAAATCTCAAGTAAAACGGAGTTCAAATGATATGTACAATCTTACATGTGATGAGGTGCATATTTTTTTAGTATACACTTTTTTTGAGCAATAAAATGGTGACACTTAGGGGTTTTTATTATTTATTTAATACCTGCATATTATACGGGCGGGACGGGATTTCGGGATAGAAATTTTCATCCCGTCCGAAAAAATTAAATCGGGACGGATAAGCTATTTTGAAATTAACCCGACAGACGGGATAATTCGGACGGGTTCGGGACGGGAATTCAGGATACGGGATTTTCGGGATATTTTGCCCACCCCTATCTTTAACCCAATGACAGGTGATCATGTTCTGCTGCCGCCCATCCCTTTGAGTTTCAGATCTCACTTCCGCAAGCCCCAACCACACTTACATAAGATGGGGGATGGTGGCCTCTTCAGTTCCAACAAAAACAACATCAGCATCTTATTCTTCTTCGGTTGGGCCTACTATGGAACTTAATCCTAAGTGCTTTGTGGCAGCAATTGCAGAGGGCGGGCGTGTGCAGGGGTTCTGCAGGTCAACTGATGATAAATGGACTCCCCAGAAGACAATTAGTTACAACCAACGATTTCGCGAAGTTTTGTTCCATGAGGATGGCAAGTTGTACGCACTGGTACTGGATTACTATAACTATAACAGTTATGTGGTTGTTTATGATCCCCTTGAGGTTCTCTCAGTTCCTGCAAAACAAAAAAGCACCAACAAGGGCAAGAGAATACTTGTAACAATGCCCCACTACATTAGTCATGTAGCACAGGTACATGGGGAGTTTCCGTCCTTGTTGACGTCGTCCAAAGGTGAAAGTATACTGGTCTTGAGGCATGATCCAACCCGTACGGTTGTGGTGTTAAAGGTGGACCTTGGTGATGAATTATATTCTGGTGCAGGGTAAAGGTGGATAATCATGATCTTAAGGATGAAGTAATTTTCTTAAGCGACGGAGCAAACATGTCGATTCCAAAATGGAAGCTGAGCAACTCATCAAGCTCGGAGTTTTTGCAAATAGTTGAAGGGGGGAACTGCATTTGTTTTCCGGTGAACAATGCTAGCAAGAAGATTAATGTTTATAACATAGCTGATGGGACAGTAGCAGAATATCCTCCTTCCAAACGCGCAGCAGGCGTCCTTAAAGCAGATCGTGCACGGGTTTGGTTTACACCCAGACCTGCCGTCAAAGACTACAAGAACTCTCGTTCTTTTCACACCAAACCAGATTGAAACTTCCAGGCAGCTTCTTTCTGATATTCAACTTCATCTTTAGCTAGCGACCTACATATTACATTACAGCTTACATCGGATGGAATTTCTGTTTATATTAAAGGATGCTATTAAGTCTGATTGTTTTCCCATTTCGTTATCAAAGTAAGCTCTACATACCAATTCTATTTTTTTTTTATACTCATAGCTTGCTCTACAGTCATAAGATAGGAAGCCACACTTTTGACTCAACTTGCGCACACTGCAGAGGATAAACAGCAAGGCAAATATGGGTCACTTAACCCCTTGCCATGCCCCTTCGGGATGCTTAAATTCAACTTTCCCTTTGCCATGTATTTAGAGCGTTAGTAAATTCATGAAGAAAACCTATGTTGTCCATAAGCGGTGGGAAAATTTCTAGCAGAACTTAATCAGAACCGTATCTAACATAAGAAAGTTACACATGCATACACATGCTGATTACGGAACCGTTTCACATATGTCGCATTAGAAACAATTACATGCAATGCAGTCTGCATGGAAAACATGGAGCCACAATATCTTGAATAGTCAAATACTGCACAAACAGGGCACTGCTTGTGTTTTGCTTCTGTCCACAAATGAACTATAAAAAGTTGAATGCAACTCCATCCAGAACCCGAAATACAAGATTTAGCCTAACATGAATGGAATTACATGCAAGCAGGGCTTACTGCTTAGTAGCGGTACTTGGTGGAGTAATCCTTGGGAGCAATGACCAGACCCCGCCCCTTCCTTGCTCCACGGTACACCGTCTCGACAATGTCAATGAACTCTTGCTTGTCCTTGAGAGCCCAGTTGATCTTGTTGTTGTTCCCAGTGCCAAGGTCAATCATAATGTGCTTGTTTCTGAAAAAGAACATGACAGTGGAAGGGTCATACAGCTCGTACATAGTGTTGAAATCAGGAACCTCCGTGATGTCCACGAGATAGATCACAGCAAAGTTTTTGATCGTCTCAGCAACATTAGCAAGCACCTCATCCATCTGAAACAGAAGCAGATAACAAATAGGGAACCAGTAAGCATCATTCGGATCAGGGAAGTCAATCTACAGAGAATTGCTATATGAGAATGAAATAAGGATAAGAGGCATATACATGATGAAAAGGTCATTATATAATGTACCACCCACACAGCCATGGTCTCTAACTTTTACAATTTACCTTTCACATTAGATCCAAGAAATCATGCATATGTCCAACATATGAAAGCTAATAATCACTACAAAGACACATGGTAAGCATAGGGATAAAATTCGGGTTCCGACTGTAAACCTTTTTCCAAGATATGGCTCTTAAATCGCTCTTATTTCATATTTTTGGCTTGCTGGAATGAAAACTCTGCTCGAACTATTAAATTATGAGTCTTACTCACTTCAATTATCCGAAATTAAAGCATCCAACATCACAAGAAACTAAACCGTGCACAATTACACATGAACTACCTCGAACTGCAAACCAATCGCAGCAAAGGTCGGAGATTGACCATCAGGACATACAGTAAAAACATACACGACATAAAGCGCTACCAAAATTTACCTCCCAAAAGAGCTTATTGTCTATCTCTCCTACAAAACTTGGACTTCAACTAAACAATCTACTGAGTTTTTTTTTCTAATTGAAAAAAACAATGAAATAACAAAGAATTGGGGGTTTAGGGTTAATGGAAAAGTTCGGAATTTGGGGAGATTCGAACCTGCATACAGGTCTCGTCCCAGTCGTGGCCGAATCGGATGAGAACGAGACGCTCCTCCTCGGCGAGGATGGCCTGATCGACGGCCCATCCCGAGTGGAGGTGCGGCAGCAGATACGACATCGCTCTCGTCTGCGGCTTTCTCCTTTTCCGCGCACTCTCAGAAAAAAATCGAACAATTCTTTCTTGACGACAAGAACAAAAGGCGTGCGTGCCTTTGGGCGCTTATTTTATATCAACGAGTCATCATAGATGTATAGTCGGTGGGGACTTTTATGCAAATTTATTGGTGACCGTCAGATGAAACGAAGGGCCAAGATTTAAAACTTTTCTGGCAGAACCCCCGGATGACCCGAACCCCGAGTCCACGACCCGGTGGTTCTGCAAACACTACTTCGTTCTCCTACAGGCTATAGGAAAGGAAACTATGAAATTCAGTGAATTATGAAGGGGGAATGCTAATGGATGAATGGTTGAAGTGAGTACCTGCATGCAAGTGTCGTCCCAGTCATGGCCGAAGCGGATGATGACGACGCGTTCTTCCTCGGCGAGAATGGCCTGGTCCACCGCCCACCCCGAGTGCAGGTGCGGTAGCAAGTAGGACATTCTCTCTATCTATCTATCTACGTTGAGATTCTAATCTAACCTCTTTGACTACCTCCCGATCGAATCCGATCAGAAATCAAATGGTCGTCCAAAGTACCAACAATTCTATGCAATTGCTTCCTCCTCCTCGATCATTTGATTCCACAATTGCATATATATAACAAGAAATGCAATGGCGTGTGTGTTATATGACTGGTCAGGATTGCTTGAGGAAGCCTCCAGAAGGATCTTGATTTTTCATTTCCTTCTTTTCTTTCTTTAAATGGTTGAGGTAATCTGCCCAAGTCCACCAATCTTCTTCAGCCACGAATACTTTCATAGGGTCAATTCAATAATTTCCTATACACTTTTGGGAGCACTTTTTTTGCGTACCATCTGATCCGAAATCAGGTGGTGCGGTACTAGTAGAGAGCGAGAAAAAAATGGTCTTACATTAATTGCTTTTTGATGGATTCCATTTTTCATAGCAAATGAATAGCATCTTTATGCTTGGTTTTGTTTCGTACCGGGTTCGACTTAGGCTTATTTTATACGACTTTGTTTCTTGCTGCTAAAAAATAACTTCGTTTTTTAGTTTCTTCGAGTATGTTAATCTCTTACCAGAAAAATTAGTTTCGGTTTCCCAACAGTACAAATTATTTTTGATGGACGTCGAGTATTCGCTAATCACAAATTTGGATATAAAGTAAGAAATTAAGAGTTTGTTTACTTAAAAGAGAAAATTGGAAATAAAATTCTCATTTCTTGGGAAGGCATGAATATTCGATTATTATTCATTGAGATGCTTTTGCCTTTAAGTGAGTTAGTAAATATAAGTTGAGCTGGAAAGCAAAATAATTTTTAACTATTCTCATTTCTTGTTTGTAGACATGAATTAAAGAGAGTAAATGAATAAGCACATTCTAGAAATTAAACAGCGAACCGGCTTACTGTTAGTGACACTGACGAGCAACAACACAAGAAATTAAAGCCAGAATCCTCCTCCACAATCAATTTTGTGTCGTCTAATCGGAGATCCCATGGCCTCCTCCTATGAGAAATACGAGGTCCGGAAAAGAAGCCCCAACCCAAAAGCCGCCGCCCTTGTCGTCATCGATGTGCAGAACTACTTCTCCGCCATGGCCCGACCCATCCTCCACAACCTCCTCACCACCATCCGCCTCTGCCGGCGCGCCTCCGTCCCCGTCATCTTCACGCGCCACTCCCACAAGTCCCCCTCCGACTACGGCATGCTCCACGAGTGGTGGGACGGCGACATCATCCTCGACGGCACTCCCGGCTCCCAGCTCATGCCGGAGCTCCCCGTGGACCCCGGCGATCGCGTGGTGGAGAAGAACACCTACAGCGCCTTCAGGAACACGGGCCTCGAGGAGTATCTCAAGGAGAGGGCGGTGGAGGAGGTGATCGTCACCGGCGTCATGACCAATTTGTGCTGCGAGACGACGGCGCGTGATGCGTTCGTGAGGGGGTTTAGGGTGTTCTTCTCCACGGACGCGACTTCCACGTCGGATCCGGAGCTGCACGAGGCAACATTGAAGAACTTGGCTTATGGGTTTGCCTACCTGGTGGATTGCAAGAGGCTCAAGGAGGGCCTTTCGCCGGGCTTGAATCCATCAAATCAAAACCTATCTGTAAATCTATGTTTGTGCTACTACTACTCTCTAGTCGTTTGTATGTATGAATGTGCTACTCTAGTGTTGTGTTGTGTTGTGTTGTGTTGTGATGTGCTACTCTTGTGTTGTGTTGTGTTGTGATGTGCTACTCTAGTGTTGTGTTGTGTTGTGGTACATTTTGTATTGTTTGGTTGAGTTTTGTGATGCTACTCTCTAGTGTTGTGTTGTGTTACATTTTGTGTCGTTTGGTTGAGTTTTGTGATGCTATTGTATTCATGGTACAAGAAGAATTTGTAACAGAAAATGGTTTAAGATGTACTACTGTTTGGTTGGCTTCCGATTGTCCGAACCAACTCGTTAGATGGGTTGTTAATCGATAAGTCAACGGGGCTATCGGTCACAATTAGCGTTGTTGGGCTGTACATAATTAAAAGAGACTCAAAGAGACATGTCAAACTTTGGTGAGATTTGAGAAGCTGGGGAGAATGAATATATAGGATATAGAGAGTTATTATAACAAGCTACATTTGCTTGAAGTGCACATCAAGACCTATTACATATAATGTTCCTCCTAAACTTGAATTAATCAAGAAGATTGTGGAGGATTGTATAAGAAAAGAGAATCTCTCTAACAGAGATGAGCAAACCTCTACTGACGTTGGATGTGCGATACTGTATTATTGAAGATGTAAATTTTTTTTGATGATCTTCGATCGATAACGACCTCGTTATTTCACTAAGCTCAAGGAAAAAATTCATAAAGTTGTAACCAAATACTTTTACGCTTTAACGAATTAGGCTACAAGTTGATTGCAATTTGCAAGTAATGAATCATCTTTGGAGCTTCACTTGTTACTTTCACTCTTCACTTGTTGCTCGTAGTTTACCCATTAAAAAATGAAACACCAGCGTGAAAAGGCACTGCCCATTTGGATTTAGCAATCATGTGAAGTTGATAAGACACCGGACGATAAGAAGCGGATTGGAGGAAGCAGCCATACCCTGTGCACTGCAATCCCAATTTCCCCCAAAATATTATCCCCTTTTATCCAACAACTACCCAAAACAAAACCCGAACCTTGAAAGTTTCAAACTTTTCAACTTTCACAGCCCAATTCAAATCCTCCAATCTCTTCGAAAGATTCTGAGCTATGGAGGCCCTTTGTTCGTCTTCCTGCACCTCATCCCTGTTGACTAAGCAGCCTCTTCCGTCGTCCTCAGTCAACTTCGCCGGCGTCGGGACGGTCTCAATCGTGGGCTTCTCTCTGCCGTCCTCCAAGTCCCGAGCTTTTCCCAGCTGCGTCAGAAAGCACAGCGCAATTGGGATCCCAAGGGCCTCCGTCGCAGTTGAGCAGCAGACCCACAAGTCCAAAGTCGCGCTAATCAAAATTGGCACCAGAGGAAGGTACCCTTTTCGTCTTGTTGCCGATTTCCTACTTCTGGGTTTCCTCGTATCTGAAAAATGCCAACTTTATCTCGCTCAATGACACCATTTGTACTTGAGAATATGCTACATTTAGTCTTAAATTTGCTCATTTTGAGTTAGACAATTTGTGAGATTGCTTAAAGGTAGATCCTTTGGTTATTGAATTTGAATTCTTGCCTGAGGATGAAATGCGCAATCTGATGCTGTCTCTTGCGGTTGGTCTTTCGGAAATGTATTTGTAAAGTTTCATACTTTGACATAATGCCTCTTTTGGATTAATTTCTGCATATTTGTATTGGTTGCACATTGATGGGTTTCTTTTCAAAAGCTTGTTATTCATACACTTTGTGGATATAGGATAGCCCACTAGCACTTGCTCAGGCTTATGAGACAAGAGACAAACTCATGGCAGCTCACGCTGAGCTAGCTGAAGAAGGGGCAATCCAGATTGTCATTATCAAAACTACAGGGGATAGGATTCTTAGTCAGCCCCTTGCTGACATTGGTGGGAAGGGCTTGTTCACCAAGGAAATAGACGATGCACTCATCAACGGTGATATTGACATTGCCGTCCACTCTATGAAAGATGTCCCGACCTACTTGCCCGAGAAGACAATTCTTCCGTGCAACCTTCCGCGGGAGGATGTCCGAGATGCATTCATATCCTTGACTGCATCTTCTCTAGCAGATCTGCCAGCTGGGAGCACTATTGGTACCGCTTCCCTCAGAAGAAAGTCGCAGATACTCCATAGATATCCATCACTTAACGTAAGAAGCCATATTGCCTGCTGTCACTTGTACATTTGACCTTTTACCTACTTCATGTCTAGAAGATCGTATGCTAGTTCCTGTGGAAGGGTTCATATATGGGAAATTGTATGCTAGTTTATTTGATATTGTTTATTTGATATCCATCACTAAGCTGTTTTGATCTTTGTGCTAGTTTTTGAAAGTAATATGCTTGTGTTGTTCCTGGCAGTATCTATTGGTCTTATTACTTCTTTATTATCTATTTCATCTTGTTTTAAAAAGAGGATGCGCATATTTTGGTGTGAAGTGGGGTTGGTTTGATGGTCGGTTCTAGAGTCTGCGTTCTTTTCATTCAAATGCCGTATAGCAGCTTTTGTTTCTTCTTAGGCGATTGTTGATGTGAAAATGTTGTGGTGTGTCTCTCTGTAGATTATTATACTCTATGTTTTAGAATTCTGTCAACATTCTTTTGTTCCTCATTCATGTTTTGGTCCATATCATTTTGCTTGCAGGTGCTGGAGAATTTTAGGGGAAATGTCCAGACACGGTTGAAAAAACTTAATGAAAAGGTAGTCGAAGCAACTTTATTGGCATTAGCTGGACTCAAACGCTTAAATATGACAGAACACGCAACTTCAATTCTTTCAATAGATGACATGCTTCCAGCAGTTGCGCAAGGGGCAATTGGAATTGCCTGCCGAACCGACGACGAGAAAATGGTGTGTTTTACTGTTCGCATATTGTTGTACTTTTGTGCTAATTAATGATAATACTTCACTAAATTGGCCCCATGGAGACACTTGTGAACTTGGATAAAAGTGTTGTGCAAGGGGCAAAACTCAAAAGGGAAGCAATTCTAACAATGTTTGGTGTAAATGAGTTGCAGTAGAAAATTGTGAATTGAATACTGTATTGGAAAATAATCCAATAATAACAATCACAGAAGTGCTTAACCTTCCATATCTAACCAATATGTATGGACGCTGCATGGTTGGTTATAATTGAAACTTTAGAATCATATGTGAACAAGAATACTTTTGAGTTTTCCCCCTAATATTAATACTTTAATTGTTTCCTGCTAAGCTTTGTTTTCCATATCCTAATTATCATTCCATCTTTTTCTGGTCTTTTACTTGCAGGCTACTTACCTAGCCTCATTGAATCACGAGGAAACAAGGCTAGCAATTTCATGTGAGAGGGCGTTTCTTCTTACCCTGGATGGTTCTTGCCGAACTCCTATCGCTGGATATGCTAGCAAAGATGAGGAGGGTAATTGCATATTCAAAGGGTTGGTCGCTTCGCCTGATGGAACCCGTGGTATGCTCATGCTCATAATATGAGGAAATTTCACTTAGTTTTGTCATCTTGTTTTCTACTGTAAGCGTAAAATGGAACAGGAATTAATCTATAGTACTAATTATACTTTCCTGTCTATTTTCAGTACTTGAAACTTCTAGGAAAGGCCCATATGCTTATGAAGATATGATCCTCATGGGTAAGGATGCAGGCCAGGAACTTCTTTCACTCGCAGGTCCAGGGTTTTTTGATAACTAATGTGACAGTAGATAAAGAAGCAGAAATCAATGCAATCTCTCCCCTCCCACGGAAAGCAATTTTTGGCAATTGCAACCATTGAGTTCATATATCACCCATGGAGCTGTATGTTGTAAGATTATTACCATTGTTTTGTTTTATTTGGTTGTTGCTGCTGCTAGAGTGCCTGTCGATACTGTATTAAGAAGGATGTTCGTTTCATTGATTGTAGATTAGATTTTAGAATAGAAATCAGTGACGCAATAGGCTAAGTTTGTGTTTTGTTGTTTGAGTTTATCTAATGGCCAAAATTTTGTGTTTTTCTTTATCTCTGATTACTGGATTGGATGTTGTAGACCCTATGAATCTATGATATTAGATGGTTAAAATTTCTATATGGTTGTTTCTTTGTTGGTGGATACCTGATTCAGGGCGCAAGAAATGCAAACACAGCCTTGTGTTTTTCTTCTTCATCCCACAAAACAAATTCTGTTCAAGTTCACCAAGGAAATTGATCTTGTTTCTGACTCGTAAAACTGAAGGTTTTAACATCTAGGATGTCTGATTTGACGACTGAGGCTGGGCCACTAACGCCTTAAACGAGTAAGATCAAGTTGCATTACAAATTCCAAACAATCGTAAATTGATCTAATTTATTAAGATCACAAAGAGGAGCATGTTAAATTGGTGTAGATGGGAGTTTCCTGTTAGCCAAGAAGTGTTCTACCAGTTGAAGCGACTCCTTTGGTTTAAAAACTGGAACTTCATGACCTGCACCTCTAATGGTCACAAACATAAGTCCGTCGTAGGCAACTCTCCACCCGCCAACCTGCTTGCTGCTGTACCAAGGAGTCCAATCTTCATCAATCTTCAATCCAAGCTTTCTTAGTGCGTATCTAGTTGATGTTACTGGAACTCTCCCGTCAGTGTCCCCGCTGCGAACAGCAGAAAACAGCTCTACACGGTAAATAATCAATCAGGTTATCATATTTACAATTTATTGATGAATGCTGCTGATGTACCTATAGATCCAAACCCTGAGACCGCCGGCTACAAGCTTTCCAATGACAGGAAGAATGGAGGATGGTGCATCGTTCCAGAAGGTGATGTTATCGCTGCAGTGAGTCCATGGATATGGAATATTGGTGACATTCGCATGCAGTGCCTTCTGAACATCCGGCCTATTCAGATACGTGTAAGCATAATCTGATGCACAAGGGTCATAACCAGCTGGTCTCTTGTTCCGCATCCCCTGCAATGAATTAATTTTCAGTGTCCTGCATTGTTGTTCTTTTCGTCTATATAATCGCAACGAATGGGGACTCACAGCTCTAGAGAAGAGAGGGGGAGCGCCTTGGATGGTGCGGGGTTGCCTGGTGGTGCTGCTGCTGCTATTACTGAAGCACCTTGGAGTGTACAAGCTGTACATGTCTATGATTTTGTACACATCAAAGTACTTATCCAGCAACGTATTGCACATGCTCGATATGTTTGAGGCACTGAAGTTGCATTCCTTTTTAATATCATTGTACAAGCCATCAGAGATGACAGCGTGATCCCACGCGTAATCAATCAGCCCTGTCTGATCTGTTTCATCGTCTATTGCTGCGTTACCAATCTGCATCATATACAGTACTTGTGCAGGTTAGCAACGGATGATCGTGACATGAGCTTTAAATGAGTACAGGATTGGTTTAAGTCTAGCTAAAAGCTGCACTCACCATGAATCCTTTGAAGTTGATTTGATTGTCCTTGGACCTGTCAAAAATGAGCTCAGAAAGTTGTGGAACGTAATGCCCTGTCATAAGAAGATATGCATCAAAAGTATACATAGTTGGTTAACCAAACTATGCAGAACATAACTACTACACATATAACCAGATACAATCTTCATTCAACAGAGTCGGAAACTGTTTTCGACTGATTAGTCTTGTACCTGCATAGCTTTCTCCAGAAATAAAGAAGTCATGGGACTTGTACTGTGGAAACCGTTCAAACCAGTTGATGAGAAAATTATATGAATCCTCAGCTGCCATTTCAATAAGAAACACTCAATAAGAAATGAAAGTTTGATAGGAGCATAGTAGCATGGGATTTCAAGGTGTCAAATTACCTGTAACTTTATCGCCAAGTTGCTTAATATCTAGAGTAGTATTAGTGTAAGAGAATCCGACTCCGACAGGAGACTCCAAAAACAACAAATTGGCAGCTGATCAAAAGTACAGCACAAATAAGATTAGGATGGATTAATTGTTAAAAAAATCATATTAAGCAGGGAAATTGGTGTGTTAATAAGAAAGAAAGAAACCAATTAACCATTATTCCAGGTGTAAGGGTTGAACTTGAGCTTGGGGGTGCTGCCCTTTTGAGGAAAGAAAGGGCCCAGCTCCTCTGTTGCTCCGTATCCTATTGAAGAGCATCCTGGTCCTGCAATTTAGGCATGTGAGTACATGAAGAGCATCTCCATTTGAGATGTCAAATAAATAATATTAATTTTCAATTTTTATAGTGATGTGACAAAATTACATTTTAACTAATATTTTCTTTCACCCGATATGTCAAAATAGTAACCAATAGAAAACATTAGATAATTACATTTTAGCTAATATTTTCTTTCACCCGATATGTCAAAATAGTAACTAATAGAAAACATTAGATAAAGAAACATGGAACCAACAACTTTTCATAACCAATAAAATGCAACCATAGCAATAAATAGTCTTCGAACAATGCAAATTGACATGATGCCAATTATAACATCAAGTTAGCTTTTGAAGTTTCGAATGGATGATACATAATGTCAATTTTATCCTTGTCCACATAGGAATTGAAATTTCGAATGGAGATGCTCTAATGAGAATACAATTTTTAATGAGAATACAATTTGTCATGAACCTGCACAAGTACTATGTAACTTTACTGACGGGTACCAAATCTTTTGGTGACGAGTTTATGTCACTAATAGGGATTTACTACCGTAAAAGCCTTGCTAGTAGGTTAAAAATAGGTTTTTTTTTTTTTTTTTTTTTCTCTTTTGGTTTTATTATTTTAATGAAAAATTGGATGTATTAGGTACAAGAAGACAGAGGAAAAACCAAAACAATGATTATCAAAATGGGGTTGATGAACTTAAATATAATATATGTTGAAACTATCCATCCAACAATGTAAGGTACGAAAGGTTCTTATATGAGGATAAGGAAGTTATATACATGAATATGACATATAATAGTGATTCACAAAGTAATAGGTGTTTGATTGCATTTGCATGCCTTGTCTATTCACTTAATCAACGTTTGAATATTGAGCTTTTAATTCTACCATGTGCCTTATGAATTGAAAGGGCTCCCACCTGTAATTGGGCCCGCTCCATTTGAAAGCAGTTACTAAATTTAAGGGAATCAAAGTCATGACAAGAGCAATTCTGGTACGGTCAATTTCCATTAAGGACCAAATAATAGTTAAATCCAGGATCCAATAATGTAATTATATACTATGCAATACTAGAAGAGGGTACAGCGAGGAGTTCAAACACTACAGATCACATATGATCATGACAGATTGCAAGTCTTAACAACTTAGACAGAATTTCCAGCGGTAAATGGCAATTGAAATTAAAAAAAGGGAACCTATCATATTAAGGGTAAAATGTAAACTTGCAGTCTGATTGTAGGGAAGGCGAGAAGATCATGATAGTTGTGAATCTATGTGGTTCCAAAAATGTAGAAGCTCAGGATAGTACTCATTGTTTCTTTCAGGATAATACGCTTGACAACACAAAGACGTTAATAGTTTTATTGAGTGGTGATGGTACCTCCATTGAGCCACAGAAGGAGGGGCTTATCTTGAGGGTTGTGGATGGCTTCAAAGAACCAATAGAAGAGCGCTCTCCCATGAGTTTGGTTGACTGTGACATACCCGGCATACTGCTTGAAGCTCACCGGAGGCTGTCCGGGCAGCCCAAACACTTGGTCCGCCTTTTGTTGATCATATTGATGATGATGACGATGAGAAGGAAGCCTACTGCCTAAAGTAGTTTGTGTAGAAAATAGCATACACAAAGTAATGAAAAGAAGAAGATGGAGAATATTCAAAGACAAAAAAGCCATTGAATGAATATTGGGATTGCAGAGGGAAGAAATGCCCCCAGTATATTCCTCTGATGATCTCCTCCTGTTAATAAGGCAAAGTCAACAGAGTACTCTATGCTAGGCAAGTAGTAATCCAACTGGTAAAACCAATTGGTGGTGGACCGAAAGAGCGTGTGGTTTATATACTAAAATGTATATTCCAAAAACACACACAAAAAGATTACTTAATCTCTCAACAAAAATTACGACATGTATGGAATACAACCATATAATATGCCTTTTCATGAAACTACAAAAACATCGTTATACATATTTCTTGTTTCCATTCTATTAATTCAACCAGCTAGCTATTGCTTGTTCTGGCCTGTGGTTGCGGTTGTGGGCACCTCTATGTGCACGCTATATATATACAAAAGTCTTGTTTATATTTGATTGACTTTGGTTTGCTTACACTTGAAACAAAGCGAAACGGTCTATTTACATATATGTATAGTCTCTCTTGGACTTATCATTCGTGGTCATGGACTGAAAGGCAAGCATATGCATACATATGGACGGACTGCCATTCATACAATATAATCAAATAGCTAGGAGATAGAGGCGGCCTTGATAACAATTAAGATCTTCATGATGAACTATTTATTTAGCTGTTATATATTATATGTATTGAATTTTTGAAACTGAGATGATCTCTAAAGGCCTTTGTGCTATTTGTATGATAAAGATTTACGTATGTTACGTAATAAGTACGGGGTCCGGTTCAAGGGACACACCATTTCAAAAACACCCTTTCTTGGTCATTGGATTGGACCCATTATCAATGGTTTCCACAAAAAGTTGCCGATCCAATGGCCAAGAAAGAGTGTTTTTGAAAATGGTGTATCCCTTGATCCTCACCCAATAAGTACTCCAAGGGTTTTAGTTATCACGATTCCCACCTTCACCTTGAAGATATACACTTTGCTTACATACACGCCCAAGCTAATGATCAAGGAGGATATCGTATAATAATATATACTAGCTAGATAAATATACAGCGAAAAAGACATATACTGTGTGCATGAATTCCTAATTAGACGGATATATAAGTTGGTCAAAACAGCTAGCCATATATATTGGATTTTATTTTGATATCTCAATTAATTGAATTGAGTTGAATAGAATATATATTTGGACGGAGATATTTGTGGTTTTGGCTCAGTCAAATTGCTTTGAATTGTAACTTTGATTTTTGAAACCGATCGTTGAGATTATACTTTGACTTATTGACCAAAGACGATCCATCGATCGCAGATTGCATGCATGCTGTATCAAATCCCACATGTACACATCCCAAACGGTCGGTTAGTGATCGTATCGTACTTTCATTTATATATTCATTCATACACAATATTTCACACATGCACAACACACAATCAGGATTCGCAACTGCTTCGACGCCGAATACTATCGTATATTTGCTCAACTCGCATATATGTTATGAAATGACCAAGACTTTAGTTGACATTATCTATGTGAAAAATGTCAATATTACCAAACTTCATTCTTTCGATTACACTTATGATATTATTTAACCATCGATGAATTAATATGTTTTAATATGTTTGAATATATGTACATCACCGATTGAATTTGGCATATGTGCATGCCCTTTCTAAATACGATTAATATTCTTGATTCGCTAGCTGCAACCATGCATATGCATTAATTGGGAACTTCCCCTTGGCCTAGCTTAAGTCTCTTTTTTCGTAATGATTAATGGCAAAAGATCAGGTTCAGAATTCGAACTAGCAAAGGCCAAAATGCTATAGCTCTCCATCTCCATGCATATATACAGTATAAAAATTTCAAGAACAAGATCAGAAGAGAGAAGAATACAATACAATAGAAGACGGTATATTAAGGGCCGACCTTCCCAATGGGCAGCCAACTCCCAATGTTGGGATCCCAATTGGAAGGGACGAGATATATATAGAAGCCCAATTCGGCTATAATACTACATAACCCAAACATAGTGCATAAGCTCAAATGAAATCCTTAGTATTTTTTTTTTTTAAGGATCCCGAATTTTTTTCTCGCTTTGGGCCACAAAATAGGCAGGGCATGTCTCTCAAAAGGTGACAGATGGCATCTTTTGGTTGGTCAAGAAGTGAGTGATGAAGGCCTTGGAGCAAAAGTGGGAACTAAACTAAGGCCATCTTTAGAAATTAATGGGCTAAAGGGCTATATTGCTAAATTTTAGCCATTTAAAAGAATAATTATTTAAGATTTAGACTCCCACTAAATTTTATCATCTTTAGTGGTTGAGGGGGCTTGCTTGTAGACTTGGCAAAGATGGTATGAGCACCACAAAAAAAGAGGCTAAAGGGCTATCAAAAAGGCTAAAGGTAGCTACCCCTCAAGCCCTTTAGCCCTCTTGGTGACCCTTTAACCCTTTAATCACCACATTGCTAAAGATGATTTTTTACAGATAAATAAGGCTAATAGTATTTAAGCTACCTCTGAACCCTCCACCCTCCTCCAACCTACACAAACAAATGTACAGTACTCAACAACTAATTCATCCATCCATTTGTTTAAGTATTTGCCACATCATTTCCATTCACAAATAAAAATAAATGAATAACCCAAATGAGTTCAGCATTCATATAAACAAAGCAAATGAGTACACATAAACATATATATGCAGTGTCGGGTGGGTACATATAAGCTGTCTATGGTTGGTTGTACCGATGTTGTTGAGTGAGTACCTTGTTGACGTCACTGGAACCCTTCCATCCGTATCTCATCCACTATGTATGTATACGTACACATATATACACAAAATTAGGTATATGATGAGCCCCCTTATACTAAAAATGGCAACCTCTTGGGCTGCCAAAGCCTTGTTTCATTATGTAAAATAAACAAGGATTCAGTTACACAAAACTAGGGATTTGGATTCCTGACCTAATGAATTGTTGCAATACCAAACTGCTCCTGGGTTTGTTTGGATTCTTGATTATGGAGGAGGAAGGTATCAAAAAGCACAAAAACATAATAGAGATGGAAGGATGAGGTCATCATCCAGAGCTCCCAATCGAAATCATTTTGTATCAAAATACTTTCAAGACTACCCAACCAGCAGGTAGGCACCTGATGCGGTTCAAGTGCGCGTGCGAAGGCGTGGTCCTTTCTTCTCACCAATCGTGACATTTTCATCTAGTTCTGTATAAGACCAGTCATGTTTTGTTACTTTTGAAACTTGTCTGCTGCCAGTTTGAATACGTTCACTCCAATTTCTTTTTTAAATAAGGCTATACTAACAAACAAGAGTACTCATTTGACCCAAAAAAAAAAAAAAAACAAACAAACAAGAGTACTCTTAGGTCAGTTGCCAGGTTGGTCCTTTGGTCATACACTCAATTTTTAGGGCCTTTCTTTTTGGATGAAGAAGTATATTGATAATTGGCGCACCAAATAAAAGAGTACAACGAAATTTGAATCTCAAAATAATGAGTGCTGCATGCTTCACGAGAACATACAACATGTAACACTATAACAAGGTAAATGAAAACAATCCTATCAAAAGAGAACCAGACACACTCAAGCGAACGAGCGAAATCCATATTTTGACGAGGATCTCCAACTAACTAGCTGCAGATGACAACTCCATCAATAGGAATCATTCTCCATAGAACCAGCACCAAAGCACCAAACTATAATGGAACCAACTCCAAAGAAAAAATAAACAAAAACAACTAAACAACCAACCAAACAAAACCGACCCAGAACCCCAATTTTTAGGCCCTTTTTGGTTGGTTCTTTCCTTTTCCTTTTTGTACATGTCGTAAATATTTAGTGAGGCCAAGTAAAGCAGGATTGATTACTTTCCTTTTCCTTTACTTATAAATTACTTTCCTTTACTTATATATGCCTTTTCCTCTAAAGGATAGGTACTAATGATGATAGTTAAATATGCATGGAAAAGACATATATACTTATATAGTGTGCCTGCATTCCTTATTAGAAGGCTATATCTATATATATAGGAATTCTAGCCTAAAATTTCTATATATCAAGAATTTTAGGCTTCTGACATCCGAATTTGGTTAACATAGGACTCATTCAATTCAATTACCTTGCTACTTAATGGTTGGATGATATATCAGACAAAGCATTAATTGGCAACTTCCCCTTGGCATTTTTTTTTGGTTAAAAAAAAGGGGGAAAGGTCAGATTCACGATTCCAAATAGCATGAGGATAGAAGAACAAAGAGTAGAGTTAGAATAAAATAGAAGGCAGTACGAATTAATTGGAAGTGCCTATAACAATATGATCAGAAGGGAACAGATGGCAGCTTGTGGTTGGCCAAGAAGTGAGTGATGATCTGGAGAGAACGCCTAGGAGCAAAAGTGGGAACTTGGTGGCCTGCGCCTCTCACCGTTAAGAAAGTCAACCCTTGATATACAATGCTCCACCCTCCAACCTGCACAAACAAATAACACATATCCATTTGTTTGCCTAATCATTTCCATCCACAATAAATAAATGAATCACCCAAATACAGTAAGTTCAGCATTCATAAACAAGGCTAAAAATGAATACATGTATATATAAATATATGAAGTTGATTTTGACACACATTTTTCACCTCTAGTATACTCTCTTAAACCAATGAATGTAATTAAAGAAGAGTATGTTAAATGTAAAAAAAATTGTGTGAAAGTCATTTTCCTTGGAGTATATATATATATATATATAATGTATATGTAGGAATAATATTCCTCTCAATGATATATACTAATATAGTTAATTGTACCTGTTCATGGTTGTACCAAGGGGACCAATCCTCGGTGATGTTGAGGCCAAGCTTATTGAGTGAGTACCTTGTTGACGTCACTGGTACCCTTCCATCCGTATCCCCACTAGGTGTACGTACATATATACACAAGATTAAGAAACGACCCATCCACTTAATTAATTCATGAATAAATTATTTTTATTACGAACTTCCGAAGACGAAACATGTAGATATAATATATATATATATATACACGTACTTGTAGACCCATACGCGGAGACCTCCATCCACGAGCTTTCGGATTATTGGCAGAATTGAAAAGGTGGAGTCCGTCCATGCAGTGCTCACGTTCGAACTAAGATGACGCAAAATGAAAATATCATATGTGCTTAACCCTAGCTAGTAAGCATATCAAACTGTTGCCTGTATTAATTAATTAGTAATATACCTGCAAGCGCCCCATGGATAGGGTATGTTGGTGACGTTAGCATGCAAGGCTTGCTGAACATCGGGACGATTAAAGTAGCTCGTTGCATAGTTCACTGTACACGGATCGTAACTTCCTCCGCCTGCCGGTACCCTCCTCCGCTTCATTTCCTGCTACGTAAGGTACATCCATCAATCCATTTCATATTTATATTATGCAAATTATATATATGAATGGATCGTAACAGTTATATCTACATACTCCAAATCGAGATGCAGAAGTACTAGTGGTCTGCTTGTTCATCGTGGATGATGATGAAGATGACAACGACTTGGCCAAGGGGCTATCGAGGAGGCATTTGGGAGTGTACAAGCTGTACATATCGATGATGCTATAGACGTCGAAGTACTTGTTGAAGTAAGTCCAGCATTGGTCGGTTAAGTTTTCTTTGCTAAAATCACAATTAGCCTTAATCGCATTGTAAACCCCATCCGATATCACAGCATGTCCCCATGCATAGTCAACCATCCCGGTGTAGTCTGTGTCGTCGTCCAACTCCGCATTCCCAATCTGAAAGATATATATTGATTGTAATTAATTAATATGTATTCAACTATATTTGAGTGACGTAGACGTATAAATACGTATTTTAACTAGGCAGTTATTGAGATCGATGCTTACGATGAGCCCTTTGAAATTTATGTAGTCATCCTTTGTGGATTTCTTGTTCGCATCGAATATAACCTCAGCCAGTTGTGGGACATAGTGCCCTGTTCATCATTACCCCTTTAATTAATTAGTATATGTATGTATATATTAATTACATGAGTTGATTGAGAAGCAGTATTTGTACTACGTACTGACCTGCATAGCTTTCTCCAGCAATGTAGAACTCACTGGATTTGTATTGCGGAAATCTCTCCAACCACTTTAGAAGAAATGTGTGCGAATCGTGAGCTATATGTATATAGATGTAAAAAGGCACCATTTAATAAAAGGATCGAAATGAATCAAGAAGAAACAACAACATTGTAATTAGTAGCATCAGTATAGCATTTGTTCACCTGTAGTATTGTCTCCTTTAACATCCGAACTCGTATTTGAGTAGGAAAACCCAACCCCAGCTGGTGATTCCAAAAATAACAAATTTGCCGCTGAAGTACATGCATAATCAACCACAGAAAATACAATTAATTAAGATAGCAACGATCATTATACTTGTTTACACACATTCGGCAATTAGAAAAGATGGATTGAATTGAAATTAAATTGTTGCAAAAAGTAGCCAGAGGATGTTGCCTTTGTTCCAGGCGTAGTTGTTGAATCTTAGTGATGGCCCCTCTTTTATTAAAAACGGGCCAAGCTCTTGGGCTGCGCCAAAACCCACAGAAGAGCATCCGGGACCTGCAAAAGATGCACACATGCAAAGTAATTCTACAGAAATACCGTACAATATTAGTCAGCAATTATTGGATGATGAGTCATATGATATGAGGCGAATAATGAATGTGAGACATAAGTAGTACCTCCGTTGAGCCACAAAAGGAGTGGTTTGTGGGCAGGTTTTTGTGTAGCTTCAAAAAACCAATAAAAGAGAGCCTTCCCTTGACTCTCGTCCACTGTCACATAGCCTGAGTATTGCCTGAAGTCCACTGGAGGTTGCCCGGGCAGCACTTTCACTCGGTCCGCCTCTTGAGCTGCCTTGGTCACTGGGTCGAGTTCCCACGAAGAGACGGAGGAGGAGGCACCCCAAGAAAGGCCAAAACTAGTGCATAGAGAAAGGCACAGAATAAGGGTCAAGAAGAGGGCCATTATAATTAAGATCAAGAGAGTAGTCCAGGGTATGACTATAGGAACCAATTAAGTGGTTTATATAATGCCAGCATATATAAGGTTATTATTGCTTGGTATGGATGGGGACAAACCATGTGAATGGACGGACGGATAACAAGAATAAGAACCATAACTTCCAAAATACATCCAAATTTTTTGCAAGTGACTTTTCAACTCAAAACAAGGGGACCAAAATGGGACAGTTTTGTTCATTTGGAAGCCATTGTCACAATGTTATATATCACATCACTTAATCTTACTACTGTCGTCTTTACTCTTTAGACCTGTGGTTCGTTCCAAATACTAATTAAGAGACTTCGATCGAGAACTTCTATACATTAATTGCTTTATGTTTCCCATACGTAAGAAAACTCTTCAACACTTTGTAATGTGGTGTGTAATTGAAAAAACACAACTCTTAAGTTATCACAAAAAGTGTAGAGAATCATCATTTTAGTAACGACAACCAACTCTTGATAACTTTCAGCCTATTGGATCTCTGAAAATCAAAAGAGGAAAAATAATCCCTACCAAGAAGGAACGAAAAGTACACTCGTGGTCACAATGAAGCAGAGAGACACTATACCTACACAAAACACAAGATCCCAAGTTTATGGAAAAGAGCCTTAGCTCCATGATTAATTGGCAACTTCCCCTTGGCATTTTGTCGTTAAAAAAGAACAAAGAGTAGAATTAGAATGCAATAAAAGAAGGTACGTATTAATCGGAAGTACAAATAACAAGCAAACAACAATATGATCAAAAGGCGACAGATGGCAGCTTCAAATTGGCCACGAAGCTTGTGATGATCTGGAGAAAACGCCTTTGGAGCAAAAGTGTCGGAACTTGGTGGCCTGGCATGCGCCTCTCATCGTTAAGAAAGTCAACCCTTGGTATCCAATGCTCCACCCTCCAATCTCCAATATGATATCCAGACTGTTTTTTTTATTGTTAGAAATATGATATCCAGATTTTAAAAGTAAAAATTATTTACTTGAATTTACAAAAACAAACTAAAAAGGTACCTACCCAGTCGCTTTCCATTAAGCTTCTGTTAAAGTTAAGGACAAACTGGTCATTTCAAGAGAAGGTTTAATGAAATGTTTTGGACTTCTCAATATCGGACCCCGCGAGAACTAGTATACCTTCTTCATGCCATCTCTGAGCTTGCTTGAACAAGATCTGCCATTAATGGAGAAATTTTCATCTTGCATGCTAAAATCCATCTACTTGCTGCTCCAAAAAGGTTCGATGACATGCATGCCGCAGCAAAGCCTACGGAAGAACATCCAGAGAAAGAACGAAGACATGCATGCAGAGGAAACAAATCGGAAGATGAGTCATGGGGTGGCGAACAATCTCTTAATGTGCGTTATAAGTACCTCCATTAAGCCACAAAAGGAGAAGTTTGGGGTGGGTAGGTTTTTGGTGTAGCTTCAAAGAACCAGTAGAAGAGAGCCTTCCCTTGACTCTCACCCACTGTCGCATATCCTGAGTATTGTTTCAAGTCCGCTTTCACACCCCAAGAAAGGCCAAAACTAGTGCATAGAAAAAGGCACAAAATATATACAGGTCAAGAAGAGGGCCATTATAATTCAGAAGATCAAGGCAAGGTTGGGGACAACATGTGAAATTCCTGAATAGACAGACGGACGCATGCGCATGAGTCACGACACAATTTTGCGACTGAATTTTGACTAGGGGGTGGGCATTATTGCGTTATTGATTCTTGCAAGTGAATTTGACAGAGGTGGCTTTCTTTTCTCTCTTCCTCTGGTAAATTGCAAAGTGGGCTTTTCTTAGCTGACTATGGTAACTGCAGTGGACTCGTGGCAAACTTTGAGGTGGCTGCTAACTATTAGTTCGTAGGGGTGAGCAAAAAGCACCCCTCCCCTTTTTACCAAAAAGCCTTTAATACCATCATCGAAATTCTGTGAACTTTTTGACCCTGCTGTTTTATTGAGTTCTCTTTGAACTCAAAACGAGGGGACTAAATAAGGTAGTAACGTCCAATCACGAATGAAGATGAGGGATGATGGCCCCTCATCCATTTGGAATCCATTGATGACTCTAATCGCAATTTTATAGCCGGCCGGCTAATTATATTATTAATGTTATCTGTCTTTACTCATGTTATTTGATCCAAACACTAGTTGAAAAAGAACTATGAACTCAATGAAATGGGTATTAAGTTTTCACACAACGTGTAAAGATCATCATTTCAGCAACTCAGACAACTACATCCATCAGGTAATGCAAGGCTTGATATCTTTCAGCCTATAGGATCTCTCAGAATAAAAGAAGGAAAAATCCCTACCAAGTAAGAACGATAGGTACACTCGTGGTCACAATGAACCAGGACACAATACATAAAACACAAGATCCCAAGTTTGAGAAAACATTAGCTCCATCTCCTTCGGTCTTCCTCCTCATCAACAGGAGTATACCACTCTGGCCAACGCTTAGAGTTGCTCAACCTATAGTTCAGAAGCACTTCTTCATCACAAAGTGCCCTTGTAGCCACCAGTACAAGAGTCCTCAAAACAGGAACATCTGATTCGCTATTTCTTTTCCCAAGTTTCAACCAAAAGCTGCCAAATCTCTTCATCTTCACTTCTTCTGCATCTCCAAACACTACGTTTGGAATATATACTCTCATGTCCCTTTCAGTCAATGGAAAGTCATAAGGGCAGATCATAACATTTGGGGCAATATCCTTTGCGGGGTGGTTGGCAAAATGAGCCAAGGCTAATGGGTTCCTCCGCTCTATAATGTCACCACGCTTTCCCAGTTGCCTCTGATCCAAAGGCTTACTGAGGAATTTCCACAACCTGTCTTGGCCTTTCTCATCTCCCTGCATATTAGGCTTAATATCTGGTACAGTCAAACCATCCCAGAAATCACGGGCTTCACCCCCATATCCCCAAGGTTGTGCATTGATCACAGTCCCGTCATACCTTGTGATCAAATATGAGTTTTGTGCATTAACTCTAGGGTATCCGGGAATGTAGCGGTAATAAGCAGGTGAATACACTACACCAGGGTACATGGCCACCACAGTACCAGCATCACATTCACCATTTAAAAATATACCTTCACCCGCTTCTTTGTGGGGTATTTGAGAAGGTTTGATATCAAGTGTGTAGCCAGTGAGATCTTTTAAACTCTGAGAGACATCAGCAAGTTGTAATGGCCTGGTCTCGGGCACATCTGCGCTGAAAAACATAACTAATCGGTACTGAATAAAGAAGCAAAAAAATCGACATTTCAAAACGAAGTCTTCAACACTCAGAAAATCAAAGAGTTGGTATGTCTTTTGTACTCAACTAATCAAAGCTTCTTTTGTTCCTTGGGTGTATAGCATTAGATAACCATTAGCTGAACCCTAGTAATGTGCAAATTTTAAGTAGAAAGGCTTAAAACGAATGATTGCTGCAGCTATACTTTTTACGATCCTTGCATGATAATAAATCTGTCTTAAATGAAGATATGTACGGTATAAGAGATAATTATTTAGTTATAACAGGGGTGCAATTCTTCCCAACATCAATCTCCCCAAAAAGGCCCAAATGTAAATTTTTTTGCTGCGGCTTTAGTTTTGACATGAATACAGTCAACTCTCAGGTGATTTCAGTAAAGCCTACAAACTAAACAAACTCACTGGAACTATTCTGGATGCCAGCAAAGAAACTAACACAAAACTGCTTCCACACAACATTAAACTTCAACAAAGTTAACCGCAGCTTAGAGAAGCCAGAAGATAAATGAAAGTCTAAAAGTGTGCCAGATGGAAGTTTAAACTCGTAATCAAAGCTTTTCAACAACTGTTCAGAACAGATTAATAATATTTTCCAAAGAAAGAAGAAAGAAATTAAAAAAAAAACTCACCATGGTTTAACTGGTGGACCTTTCCTGCCAATAGCAAAACTAAGACCACTTTGTCGAGGAGTGGCATTCAATTGTTGAGCTGATTCAATTGCCTCATCCATTTTCTTAGAGTCAGGAAGAAGAACATCATCCATAGACAAGCAGAAGCTTTTAATTTGGAGATGAATGTTTTCTTGGACTTGGTTCTGTTGTTCAACAACAGAGGCTTTACTAGCCATGTCAATGATCTCATCCACATCTGCCTCATCAGCATCCCTTCCCAAGCGATTGTAGCTGGATATAAAAGCAACTCCATTATCAACTCCAAGATATTCAAACGAAAAAAATTGGTGCGGCATGCACAATATATGTGTGGAAAAGGTAGCATCAATAGGCGTGAAGCTGCACTGCAAAAGCTAAATAATGATATAAAGAAAATGTACAACATATCTACAATACACGGATTAAGCATGGTTGTTTAACTCTTGAAACCTTAGTATTACTGAAAATTTAGTATGAAAGTGTCAGAATAGGTTTATAATAATAAGGTAATGTAACTCCATTCCCAAAAAAAAAAGGACTTCAAGGGTATAAACACTAATAGTCGGCCTTTCATATCCGAAGATGCTGACCAGAAACCAACCTGGTATACAGGAACAGGCGATTAATATCTGCCTCAAATTGTAGTTGCCTTGGCTTCTTAGCAAATGTGGAACTTTTCGCAAGAGTTCTCACAAGCTGAAAATGAGGTCAAAAAGCAAACTCTCATGAGACATTACAGAGCAACAACTCCTAATCCATGAATACCAGATTGCTACAAGAACTCAAGCCGTAAAAGCCACAGGTGGACAACCACACCTCAGCATAAGAACCGTACAGTTACTAACCGTTTTAACTACTCATGAATTAAGAGAAGGTCTTCAACTCTACACTGTTTTACCATGTCTACATTCAAGCCCATTACTCCCTCCCTGTTGTGCTTACAACTGCGAATCTCAAACGATAAAGTTTGTTTCTTTGCAACCTACTGGTGTGTTTCTAAGTCGTAGTATGTCCTAACCTACTACAGGTTTACGGAGCTGTGCACAACAAGTAATCTTATAAGCATGCAAACAATATCCTTGCTTGAAATACATTCGACTTGGAAAGTAAAAACAGAAACTTGATGGTTTTGTTACATCTTTTGCCAGAAAGTATGCACCTTTTTTTGTTCATAGCAGAAAATGAAGCAGCGGAAACAAGAGGTTGAGGGATTTGCAATTCTAATGCAAATATGTAATCGATGCATTATTTGCGTATTACCTCCTGAAACTTGTTGAAAAGAAACGCCATTTCCGAATGAATTCGCCACACTCTCTCTCGCGGGAGGGAGGGAGGACCAAGGCAGCTACTGCTCCCCAATTTCCCAACTGAGTTTTAGGGAAAAACCCTGAACCCAGAACCAGGTGACAAACATATGGGCCATTTATGAAAGGCAAACATATGGGCCATAATGAAAGACAAACTTGGGCTTTATTCGTAAGTAGGCCCTTCTCGGGCCTGATGGACAGTACCGCGTCTTTGAATAGCTACCATCTTGTCTCTCTTTGAAATGCAGCTAGATGCACGCACTGTAAACCTAGAGGACGCTCGCGGTCCGTTTCGTTACTCTCTAGGCTCTACCAATGCTTGTTTCACTTGCATGATCAAGAAGATTGATGATGCAAATAACTATCTTCACCAACCTCAAAGATTTGACTTGAGTACCAATTACTATAGTTAGTTATCTGTCTGTTGAACTTGTAACTTTCAGTGCGGAAAGAGACTCAAATGTTCATGAAATAATAATTTCAAAGATTATCATGTTTTTGAATAAGGGCGTACACTTTTCTATAGATTGCGGGAAAACAAGAATATTATTTAGTTAGTGAAAACTCGTGCATGATGTCACTTTTAATTAGCACAAGCCACAAGTATTCAGTATTCGTTCCTTGAATTCTATTTATTGTGTGATTTTATCAACGTTGCGTTAGTATGTTAGCTAGGCATTTGTAAGTGCAACAAGATTTGAGGCGGAATGATGTTTATTCATTAGTACTGAGTAGTACAGCTTGAAGAAATGGGCGCTGCTAGCTAGCTCGCTAGATCTAGCTAGAAGGCCAGCTAGAAGCGAGAAGAAGGAAGGGAGTTGTTGGGATTAAGAGAGAGGAAATGGGAAAAGAGAGAAAGAGACTGGCGAGCTGCAAACACCGGCACCTGGTGGCCCGCCCCCCTCACGGTGGCGAATGTGAGGCCACCCTCATACATCTCTGCCCAACCGGCCACTTGACCATCTTCAAACCATGCCCTCCATTGTTCTTTGACTCTTAACCCCATCTTCTTTATGCTGTACCTTGTTGATGTCACCGGTACCCTCCCATCTGTATCCCCACTGTACATCCACATTACACGTTACACAGTGGGTATTAGTTCATTTATCAATCATCCTATATATACACAAGTTCGATTTGGCACATTTTTCATCAGTAATTAGTACCTATAGATCCAAATGCGGAGGCCAGCTTTTAACAGCTTCTGAATGATAGGCAGAACGCTTTCCGGCGAGTCGTTCCAATCCGTAATAACGTCACTGCATCATCAATCAATGTTCATACATCAGTAAAAGAAATTTACTGCAAGGTGCAAACAAACATCTATGTGTCTTATTTGAGCTGGGAAAAAGCAAGTGATAATTTTGGAGAATATATAACAAATGCATGGTCAGATGGTCCATAAATAGATGCCTGCAGTGCTGCAGAAGGGACAAAGTATTTATATAGCTTGAGTCTGTTCCCACTTTCATTTCTATCAGTGTTGGACATTTCTAGTAACTATTGGTAGAATGAGATATGATTTTTAGCCATTTTTAGGTGGTAGACAATCCGTAGATTCAACGGCAGGGCAATTTAATGTTACTGTAAAGTCTCATTCAATTGGTTCTGGGGCCTTCTGTGTTATGGGTTAATGCAGCAGTGAAAACAGAAAGAAAGTTCTCTGTACTTTATTTATTTCATAACGTGCCGTTATATATATGCTAGTACAGTAGTTCTCTTCTCTTTAGTGTTTACCCCAAATGCACCAGTCCAGGGATGTATATATAAGTAATATATTGTATATTATGCAAGCGTGTCACCAATAGCACTGTAAATTACCAATAGCACTGTAAATTAAGTTACTTATATAGTTTACCTGCAAGGGGTGTAAGGATAGGGGAGTTTAGTAACATTGGCATGTAAGGCCTTCTGAACATCCTGTCTATTGAAATATTGCTCAACATAGTTCTGTGTACACGGATCGTATCCTGATGGTAGCGTGTGCCAAAGGTCCTGTATACGTACATAGCCAAAGTATCAATATATTTAACCATCAGAGGATAATTCATTAACCTCATGCAAATAATCACTTACATGTTTGGTGAGCAGGTGGGGTGCAACCACAAGTTTGTTTATGGTTGCTTTGCGAGAAGCGAGGCACACTGGTGCATAAATGGCGTAGATATCGATTTCTGAGAAAGCTTGCAAGAAAGTTCTGCTGTAATTGCTGCACTCTTCTGTTTGGTTATCTGCAAGAACGCATTTCTCGACCAAAGTGTCGTGAAGGCCGTCGGAGATGATTGCATGACTCCATGCATAATCAAACATCCCACTCAGGTCCGTTGGATCATTGATCGCAGCATTCCCAATCTAACCAATTACGCATTCATCTCATCATACTTAAATGCAAAATGTATACATAATACAATACAGAAAAGTTTTACATCGCATATGTGCATAATTGGCTCACCATGAAACCTTTGAAATTGATGTAGGCGGAAGAAGTAGTGCCGGCTCTTTTGTTTCCATCGAAGATGAGGTCGGCGAGCTGGGGGACATAATGACCAGCATAGCTCTCCCCAGCCATATAAAAGGAGTGGGATTTGAATGTTGGGAATCTCTTAAACCATTCTATCAAGAAAGTATACGAGTCACTAGCAGTAATTCGATCCCCAAGCGTATCCAGATCGTTTGAGTTATTTGTGTACGAAAAGCCTACTCCAACAGGTGCCTCCAGGAACAGCATATTTGCAACTGGTCATCACAGGAAATGTAAATTAGATTGTTAAGAAACTGATCAGCATGCATTATTTGATTTATTTGAATGAAAGGTGAACCTTTGTTCCAGGAAAAATTGTTAAGAAGTAGAGTTCCATTGGTTCGAATGAGAAATGGTCCAAGTTCTTGTGTTGCCCCATATGCTATGGATGAGCACCCAGGTCCTGAAAACACCATTAGTATATGATTAATTAGATACTATCTTCAATTTCTGGTCCTTCAATCCATTGACAGTGGATTTTGAAACAGTCAAACTAGTACAATATGAATCTTCAACTGTTAAAATATTACATACACTCTATAATGCTACTAGTATGATATCTCAGATCGATCATATATTAAGTTTTTCATAAGACAATGCATGATTGATTTTAAAATAGCATCACAAATTACAATGACGGGCCTGTTGCGTCAATGTTCTTTTTTGGCATGCATGTCCTAGCAAGAAAACACACACAAAGTGGTGGGGAAAAGCTGAAAAGAAAGAAAAGGGAAGCTGACTGACTATTGCAAAAGAGGCGTGAGAATATAGGTCCTACATCCCTTATCTCACTAGCACTAGTAGTTTTCTCAATACTATTACTAGCAACAGGGCAATGGCAGGCCTGGCCAGGTCTGACAGTGAAAAGCACGGCAGGCTCTAGCCTACAATTATGTTTTGTTATGTAGGTGGGAAGCCAAATTGACAAATGCATGCGCAGGAGACTTGAGAGACAAAAACAGATGGATGGAATGGAATATAGCCTACAGCTAGCATAGATAGAGGGTACGTCTCTATTAGATATACCAGAAACCCAAAGTAAAAGCGTGAGATTTTACTTCCTTGAAACATTAAACACTTTGGTTAGCTTATGTATATGTACGTTTTCCACGATTTCGCGTACGAATTTGAAAGTTTTGACAAGTAGAAGAGCAACACAAAAATTACCTGTAGTTTTATGTAGTTCATCTAAAAATGAAAATCATGTCAATATTAGGCTCAACTAAAGTTAAAAAAGACCCACACAGACAGCTTGACTGAGTGAGGAATGAAGACATTTGGGAATGCGGGGAGGACTGACGGCCGTTCGAGATCTGCCAATAATATTCCTTTACTGGAAAGGTAAGGACTAATAATATGCGTATGTAACCGACTTTGGAAGTTGGATTGAAACATTGAATCCCTGCTGTTTTCTTTTCTGTTCTGTTCTGTTCTGTCCTTTCCTTGCCTTTTCTAGGTTAACCCACCCAAGAAAAAGAAATCACGGCGAACTGGGTCTTGTGTCGAGTAGTATACTCTCTTGGTGGTGTATATTACCTTATTTCTATCTCACTTGTCATTACATATGTATTGTCAGTTGCATGTAAATTTAGCTCGTGTGATTCTCACTCTAATAATTTTTTGTTAGGATATATCTTCTGCTTAATTTGTCCTATTGTTTACTAGTAAATCAATACATTAGTCTTAAGAGGACTAAAAACAATTCAAGCATTCAAATTTAATTATAAAAAAACCACTTGATTCTTGTAATTAGGCCTACACTCAACACACACTTCAAAACAAAAACTTAAAGAAAGAAAGGTACGTTTCCTTCTTTCCTCTTTGGAAAGGAAAAGTGAACCCCCCAACCCACTGAACAAAGGAAAGTACAATTTAAACTTTAGACTTATCGCAGTTCTATCATATCTTGACATAGCAACTGCGGGGGAAGGTGATTCGAAAACCAGCCGAAGGGGAAAGTACACTGATATAGACTAGCCAGTCTAAACTCTGAGAATTGCATAACCTATCTAAAGTTGAAAACAAAAATGTAAAGATGATTAATTTAAATTCAAAAGAGAGAAGGAGGTACGCTAACTGACCTCCATTGAGCCAAAGGACAAGAGGTTTTTCAGAAGCATTTTGTTGGGCTTCAAAAAACCAGTAGAACAAAGCCTTGCTGTTGTTGGAATTGGGAAGTTGGACATAGCCAGCGTAGTGCCGGAATGACACCTCCGGCTGTCCGGGCAAGTTGATCACCCTGTCCGCTTCTCTAACAAGTCTTTGCGCGTCAACTTCTTCCAATTGTCTCATGGCGTTGGCTACAAGGCTTATAGGAAAGAGTAGAGAGCAAACAAGCAGCAACAAAGGAATGAAGGGCGCCATTGCCATTGGAGAACAAGTAAACAGAGGACTTTTCTTCTGCTAGCAGTAACTGTAATTATATATATACTAGTGTTGGTGTGATTTGTGTGTGGTTTCAAATTGAGTGCAATTTGCGTGAGTGGGGCTGTAAAAAGTACTTAGAAACAGTAGAGAGTTGAATAATGCAGGAGTCCGTTAAATTAGACAGACAGCTTTAGGCTTTATGTCCTTTTCTGTATTCTCTAATTTCTAAAGGGAATGGCCAACTGGAGACATCCCAACATGGTAAATGCGATTTATCCACTCCTAGTGACATTGGATAGATAAGATACGAGTCAATTCCTACGAAGAGCATACAACTAAACAACAGCCAAGTACTCTATCAGTTTTCTTATCTTAATGAAAGTCTTCACGATCTGGTGGGTTTCTTAATAAGCAGAACCTAACCAAAACGCTGTTTTTCTCTTTGAGGAAAACATGCTGTTTATATATAAACATGTATGCTGCAAATCTTCCAAAATAAATAGTAAGATTTTCCAAAACTTGTCATGTGTGCTAGTAAATCATTTACCAAGTCAGAGTGCAACCATCAGAAAACTTTCCTTCATTAAAAGTAGATAAGAATTTCGGCATGGTCTAATGTAAGTCTAGCTTGCTGACTGAGTTTTATGTATACAACCAATAAAAGCATGAAATCATTAATCATATCATGAATGAATCAGCACTTATTCCTGAATTGTACACACAGCTAATATCTAAGGTAAAAACATTGAACAAATTATCTCCCATCATCATATGGCATTATGACATGATCTTTCACGCTATCAAACCCAGCAGTAGTAGTATTACTAGTACTGCAAGTTTCGCCATTGCCATCCCCACGAAAGCCGAAAAATGGTTCAGTGTTAGGTTTAAGCAAGTATTCACTCTCTTCAGAGCGAAACCCTTCCTTTCCCCATGGATGCTTCCCCAAGCTTATCAATCCTTCTAGCTCGGCTGTGACTTCCTTCATAGTAGGCCTGTCCTCTCCTTTTACCCTTAAACACCTTTTTGTGAGGGTAGCCACTTCCTTTAATTGGTTCATGATTTCCTCATCGTTGACAACCACATGATCATCGATAATTTCAAGCAAGCGGTCATCTTTCACTGCCGAAACAAAGTACAATGCTAGATTTCTCTCACTTTCTGGTCTATCAAAAGCAAGTGCCTTTTTACCTGTTAGTAGCTCTGCAAGAACAACTCCGAAACTATATACATCACTCTTTTCAGTCAGTTGGCTGCTATGGAAGTATTCTGGATCCAAGTATCCAAGCGTCCCTTGTACCAAAGTGGTTAGCTGAGTTTGATCAATAGGAATAAGCCTTGAAGCTCCAAAGTCTGAAACTTTTGCTATGTAACTATCATCCAATAGGATATTTGTAGTCTTCACGTCTCTGTGTATGATAGGCATAGACGTCGCAGAGTGCAAGTATGCAAGTGCTCCTGCAGTTTCTGCAGCAATCTTAAGGCGCATTTGCCATGACAGTGGGGAATACTGGTCATTATCATGGATATGACTTGAAAGAGTGCCATTTGTGATGAACTCATAAACAAGCAACGGCACTTCAGTCTCCAAACAGCAACCTAATAGCTTCACCACATTCCGATGGTTGATTTGGGACAGCACGATTACCTCGTTAATGAATTGCTCGATTTGGCTTTGGTCACAAACTTTGGACTTCTTAATGGCAACCACTTTGTTATCTGATAGCACTCCCTTGTACACTGTACCATAGCCTCCCTGGCCAAGGATCCTAGTCTCTTCATAGTTATTAGTGGCCTTTTTGAGTTCCTCTGCGGTAAAAATTTTCGCAGACTCAACAGATCCTTTATGGCGGGTGATCTGTTGTTGTAATAATATGCCACCATTTTGTTGAAAGAATTTCTCTTTGAGTTGAAAGAACTTTCTTCTCTTGCTTCCCCAATACATCCAAGAACCTCCTACAAGCAACACCAAAAGGCCTATGCAAATACCTGCATTTCCACAGATTTTAAAAGTAATTAAGTAGTTTTGATTCAGTCAATTATGTACCCCCAAACCTAATATGTAAAATTTTAACTTCTTAGCTTGAACTAAGAATCAGTGGAAAACAATTGACCAACTAAAACGTTAGCTGACAAAAACAGTTTATGCCTTGTCCTGTGTTGTGACGCATATAAACTTGAATAAACAAGTAATAGTATTGAACAATAGACAGCGACCATAATGGAACAAGTCCACGGGAAAATTAACAAAAATTTAATCTTGAAGACAATGATGTTAATTAATTTATAATCCCAGTTAGGTTGATTAGATGGCGCAAGCAAAGCCTCTGGTTCGTTCATTTAGTCAAACAATGAGGAATCATTTTCATGTGATGGGATTTCTAATCTGCTTCTACTATCTGTAGTTAGGCACTGGTTATCTCAAAAAAGTCTTAGACGGAGGAGGAGGCCAGGACAATCATTACTGGATGTGATAGGTGACATGACGAGAGATACAAGAAGAGGAGAGCAGTACTGACAAAGGGAGTCATAGAAGTTTCTCTTCCCTAGAACACAACTCATGTAATGATATTCATGAACCTTAAATGTTATAGATGCTACTTACCCAATGCAATGGCAAGTCTTCGAGACTGAATATCGCGTTGATCTGTTGGACTGCAACCATCACCGTTTCTCATTCCATCCCCATTGTGTCCCTTTGGACACAAACAGTTCACACTTCCAAGGATGTTGTGGCATGTTGCTGTACTACTGCACGGATTTGAAGTCTCGCACTCGTTGATATCTGCAATTGATTACAAATAATCTCTGTCACAATCTAGCTAATAGAAAGAAAGAATGTACCTGATCAATTAACTGACGAAAAGAGCGCTTCACCAGAGATTAGTTGGCAAACATAATCACATAATGCCTGACTTAGTTTTTAAGCAATTAGTACCTTGACAGCCATCAACAAGGTAAGGATTGCCTTGATAACCTTGGTTGCATTTGCAGATATACCCCGGCCCGCCGCTGTTTGATTCAAAACATTCACTCTCCTTTGCCAGGCACGCGTAAGGAGTGGTAACATTAAGACCGTTTTTGGCTTGTGTGCACGTTTGGCTCCCAACATCCCAATCAAGCACCACCGGAACACTCTCTCTGTACTGTAAACTCCAAAGATCCAAAGTTGAAAATTTGAAGGCGTCTTCTTCTACAACGAAAGCGTATCCACAAGGATTGAAACTCCTAACATCCGAATGGTTCTTCAGACTACCAGTGCCTATAGAAAAATCGATCACATCTTCCCGGATAGCCATTTGACAACAGCCAGTGCCAGAGCAAGTCACGTTCTCCACGTCCTCAATTCCATCACAAAGCGACACACATCCAGTCGTGTAGTTTCGCCCACTTGTGCCTACAATGATCCCAATAGTGTCGCATCCCACGGCCGTGAACTTGTTTCGGCTACTTGAGATGGGAAACCGTGACAAAGTGAGCATGTCAACGGCTGTACTGGTACTGTTGACAAGATTGCCTAGACTGTTGTATTCGTAACAATCGCTGGCTATGGAGCTAGAAACTCGCAATTCGTGATCAACCAATGATATATTGAGGATTGTCACATTACTTCTTGGAAAGAACAATGCTTTCTGGCCATTCGCAGTATCGTTACAGGATACAAGAAATGACTTGTCGAGATAACAATCAGGAGTTGTGCCGAATGGATAAGGGATTGCAATAGAGCCGCAGGTAGAGGCGCATCCCAGCTTGGTTTGCGCAACTGCTGCTCTGGCTGTCAAGGATATGGTGATCACCACCACAACTAGCACCAGCTTCTGAACTTGGACTTGCCCTGCTGCTGCAAGCTCAACCCCCATGATCGATCACTTGATTTCTTCTTCTACGCCAATGAGTGCTGCAGTAATTTTTATTCGCTCTGTGCAGGCAAAAACACAAAGCAAATGTGTGCCTGCCTTGTTAGGAATTATATCAAGTGAGGCGGAAGACGGACACTTCCATGGAAAGACATAGCCGTCCTTGTGGACAAGGCCAAGACTTTTCCAAATGTTTGACAGAATCAATAAATTCGTGCACAACACCAGGGACGTAAGAAGCATGTGTTTGACTGAAGAAAAAAATAGAAACACAAGGTTGACAGAATCAATTGGCAGTACTGCTGGCACAATTACGAAATTACTCTGGACAGCACAAGGTTGGCTGAAGAAAAAAATAGAAACATGACCAACAAAATTTGGAGTGAAGACAGAAACTCAACCAAAAAACTTCAATTTCAAAATGTTTGATCTCTTTCAACCGCAACCAGCCTGCGCACATAACATATGCATCATGAATCATCATGAAGACAATTCAAGTATTTCTGATACCATTCACTGTTGGTTTTAGCTGAAAAAAGCTAAGTGAATGGCACAGAACAATAAAAGAGATAGCAAAAAGTTGGAGCAAATTTTCTCTTCACTTATCAATCAGAAAAGACTACAACTTCAATAACAAGTCGGGAGGAACTTAGGTGCTCAAGATTGAGCACCCAACCATGCTCAATTCCTTTTATTCTTTCCATTGTACGATTGTACATCATGATCCGAACCGTTCATTCATTTAATTATGTAGTAAAGATCATTTCCTCAAAAAATCAATCTAATTTGAGGTCGTTTGGTCATTTAACGGTACCAAACATATAGATGGCTCGTATTATCGATTTTGCACCGTTCATATGTTTTGCACAATTAGATAATCAAACGATCTCAAATTTGATTGATTTTTTTAGGAGATGATCTTTAATACGTAAATTATAAAATAAATGGTTCCGATTATGGTATACAATCATATAATGAAAAGAATAAAAGGAATTGAGCATGGTTGGGTGCTCAATCTTGAGCACCTAAGTTCCTCCCACACCAACTAAAGGTTACGAATTTTATGGAAATTAATTATCTCAACTAGAAACAACTTCTAGCAGACAAAACTTTATTGCTAGACTCCTACTAGAAAACGCGGTGTGTTAACATTCACGACTAGCTTTGCTGCGACTTACTTCATCGCAGGTCTTTCCTCTCCTCTCATTTAAGCACATCTTTTCAATGTCAGCTGCTTCCTTCAGTTTCTCAAACATTTCCGCATTGAGATTGTCATCTACTTGATCATATAATTTCAAGCAAACGATCTTCTTCCAGCGAAGACATGAAGTGTTTCGCCAAATTTGTTCTGCATTCTGGCTGGTGAAAAAACACCGCTTCCTTACCAGTTAGTAGCTCGGCCAAAACAACTCCAAAACTATAGACATCACTCTTTACTGTCAATTGGCTGTTTATGAAATACTCTGGGTCTAAGTAGCCAAGTGTTCCCTGAACCAGAGTGGCTAATGGAGTCTGATCAATAGGAATAAGTCTTGAAGTTCCAAAATCAGACACCTTTGCAGTGTAAGTATCGTCCAATAGTATGTTTGCAGTCTTCATAGCTCTATGTACGATAGGCAAACTAGTTTCACAGTGCAAGTATGCAAGTGCCCCTGCAATTTTAAGGCGCATTTGCCATGACAATAGGGAATAGTGCTCTTTATCATGGATATGGCCTGAAAGAGTGCCGTTTGTAATGAACTCGTAAACAAGTAGTGGAACTTCTGTCGCCAAACAACAGCCTAAAAGCTTCACCACATTGCGGTGGTTGATTTTAGAAAGCACAACGATCGCGTTGATGAATTGTCCTACTTGGCTCTGGTCACAAATCTTGGACTTCTTAACAGACATTGCCATTTTGTAACACTCCCTTATAAACTGTTCCGTTGCCTCCTTCGCCTATGATTTTACTCTCATTGTAGCTATCAGTGACCTTTTTCAGCTCTTCTGCAGTAAACATCTTTGCCATCTCTATCGACGCTTCATGACTAGAGAGATGTTGTTGCAACAATATGCCACCATTTTGTTGGAAAAACATATCTTTGAGTTTGACGAGTTTCCTTTGCTTTATTCCCCAATAAAGCCAAGAACCTCCAACAACTAATATCAACAAGCCTATGCAGATATCTGCTCAAAAGTTCCAACAACAGAAAATAAATAAGAAAAGTTGGTAAGGTCAAGGTTCGATCGTTAGTTAAGATACCATATATAGACTTAACTAATAGCAAGTGGTGTTTGATAGGCAGGTTTCTCTTGTCGGGTGCAACCCGTTCCGTTTTGCACCCCATCTCCTTGATATCCCTTTGGACAGCTGCAACTAGGCTTCCAAGAAAGTTTTCGCAACTTTCCGGAGCAATGCAAGGGTTTGAAACTTCGCACTCCTTAAAGTCTGTGCAGTAATTAATCATATCAGAAGGTAAAGTGACTAAACATAACACACATACACACAGTAAACAAAGATTAACAACAATCATCACTTAAAAGATTAGCTAGATGAATATGTACCTTGGCAACCATCAAGGAGATAAGGGTCGAGTTGAAATCCTTTGGCGCATCTACATCGATAGCCAGGGCCTTTGTCTGAATCGAAACACTCACTGTAATTTGCTACACAAGCATAAGTGGTGGAGTTGGTGATAGCACGGTCGCATGTTGTGTTCCCAATAGCACCAAAGGCAACAATACCGTGTCCTCGCTACCTCTTAGGTTCTGTAGATGATCAGAGGAAAAGTTGAAGACATCCTGTTCAACAACAAAGGCAAAACAGCGCGGACTGAAGTTTTTTTACCTCTGCACGGTTAAATGCGATGTCGCTGTAAAAAGTGTAATTATAGATTTTCTTAGGGAGTGACGTTTGGCTACAACCAAAGTTGTTGCAGATCCCATTCTTTACATCCTCGATTCCAAGACAGAATGATCCGAATGCATTTGCAAAGGCAAGAGCCTGCAACTCATCATCGGAAGAGGAAGTTCCGTCCAACGAACTGTCCCAAGGGCTTTGAATAGACCCAAGTGTGTAGCACCCGACAACAGCAGTGAACTTGTTGAGTTTGCTTGAGATTGGAAAGCTAGAAATCACGAGCTTGAAATTAGTGAGTGAACAATAATCACTAGTGTTAAAACAATCTTTAGCTATCGGGTTGGATACTCGAATTTGATGGTCGAGTACTGATATGTCAAAGAGAGTTCTGTTGCTCCCCGGCAATTGAGCGACGGAATTTGTAGTAGAGTTGGTGGTGGTGTTGCAAGTGATCAAGAAGCACTCGTGCAAGCAACAATCAGGGGATGTCCCGAAAGGAAAAGGATGCTATCAGAGCCGCATGTTCTTGAGCAATTGTTCTTGGGCTGCTTAATTTGTTCTAATACTAGCTAGTAGTAGTACTAGTACTAGTGGATGCTGAAGATGATGCTTTTACTATTGTGCACAAGAAAATCATCACCATACCAAACAAAATTAGTTGCTGGGGGAGGATGAGTACGTTTCATCTATATATGCTCATCCATGGATAACTGATCAATGTCTCTTTCTGATGATGAATCAATTTCCTCAACAGAGTCTCTTCTTCACTTGCATTGCACCAATATTAATATTCTTTATCCATGGACAAGCGAATACTATTTTGGAAACATAATTATGCAATGGAGAATAATCAAGATTTGCACCTTCCGTCAAATCCAAGGTAAATCAAGATTTGAAAACCAAAAAAAAAGAAAGAAAGTTTTAGTATTATGCACACTCATCAAATTACTATCTTATTTAAATCCCATATTATGCATATGCGCACACACATGAGTATTGGAAACAAGGCTAAATGCTTTTGGCCAGAATATTCTTGGAGCGAAAGAAATCAAGAAAGCATATGGCGGATTCTATTTTAACCTATTTGGTTAGTTGCTTTGCCGGAAAGATGATTTGCCAGCGGGCATACAATAATCTAAGGTGATCAATATTTAAGCTTGAAGTTAATATGGTGCAGGCCCAAAGTAACTATATATACAACAGAAGTTCTACAATACATGAGTATTCCTTACATCACTGTTAGATCGTTATGAATTGTGATTCAATCAATTAACAGCTTAAAAAAGATTGATGTATAGTAAAGCCTTCATATAAGAATACTCTATAATGGAATAACCTCCATATAATCATAAAATTTTTTTGTCCCAACTCGGGACCAGTTATATTTTGGAATAATCTCCATATTGTCATATTTTGTATATTATTAAAGTCCCGTTCTTAGAAATTTTCCTCCATATAGTCATAATTACAATACGATAAAAAATATAGTACTTAATACTACAGTAAAAATTTAAGATGAAGTTAAATATGTATCTATTGTTGTATGAGATCAGAGATTGCTTGGGTGGTATGACTGCTTTTTTAGGTAGACAAGTGAAAAAAAAAAAAAAACTCGATACTAATTGATATCAAGTAATATAATCTAGATTTACTCTCATAATAGAAAAAAACTTATATAATGTTGGTTATGTAAGAAAATCCTTAAAAAAAGAAATTAAGTAAAAAATTAATTTTGCTAGTCATACCTCTCTTAAAGAATAACATCCTTATAGTCATAAAAATCATGCAATCCCAACCTTATGATTATATAGAGGTTTTACTGTATTCTAGAAAATAATCGACCATTTAATAAGCATCTTGGTCAAAATAAGCATGAAAAGAACCCCATTAGTGACGAGACCATACATCGGACCCTGCCGTACAAGCCATCTAAAACATCAACCGGGGATTTTTATTTTATTTTTTTAAATTGGTTAATTCTGAGTTGATTGTCTTGTTTAGGGATTAAGCTTAGTCAAATCAATCGTCATATGTACAGTCAACTCTAAGTCATGATGGAAATCATCTTTGAACGGTTACTGGTGGAGGTTTTGGCACGTGTGCTGTTACATTACATGTTGGTCACCCTAGTCTCGTTGTTATTTGTTCTATACGATTCAAGGAATGCCACAAATTAACACCAAGTAAATATAAATGGTATTGATTTGTTAGGAAACTTGAGAAAGAAAAAGTGTAGAAATAGTTGGATCGTAGGTCATCGGCCGCATCCACTTCTCAACCCCCACCTCTCTAACAAAAGTAAACCAGTGTGAATGAATACTTTTGCCCCTTGGCCGCATCCACCTTTTGGTTACGGACTAAGTTGTATATTTGCCCATACGTTTAATTATTCCAAGTTAGTTTTTTTTTTTGGTCTAGATTCCAAGTTAGTTTACAGTTATACACTCAAAAAAAATACTGAAAGCCGACCTACATTCCCATTGTGGTCCACATGCTCATCACAATTCCTCAGACCATTACTAGATGTACATTAAGTACTCAAATTACCTCCCTAGTGATTGCAAATGCATGTTTGGTCAAATTGGTTAAAGCAGTGTACTCTCTACTGCCATGTGAAATGAAGTTCGATAACCTGAAAGTATATAGAGTATCTAATGAAACCTCGAGCTAGTACATATAGTCATAGCATAGTACTTGCATCTACATATCGAGTGCAAAAACATGGCAAATTAATGGTCCATATGTATCAACTAAGTAGATGATCTATCATGAGGATATAGAGTGATTGTAGTGATTAACTTTAAAGAGTATGTACATTAGAAAACAAGCATGCTCGATCATATATTTATATGGTGAAAATTTGTTAATGAAGAGTATAGTAGTGATTATTACAAAGTTTGTGCAAGGTGCGGGAGATGGATGCAAGCATTGGTCATGTCTATATATGTTATACACATAAGCAAATTCAGTTAAGTCGCTTACGTATCCGCATAACAAAGCAGCCAAAAATATGTATATATGCCTGGAAAGCGGGCCACATATTGCATTTCAGCTCACCAAATCAAAACTGCTTGAAACATTTGGGTACAAAGTACAAATCATGCACGCCAAGAAATCACAAGCATTATAGTCATGAAAGTAGCCATGACCACTCTCCCAATATAAACAACATATGACCCCCCCACCTGATTTACCCAACCCCTTCCGCTTATTATCATAAATAGTGCATGTCAACAACACAAACACTAATATCTCATTTCCTTCCTTATTTCTCATCATCCCAAAAAGATGACTAATCTCACCTCCCCCGTCTCCTCCTCCGAAAATTTTAACAATGTTTCCGGAAACTTGTTTTCCGGGCAACTCTTCTTCCTCCACCACATCCAAATCTTGGAGCTTTTCCTCGCTCTATGTGTTTTTGTAACCATACATTCCTTGAGGCAAAGGAAGCACCATGGCCTCCCTGTTTGGCCCGTCCTTGGTATGTTACCATCTCTGTTGATGGCACTACTCGGAGTCTTCCAATCCAACCTCTACGAGTGGCTTTCCGAGGTGCTGTCCCGCCAAAACGGGACGTTTCATTTCAAGGGACCTTGGTTCAGCAGCCTCAACTGCGTCATCACTTCCGACCCCCGGAACTTGGAGCACATTCTCAAGACCAACTTCTCCAATTTCCCCAAAGGCCCTTTCTTCCGGGATACCGTTCGAGATCTTCTTGGGGACGGGATATTCAGCGCCGATGATGAAACCTGGCAGCGCCAAAGGAAGACGGCCAGCATTGAGTTTCACTCTGCCAAGTTCCGTCAATGGACGGCGGAGTCTTTGTTTAAGCTGGTCCACGCTCGGCTCTTACGCGTCTTAGAGGACTCCATCAAACACTCAACGGAAGTTGACCTCCAAGACATTCTCTTGAGGTTAACTTTCGACAATGTTTGTATGATTGCGTTTGGGGTGGATCCCGGTTGCTTGCAGCCGGGGTTACCCCAAATACCATTTGCTCAGGCCTTTGAGGACGCAACGGAAGCAACGCTGCTGCGTTTCGTGACCCCCATGTCCGTTTGGAAGGCCATGAGGTACCTTAACGTAGGGGCGGAGAAGAAGCTCAAGGTGTCCATAAAAGGAGTTGATGAGTTTGCCGAAGATGTCATTCGGACAAGGAAGAAAGAGCTACTTGATACTGGCAAATCCGATGTAGTTACTGACAGTGATGAGAAGAAAATGATGAGATCGGATCTGTTGACAGTGTTTATGGGGTTGAAGGACGAGAAGGGGGAGGCGTTTTCCGACAAGTTCTTGAGGGACATATGCGTTAACTTCATATTGGCTGGGAGAGACACTTCATCAGTGGCTTTGAGCTGGTTCTTCTGGCTCCTTCATCGCCATCCGGACGTCGAACAAAAGATTCTTCAAGAACTATGCAGCATAGTGGCCGCCAGGCCATCATCAGATCTTAAACACGAAATTAATGTCAACGAAGATGATGAAGCGGTAGTATTCAAGCCGGAAGACATAAAGAAGATGGATTATCTTCAGGCAGCTCTTTCGGAGGCTCTAAGGTTGTATCCTTCGGTCCCGGTGGATCACAAAGAGGTAAATTCAATTTAGTTACATCATAAATCAATTAGCTTTTATCTGTTTAAATATCTTGGTGTCTCTGCATAAAAGCTCAGATAGAGTTAAAAGCAACAAAAAAAATTACAATTAACCAACGAGTTACCATTGACAAATTAACAAAAGAGTTACAATTCGCTAGGTCACCTAATAGGGTTTTCTGCATAGTCATGGTGTGAAAATGACATCCGAGAAATTTCTTAATTTAAGAGATTATTGTTTACCAACCTGTTGCTAAGTCTACATATCCAATGGAAAAAAAAAAATGTATAGCAGTCACTGGTTAGGAGTTGAATTTGATTTAATTGGTACATCTTTCATGTGTAGGTAGTTAAAGATGACATATTTCCAGATGGAACAGTACTGAAGAGGGGAACCAAAGTGATATACGCTATATACAGCATGGGAAGAATGGAGGCAATTTGGGGAAAGGACTGCAGGGACTACAAGCCTGAGAGATGGCTACGATCCTCCGACGGCCGCTTCATGAGCGAGCCAGCCTATAAATTTACCGCTTTCAATGGCGGCCCTCGCCTGTGCTTGGGCAAGGATTTCGCTTATTATCAAATGAAATACGTTGCTGCCTCTATCATCTACCGTTACCATGTCAAGGTGGCCAAAAATCATCCCGTGGAGCCAAAACTCGCGTTGACAATGTACATCAAGCATGGCCTGAAGGTCACTCTCCAGAGGCGTGACCCTATGGAGCACCAAAAATTACTTGATAATACTACATAATTAGTTGAGAATTTGATCAAGGGTCCATAATGCCCTATATAAATATGTGGTTCTGTTATAGTGTGTATGGCATTTTCTTTGTTAGGTTTGTCTTGTTGTCTTTTATGTAAGATAAATGGTATCTGCCATATAGATGAAAATGTGTAAAGTGACATCATATAAGCTAAGGAGTACATTTGGGAAAGTTGGTGATATTTGAATAAAAGAGGAGTTGTGTACGCTTGGACTCTTCAGACTTTGGAAGCTTCATACTTTGGATTCTTCTGCCTATTTCAAGCTTATAAAGCAGTGGGTAGTTTCCTCTAATTAATGATGATACAAACCACGTTCATGTAAAGAAATGACTAGCAAGCAAGCAAGCTATTTATGTCCATATTACATACACTAGCAAAAGGCACACACGCTATGCGTATGTAAATAATTTTAGCAAAAATCTTTCTGTGAGTTGTAAACAAAGAACATCTAACCTAATGAGAACATTATATTCATCAAAGCCGCAAAAAACGTATATTATTCGGATATAATTTTACATTGATTATAACATAACGCAAATATATAACCAAAAGTTTCCGAAACAAACTTGCTTGAGTCTTCATGCTGCAAGCATGGGTTTTTTTGGGTTGAAATCTCTTACCTTTCCGTTGCCGGTCAATGGTGGATGAAATTCCCATGGCCTTGTTATTAAGCTAATTGAACAATAACAGAAAGCCTCAGGTCTTTTGAAATTCATGGGTGATGATACAAAATCCTCAGATGGGTTCACTTATTAGTCAGCTTCATTCAGCTAGACCCAAACAAAACAATCAATTACAATTTCCAGGAACATAGAAGAACACGCAGTGTCTAACTAAGAATAATTAGAGAGCATCTGATAAAAGGAATGGAGAAGGACCAAACCGGCTGGGAGAGGCGAGCTTAACGGTCGGTGGATTCTGGGATTTTGTCTTCTTGGTTGCTCTCTGGATTCTTGACCCAAAAAGCCTCTTTTCTTTCTACAGCTTCCCTCCCTAACCCTTCCTTTTCCTTCCATTAAAAACCCAAGTGGTGTTACCAAAACCGAAGCAATTCCCTCGCACGCTGACATAAGAAAAACCCCAATTTCACCTTTTTTATTTACCAAAAGCTCAGTTCTTTCACCGCCAAATGGTCCCCGGCCGGAAACCCGCCACCGCCGTTCCCCGCCATGACAACCACCGCCAGAAGAAAAACAAACCCAGTAAAGCTTCGAGCTTTACGAAGAAAGAGAGTGGAGAAATGGCTTTGGGAGAAAACAACGAAAGCTTCTTGGGGTGCTCTGTTTTTGTTCAGTTTTATTTGGATTTCCAAGGCTCTCTCTTTTTGGCTTTGGTTTTCTGCGAGTTTTTTGGTTTCTGCGATGAGAGAAGAAAGGCCATGGGGTGGGGTTGAAGGAAGTGAGCGGAATCGAGGAGTTTCACAGGTGCCGATGAAAAAACAAAAGCACGGGAGTTGAAGAGGTTTCGCTTTTGCAGATGCCGATGAGAGCAACCATCTGTATTTTTTTGTTCTGTTTTGACTTAATTGTCCTTATTTGACTTAATTGTCCTTATTTATTAATCAACTATATTTATGTAATATATGCTCTATAAGGTTATATTCGACATTTTAATTTTTAAATCTCTCCTTTATTTATAGTGTTTTGACAGAAATGTCCTCACTAATTAATCTAAACTTTTCACGTAATATATAATTTTTGGGTATAATAATTCATTTTTTGTTCTTAAGCCCTCTTTACTTAAATAATAGTATAGATTCTATTAATCTTCCTTACAAGGTATCTCTGCATATTCAACTTTCCATTTCACGGGTCCTAAGGAGTGAGGGCTACACTTCACCACCAATGACATAACTAGCAAGATCCTTGTAGAACAAAGAATACCCGCTCCGATTCCTAGCTCTATGCTATTTGGTTTCCTCTAGAGGTTGTGTCGGGTCCGCACATAAGAGTTACGTCAAGCTAGTATGTAGCCGCCCCATTCGGCATACCCAGTGGTAACTCTGTAGAGGAAGCAACGTCTAATTATATCAACACTGCATAGAAGCTTTAGCATTCTCTAGTCCTTAAAAACATATCTTGGTGTCCTAGCTTTGACGTGCATTATCATAAATTTCATGCTTCAGCAAACTTTCTTCATACTACCAATTACCAAAGGAAAGTTTGGCGAGCAACTCATGACCTCAACAATCTTGTCAATAAAGCACTCCCGACAGGTTTAAAATTTGGAATTTTTGTGAACTTCTCCATGTTTTTTCTATTCTCTCAACTCCGCAATGCTTTCTCTACCAGGATATCTTGAGTACTAGACAATCTACCTTAAAAGTCAAATGACATCGATGCAAGAGCAAGAATACTTCTCCACTAAACAAAACAAAGTTGCTTTTGGCATATGAAGTAGGAATTTTTCATCAATTCAAATATGAACCCACTTTTAACCTTAATCTATTTAAACAACTCCAATACTTGATGTATGCGGTGAGTCACACACCATGTGGGAGCAAAAGTACTGAACAACTGTCATGAGCGTACCATAATAAATTGAAAAATTATAACAAAATAAGAAATTTCAGCATTGATAGCATAACTGTGTTCTAAAGTCTTTTCCTTATTGAAATTTACGAGTGCTACAGACTCATTTAAGCTCTCCCATCCCATTCTTCATAGAACTCTACAAGAAACTCCTCCATGAACTTGTGCCTCCTCTCAGCTCTCTTCTGCCCAGCCTGAAATCGGAGCACAAATTGAAAATACTTGGTACGTTTTTGTCGCTATAACACCAGATGAATTTACCAACAGGTTATCTCATTGTATAGATGATACGTATATGAATTTACCAACAGGTTTTCTCATTGTATAGATGATATGTATACTTATATATAACGAGTATAAATGAACCACACATAAGCCTGGTGCATGCAATTGAGAAATTCCTTGCGAGGGACACACAAGATGATGTCCCTGTTTAAAGCAACCTTACCTTTGTTTTCATCAAAGCCTTTAGCTTGAGAAGCTTCTCATGAAAGTGATTCACAGTAGTTTGTTCATCTTTTTTCATGTACTTGTCCTTTGATAAATCAGACCGCGGCTGAATGTTAGGATCATGTAGCACTCTGCTTCTACTTCCACCAAAAGTGAAGCAGCGAGCAATTCCTGTGCCCAAAAAAATACTTGAGGTTGTGCAATAGTGTCAATATGGCATGAACGTTTCTATTCTCTAAAGCAATTTTTAACAAACTTCACAATGTACAGACCTCGAATGAAAAGCAAGAGAGGCATAAGGCTGAAGTTCGGAGAAACATATCGACTAAAGCAAAGTAAAAGAGCGGTGGCCGAAAAAACAAACAATATGGGTAGAGACACAGATGTAATCTGCCGTTCATGGCAAATTGGCAATAGAGAAGGCCCCAATGCTAATTGGATTTTAAACTTAAAGAGAAAACTAGGTAGATAAAATCTGTACATACTAAATACAGCAGCGAGTTCTCAACTATGCAAATTACCAATAGCACCAATTGCATCGAGACGATCAGCATCTTGTACAACCCCAAACTCTGGAGGAAGATCATTATTTGTTAGCCCTGCAATCTCATCTTTGAAACCTGGAAAGTAGAAGTACGCTTAACTTTAAACTCCCATATACAGAAGACATATCAGCAGAACAGGAAGAGACACAAGGGATAGAAGGAGCTGCAACCAACTCACCCATTCCCTTAATGATCGTTAGAATCGTTATTTTCTTACTCTCTTCTATGCCCTGCTCCTCAAGAAAGTTCTCAACAATTTTTTCTTCTGAGGGATCTCTACATTTCCAAATTAGCATAGACAAAGGATCAATAGATGAAAAAAAACCAAATAAGACGACAGAAGAGATTAAGAAATAAAAGACAAGGTGAAAAATACAAACCTCAAGTACTTATAATCACCTGCAATGAGCAAAGTATAAAGGCATGGATCATTAACTGCAACATCCATCGAGCACACAAAAACAATTTTCACAGTTAGGAGCTTAACACTCACCTATATCATGGAGAAGTGCAGCAAGTTCTACCTGGCAAAGAAGCAAATTAAATCTTAATAAGCGATGATGAAACGAAGAAAATGAGATTAAAAGCACAAACAAAGTAAATGACGCACAATTTGCATGGAGTCGGAATTGGAGGAGAGGCCTTCTTCGCGGGCAAGAGAAAGAGCGAGGTCTCTGACCCGCCAGACGTGCGCGGCGTCGTGGGATGCATCGTTCCCTTTCATCGCTTCCGCCACCAACTTCTCCGCCTTTCTCACCGTCGCTTCCCACTCCACTGACCCCATCTGATACTGATTCTGATTTTTCTCTCGCCTTCAAATTCCAGCAGCAAAAAAGTTTGGTATTATTAGATGTGGTCGATGAACAAGGACAAGGTGGTGGATATTAAGAATATTATGCAATTAATGTAATATATTATTCAATCAAACTGGGGAATGATCGATCATATTAGGGAGATGGCTAGAGAAGCAATGGCGCTCAATTTTCCACCGTCACCCAAAACTAAATCGGGCAGTCTCAATTGATCCTGAAAGCCAAGTTTCGAAACTAAGGAGAGAACCAAAAATTGAATTACCTGTTGAATTGAAGCGAAAACGTGGAGTTACCCAAACTAGGCCGATCGCCGTGGGAAGTTGGAGAGGAAATTGGCGGAGAAAATTGGGAGAAGGAAGGGAACGGGTCTGGTGATGGGGGGAGATATCGGAAGCTTTTGATAAAGTTATTTCGTGAAAATCCAATATTACCCATGCCAATATAACATGGTTTATTTACAATGTTTTTTTATTGTGGGGTTATTTTTGTCCATGTAAAATGAAGCTTTTTATCTTGTACTAAAATACCCTACTTGATTTTTTTGCATTATAAGTGAATGGAATTTAGTTTTGTTACAATTGTAATGCGTTGTAAGGGTATTTTGGTCAGTTCTTGTAACTGCCAAAAAATAACCCTGTTTGTTTAGTATAGTAGAGATTGAGATATAGTTTGCTTGTCTAGAGTAGGAAAGGAAACACAGCCAAAAAAACAAAAAAACAAAAAAAACAAAAAAACAAAAAAACAAAAAAACAAAAAAACAAAAAAAGGACTGGTCTAACTCCACCAATTGCGGACCGCAACCTTATAGGCTAACAACTAGGGTTTGTGATTGGGACACTGGATTTCGGGTTCGGGTTAGCACCGAGTCCATCAAAGCCTAACTGAATTCTAAGCGTGGGCCGTCCCAAAGGCCCCACGACATGCACAAAATCCGTACTTCGTAACGGAAAGCCCGAAGATCTAAATTTACGCTTACATTTACATGTACCTGCAGTCTCTCTCATGAATCATGATACGTATAACCTCGTTAGTGAGCATAGCCACCTAATTCTCTCTCTTTGGGGCAAGAATCGTGCCAGCCACAAATACTAGAAATTGGAACTCTGATGATATCTTAGGGAATAAAACAGACAGACCACTCTATCTATAATTATTAATTGAAGGGATACATTAGCTAAGCTAGAGAGTTTTAGTTTGGCTAATTAAAACCAGAAAATGTCACTTTTGAGCCAGCTCATGTTAGCGTACAAAAATCTTCAGATCTTCAAACCAATCATATTTGATAATTTTTTAATCTACAACAAGCGAGATAGTGATCAACTGTATCTAATCAGTATAAGATTAACTGTCAAATAAAAAAAAACAAACACATTTTCAATTCTTTCATTGCAGGCTTGAAATTTGATCCGTGTTGCATTTTATTTTTTGGGCCATGAACATCTGCCAGATTTAAGCTAAAAAAGAGGGACTTATGTTTTGGTGGGGGAAATGGTCCTCTACCCTACCATCAGTTACATGTCGAGTATGTTTTGTATGGCTTAAAGTTGAAAAAAAAAACACTCTACGTCTTGATATTGATGCCATTGATAGGAGATCTTTTATTAAAGGCTGGCGTTCAGTAATGGAATTATACCGAGGCCGTACGAAGGAGACCCGTTGGTTTGTGCTGGGGCTTTGGAGGATTTGGAAACAACAGAATGATGTCTTTTTTAACAACGCTGTGGTGGATAGGGTTGGGTGTCTTAAGGTTTTGAAGACACAATTCACTGAACTTCAGGTGCTCCAAGCAATGGATTCTCGGGAGGACAGGCTGAGGGAGTTGTGGCATGGGAATCTGACCAATGGTGCTAGGCAGAATGAGGGGTTTTCGGGTTTGTCTTGGGATGAGTGCTTGAGGGTTTTGGCAGGGCTTGGACAACTTCCTGACCAGTCGAATGTGTAGCAGGAGGATGCGGTGAATGTGGTACCCATTACTGGTGCTGCCTCGGGATTGCAGGGTTGGAGCAGGCCAGCACACAGGACCTTTAAAACTAATTGTGATGGGGCTTGGAGTGCTCTAACGAGTACAAGTGGTTTTGGTTGGATTGTGAGGCGACATGATGGATGGATTGATCTTGCTGGGGGTGCATGGGGTTTTCCTGTGGCTCTAGTTTGATTGAGAAAGCTGAAGCATACGTGCAGCAGTCAAGGCAGTTGTGGACCATGGTTTCCCTCGAATGGTCTTTGAATCAGATTCTAAAACGGTGATTGATGTGCTGGTGGGCAAGGCACCTATGATTGCAGAAATTGAGGTCATTATTCATGATATTCATTGTTTGAGCAGGCTCTTAGCGGAGGTGTAGTTTGTTTTTGTTCCTAGATGTTGCAATGAGGCAGCCCATGCCATTGCTGCTCATTCTATGAGCCATGGGGGGCCTTTCTTTTGGGATGACTGCCCCGTTTGGTTGTTTGATGTACTTGCTGCGGATGCGAATGTTTCGGTCCGCCTTTGATTTCTTAATAAATTTTTCTCTTGGCAAAAAAAAAAAAAGCCAATTAGGAAAAATGTGTTTGGTAACTCATTTTTTGGAGGCTTTTTTTAGAAGTGGCTTTTTTTAAAAGTACCAAAAACAAAGGAAACCAATAAGCTTCTTATTGAAGGTTCTTTCCAACACTTTTATTCTACTTTTTACACAAAAGCATTATTACAAAATTAATTTACTAAATATTTCACTGCTTTTTTTCATAACAGCTTATTCTTAAAGTATAAGTCACTTTTTCTCGAAGTAGTTTTAAAAATAAGTTCAGCCACACCAAACTAGGCCATCATGTTTCTCAAGGACAAATCATTTGAAATGTGGTACTAGTTTTGATGAGAGGACTGATAGTGGTTATTAGTTATAAACAAGATGAAGACGTGGACGTGGTGAAAACGTGTAGTGACTCGTTCTTCCTAATTAGCCACCAAAGTCCAAGTCATATACATACAGATATAAACATGTAGGCATATCTCTATTCCTAACCAGACCCATTGTAAACAAATCTCAACAACCAATATGCAACTCCACACATTAAAAATTCATTTGGGACCAATATTTAATAGCTACAATATCAAGACTAAGTTTTCCATTATAAGAAAAATCTGTGACATATATATATTGACTTAGGATTAGCCTGTGCGAATCGAGAGGAGCATGATCAAACCCCTTCATCTCCATGCCGACCCTTCTTCCTCCTCTCTCTGACTTTCATGGCGGAATTAACCCAAAAGAAAACCAGTACTACTAGCACTAGTACTGTTCCCTCTCCGTCACCACCACCGCCAACTCCGCCTCCGTACAAACCCAAAAATACTACTATTACTTCTTTTCTCGGTTGCTTCGGATTCTCCCGGAAACCGGGAAACATTAGTGCTAGGGGATCAAAGTCGGCCCTCATCAAACAGGAAACCAACTATATCCGATCTGATCGTCGTCATGAAGACCCTAAAATTAATATGAAGAGGAGGAGTGATAGAAGATGGAGCTTGATTACTCGGTCAAGCTGGTTCGGCACCAACAAGAAGTCCGCCACAAAAACCGTCCCCGTCGTCGTGACCCTCAAAAAGGAACGTCCGTCCAAGGTCAACGTTAAGTTCTCCTCAGACACGATAAAGTCAAAGTCAAAGCCCGGTAAGCTCGCCGCCGCCGAAACCGATGGGCCGGCGCCTCCCGCCGTCTTAGACGTGCACTCTACCCCTCCTACCCCAAAACCTCCACAGGTATATATAGTTTTCATAAAATTCAAAATAAGTAGCTGTATAGAGTTGAATTAAGCGATCGAATTTTATTGATTTGTTGTACATATGCTGTGATTTCAGACGACCAACACGATCAACCTCGAAAATAGGATACATTTGGATCCTTCCAAAGACGACACGTGTCAAAAGCGGCTCTCCTTTTGTCGGAAAATTGATTCTATCCGAACGAAAGCTACCACTCCACGATCAGCAGGAGGAGGAGGAAAAGGTGAAAAAGGAGGAGGGGTATTCTGTAGCCAGAATCAACCCGGGTCGTCGCCGGTCCAGGAGGAGAAGAAGACCAAGTCATCTACTCGAACCACCACTGCTGCCGCCCCGAAACTGTCGCACTCGGTATCATTTGATCTCCAAATAGCTGGACCGGCGGCGGGGGCGACGGCCACTCCGTCGGCACATAATAATAATAACAATTGGCAGCAGTCGTCGTGGTCGCCGTGGTCGAATGGCGTGTCGAAGACGGCCCCATCCATAAATAAGAAGGTGGACCCACTGGTTGGTATGTCCGTAATTATGGTGACGTTGATCATTATGTTAGTATGGGGCCGTTTGTGCGCGATTCTTTGTACGTCCGCATGGTTTTACTTTCTCCCTCGCTTAAGGTCATCAGGTGTCCCCGCTTTTGATGCTACACATGAATCTGGTGGTGGCCGTCTGATTAATCCAAGGGACTTAGATTTCATCAGCTCCGAGGAATACAAGAAGAAGGTTGTCTTAGAGGGATTCCTCGAAAGGAATCGCCGGAATATTACATGAATTCATCATCGCACGTACCTTCTTTCACATTTTTGGCTTGTGTGATTAGAATCTTGGGAACATCGTGTACCATGTATCATGATTTTTTTTTGTTTGGGTAAAGGTGTACATCATGAAATATTTTCATCAATTTCGTACCTATTTCCCTTGGTCGAAAATCAATTACAAATGGTATGCATGTAGCTAAGGTAAGCTGTTTAGACTTTTCTGCTGTTATTTTTCGAGGGGCAGTTGTGTTTGTCACGTGAAATATATGTGCAGCTAGAGCTATATATATTTAAAAGATAAAGACAGCAGAGAGCGAGGGCGGTTAGTATCTTTGGAATTGGATCAACTTGGTTGGAGTGACCGGCCCCATATCAATAATACTTGTCTTAATGAAGCTTAAGACAATAAACATATCAAACATTTCATGAATTTCGTCAAACACCCTCATTTTCTTTTAACAAATTGCATCATGTAGTGATATTAATTGGGAAGTCTTATCTAGAATCTTGACAAATGAAAATGGGTTTGGTGGATGGGTTAATATATTATTATGCCAGCGCAGATTCACAAAGCCAGTGGATTTGTTTGCCACCAAACATGCACATTGCAAGCAAGACCATATATAAATGCTGTTATTATACTATTACAACTGCAATTCTGACTGCAATTCTGTGACTGAACAAGTCGACAAAATGGATGCAAGACTATCTTGGTGGATCAACTATATATTATTGAAATGCGAATGTAACTTCTACCTAGGCTTTCATCCCTTTCTTGTGGTGTCTTTATTGAAACTCCTCCACGTGAACAGTTCTTATTTGGTTCGTGGGTGGGACTATTGGGCCTTCCACATTAAAGGAAATTGAGATTCCACCCCAAAATCAATTAGCAATGGGGGAGTAGCCAAATTCTTTATGAATGCCACCAAGGTCTCTCCACCAAGGTCTCTTCACTAACCAATGTGAGACTTTGATCACACCACATTCTCAACACGCCCCCTCACGTGTAGCGACTCTCAAGCCAACGCGTGAGCAACACACACTAGGAAGACAGAGCACGTGCGGCTGTTACGCCAACACGTGAGCAACCTTGATACCATGAAGGAAATAGAGATTCCACCCCAAAACCAATTGGCAATGTGGGGGAGTAGCCTAATCCTTTATGAATACCACCAAGGTCCTTTCAATAGCCAATATTGGACTTTTATCACACCACATTCTCAACACACATGAAGAAAATTCCATTGGCTCTAAGGCTCCCAACAACTCCCACTAAAATTATCCGCATTTCCCATGTATCCTAAAACCCTCAAATATAGTCATCTCTTTGCTCTTCTTCGATTTCATCAAATTCCACAATCCCAACAACTCCCACTAAAATTATCCGCATTTCCCATGTATCCCAAAACCCTCAAATATAGTCATCTCTGTGCTCTTCTTCGATTTCATTAAATTCCACAATCTACAGAAGGTGGGGGCCATCCGCCCAGTTTGGCGTGCGCGTCGTCTCCTGATCTCTAGTCAAAAGTGCTCTTCATCGAATTCATTAAATTCCACAATCAGCAGAAGGAGGGAAGGTGGGGGCCCATCAGCTCAGTTTGGCTTGCGCGTCGTCTCCTGATATCTAGTCAAAAGTTCCATCAATGTGGGAAGAATTCAAACATATATCTGGGGTGTAAACAACGTTTTAATGGAATAAAGTTTCGCTCTCTCTTAGTCGCCGCCTCTTTTAATAAACCACACGGCACCGTCGCCGTCGAGTTACGGCTTCGTAAACTCAGTAAGCAATTATATTCTTTTGAATTGAATATGGATTACGACGGAGGTGTTCGAGTTGTATCTCTCCGACTCGGAATCGGAGCTCTTCCTCGACACGTCGGGGACAACGAGCCAGCCCAAGGGCGTCCCTTTAACTCAGCTCCATTTGGCCTCATCGGTCCAGAACGTCAAATCGCTCCACAAACTCACTGAGTCCGACTCGACCAGTCACCGTCCTCCCTCTATTCCATGTCCACGGCTTCATCGCCGCACTACTGAGCTCGTTCGACGCCGTAGGCAGGGGGAGATGGTGGTGGACGGCTACGAACCATGAAGGTGATGGGCGGCTGGGGCATATTTGTAAAATATAAACAGTATTTTGCTACTGACTGACCTGCCAATTTGGAATGAAATGACCCGAATTATTAAGGGGAATTGACAAAAATAGGCCCATGGGGAAATTTGTTTGCTAAAATAGGCAGCGGACAGCGGTAGCGGTTAGTGCTTCATTAGGCAAAATGCTACAGTAATTTTGCAAGTGAATCCCTAATCATTCGAAGTATGGTCATAGTCCATCATAGTGTGTTCGTAGTCTACCGTAGTGTTATCGTAGTCCACCATAGTGCAACCGTAGTTCATCATGGTGTAATCGTAGTCCTTTGCAGTTCAATCCCTGGGTATATAGTGCGGCCATAGTCCCTCATACTCTTTCGAGTACAGAATCGTTGTAATTCATGAACATGTTCATAGCCCCTCATAGTGCCCCCATGGTGCGGCCATAGTTCCGCATAGTCCCTCATAGTCTTTCGAGTACAGATTAGTTGTAATTCATCAACGCATTCATAATCCCTCATAGCGCGCTCATGGTGCGGCCATAGTTCCTCATAGTCCTCCATAGTCTCTTATAGTCTCGTAATAGTATTCACATTGTCCCCTCTGCTTCTTCTCCAAACTCCACTAAAGACGTTTTCGTTCGCTGGTGACAAACCGCTGGGAATTTGGGGATATATTCTTGAGGTCAAGAGGGAACTTTTTGTAGTTGGGGTCGTCGTCAATTGGTGACCAGAAAAGGTAGAACGAAGGGAGGTTTGTCAGACGGTTTTTGGCAAAAAACAGATCAAAACGTTTTCGTTCGCCGGCGGCAAACCACTTGGAATTTGGGGTTGAAACTTCGTGGAAGTGTGCTCAGGGATGTTGAGAAGCTAGTCTAGGTTTTCTGAACGGAGAAAGTGGCCGAAAATTAGCGACGGTGGCAAGAACTCCGGCGGCTCAATTTTGCGTTTGGTTTCACCGGCGGCGTTTCACCCTATTTCTGACTCCGAAACTTTGGGGATATATTCTTGAGGTCGAGAGGGAACTTTTTGTAGTTGGGGTCGTCGTCAATTGGTGACTGGAAAAGGTAGAACGAGGGAGGTTTGTCGGACGGTTTTTGGCAAAAAACAGATTAAAACATTTTCGTTCGCCGACGGCAAACCGCTTGGGATTTGGAGTTGAAACTTGGTGGGAGTGTACTCGAGGATGTTGGGAAGCTATTCCAGGTGGTTCCGAACGGAGAGAGTGGCCGGAAAATTAGCGACGGTGGCGAGAACTCCGGCAGCTCAGTTTTGCGTTTGGTTTCACCGGTGGCTTTTCACGCCGTTTCTAACTCCGAAACTTTGGGGATATATTCTTGAGGTCGAGATGGAACTTTTTGTAGTTGGGGTCGTCGTCAATTGGTGATCGAAAAAGGTAGAACGGAGGGAGGTTCGTCGGAGGGAAAAAGAGAATTGTGAAGGGCTTCTCCTCTGCAATTAGGCAAAAGTTTTGCTTATTTTTAACACAATATTGGCTGACCGGAGATTTTGACAAATGGGTTTGGCTATCAGCCTATTTTTGCCAATTCCCCAATTATTAATTCCCTTTGGAATGAAAGTCCGCAAATTCTACTATATTAGCCCAATTAGTAGCCCAATATTGGTAAGCCCGATATGTTAGTCCTCAAAAACTTAAAAAAAAAAAAAGGGGGCTCATGTACATCCATATTTGTTCTCTAGACACTCTTTTTTTTGTACACCCCGATTCAATTTCACGACTTATCTGAACACCCAATATATTTAACATATTACCAACAACGACCTTGAACTAAATTGATCAACCCATTCAATATCAAGACTTCATCGGTGCCGGCGACTCCATTGTATGGCAACCCTTCTTCAGGTTGGGTGAGCGCCACAACACAACTAATATTCACAAAATCGAATTTGGGGTTGGATGGGGAGATTTGACTCCTGCAGGTTTCCAATTGAGGATTGGGTGGGGACTACCCCGGAGAAGGGTGGGTTTAAAAGATATAAATCCTTTTCCAAAATAGCTTTTTGTTTGGTGGCGGGTGGTGTGCAGAGGGATAGAGTGAATATCTGTCACCAGCTACACCTCCCTTCAAATTTTTAACTTCTTTAGAACAGTTGATTCTACAAGAATTAACAAACAAGAAGACACCAAAGAAACTGAACAAAGAGTTTTCATCCCAATACTCTCTACCAAGTCTCATAAACACCTGTCTTATCAGAAAGCAAATCTAGTAAAGAGTTTAGAGACCACTATGCAGATTTCACAAAGGGTCTTCAAATCTCTGAAAGATTTCTGTAATTGTTAAACATTTTTAAGGGCTTTCAAGTCATTTAATATACAAATAAAATTATTTTAATCCATCATTTAGTTGTATAAGTGTCCAAAGAATAAAGATGGATGTACATAGCAACTCTTATAGAAAATTATTGATATTTTGCAACGGTAGAATGTGTAATTTTTTTAAATAAAAACCTAAAGTCCACACGTCCCACTATTGGGCCCAATTATTAGCCCAATGTTAATAAGCTCAACATATTAGTCCTCAAAACCGTAAAAAAATTCACTAGTAAGTTTTTTACTGCTTGCGAACTACAGGCAAGAAGATTGACCAAACTTTTCAGGTCCCGACCTTCTTCGAAATGGCCACCACCCAGCAACTTGTGGCCAGCCTTCGCGGTGCCTTCACGTACTACATCGGCGTAATTAATTAACCTCATCATTTTCTAATCGAATTGAATTCAAATTCATTTCGCAGAATTTGATTGTTTGTTAGTTTGTAGGTATTGGCTTTGCGAAGACCATTTCTGCATCGGGTGTTGAACTACAAGGATGACTCCTCCTCGCTGCTCATGCTAGTTCTCGAAACTCACAGCTTGCGAATACATGTTAATTTTCTTTGGAAATTTACTTTCTTCTTCTTCTTCAGCTGAATGTATGTGTTTTTTTCTTTTCTACAGTAATAATTATGTTGTTACCGTACATTCTTGTTTACCAGCAATAATGTTGTTGTTAATAATTGTGATAGAATGGAGTTTGATGAGAATTACTTTTATTTTTTATTTCGAATCGGTATCCTCGGAGAAGACGGCGTGGAGAAGACTTCTCAACAGTTTAGGGAGAAGCCGTCCCATAATATTTTTTATTTTTTATTTTGCTGATTATAATGGCCTACTTTTTGCTACATGGCAAATCCACATCAACAAATCGACTGGAAATTGACGAGAGGGACAAAATGTATGTTGTAAGTGAATTGCAAAGGCATAAGGAGCACATTTTATAAATATGTGTTGCACATGATAAAATGGCTAATAAGTGTAAATCAACTTAAATGTGTGCCCCATGTATTAGTTAGTTTAGTGCAATTACATACAAATAATGAAGACTCGAATGACTAAATCAATAGTCCAAAACTTCATTTTGCAACAGATTTATGTTTATCTCATTTACAAGACCAAAAGTAAAAAATCAATTGTATTGTACTTGAGCAATGTAAAGACAAGCAAAAATTGTACATAAAATAATATAATGACTCTATGACATAAATAATTTATAACTCTTTGACATAAATAACTCTATGATTATGTTACAAATCGATTATGGGATAAGTTGTGGATTATATTTTGGTAAGAGAAGAACTCCTAAATCTATGGAAAAATATAAATCATTACTTTTCTGATTATAAATCATCATAACAAATCTAAATCCAGTAATTTTCTAACTTGTTAATTCTGAAGCAGGTAAATAACTCGATTTTCCACAAACCAGATCCCAGAAAACTCTGAAAAACATTTCACCCGATCTCCCCCCGAACTGAACCCATAAACCCTATCCCTCTTCCGCGCAATCACTGTCCCCCTCTTCCTGCGCGCTTGTCCCCATGATGAAGGGGCTAATCTCAAGCACGAGGCTCGTCGCAAGCACCAGAGCATTGGCTAGGCGGCCATGGGGGACGCCATCTTCCCGCAGCTACAGCTTGATCCCGATGGTCATCGAGCACTCGTCTCGCGGAGAACGCGCATACGACATCTTCTCTCGCCTTCTCAAGGAGCGCATCGTCTGCATTAACGGCCCCATCAACGACGACACCGCCCACGTCGTCGTCGCGCAGCTTCTCTTTCTTGAGTCTGAGAATCCCTCCAAGCCCATCCATATGTACCTCAACTCTCCCGGTGGCCATGTCACTGCAGGTCCGTCCTAGCTTTCTTTTATTTGCTCTTCAATTTTTGATGGGTTTGTGCGGAATTCTCGTGTCCTGTGATTTTTAAGGTATTGGTTTCAATTGTATGGGTTGTGGGTCAATCTGCTGATTAATGTCGATGTTGTCTTTTAGATTACGAACATGTTGTTACATGATTCACTTTTGTATGTTTGCCATTTCTTTTATTGTTATATATTTCGAATTGGATGAATTTACCTTCGTGGTGGTTTGTAATATTGCGAAATTATGATATAATCGACGAAGATTCATATAATTAGAAGCTCAATGTTTGAGTAAGGTTTGTGGATAGTAGTGAGTGATACTTGTCTATTACAACTGCTTTGTGAAACTAGCTGATATGGTAGTACTCAAGATTTGGAGTTCTTGGTTTGGATGGTGATGATTGTGAAGAGTCAGATTCAGTTTGTATAGTCTGCTTCATAAGCATTACCAGAGAGAAGTATGTCGGTTAGTATGACTTTCCAATCAGAGATGGCATCTATTTCTGTGGGATTTTTTTGGGACCAGTCACAAAATGGAACTGTTAGAAATTGCATTGACATATATAACCACGAAATCACTACGTGGTAACGTTTAGCATCATGCTTTATTAGCTGCTAGTGACCAACTGCACCATATAGGACCAATGATGAAGCACCCACTTAGAAGTTGTACTCTTTCGCATGAGTCTCTATTATATTGCATAGCATAGCCTCTGAAATTCTGAACTTCATCAAGGTTTTTGTCAACTATACTGTACTCCTAACTGTCATGCTTTCAGTTTAAGCAAATTGAAAACTGCTCCCCACATTATGTTTCACTGTGAGATTTGAATTATGGAAATTACTGGTCTAAGGAGATGGTAGGGCATTAGTAGTTAATCCCAGGAAAAAGGAAAAACGAGGCAGATCTTGGGTAGTCTTTATAGATGATTTCTGGGTAATATAATTGCGTCCAATTTTTTGGTAAGGTAGCTGTAGGTATAGATGCTTATGAAATTCGAGTTTTGTGGTAACTAAACAGCTTGTGCCGACGGTTTGAGAAAAGTTTGCATGAAACTACGAGAAGATGAAGAAGAAATCCAACCAGATATCACAGCCAAGACTAGAGTTGTGCCTTGCACACTTCTTCACTATTCTTATATGTGTCTCAGTTTCTTCACTATTCTTATATGTGTCTCAGTATTTCACATGTTGAATAAACTTGAAAGGGTTAGCTCCATTAGACTGTCACAACAAGACACTAGATTACCATGACTGAAGGCTAAACCATAGCTGCCACATAACTTCTTTTCCATCTCTGAATCCACCATGTTCAGAATCTAGAGCCTTGGAGCTGATAGTTATATGCTCTTTAGGAAAAAATGTCTCATCTAGGTAAACCTGAACTGGTAGGTTAACACTCAAGGAGAAACAGGATATCGCTGAAGCGAAAATTTGTTTATGATGCCCCAATCATACTCCCTTGAATTAGGATTAAAGTTTAAGTAAGTTTCTTATATTACTTGCTTTCATCAAGCGTTTTTTCTTTGTTTAATTCTCTGCTTTGGTGAAGAAGTCAACTATATGTAAGCCTTGTACCAGCTAGTTGGGGTAAAGCAGTATAAATCTTTATTAAATGTCCGGTTTTGGTTTAAATGATTGCTATAATATATAGTGATGCCAAGTATTGATATTTCAAACATGTGCTTATGTTGTTTGCTCTCTTGTAATGGTATGGCATAAGTCTCTATTTTTGCAGATACCTACTTTGAGTTTTGTACACTGTAGTTACTTTCTGTATCGTGCATAAGTAGATGAGACTTACCAACAAAAGAACTAAGTAGATGAGCCTCAGTGCATAATCTGGTTACAACCGACCAGGATTGTAACATGGTGATGGTTATATCTGTTCATACAGGTCTTGCAATTTATGATACTATGCAGTACATTCGATCACCAATCAATACAATCTGTTTGGGCCAAGCTGCATCTATGGCTTCTCTTCTCTTAGCTGCTGGTACCAAGGGTGAGAGGCGGTCACTCCCAAATGCAACAGTCATGATTCATCAGCCTTCAGGCGGGTACAGTGGACAAGCAAAGGATATGACGATTCACACAAAGCAGATTGTTCGTGTCTGGGATTCCCTTAATGCGTTGTATAAGAAGCATACAGGGCAGTCGATAGAGATTATTGAGAAGAACATGGATAGAGATTATTTTATGACCCCAGAAGAGGCCAAGGAGTTTGGAATAATAGATGAGGTCATTGATGAAAGACCAGCGGCTCTGGTGACTGATGCTGTTGCCGATGAAGGGAAAGAGAAGGACAAAAATTCAAAGTAGGATTACAGGTTTAGGTCTGATTTGAGGAACCATCTCTCTTTATTAGTTCGGTCTTCTTTTTACTTTGTCAGAATTATATTTTTGATGTTGCGATCCTCGAGTTAACATGATCTGCATATCCGGTTAGCACTCATTTGGATTTCACAGTATTATTCTGCTCATTTTGCTGCTTCACTTGCATTAACCTCACTATAAAAAACCATTGTGGCTGTTGCCTATCAGTCTTCCGTTCTCCTGCAACAGTCATCTTGATCTTGTAAAGACTTTAAAGACAAATGATGTTGAAGGCGGCAGTTTACCCGGTGTAAAACATATTCAATAAGTGAGTTGCTTAAAATAGTTTTTTTTTTCCCGGTATGTTGTTGCCCTTTTTTTTTTCGGCTATGTATCTTTGCATACATCTTTTTTTTTTTTTCGCGTTTCTCATTTTTTGGTTTTATTGGTGCCTTTTGCTTTTCGCTTTTGAAGTATGCCGCTTAGTCGATGTAAAAATATCTACTTTTCCATCTCGATATTGCTTGTATGAAACAAAAGATGAGAGACTCGACGTATTTGCATTTTTAGAATTGTATCATAAGATTGATGAATTTTTGGAACTTGTAAGTGAGAGATTTTAGAGGAACATTGCAATAGGAAAATAAGAAAGAAAAGGAAAAGACTGCACCGACAGATAGCAAATAAAAACTTCACTGGCGGCGAGTTTCCGACCAACAGCGTCTTCTTCTCCAAACAAAAAAACAAAAACAAAAAGTAAAATGACCGATTTGTCCCATTGAGGTTCGGGCATTTTCCCATTGGTGCCCAACTCAACACAACGAAAAGCCCAAGCCCCTCTCTCCTTCCTTTCTCTCACAAAATCTACATACAATCTCTCCTTCGCTTTCGACCGCCTCAATTCCTCTCGCCAATCTCCGTCTTCTCCCCCACCCCCACACACTCTCTTTCCTGTTGCCCCTCTCTGATTCCCGAATGCGCAGCCTCCGGTGACCTAGTTCCTCCGTCGCCGTAACATCCTCCGGCCGTCGGAAACCGGCCGCGATTCCGATTCCCGAGCCTCCGCGGGGGACTCGCGTAGGGTTTTCCAACAGGCGCTCGCTCTCGCTTTGCGGCAATTCAGCTTCAGGGGGTTTTTCGTCTTGCTTCGAAGATTGGGGCGTCGGCGCCACCATGGCTCCGGGGCGTAGACGCGGAGCGAACAAGGCCAAGGCCAATCGCCAGTTGAGCCTCGGCGATCTTGTCCTTGCCAAAGTCAAGGGCTTCCCCTATTGGCCTGCCAAGGTCAGCCTTTTCTTCCTCTCCCACTTTCTTTTTGCGGATTGCATTACAACTTTATCGTTTGTGGGTTGTTGCTGTGCTTAGGGTTTTGCTCTACTTTAGAATGCCCCTTTTACTAGTTGTGCAGAATTTTAGCAGAATTTTACTGCTTGTGTAGCTTACTGAATTGGGACTCTACTTATTGAGAAAGTATCTTGCCCTGCAATTTGCCATATCTTTATCCCTTTTCTGTTCTCGAATTATAGTGTCAGTTTTCTAGTTAAAGTATCTTGCTTTATTTGATGGTTTGATCTGTATAAGATTGAATGTTTTGCATTGAGCCCGTATATAGAGCATTAACTTTTCCGTAGTTCGCGTGTCCTGGAATTGTTGGTTTGATGTTTTTGTTCGTTATAGAGGCTCTGTCAGATTTGAAGGATCTGCCCCATTCTGATTGGTATCATTTTCAGATTAGCAAGCCTGAAGATTGGAAGAAGGTTCCTGATCCTAAGAAGTATTTTGTCCAATTTTTTGGGACGGAAGAGATGTAAGTTTATCCCCTTTAGTGATTTTGTGTTTGTGATTGAATTGTGTTCCTTGAACATTAAGCTACCTGTTAAACGTAGCCTTCCTTCCATTGTTTAAAAAGAACACATGAATATATCACTCGCCTAGATTGTACAACCCTGAAGGGTGAAAATGCTAGTTATCTTGTCAAAACGGACACGGATTTTAGTGACCATGGCATCTGCAGTTTATTCGATTTCCTCCTCCAGTGAATATATCAGTCTCCTAGATTGTACAGCACTGAAAGGTGAAAATGCTACTTTTCTTGTCAAAACAGACACGGGTTTTAGTGACCTTGGCATCTGCAGTTTATTAGACTTTTCCTGCTCCAGTGAATGTCTCAAATAGAAGCTGTGATGCTATGGAAAGTTCATTTGTGTTTCTTTAAACAATTGTCGGCTAGGATTTTCTTGCCAATGTTTAAATTCTTATTCTGCATTCACTGATACTTTTGTTTTTACTCCTAAAACCTTAGGAATAGAAGTATACGCCTCAAATTGTCGCCTCCTCTGTGTTTTTTCTTATTGAATTTTATATATGTAGTTTCTGCTGGGGCGGAAAAGGGCGATGTTTTGATGGTGCAGAGTTGCATTAAACTGAATCTTTTTCATGAATTGTTGAAGACTGGACCAATAAATTAGCTTATGTTTTAAATTACTGTTTTTGATGTTTAAAAAATTGAGAATGTTTGTGGTTTTAGAAGCTGTTACAATGTCGCACAAATGAAAGGAAACAAGGAGAATTAGATAGATAGTGTCCTTGTTTTTCAGTTGAATGATGGGCATATGCTTTTTGAGAAGTAAAAGTGAAAGATTATCAATGGAAAGACGTTGAATATTCATCTTTTCTTCTTATCCCTTGGTTTGCAAGATTGGGAAAAGGATTATGGTCTAAACTTTGTCATGATGCATTACCTAATATTAATTTGAGGATTAAAGCTGATGGAAATTGTTGCTTGTTATCAAACAGTTTCACTTGTGAAATCTACCTTTCTGACAGCCGAAGAGAGAGAGGAAGTAGTTTTTCAATTGTTTCCTTTTTTTCGTTTCATTTGCCAAATCCTATGTCAAGTGTTGAATGTTTATGGAAATTTTATTTATAGTCTGCTATTCTTGTTGTCTTTTATTGAAAGGGAAGATAGAAAATTTAGGGTTTAGGGTAAATTGACATCTACACTCTGTTTACTATTTACAGGCTGTCGTTCTTTGTTCTCCCATCATTTTCCATGCAGTCTGTTTCCTATTTACTGCTGGGTAAATTGACCGATACTGATAACTTGCCTTTTGTCTCTCTACTCCACAGAGCTTTTGTTGCTCCTGCTGATATTCAGGTATTCACTACTGAGGCGAAAACCAAAATAATAGCTAAATGTCTTGGAAAAACCCCAAAGTACTTTGCCCAAGCTGTGAAGGACATATCTAAGGCATTTGATGAGCTACAACGGAAGAATTCGAATGATTCGAGGGATGATACTGATAAATCTGACCATGGAGATGATGCTTCGGCTGTTGATGGCATAGAAGATAATGAGGTTGATGCTGACTCTAAGGGTGATGGTACACGAGAGTCAAATGGAGTGACAGCCAAGGAAGAAGAAGGAACCTGTGATTTTGGTTCTAAGTTGGGACGTTGCGCACAGATAAGAGGTGAAAATGATGCTGAAGATGTAAAGCCATCTACCTCATGTGGAGCAAATGAGAGTTCATCTCCTACTATTTCTTCTGAGAGAATAAATAAAGTGTCTGCAGTTCGTTACCCATACAAGAAGGTATTAAAGAAATCTAACCTGGATACTACTTCTCACCTGAAGGAAGAAGGTTCCGGTAGTAATAACCGTGAAGAAGATGATACTCAAAAATTCAGTGAAGGACATATGTCCTTAGAAAATGGTCACAAGTTGACAAAGATGGTTACTGGAATAAAGAGGAAACATGATGGCACAGCTGAAGCGCGCAAAATTAGCTCTGCTGTGACACCTTCAAAGGAGGATACCTCAGTTGGTCGTGTTGATCCCTCACAATCTAGTCATCGACTGAGAGATGAAACAAAAGGAAAACTTGGGTCTAGTGGCAGGAAGATAGAATTTTCTCCAGATGCTCTTAAAGTGGATACTGGCAGTAGGGGTGGGAAAAAGACAAATGAACAGATTAAAGCCAAAAAGCAAGTCAATGTGTTAGCTGATGTGAAGGACTCCGTCGATGGTCTTGAGGAGCAAGCCAAAGGCAAATTTACTGAAAGGACAAAGAAGGCTCAAATTGGGTTGGTAAAGCCTAATTTTGGATCAAATGATATTTCACATCCTGCCAAAAAGTCAAAACATGTGGACACATCAGAGCATGCTTCAAGGGGTTCATTCTCTAAAATTATAAAGAGTCTATCTCCGGGTTCTGAGAGAGTTAAAAAAGTGGATCTAAAAACGCCAACTTCACGTGTGAAAGGCGAGAACAATCCAGCTTCCAGATCGCAAAGTGTTATTTCTGGACCCAAAGTTTCTGGTGATGAAGTTGCCTTACCCCTTACAAAGCGGCGTCGAGCACTGGAGGCTATGTCTGATTCTGATATTTTGGTTTATGAGGATAAAATGGAAAAGGTTCCTATCTCCAAGAATGAAGTGTCCAGTTCTAGTGATGTCAGGGTTGCGACTGTGCAAACACACAGAAAAAGGAGAGCTGTGCGCCTCTATGATGATGAGGAGGAGGAAGAAAAACCCAAAACACCGGTTCATGGAGGATCTTCTCGAAATATAAAAGCGCCTTCCTCTTCATCAGATGCTTTAAAGAGCACAGATGAAAATCATGAGCGCAGGGAAACTGCTCAGCAGAGTAGCAAACTTTCTGGTTGTAAAGAGAGCAGCACAAAGGAATCATCTTCCTTGTTAAATGATGGTTCTCTGTTACCTATGAAACCCCAAGAATATGAAGAGAGGCCTGAAAGGCAACCTCAAATTGATGAGAAGAAGCTTGAAAATGCCGTGCATGCCTACCATAGTCCAGCAAAATCCGAAGCTGAGCAATCTCTGTGCAAGGATGAAAAACAAACCTTGGTTTCTCCTGAAAAGTCTCCCCAATTGGTTTCCACTGTTAAACCAATACTAGAACAGCAAAAAACCACAAAACCTCCTGTTAAAGTCTCTAGTACTCAGAAGGCTCAGACTGTGTCTGTGAAGGGTTCTGGTTTAGTTTCTAATAGTTCGGTTCCATCTCAAAATCATGCACCATCTCAAAGAAACAGGCCTGCCTCTTCTGGACAAAAATCTAAACCTGCTCCACGATCAATCCCTCAGATCGGCGACTCTGCTGTTTCAACCGAAAATGCTACAAAGTACATCTCATTATCTGGTGAAAGGTATTCATGCTTTTGATTCTTTAGTGTGTGCTTTCTGATTGTTTGTCTTTTCTGATTTATTTTTGTTGTATTTTGTGGTTGTTTCCTTAATAATAGAAATGAAGTTGGCAGAGAAGGAAAAAATGGCTTATCAACGGGTTCTAAGACTCCGGAATCTTCGATTTCCATGAAGCATCTTATTGCAGTTGCACAAGCCAAAAGGAGACAAGCTCAATCGCAAAATTTCTTTTTTGGGATGTCTCCTACTTTTGTATCTAACACAGAAGGGAGGAGCCCCAGCCCTTCTTCATCTCAGGGGTTTTTGCCCATTGGAAGCATTGCAGTGCAGGCAGATGTCTTGGGATCTCATCAACTCGCCAATCTAGCTTCACCATATGCTCATGCTCATCAGTCCACATTACAAAATCAACTTGATACTGAGGAAATCTCTGAGAGAAGAGTCAGTTCTGGGCATCAAACCGGTGGAGGATCACTCAGTGGTGGTACTGAGGCAGCTGTTGCTCGTGATGCTTTTGAAGGAATGATAGAGACTTTGTCTAGGACTAAAGAAAGTATTGCCCGTGCAACTCGTCTTGCCATTGATTGTGCCAAGTACGGTATTGCCAGTGAGGTAGGCCCCCTTACTTGTTTGGTCTTTGATTTCTCTCCAAAGAACATTATCACTTTCATTGAAACAGTGTTGTTTTTTTCATTCACATTGTGATGTGTTTATCATATGATTTTGACTTGAAAATCCTTCTTTAATGTTTGTCAGTGGTACTGTTGTAGTTTGTACTATTATAATTTCGAATATATGTGCATGACATGTGTTGGTGTAATATTACATGTGGAAGTACAAAATGCTCCCTTTAGTGAAAGTGTAGATTTGTTTTGCCTCTGTCATTTCACTTACCAAGTTGCAATGGAAGTTGTCTAGTTAATTGAAACAGAATCTAATTTCTTTTTCGTTCAGACTGATTAATTCATTGTTGTCTATTATTATGTTGAAACTAATTATTTATTTTTTCGTATGGTACTTCTACAACTTCTACCTATACTTATCTAATCTATGTGTGTGTACTGAGTTGCTTGGAAATTTTCTGCGTGTTTATTGTTTTCTTTGTGGATTTCTTGTCCGCGTGTGTAATTTCATTGTTTGAGCGATAGAATTTCATTTCTTTTTCTAAATAGTTGCTAAGAAAGTTGTGTTATGCTGACAAATAAATAAATGTTAAAAAATAATTGCAGAAGTGGTAATGTGCTTTGACATGACCTGGATTGTTTCCGAAGTATGTCACAGGAAATTAATGAGCATTTTTGCCTATGGTCATTTTTTTTATTGGAAAGAGTAAGTTACAATTGACTACCTCTTATATGCAGGTTGTAGAGCTACTAGTTCGTAAATTGGAGAGTGAGCCTAGTTTCCATCGGAAGATTGATCTTTTCTTTCTTTTGGATTCAATCACACAATGCTCGCATAATCAAAAAGGTATATGCACTTGATGTTGTTGTATAAAATATCCATTCTCTCTCTTCCCCCTGGGTTATGTTGTGTGTGTGCTTCACATGCTATTTCCCTTGTGAAATATGTAAATAATGTGGTAGCCCTTATGAATATCCAGGCATTGCGGGAGCTTCATATGTTCCTACGGTTCAAGCAGCATTGGCTCGTATTCTAGGTGCTGCTGCTCCACCTGGTTCTGTTGCCAGTGAAAATCGTCGCCAGTGTCGGAAGGTAAGTGGACTCTTTGTGAATTTTGATGATAAGTTGTTACCTGTACAAAGGATTAAGTTAAACGTACTTCTCATCCAGGTTGTGAAGATCTGGCGTGATCGACAGATTTTTCCTGAATCTGTTCTTCGTCTCTACTATGACGACTTTGAAATTTCAAATGATGATATAACTGCTAGTTTCTCTCGTAGACGCCCATCTCGAGCTGAGCGTGCTATAGACGACCCAATCAGAGAAATGGAGGGAATGTTTGTGGATGAGTATGGCAGGTATTTGATTTTACATTTTTGAAGGAATAGTTGTAATTTTCAATTTATCTTATTCATATGGTCTTGTTCCTGTAAAGACATGATTATGGAAGTCTCTTCTCTTTGGTAGTGTTTCTTGGCTAAGTAAACAGAAAAATCAGGGGGATATGACAATTATTAGATGGATATTAGCATGGGTGAATTTAACTTATGAAGAATCTAAAGTTTAACTTATGTAGTTGCAATTCAATGATTTTTCCGAAAGTATATATTATTGTAGTTGCTTTTTGGGTCCGTAGAAAAGTTTATGATAATGTTGCTTCAGAAGAGAACATTTAACTTTCAGTTTGCAGTTCTCGATGAAAATGTATTTGTTTCAGTAGAATACAAGTTGCAATAATCCTTTTCCATCACCGGGTCCAGTCATTGAAATTTAAGTTAAAAAGCAAGTTTATTTAACTTTTATTGGTCCATTGTGTTTTTCTATCAACTCGCTGGAATCTGATACATGTAGTCATCTTTTGTCTCTTGCGACAGTAATGCTTCATTTCAGCTGCCTGGATTTTTATCTTCTCATGCATTTGATGATGATGATGATGATGAAGAAGAAGAACTTCCTAGCGGTTCATATAAGGAGACTAGCCATCCCTCCCCAGAGGAAACAACTCATGCTTCTGGTGAGTCAGAAATATGTGCTGTGACTCCAAATGATAGGCGACATTGCATCTTGGAGGATGTGGACGGTGAACTTGAAATGGAAGATGTTTCTGGTCACCCAAAGGATGAAAGGCCTCTATCTGGTAATGGGTCATTTCATATGGACCCACAACAGCAGGAATCAGAAAGGGTTACTGAGCCAGCTTCACATGTTTGCACTGAGTTGCCCCCTTTTCCCGAGGGTTCTCCACCATTGCCTCTTGATTCTCCTCCTCCACCCCCACCTTTGCCTCCTTCGCCCCCACCACCCCCACCATTATCTCCATCACCACCTCCACCGCCACCCCCACCTCCCCCATCACAGCCACCTCCTCCTCTACCTCCGTCAGTTCATCCGCCATTATTGGTTCCTCAGTCATCTATACCAACTCAGACTCCATTACTTAATCAACAAATGCTCCCACCTCAATCATCTATGCATTCTTCACCAAAGCTGGCATATCAACCTCCTGTACCTCATGAATACAGTACCATCAGTGTAAGACTTCTGGCTCTTATTTCTATTTTATCAATGGTAAATTGCTTTATATCTTATATTACATTGTTTCTCTACATAGGGTAACCAACTTATTCAAATTTCTGCTCCTCATGGGGGCCCCATTGATGTTGCTGCTAAAAGTGAGATGTTTCCACAGCAGCAAGGTTGCTTTGTTCCTACAGGGTTATGTGGTCCTCGAGAACCTTCTGGATTTAATCCGACAAAGCAATTAGGACATGGACATAATGACATGTTTCGAAGCGCTCAACCAAGCCAACACTTTCAACAAGGCAATACATCTTTCCCTCAAAGGCCGTTACCTCCTGCACGGCCACAAAATCCAACTAGTCATTTCTCCTATACAAAGCCTTCTATGCAGCAACATCCTCAGCATCCATACCACGGCCCACACTCTTTGCCCCCAATCCCTGATAATCAGAGACGGTTTGTTGCTGATGAACAACGCGGTGTTTGGATAAATGGAGGAAGACCTCCACATTCAGGACCACCATTCGGCCATGAAGGTATGTATAGAGTTCTGATCCTGTTGATTATGCTATTATGTACATGCTTGCATACTTTCATCTTGAGCCTCTCTGGTTAAAAGTATTCTTCCAGCATTATTGGACATTCGTTTGCTCTTATTGGCTATAAAATCGTATTAGTCAGTCGTATCAAGAAATCCAGTGTGCAGGACTTCTCAGTTGACTATATAGAGTATGACTATTTACCATACTTCAGTTTACAAAGGTTTTTGTAATTGTAGTAATCATTTTGAATTCACTGTTTGCACTAATCCATAGTGACCACTATGAATTCAAGTTGTTTTTTATATATTTATTTCAGCTTGAAACATCAACCATCTGTTAATTATTTGTGTGGGGGGGGTGGGGTTGGTTCATTCTAACTTGATGGTTACCTGATTAATGACTGCTGTGACATGTCTTGGAGCTCTAGATCTGTTGTGAATGATTTTGAGGCCTTATGGTTATCTCCACGTATTGTTGGTTTTTTTTTTTTTTTTTTTTGGTATTTTCGTTTCTGTCAATTAGGGTCCTAGTCTTTTGTGTTGTAGTACAAGCTCCTTTCCAATTGTGTGTCTGTATCTCTTTCTGGCTGATTTTGGATTGCAATATTATTACTATTGGTCTATTCGTGCATGTGGCTCGCTTATGTGCTCTTTTTTATCGTGTGTGCAATGATGTTTTTGACCAGACACAGTTATGTGTTTGATTGTTTTGAGAAAATGCTTTAGTTATGATGGATCATGGATGCTTTGTGTAATTTGGTGCACTTACCTAGAGATATATATTTATATACGGTGCTGCCATGGCAGGTTATTTTCGCCCACCGCTTGATAGGCCGCCAACTAACAGTATGGCTTTTCAGCGACCTGCCCCTAATAATTTACCATCTGGAGCTCCGATGCCAGGTGATCTTGACCTATACCAGTTTACAAGTGTGCTTGGATCTCTTAAATAGACTGGGTTATGACTTTGTTGGTTGCTTCCAGGTCATAGTGTCTTGCCATGTAGGCCAGATATATCTACTGTCAATTTTTGGAGACCAGCTTAATAGTGAACATCAGCCCTACTCTAATATTCTTGTGAGTGCGTTTTGCCCTTTTATTTATTTTATAAAATTTCACTTTGTATTTCTCAGCTCGTGTACTTTTCTGAATGGCTCACTCCTACTCAATTTAATTCATTCTTTACTCGTTGAAGCCTATCTGTTGTTAGGAATTGATAGCCGCCTGTTGAAATCTTCTGATACTTCTTTGCTCAAAAGATTTTATATGTACTCACTGCTTCTATCGTGATTTAGATTGATAATATTCTGTCACTGTCTCTCTCCCTATAATGATGATAAACCTGTTATTTTATGGCAATTTTTTTCCAGCGCTGATGGTGGTGTATCAATTAGTGACATCAAAAATATGTTGCTGTTCAAAGTTGGAATCTTGCATGCAAAACCCACATGCCATTTGAAACCAGTATTGAAAACTCGTGGAGGCTCTTGGCAGGACTCTGTATATTGTAATTTTTCCTGACAAATGTATCCCGAGAACATTTGCTTCCAAGTGTATGCCCATGTTTCTTTCTTGGTTAGTACACTTGATTCTTGACTTAACTGATGTAATTATAGCCGATATCAAATAGATAGAAATCAAATTTATACGCCGAATTCCAGTCTTGGGAGTATTTAGATTTTTTTTTTTAAATTTCTTTTTTTATTATATCACTTTTCTTGTTGTCTGTTGTGTCATATAATGTAATCTGCTCAATAGTCTGTCAGTACCATTTCTGAACGCATGCATTTAATAAAGACTCAAAGATCTTAGGCTACACAGTCGCATTAGCCTGCAACCAAAACCTCACCATTCGTTGGTTCAAAGTCTTTCCAAGTTCGGATAGGTGGAGTGCATGGTTTGCCTTTTAAGAAGTTAGTTGTTTATGTTGTGCCTTCAGTTTACCTCAACTTTAGTTACAAAGAGGACTCTTTTGGTCACATGGAGGGAGCATCTGTTGTTCTTATCTGTTTTTCTCTTATGACATTTTGGGTCCCTCCCGCTCCCCCCTTACCTTAAGAGTGCATGGACAGAGCAAACATGTCATTTCTTGAATGTTTGTCGAATTTTTCTGATTTTTGTAAAGGGATTTGTGTTTAGAGGAGGGGGAGAGAGTCTAAGTAGAACATCCAAGAATGTTAAGTTTCTTCCAAAGAACTTTTCCTCTTTCCTATAAAACAGGACTCTTGTTCATTTACTTTTGGGTGCAATGATGTCAGGACAGAGCCACATCCATTGGTTTTGTATTGCTATTGGTCTTTTGCCTGTGTTTTGGTTTGCTCTTTCATATTGCCGTATAATTAAGCTGAGCCTCTGGTAATTTTGACGTTGTGTTTTAGTCTTAGTTTTGAGATCCAATGAGTATGTTTTAGTGGGAAGAGTTCAGGCAGGTTGGCTGTAGTATCTTTAAGAGTACAGTATGGTGTGGGTGAGCTGTAATAGGTATACAAGTAAATGTGAATCTGCCTCTGTTTAGGTAGAAGCAACAATCTAAAGTGCTGTATGGTACGAGGATTAACAGGCAGGATGCATAGCTATGAAACCTTGCTCGATGGCCACCTTGTAAGTGGGAAGTCTGTTCGGGAATGGGTTTCTAGTGGTGAGAAGGTGTTAGTGTAAGGCACGTTTTTGATTTATTGGAGGTTTCAGAGCAGGTAGTCACTGTAGTCAAATCTATTGATACTTGAAACTATTAGTTTATCCACTAATCTCTTAGGATCAAGGAAACAACCTAGCTGCATTCAAACATGAAATAAGATACTTGTCTGAAGTAGTTGGTATATGCTGCCTTCAAGAATGAGGAGTCGTCCTGAAATTTTCCAGCTTTTCCAAACCACGCCCTTCGCCACATTTTCCAAGTCCTAGTGAGTATTTCTTTTTTACACTGCTTTTTGTGAGTTTACACATATTACGGTTTCAACGTAGCAATAGTTCTTTCTACACTTTTTTTTATTGGAGAGTTTTATATCATTGGTGAACTTGAAGTTGGTATGTGATTTTGCAGAAGGTAAAATGCTAGTAATCTTGAGTTAAAATTGAAATAAAGCAATCTTATGCAACTAGAAACATATTTTTGGGCAATGCTGCATTTTTGGTTGAATTCTACTTCATGAAGTATATGTGCATAATGGAAATGTTATTCTGTATTCAAGTGAGACATCTTCAAACACCCTTTTGCAATGCTTATTACAGCAAAGGTGGGCATGTCATAAGTGATTGATTCCAAATTGAATTAGCAATGAAAACTTGAATTTATAGGTCCAGTTGCTGAAAAAATTTTAGAGCATGAGTGTTTTGTTCATTTTAAGCATAATTATTATAGTAAATTAGCCTTAAATCTTTTATTAGGTTTAGAGTGTATTATTGTAAATACATACTTTTGATATTTTGGTCACCATTTTAAGCTTATTGTGAGTTAAGGAATTTTTTATTTTCGAACCAATTATCAGCATTGCATCTTAGACTGTGAAGCTGAAATTACCGATATCTATGAATATATATATATGCTTGCTTTAAGATCATCTTTCTCTGATAATATTTACTGCTCTTCTGTTAAATGTGGAGGAAGGGTCAGCTAAGGGCTCAGAGTCCTGATGCACTGTCTGTTCTCTTATCTATTGCTGATTGGAGGAATTTAGTTTGGAATGGCATGATAACTACACAAACTGTTACAGGTTTTTGCAAAAGGTCAAGCAGAAGTAGCAACCAGTCTTTCGGGGTTTTCTATTGCTCACAAAGGAAAAGTAATCCTAGGTTTTGGCAGGTCACTGCTGTGAAACATCCAGGTAAATATTAGACATGGAATTTTTGGATGCGACGAAGAGGCCATAATTACTTGTTAGTTGAGTACAGTTTTGATGCAACAGTATCTGTTTCAATGTAAAGGTTGTTCTTACAGATGTTCGTACTGTTGAAAGTTTTATTTGGTAGTTTTCATCTTTTCTTTTAGATCAGTTATCATCCATCATTTTGTAGAAGTGGCATTCCCTGTTAATATGTAAACATCTCAGCGTTCTTTTCCCGACAGTATTGAGTTGGATTTTATGCTGCTGCTGTGTATATAGACTGAGCATCACTAAATGAAAGGCAGTTCTGTTGCAGCACTCTGATTCCATTTTCAGTTTATCATCAATTTCTTTTGTTATTGTCTCTTTCAAACCAGACATTGTTGGGATCACCTACACTGGAAATTGCAGCACTATCGGCTGGCTGGTTGTTTTGGCCGACTTTGTCCTCCAGTCAATTTGAGCTGGAAATTTAGGCATTGTTCATTAAACCTTAATGCGTCAGTGTACAGCTCTATTCAAGTTTCTATGGGAACGAGAGTGTCGTTTGTAAAAAATCTTTACCTCCAGTCACTTCGAGCTTGGGATTTCGGCATTGTTCATTAGACCTTACATGTGTCGGTGGAGATTTGTTATTCAAGTTTTTATGCTAATGAGAGTTAACTGACGTTGCAGTTCTTTGTTCCAAAACGGATAAGATCTGATATATATATACTAGGGGTAGACTTTAATGTCAATCCCCGTTTTCTGCGTCTCCCAAATGTTGCAAGTCGTTTAACTCTGTATTCGTCTGTACCCATTTCTGCCTCTCGCACTCTCTAGTATGTGCATTAAAGGCTCATTCTATACTAGTGCCTACTAACTTCAATTTTCTTTTTATTAAACCCAGACTTGACTAATAATCTTGAGGCTTGAGAATCTGTCCGTTCTACTATTTGGTGCACGCTGTGTCAGAACTGTGTTTGGTCTCCTTTCGTTGCGCATATTTGTTGTTACAACTTGCAATGCTTTTAACGACTTTCCTATTCACCAAATATGAAAGCTACGGTGTAGGTGATTTAATTCAAGGGACTGCTAATCTTTTCATTCCATGGTTTAGATATCGTTCTGGGCTTTTGTATGTTTTGATTAAACGCAGGGCATCATTAAATTGTTGAACTCGTTATATTATTCGGAGCGTCAGGATTCGACTGATATTTTAGGCGTATACTTGACCACTTTGTTCGATATCACTTGGCCAAAAGTATAACGAGAGAGCATAAATTGTTGAAGGCCGTGCCTTCTTTTGCAAGGCCAGGCGCTTGGAATATTAATTATTTATTAAGAAAAGTTACTGAAACCTTCTCATGACTCGAGTGTAATTTTTCACACGATCGACATAACTAGAAAAGGAGCTTCTTTTCCATTTCTTGAACTTTCTTCTTGTTTCCCTACAAAGGAATGGAAAAGTAGAACTTCTGAGGCCTCTCACTGTTCAAATGATCATGAGCTTGCTTCTAAAGAGTTTATGAGTCATCTTCAAACACTAGAAAATTCAAACTGTGTGTTAGCCACACGAATTTTGTTCACTTTTTCAACTTTTCAAAATTGGTAGATAGTGTTGTTTAGGGAATCTCGCAGGTCCTTTAGAATCAATCTAGCGATCAATTAACCACTTTTGATGAAAAATTTCACTTTTTCAACTGTCAAAGATTATTAGATGACGTTGGTAAAGTCACCCGGGCCCGTTGAAGCAATCTGAAGATCAGTTGGCAACTTTTGGGCCCTCAAAAACGCCATATCTTGGGATGATTTAGTGGGGGAAAAAAGAACGTTAAAACAATGAAAATGAGGCGGCTTTTTGGGTGTATGTCAAGTTTCAATGTTTATAGGGCAAATTACAATTTAGTACCCTGTGGTTTGGGTTGAATTTCAAAATGATACCTACGCTTTTTTTTTTTGCATTTTCGTACCCTGTACTTTCTAAGTGTTGCAAACTTGTTCCACTGTTAGAAAAAATGTTAAAGTCTCCGTTAGTGGCTGAGGTGGCTTACGTGGGGTCCACCGAAGGAGACAAAACCTGATTGCTTTGCTGTTTTTCCCTTTCTCAAGGACAACAGAGGATCTCACGAAAAAAAAAAAAACAACAGAGATCGGTTCCAAATCTACCGCAAACCCCCACCGCCCGATCCGCCGCCTCTTTCCAAATCAGCGACGACGACGACATCATCGCCGCAAACCACCACCACCCCCAAGCATGACGACGGCGACGACGGCGCAACCGCCACCGAAATCTCCGCCATTCTCAACGACCACTGCCATGATTGGCGCTCTGTTCTGAGCTCCTCCGACCTCCTCAAGAAGCTGAACCCTCAAGGGGTCGGTTCGGTTCTTCAGCAGAACCGCCAGGTTGGTGACCCCAAACGCCTCCTCAGTTTCTTCATTTGGACCGACACCCACGTGGGTTCTCCTCAAAAGTTGCAATTTTTTCGATTCTAGCTGTTGTTTTATGCAATTCGAAGCTGTTTGAGCAAGCCCATTTGGTTTAAGAGTCGAAAACCGGTTTTGGAAGTTGTGAATTGTGTTGTTAGGTGTTTTAAAGAGTGTGGTGGTCTGATTGGATCGTTTTCGAGGTTTTGATGAATGTGTATAAGAGGTTGGGGAGGTTGAATGAGGCTGCTGATGTGTTTTTGGCTCTTAGAAATTTTTGGCATTTTCCCGAGATTGGATTTTTGTAATTTTCTGTTGAATGATTTGTTGAAATTTAATAGAATGGAAGTGTTCTGGAAAGTGTATGATGGGATTTCGGAGGCGCAGATAAGCCCCGATGTTCATACGTATTCAAATGTGATCAATGCATATTGTAAGGCAGGGAATGCTGGGCAGGCTAAGAGATGTTTGTGTGAGATGGAGGAGAAGGGATTGGCCCCCGATCGGTATGCCTATTTGGAAGGTGAAGCCGCCGTGCTTGGTGTCGGTGGTGGTTGTTTGCAGCGGCGATGTCGTCGTCGTCGTCGTTGCCGATTTGGAAGGTGGCGGCGGATCGGGCGGTGGGGGGTTTGCGGTCGATTTGGAACCGATCTGTTTTTTTTTTTTTTTTTTTTTCGTGAGATCCTCTGTTGTCCTTGAGAAAGGGAAAAACAGCAAAGCAATCAGGTTTTGTCTCCTTCGGTGGACCCCACGTAAGCCACATCAGCCACTAACGGAGACTTTTAACATTTTTTCTAACAGTGGAACAAGTTTGCAACACTTAGAAAGTACAGGGTACGAAAATGCAAAAAAAAAAAGCGTAGGTATCATTTTGAAATTCAACCCAAACCACAGGGTACTAAATTGTAATTTGCCCATGTTTATATGAGTTACAACTTGATAGAACCAAAAATACCAGTCTTGTTTTCGTTGATTTCATATTCTTGTTTTTCTACTACAACTACTAAAATACATATTTTTGAGGCTCAAAAGTAGCTGATCGATCTTGCGTTTGCATCCAAAGGGCTTACTAGATGTTCCCCACAACACTCATATAATCTTTGCAGGTTAAGAAAATTAAATTTTACATCAAAATTCGTGCGCTATAACTTGAATATTCAAATATCAACTTTAATGGAGAAAAAGGATCTGCAAGCTTACAACTTGATAAAACCAAAAATACCAGCCTTATTTTCGTTGTTTTCATATTCTTGTTTTTCTATTAAAACTACCTAAAATACTTGTTTTCGAGACCAAAAAGTGGTCGATCAATCTTGTGTTTTCATCCGAAGGGCCTACTAGATGTTCCCCACAACACTATCATATAATCTTTGCAGGTTAAGGGAGTTAAATTTTACATCAAAATTCATGAGGGATTTTAAGCAAAACGGGTCGATATTCAAATATCAACTTTATATGGAGAAAAAAGATTTGCAGGCTTCCGATAACTCGTGTGTGATTCTTATAAACTTTACAACTTAATAGAACCAAAAATACCAGCCTTGTTTTGATGTTTTCATATTATTTTTTTCTACTAAAACTGACTAAAATACGTGTTTTCGAGGTCCAAAAGTGGCCGATCGATCTTAAGTTTGCTTCCAAACGACCTACTAGATGTTCCCCACAACACTATCATATAATCTTTGCAGGTTAAGAAAATCAAATATTACATCAAAATTCGTGTGCATAGCAAGGGATTTTGAGCAAACCGGGTCGATATTCAAATATCAACTTTATGTGGAGAAAAAGGATCTGCAAGCTTCCTATAACTCGAGTGTATTTCTTATAAACTTTACGACTTGATAGAACCAAAAATCCCAGCCTTATTTTTGTTGTTTTCATATTCTTGTTTTTCTACTAAAACTACCTAAAATATGTGTTTTCGAGACCAAAAAGTGGCCGATTGATCTTGCGTTTTCATCCAAAGGGCCTACTAGATGTCCCCTACAACACTATCGTATAATCTTAGCAGGTTAAGAAAATCAAATTTTACATCAAAATTCGTGTGCTATAGCAAGGGATTTTAAGCAAAACGGGTTGATATTCAAATATCAACTTTATATGGAGAAAAAGGATCTGCAAGCTTTCGATAACTCGTGTGTGATTCTTATAAACTTTACAACTTGATAGAACTAAAAATACCAGCCTTGTTTTCAATGTTTTCATATTCTTTTTTTCCTACTAAAACTGCCTAAAATACGTGTTTTCGAGGCCCAAAAGTGGCCGATCGATCTTGCGTTTGCTTCCAAAACGACCTACTAGATGTTCCCTACAACACACTATCATATAATCTTTGTAGGTTAAGAAAATCAAATTTTACATCAACATGTGTGTGCTATAGCAAGGGATCTTAAGCAAAACGGGTCGATATTCAAATATCAACTTTATATGGAGAAAAAGGATCTGCAAGCTTTCGATAACTCGTGTGTGATTCTTATAAACTTTACAACTTCATAGAACCAAAAATACCAGCCTTGTTTTCGATGTTTTCATATCCGTTTTTTTTTTCCTACTAAAACTGCCTAAAATACGTGTTTTTGAGGCCCAAAAGTGGCCTATCGATCTTACGTTTGCTTCCAAACGACCTACTAGATGTTCCCCACAACAAACTATCATATAATCTTTGCAGGTTAAGAAAATTAAATTTTACATCAAAATTCATGTGCTATATAGCAAGGGATTTTGAGCAAAACGGGTCGATATTCAAATATCAACTTTATATGGAGAAAAAGGATCGCAAGCTTCCTATAACTCGAGTGTATTTCTTATAAACTTTACAACTTGATAGAACCAAAAATCCCAGCCTTATTTTTGTTGTTTTCATATTTTTGTCCTAAAAATACCTAACATATGTGTTTTCGAACCCAAAAAGTGGCCAATTGATCTTGCATTTTCATCCAAAGGGCCTACTAGATGTTCCCCACAACACTATCGTATAATCTTTGGAGGTTAATAAAATCAAATTTTACATCAAAATTCGTGTGCTATAGCAAGGGATTTTAAGCAAAACGGGTCGATATTCAAATATCAACTTTATATGGAGAAAAAGGATCTGCAAGCTTTCAATTACTCGTGTGTGATTCTTATAAATTTTACAACTTGATAGAACCAAAAATACCAGCCTTGTTTTCGATGTTTTCATATTCTTTTTTTTTTTCCTACTAAAACTGCTTAAATACATGTTTTCGAGGCCCAAAAGTGGCCGATCGATCTTACGTTTGCTTCCAAACAACCTACTAGATGCTCCCCACAACACACTATCATATAATCTTTGTAGGTTAAGAAAATCAAACTTTACATCAAAATTCGTGTGTTATAGCAAGGGATTTTAAGCAAAACAGGTCGATATTCAAATATCAACTTTATATGAAGAAAAAGGATCTGCAAGCTTCCGATAACTCGTATGTGATTCTTATAAACTTTACAACTTGATAGAACCAAAAATACCAGCCTTGTTTTCGATGTTTTCATATTCTTTTTTTTTCCTACTAAAACTGCCTAAAATATGTGTTTTCGAGGCCCAAAAGTGGCCGATCGATCTTACGTTTGCTTCCAAACGACCTACTAGATGTTCCCCACAACACACTATTATATAATCTTTGCAGGTTATGAAAATCAAATTTTACATCAAAATTCGTGTAGCAAGGGATTTTAAGCAGATCGGGTCCATATTCAAATATCAACTTTATATGGAGAAAAAGGATCTGCAAGTTTCCAATAACTCGTGTGTGATTCTTATAGACTTTACAACTTGATAGAACCAAAAATACCAGCCTTGTTTTCGATGTTTTCATATCCGTTTTTTTTTTCCTACTAAAACTGCCTAAAATACGTGTTTTTGAGGCCCAAAAGTGGCCTATCGATCTTACGTTTGCTTCCAAACGACCTACTAGATGTTCCCCACAACGCACTATCATATAATCTTTGCAGGTTAAGAAAACCAAATTTTACATCAAAATTCATGTGCTATATAGCAAGGGATTTTGAGCAAAACCGGTCGGTATTTATCAACTTTATATGGAGAAAAAGGATCTGCAAGTTTCCGATAACTTGAGTTTAATTCTTATAAATTTTACAACTTGGTAGAACCAAAAATACCGGCCTGGTTTTCGTCGTTTTCATGTTTTTGTTTTTTCTACTAAAACTGCCTAAAATACGTGTTTTCGAGGTCCAAAAGTGGCCGACAGTTGTCACAAGGTCATGGGAAAATTTGGTATTTTTCTTTAAATGGTTCGGAAACTTTGGTGACAAAATAAAAAATTCAAAATTGTCATAACAAACTGAAAAATTCAAAGGATGAGAAAGACACATATTTGTTACTTCGCTAGCTAATACTCAGATGAGAGAGACATATATGTTAGTCATTGGCATATCTATTGCAGCCCTCGTAATGAAAATTAAGAAAATGAAAACACAGAAAACAAAGATCCCAAAGAATAGCCCGTATAACACATTAGGCAACACATCCTAAGGAGAGCCAGAACCAATATACATCCTCTACAATGCTCAAAATGCTTACAAATTTTTCTAATATAGATCTAATAATTTGTCGTTCAAACTGCACATGCTACCGATGGGTTCTTTCAAAAGCACGGAACTGGTTTCCATCGAATAGCAAATTCACATGTATCTCAACTCTTTACACCTCCCCCCTCCCTTTCTTGTTTCTTTCTATTAATTATACCACTTGAAAGCTGGTAGTGGATGATGTGAAAAAAATATGGATCAAAATTTCAAATAAAGTAGAATCAAGTGAATTAATCAAGTGCAGCTTTTCTTCGACCTGTTATTGGCTTAGGCAGGCCATCAAATATTGGTTTTGTAATGGCAGCTGTTGAAAATGCTTGTAAATCTGGCTTCAAACTCCACTTAGATGTTGACCAGATGGATGCAGAACTGGTATTGTCATGATCCTGCAAATTTGATGTGCTAGACGACTTCCTCACACCAGAAAACGCATCTGCTATGAGAGAATCACCTAGACCTACTGGTACAGGATTCTGTCCACCAGATTCAACATCAGTTCCTAAAGCAGTTCGATTAGCTGCTTTGGGTCTGGGGGCCAGCCGCTTCCCTGTAATTGCTGAAAACCCGCCACTGCCATTGTGACCCCCCAACAACATCTCAGGGGTGCGAGAAAAGTCGGCTTCAGATTTCTGACGTCTTCTAATCAGTTTCTCACCTAACTGATCAGAGTCACCTTCTCTCATTTCTGTGCCAGGCATGGTATCAGAAAGTTCACCATTTTCATCCAACTTAATTAAGCTTCTTGACTTTCGACACTGGCTCAAAGGTGGGTCAGAAGCTGGTGAAGCTCCAAGGAAAGGTCCATCTAAACAACTGGCACCTCCGTTTTTGTAGACTGCCATTTCACAACCTTCAAGTATAGAGTTTTGACTTCTTGGTTTCAGCCCATAATAACTTTGTAAAGAGTTCATAGCAGGGGAGGCTTTCCGCTGAGGAGTAATTCTAAAGGGCCGGAATGATTCAAGCAGATCACATTGTGCTCGAGGGGGTGGGGTCTGTTCAGAACTACTCTGGCTGTACAAGTGTGAATATGGTTAGCCACATAGACTAATACACAGGAAAGAAAAAAAAAAACTACCAAGAACAGTATCCAGTTGATAGTGTATCTTTAAGTTTTTTTTTTTTTTTTTGGTCCAGAAAAATCAGTTACACACACTCTCTGGTTTCCTATAAACATGTTAAAACATTCTCAGGATTGGTATCTGTAAATTAATCTTGTAATGAAACATTGTCTTGACATATCCTTACGAAGTTGCATAGTTTGCACAAAATGCACCACAAGTGATATAAGATTATGGTATTTATACCATAATCACCTAAAATTGCACTCCGAAAGAAAGGAGATAAAGTTTGCGGTAGAGGCTGCTTCATTCAATTAGGAAGCAGAACCTCCAACGCGACATAATGGTCCAGTTAAACTACGGGAAGCTGCTCCAATGTGCATTTCCTAACAATCCTTCCGGGTCTTACTGAACCCCCTAACCTAGCTCTTTCACATCACCCTCGACCCTGTGCATCAGTTGAATAGTATATATAACTAGAGGCCCTAATCATGTCAGTGGATACCACACCATCCAGAGCCTAAATTAATGTCGCATAGTAAGAAGACGATTAATGGTTGGCAAAACAAAAGCCCTCACCAATGAAATGCACAATGCTAGAGTGCAATATAAAGAGGTAATGAGCAGAGAAATGGAAATTACCCAGGGGTCATGGAACCGTTGGATAAACAAGGGGATGGAGGATGCCTCCCAGGCAGTGGTATCTGTAGAAACCTGAGGGCAAACATTTGACGATCCGTAACAAGGCCATTCATCTTTTTGATATCCGCCACCTACAACGAAATCAGCCCAAACTACAAGTTTACTTATTTATTATTCGAAAACAAGCACAATAAGTAAACACACCCGAAGAAACGTTACAAGAACAAATCTGATTAGAGAAAATTGGATATTCAATTACCAACAATAAAGAAGGGGAAAGCAATGGTCTAATTAGAGAAAATTCGAAATGTACCTCGACGCCGTATTTGATGGCGACCCCGGCGAGCGTGTCAAACTTGGAAACGGCGTGTTCTATATAGCCTCCTCCTCCTCCGCCGCCGCTGCCGCCGCATCCTCCGCCAGCTGCGGCGGAGGGAGGAGAAGAAGGATCGAAAGACGAAACCGGGAGGAAGACCGCAGACGAGGGGGAGGAGGAGGACATTGGATTGCTGCAGTTATTATTGTTGTGTCGGTTATGCAAATGGGAGGCGGACGAAATCACCTGATCTGCATGATTACCGCAAAACTCGCTTTCCATCTCGATATCGCCCGCCAATCGCAGCCGTAGTTCGCCGTAATCATCTCATCTCTCCGATTGGGAACGATCAATTCGCGACGAAGCAATCCAATTCCGATCGATTCGGTTTATCGAAACAATTTCGAATCAAAATCAAACACAAAAAAATGCTGATGAATTCGATCGAATCTTGCTTGAATGCGGTTTGTTCGTTGCCTTGTGATGAGGTATGAGAAACCGCCCACGGATGCAAAATGCAACGGAGCCTCTCTCTCTCCTCCGTTTTCACCTTTCTTTCGCTCCCCTGAATTATCGATTAAGGATCAAGGATGATGATGTCACCCTCCCTTAACTCGGCCTAATCTATTGGAATTAATATATTAATCTCGTCTCGGGTTTTTTATAGGGGTACCCTCATTTTTACCCCAATTTTATATTAAGATAAATTTTGTTGTTGTTTCAGACTGGGACACCCCATTTCAGTTACAGCTTACAACTGGCACTGGCAGAGTCCATTTCCTTCTTTTATTCTGTTTACCGTTTTCCGTTTTTTGTTTTTAGTTTCTCTTTTGGTTTGTTTTCCTCTGTTCTGTTGTTTGGTACCTCAGCCACAAGCTGTCGTTGAATATCCAAAAAATGGAAAAAAAAAATAAAAAAATTGAATTCCTCTCAACCCACAGTCCAGCCCAGCTCAATCCTAAAAGGGCCTTCCTGTTTCTATGTTTTATTCAACGAGGAGATTCAAATTCGAGTGCATATACTTAATACTCTGACTAATTTCACACACGTTTTCACTACAAAAGCTTGGTTCTTAGATTAGAAATGATAAGATTTGCCCAACAGACCTCAAAGTCAATGGTTAATGCTTTATTTTCAAACTTGTAATATGCGTCCCTGGTAGAATCTGGTTGGTAAATGCCAACCCTAGTAGTGCATGGATAACGGCACTAACTGCTCTCATCATTTCATTTTAGTCGTCAACGACCGGACGATGGACATAAATTTCAAAATCAAGGCCTAACTGACCCTTACTTTGACCAATGCTGGAAGAAAATAACACGCAGCAGGCCGTGAAGATTCTCGCGGCAAAAAGTAGTTATGACAAAGTGTGGAGGCACAGCAAAATGACATGGCATACACATGACAAGACGAGAGGAGACGATTCGTAACCGTAAACAGACAACCATGGCATCAAACTTGTGTAGAATGTTATAACGACCGTGGTTCATGTAACTAATGTGATATTAAATTCTGACTAATGCAACTTGTGTCCCTAAAATTAGCCATTTTTTTGCTGCTCAGCAAAAAGAGTTACCTTTTAGTACTGCAAATGGAAAAAGTAGAGAAACGTTCAATTGCAGTATGCAAAGTACCATATACTACAATCATATGCTATCCCTAATTGTAATTAACTAACCTAAGGGTTGCATCTCTAACACCAGCTGCATACTGCAACACAGGAAAATTGACCCAAATCCAGCTCGACTTCCGTGGGACTCCCAAAACAAAATTGGCACTAACTCATTAGCGCGGTCACATGATGATATCTAGCCAAATTACCTTCTGTGGCTACGCATTTCAAGCAACAGGGATCTTAGGTTCGCCTAAGTTCACAAAGGCCTCAGCTCGGGCCATGCGTGCCATTGCCGCATTCCAAGAGACAAGATGGTCCATAAATACATTCACATACTTTCCTCTGTCATTCTGTTAACAAGATACCAAAGGATCATGTAAATAGGGTCAAGGGGGGGAAACCAAGTGAAGTTTGATAGTAACACATACCTTGTAATCCAGATAATACGCATGCTGCAAGAAAGAAATCAAAGACACTGTCAGCTTGTTTAAGTAAAATTCATCTCCCTGTCAATAGCAGAGATGAATAGAAAGAGAAAGGGAGATTAGTTACACACCTCCCACACATCCAAACAGATAATTGGCTGCAGAAGAACAGAAAAATCCATTCAATTTTTGAAATAAAGATGTACGAAATAAAATTGGGAAATAATTTTACTTACAATGTCATCCCAGACAAGTGGACAAATGGCATTTGAAGTTTTAACTATTTTAAGTTGTCTCTCTTCTCTCTTTACTGAGAAAATGAAACAAGGAACACAATCAGTAAATAGAGGATTTGATTGGCAAAACAAGGCCACAAGATGGATTCCATGGCAGGTTAGCACAAACACTATGTGTCTTCTTATCATCATCATCCTTAAACACAACCAAGAAAAATGGTCCTATCATCATCCTCAAAAATAATTCAGACATAATAGACATGTGGAACTCCAACCAAACTAGAATAATATGACGAAATTTCATTCCTTAGATATCCCAAACACATTGACTCAAGTAAGTTAAGAAATTAAATAAGAAAGGACTTACAAACAAGCCAAACCCAGCCAGATCCAAAAAGTGTAAGTGCTGCTTCTGTAAACTTCTCTCTGAAACTTGTAAAGGAACCAAAGTCCTTTTCAATCTGCTGAAGGACACCTTGTTTAGGCATGTCTCCTCCTCCAGGTTGCATGGATTCCCAAAAGAAGTCATGATTCCAGACCTACAACGATGAAACTCATCTTATAATCCCAAAATTCGATATGAAAACTACAAAGTCAATTAGGCTTTGTTTTTGGATATTAGCTACAATCTGATAGATACCTGAGCAGCGTTGTTAAATTCTGGTAAAGGATTCCCGTTGTTGTAGGTTGCTTTGACAAGTTCATCAAAAGTGTAGCCATATAGGATGTCACTTTTCTCTAACTGCTTGTTCAAACCTTCCAGATAGTTACGATGATGGCCTCCCCAATGAAGTTCCAATGTCCTCTGACTCATATAAGGCTCCAAAGCATCCTAAGAATAAACACAGTTCAGTTAGAGCCTATTATAGAACCATCAGCGACTCACAATTGCCAAGAATAAGCAGCTGGAGTTAGAAAAGTACTCTCTACCCAATAAGTCTTACAACACAGGATGGATAACTACTACAGGAAAGGCTTTCAGAGAATAGATTTCAACACCACCCGTATTTCAGAAATCCCACAATCACATTTCTAAAACGTCTTGCAGATTCAAACAGGTTACAAGACTTTGACAAAGGAAAATAGAAACCAAAAAACTGATTTAGAATGTATTATGTGTTCTTCATACACCTAACGCGTACTTTATTAAAACTTCATGTCGGTTTGGCGACCCTCTTAAAACTTGGGGAGTTAAGAAAAGATATCATGTAGTCAGTAGATTGCTTACCAGTTTGTAAGGAGGCTTCTTCAAACCATAGTAAGCAACAACTTTAGAAGCTCTTTTGGACCCATCACGCCACCGTTCCTGCTGCTTACACTGAGAGGTAAACGTCAACATCAGCAACGACAATGGAACCAGAAACAGTTCAAAAGGCCATTCAACTGATTCCTTTACAAGAACAAGAAATTATAACAAACTAGAACAGACAGAGAAGAAAGGAAAAAGGCAGTACCGGATAAGGAAGCTTGAGACTCTCAGTAGACTGAAATTTGTCAGTCAATAACAGATGAGAGCTCGGAGCCGAAGGACTATAACAAGAGAGTATCATTGCTCCCGTAATTGGCCTCTGTCGCACTTTTTCGCACTTAATTAAGCATGTCTGCAAAATCATGAATTATAGCTCAGAAAACAGCTAAATAATTTAGAAGCGGATATGAACCTAACTAAATTAGACTTTTCCTTCCTTGACTATACATTTTATTTCAAGATATTGTTTCAATTTCAAAGCTTCTAATGAGCACAATTCCTCAGAAACGATACTCTCACTATTTGGTTGACAGGAAGCTTTCACAAGCAACTCCAGAAACGGTTTCATTTCTTTGAGTCGAACACATTTTATGGGAGTAGATAAGATTTCAAAGAGAAGAGATACCTTTACGTTTTAGCTGGGTGGCCTCCTCTGCCTCCAGTGGGTAAGCTTTTCCAATTCCCGCTGCTGCAAGTGTAAAAAAGACCGGGGGGGTTATCGTTTTGTCTGCAGTTTCCCTTCTGTTGTTTTCTGTTTCGTCCTCTGATCATTGCTAATTTGCAGTCTCACCAGTAAACTGAGTGAATATTTGCAACAACACCCTGAGCCCAACGGGCAAAAACTTTTATCAATCGGCCCCCTTGTCCTTTGAGCCTAGTAGTGGTGATTCTATTCCAAAACCTCCAAAAGAGACCGCGGATTTGAATCTCATTCTTCAATGATTGAAACTAAATTTTTTCACAGGGTTGTGATAAGGCTATATATATCACAAGATTGTGGCAAATAAAATTTTGTTAGAAAATTGTGACAAACCAAATTGTCACAAAGTTGTGACAACTAAATGTTTGTTATAAAGTTGTGACAACCCAAATTTTGTAATAAAATTGTGACTAAATTAAATTTGTCACAAAGTTGTGACAAAACTAATTTTGTCACAAAGTTGTGATAAAACTAAATTTGTCACAAGATTTTGACAAATCAATTTTTGTCACAAGGTTGTGACAAATCAAATTTTGTCACAAAGTAGTGGCAAAATTAAACTTGTCACAAAGTTGTGACAAAAGCAAATTTGTCACAAACTTGTGACAAAACCAAATATAAGATAAGGTTATGGCAAAATCAATTTTGTCAAAGACAACAACTTTGCTTACAATCAAATATGTGACAAACTAAATTTGTCACAACTTTATGACAAAACTAAAATTTGTCACAAGATTGTGACAAAACCAAATTTTGTTACAAAGGTTGTGACAAACTATATTTTTGTCATAAATGTGTGACAAACCAAATTTTGTCATAAAGTTGTGACAAATCAAATTTTGTCACAAAATTGTGACAAAACTAAATTTGTCATAAAGTTGTGACAAAACTAAATTTGTCACAAAGTTGTGACAAAAAAACTAAATTTATCGTAAGATTGTGACAAAATAAAATTTATCACAAAGTTGTCACAAAATGAAAGTTGAGTTCATATCTCTTCTAGTAAATAAGGAAAGTTGAGTTTATATCTCTCATTTCTAATTCTTCTTTTTGCCTTCGTTTCCCAAAGCTTTCTGTTGTGGATGCTGGATTTTGTTTCAACACTTCTTGATGTGTCAGGCCAGGCATCAGCTCCTGGTTATTATTAAATTAAAGGGAATTTATATTCTCACCAAACAATTATCTCCCCACACCCTTCATTTATATGAATTATACTATTACTTTTTTATCCTTTTGTAAAATTACACTTAAACCCTAAAAGATATAAAATAAAATAAAATATTTCCCACCACACCCAACCTATCAAACAAAACCCTTCCAATTCTCAAAACAACGTATTCTAAAAAAAGAGGTTACAGCACAACATGATTATTCAATTCTACACAATCGACAAGCTTACTTAGAGAGAAATTAAGAATGTCTTGACGAATGGAAGGTGAAATCGAAGTTTCGGATCCTTCAATTGAGGTATGAAAGTTGAAAGCTTCTTTTCAAGATTTAAGGTTTATAATGCAAAATTTTGTCACAAGTTTTAGGGCTTTAGGGTTTCCGTTTGATGCAAATTTTGGTGTTGGGGTTCTGAGTGAAGTTCTAAATTTTGAAGTTGTTAGCCATGATATATAATGGTTGCTTGCATTCGGTATGCCGTGCGCACGAAAGAATCTCATTAGTTTGATTTAAAATCATTGGCATGGATTCAAATATGATAGTTGTGCAGGCCACCTTTTGGTGATGAGGAGGTGGTGTCTCATGGACAAATCCACCGCTTGGTGATGAGGGGGTATCTTATGAATATTTTTGTTAATTTGCATTGTTAAATTAATTTGTACAGGTTAGAGTAGTGATGGGTGCAAGGAGAAAAATTCAATATTTGATTAGGGGCTTTTTTGGAATATAAAGTGGGTGTAAGGAGAAAATTTAAGCTAACTAAAATAAGTGATGGGTGTTTTGAGAAAATTGGGTGTGTTGAGATAAAAAAATGGGTGTGGATATAATCTCCCTAAATTAAATTCTCCCTTTTACCAAACTCTGGAAACCAATAACAGGGAAGGTTGTGACTTCCGGACTTTCAATTCCTGGCATAGCTTGCCTGGAACTTGAATCGTATCTGCAGCATGATATTGAGTCTAACCCGAACCACCGGAGGAAGCTTATTCATATACTACGTTGAAATGTACCACAATTTATGTTTGATGGTTCAGAATCACAAAGTATCCAATGTCCAGAATCACCTCACCCGTATCTGTAAGAAATCAGCAGATAACAATTCCTACTGATTTCTCCTTTTAGTAAGGACATAATATTTGTTGCCGAATGATTTTACTCGTAATAATTACAGAAAATACAACATCAAATGAACGAAACCTTCACCCTTCTTTGCAGCTTTTGATGGAAGCCATATGTATCAGCATTACAAAATTGCAAACAGCATTGATAAACCTGCACTATGCACTGCAGAAGTCAATGAATACTCATTAATTTGGCCATTGGGATATGAACTGCAGCGTCCATCAGTGGTCATGGACAATGATAGGCATTTGGTTGACTTCAAAATTTGTAGTAATGAAATAAGATGCTCCAAGAGGAGACTGAAATATATTACCGTGTAAATTACAAGTGTACAACTTCATCCTAGATACCGAAGCAAGACCCCATCATTCCCCAAAACAAATCCGTTCTTGTCATCGATAAACCTGCAGCAATGGTGGAGTTATATGATAAAGAAGAGCTCATATGACCTTCCAACTCTTTCTTTCCTTTAGTTCCATCAAGATAGGAACTCATAAGAAAAACAAATTTCTGGTCCTTTCTTGTTTACTTCCATGTCTTTAAGATTCCAAATCCACCTATTTTTCTGTCTTCGTTTGGTTTCCAAGAGAACTTATTTATATTGAGGAGGTAAAGCAAGAACAAAGAGATGGTAGTAATAACTGATGAGACATGGATGTGTGCCTCACAATTTGAAAATTGTTGATTTGACCAAACGAAAAAACCACATACATAACCAAACTTTTGAAGGTTTAGACTTACTTTACAGAGTATAGATTTGCTGCAATATTGTCAGCTGCTTTGTCACGGCTCCATGTCTTCCCACCATTGGTAGTACGCAGTAAAATCCCACTTCCCCCTGCTGCCCAAGCCTCACTCTGCATAATAGAAACAGGCATTAAATATGTGAACATGACTGAGGAGTTTCGATAAGATGGGCTCGGCAGAAAGTAGAAAGGGGAAAGATTTGATTGGGCAGCTGATTCACAAACAAGAATCTGAAAAGTCGATCCCTAAGCACTTCAACATTAATTAAGAGGTGCCTGATTTAACATATTTGTAGGAAAGCTACGAGCGCTGGTGCCAGAATTCAGCTGTTTAGAGAAGGTGTACAACACAGAGCATTGAATGGTATGCTTTGTGGTGGGGCGGCATTGACATTATCTAAGATTTGATTGAGAGGTACCAATTAAACCAGAATGTGAATGGTGAAACTACCTCTGACCGATACCCTACATCAAGAATTCCAAAACCCCGGCTTTGGACTGGAACTTCTTCAAAATCCTCTGTTATCTGAAACAATAAACAATAGCTTAGCTTCAAAACAAGAGAACAAGAAGGTTACAGCGTGAAAACTATTTGGGTAAAGTATCATTCACTTACCCCTGTTCCTTTGCTCAGATAAAGTCCCCCTCCCCGCACTAGAAGCCAAAGACCCCCATCGGCTCTCCAACCCATATTTTGAATTCTTCTTGCAACAGATCGGTTATGTGGCTGCCAGTATGGCTGAAAATGAAAAGAAGGAACTGGATCAGAGAGTTAGCACTAGTGCTCTGTACATCTCCCACATGAAACTCAAAAGTCCAAATGAGATCAGGGATAAGCCAACGCATCATAACCAGTTACAAAATGACAGCATTTGTTAATACTTTTCAGTTGGAAGTGTACAATGTCAAACAATTAGCATGACAAAAGAGTGATTAGAAATAAGGAAGGTTATGTATGATAGAAGAGGAGAAAGTCACCTGCCCAGGCTCCCAAGTAAGATAGAAGTTACCACGGCTTGAGACAGCAACATATTTACCATCGGGCGACCGATTCACAGAATTAAAAGTTCCTGTGTAGTAACTTGCGCCACTAATGCCACTAGAAACTGTTCTGAAAAACGCAATGAAGATACATGAATCTTGTTGCCTATAATCTTCAATTCAACCACTGAAAGCAAAGCATCAAACCATCCTTGAACGGTTATATAGTCATGTAAGATTCTACAAGAGAACATACCTATTAAGAGTAGCTGAAACAGTCTCCTGAACAGCAGCCCTCCAGTTGTAGCCTCTATTAGACGTAACATAGATTGCACCTTCGTCCGTCACCATCTCCGCACTCTTCTCACCAGTAGCCTTTATATACACCTAGAGACATACATCACGACAGAATCACTCACACTATGAAACAATCACCAAGGAACCAATAACGCAGCATACTCGAAAATCACATCCTTCCTACTAAGGAATGAACTTAATTTACAATAAAATGTTGACAAGTAACATATAGAAACATGAACCCGAAACCGAAAGGTTTAATTACCATGTCTCCGGGGAGCTGAGAGCTGAGTGGAATCCTTTCCCAGCTGTCTCCAGAATCAGAAGTGTGCAGCAGAATTGCAGGTTTGCCAACAATCCAACCCTCCTTCCCTTTGAAGCTAATCGCATTGAATCTGTAGTTGAAGTCTTCGTCTTCCGCCGACGGAATCGACCGCGGGGCCCAACTCTCCCCGCCATCTTTCGTCTCTAAAAGCGTTTGCCTAGTCCCCAGTAGAAAACCTAAACCCCCACCCCAAAACAGTCAATTTTTTCTCAGCAACCAAACGACAAATTAAGCGACAAATTAAGTGACGAATTAAGCGTGGTAGGAGAAAAAGTAATTACCGTGCTTGGGGTCTTCGGGGACGAAGGCAATGTCGAGGAGGACGACGCCGGGGTCGATGGGGAGGGACACTTTCTCCCACTCGGAGAGGGCGGGCTCTTCCGACCTGGCCGGCTGTACGGATCCCAAGAGAGGAAGAGTAGTGAGGGAGAGAGACAGCGCCGCCGTATCGGCGACGAAGCTCCGGCGACTCAGCGGCGGCGAGGAATCGGAAGGGGAAGAGGAAGAAGCTCTGGGCGGGGTGAAACTGAAGCGGGGGAGGGGTGGAGAGGTCCGGCAATGGCGAGGAGCGGTTGCGAAGTCGACGGAGGGTTTGATGGCGGTGAGTTGCAGAGTGGTGGCCATTTTCATGGTGGTGGTGGTGGGGGTCTGTCGTCTCCCTCTACTCTCTCAACGGCCTTATCTCTCTTATCCGGATGAAACAGGGCTTCGCGGGTGATTTTGAGCTCCTCTGCAACGTCCACGTGGACAGTCTTTTTGATACTATATTTTTTAAATCCAGCGTCAGGAGAGGGGGGCAGAATGGGGATGTAGCTCAGATGGTAGAGCGCTCGCTTAGCATGCGAGAGGTACGGGGATCGATACCCCGCATCTCCATACTTCCAATTTTTTCTTTTTGTTTCCATTCTTCATTCTTCTGAATTGACAGCAAGATGAGCAAGCAAGTCGTGCATTTTTCTACTTTTGTGTCCTGATTCCATTTTTGATGCATGAAGAAAATGGGAGGATCCTGGCCTATTTAAAAGAACACAGTAAGATCCAGCATAGAACAATATACTAATTCAAACACAGTAAGATGCAGGCATAGAACAATATACTAATTCACTTGTTGATGTTTTCATAATGAGCTAAATGTGGAAAAATCTTATATATGCGTCACCGGTTTTAGGTTCAAATTTACCGACTTTCTATGTCCACATCAAGTGAAGCAAAATAATTGGTATTTCCAAACAATAATACTTGTAAAACAAAGCAAGTGTCAACATATCCAATGTAAGAGAATGCTTCTAGGTCCTAATAAGGTTGTTTAGGCTAATTAATTATGGGAGAATCTGATATAGTGAGGAAAGGAAACCCCATTAATCATAGGCTTAAAGGGAAGTAAATAGTGGATATCATGCTCATTACGTATAAATGCCATGGGAAGCTCTTCTTATCCCCTCTCTTTTCTGTGTATAAATATGGTCTGCCCCTCTAACCTCTTCAATAATCTTCATCAGTGCTATTCAATATATAGTAGCTAGTCATCATCATGTCTCTGATGATCAGCAGTAGTCGTTTTGGTTTGTTTGGGTGCAGCTTGTCTATCTTACTATTGTTGGCAATGGCTCATGGCATTGCTTCTGCAGATTACAAAGCTGCTCTGCGAAACTCTTTGTTGTACTTTGAGGGTCAACGGTCCGGAAAGTTGCCCCCTTAAGTATCGAAGATTGTCATGGCGTGCTGATTCTGGACTTAAAGATGGCACTGATTCCAAAGTAGAAGCAATTATCCACATATTTTATTACGTTTAATTACAGAGTAACACAGTATTACAGTCACGTGATATAATCAGTCTACATGTTATAACATGAGTGAGTTACGTGCTAAAAGGGGAAATATATTAACTTTAACATAATATCTACCCGTGTTAGACTCATTGGTTATACCATAGTACTTCACTACTTCAATTATGTGTCATCTTTTGTGTATTTGCTGTAAGAACTAGTGTTCATTCATTCCTACATGAACTAATGAAGTACAGATTAATCTGGTTGGAGGATACTACGATGCCGGGGACAATCTGAAGTTGGGATTTCCAATGGCGTTCACGATAACAATGCTGTCGTGGAGCACAACGAAGCCAGATCAAGGCGAAACAAGAGATATCAAACGCATTGCGTGCCATCAAGCGGGGAACAGATTACATGATGAAAGCACACCCTCAGGCAGAAGTCGGTGAGCTTCAATCAGATCATGACTGTTGGGAAAGGCCAGAAGATAATGACCACCCCAAGGACCACATACAAGATCGATGATCAACATCCTGGTTCCGATCTTGCTGCTGAAACTGCTGCTGCTCTGGCTGCTGCTTCTATTGCTTTCAAGGTCGGCACTCCAAATATTCGTCTCAACTGCTGACTCATGCAAAACAACTCTTGGATTTTGCCCGCAATCACCCCGGTATTTACTCAAGCAGCATTCCTGAAGCAGGAAAAGTGTACAGCAGTAGTGGTTATCAGGTATCGATCATGCAAGAGTAAATGATTTTAACCAGTAGAGCGATACGCAAGTTGTACTTGTAAGAAAATCAAATAGTACTACCTTTTAACTATGGCATGTATGGACTGCAGGATGAGATGCTGTGGGCAGCGGCCTGGCTACACCATGCTACAAATTCGAAGAGGTACCTGAAATACTTGGGGCAGGCAGGAGATGTGGGTGGCACAAGATCTGAATTCTCATGGGATGACAAATTCGTGGGCGCACAGGTCTCGGTTGCAAAGGTACTCCTAATTAATCCTTATATCCTTCCCCAATAATTAATGGGCCTTATATCCTAATTAATTAACTATAGGGTGGGGAAAAATCAAAACTCGTTATCTCAAATGCATGAGTAAAGGTTGTTAACTGACTAAGCTAGTTCGGAATTAATGTTAGACACATATTAATTGCAGCTTGTCTTGGAGGGAAAGGTTGATAACTCAGGAAAATGGGCGGAATACAAGAGCCGGCAGAGCAGTTCATATGTTCCTGCATTCAGAAAGGAAAAAACAACATGAAGCATACGCCGGGCGGCTTGCTATGGTTTCTGCCTTGGAATAACGTCCAATATGTCGCCACTGCTACCTTCGTCACCACTGTTTATTCCATGTATTTGGACCAAAAGCACAGCGCCATCAACTGTCCTGATGGCTCTGCAAAGCCCTCTGATCTTATTGCATTTGTCAAGTCACAGGTATGATTACAATATCATATGTCAGTATTAGCAAAGAATGACGGTGCATGATTGATTTGAATACAGTTTAGACCTCTCTTTTGGTTGACATTGACTAATATCTGTTAGAAGGTTGATTTCATTTTTGGGAGCGAACCCAAAGAACACGAGCTACATGGTTGGATATGGATCAAGCTACCCAAAGCAGATTCATCATAGAGGAGCATCAATTGTATCAATCAAGGACGACTCCACTCCTGTTGACATGCAAAGGCGGCTATGATACATGGTTTCACAAAAACGCGGCCAACCCCAACGTGCTGGCCGGAGCTCTGGTGAGCGCAGATGAAAATGACAGCTACAACGACACCAGAGACGATTTTCAACGCGCTGAACCCACAACCGTTACCAACGCGCCACTAGTTGGTGTCTTTGCTTGCCTTGCTTAAACATTAACTCCTCTGATTGTGAATCCCATCTCACTTGGATAAACTGTATGTTATATTGCATATGCCTACCATTCATCCTTCAATAGTGAATAGAAAATCCTCATCTCCCTAGACCACAGTTTTCTCTCTCTTTTCTTTTGCCATGGTCGTGGTTCATCTTGGAATTCCATCGGCACTAAGCTTATGTTGCTTAACCAGCCATACCATTTCCAACGGAGCAGAGACCGAACCCCAAGTCATTTACTAGAGATTCATTCCACAACCTCAAACAGTAAAACCATTTCCAACTTGGACATACCAAATCAATTTTTCCATCAATTACTATACAGACTATAGATTTTCTATTCTCAGATATATATATATATATATTTGTACACAACCAACATTGAGCTGCCCCGCTGCCACAACATACAAGGGGCCTAAAGAAAGTTCCTATGCCAAAAATCTATATCAACCTCTTAACTTTCCTAGATTCCTATAACCTAATTATCTTTTCCTTCTTCCCTTTGATTTCAATTGGATTTCTAGTTCTAGCACTCCCTTTCCAGAAATACCAGAGCCAGAAAAGACGAGAAGTCACTCTCGTTTCCCAGGAATGTGTATATACGAAGAAAAAATTGTACAGCCCCTTCTCCAAAGTAACAGGGTGATCATGGCCGGAAAATTCTCATTGTCTTTGAGACCTGAAGCCGACAAAATGGACACCTGGAAACAGCAGAAGAGCACCTCCGACAAAGTACATGCCCACAAGGAACTATACTTATGTCAACTTCCGCGCTCAAGCAGACCCGACAGAGCCACGCTGCTTTTGCTGTATCAGCTTCTTTAGCCGCAACTTCAGCCTTTTCCTGAAAATTAAATCAACATTATTACTCTGTTCTGCGACAAAAAGGTGCAACAAACCCATTGCTCCAGATGCTAAATCTAATTAGCATGCAAACCTATATCCAGCACACTAAAGGCCCAAAAATCAAACATGAAATGACAAACAAGCTTTGGAAATGCCAAAGTAGTCAATCTGAAAGTGGTCCAACTTATATGTGACAACATGGTTGAGTGCTCTCTTGAGATCTATACTGCACATCAATATTTTTTGAGAAGGTGCAGTATTCCTATCTTCCACCAGGCTTTCAGTGGAAGATGAGAACTCACGTAAAGTATTCATAGTTAATGGCGTACCTGTTCAAGCAAAAGTGATGTCTGGGACTCCTTCAACTGTTCTTGCAGCGTTATGGTTTTCTGTAATAGGGACTGCTTTTCTACATCCATATAAATCCCAGCTGCAGAAAGCATCTCTTGTACTGCTTGCACAAGTTCTTCAGCTGATACTCGGCCAAACTGGAGCTCTTTGCCAGCTTGCAGCTGTCAATGAAGAACCATTTTGAGTTTGATGTTAGAATATATATAAATGAAAAGATGCTGGAACATTCAACTATTTTCTAAAGACTTTTTTCCCATTTTCTCACATGGAATGATTTCAATAGATGAGTCTTTAAAGGAACAAAATAATGATCAAGCACGCAAAATCATCTGATTGAGAACACTCTTACATTCTTATAGCAGTTGAAATAAGGGAACAGCATAGCAAACCAACTTATAATAGTCGGTGACAACTTTAGAGGGGCACAAACCTGAGAAGATTTTGGTTTGCCGCTTCCAGAAGTTTCTGGTGTTTTGGCATGAGTTCTTCCATGAACTACAGCATGACTATCATCCATTGGCATTGGTGAAGTTTCACTCCCCATTGCTATACTTCTGAAGGAGAAAACATGTGAAGAAAGAAGAGGCTGGATAACCCCTGTAGAAGTTTCCACCTTGAATCTGTACAATGCTTGGCCAGCTGATGGTCTGACATCGTCTGGAACCCTACCATATTTGAGCTTTTCTCCAGTTTGAGATCGCCATGCCACTATCTCACCAGCATAAAAGGGTCTCAATGGATGAAATTGTACCTGATGAACATCTTGCGGCAACAGTTCTTTTCCTATCAAACCCCAGGTTCCACCAGTGGCTTCCACTTCTTGCTTGTCAGAACGGAGTTTCAAAATATCAACAATTGCAGTTTCAGAGCCTCCAGGACAGACAAATAAAGATCCAATAGGTAACAGAGTAGGGGACCCTAGAACCAGACTAACAACTATTGCAATAACATCAAAAATAGAAATATAAGGCGGTGGTTCAGCAACTAAAACACTGGTGTTAGACCGATTAATGAAATAAAGTGTCCGATGCACGGATCCATCAGCCCACCCTGGAATGATGGAATCCTTGGCCGCTTGTGTAATGTCTACCGACTTTGGGAGAAGCAAATAACGAGTATGAAGGCACTTAACAAACCGCAACTTTCCCGCAAGAGCTTCTAATAAAGTTTGTACGGATCCCAGAGATAAAGTACTAATTGCAGGAATGTAACCTGCCATGCTGTTCACAATAGTCCATACAGCATCCTGAAGTGACTTGCTCAACAGTTTCTGTGTGATGGCTTCTATTGGAACCGACCCAATATAATCCAAAGTCTGCAAATGCTCCTCATGAACTAAGTCCTACATTACAAAGCAGATAATGCAAAAGGCAAACATATTAACGAATGAAAAGATTTCTTTCAAAAAAGAAGTAATTAAGTTTCAGTTGATCGTGCTACCTCTATGACTACATCAGACAGCTTTTTAATGCCCAGGACAACACATAATCTCTGTGGAAGATCTGGGTGAACAAATCTTAATCTGGAAGGGTCAATGCATTTTACAAATCGAGATCCATGGGAATCAACATACACGCAGGATTTTGAATGAACAAGTCTGCAGCTGTCATCGGGAACTATTGCTTCTGATGTCCAATTGGGTCGATTCGAGATGTCTTCCCCAACAGTCTCATCACATATAAAATGCAATATTTCCAGCACAGCCCGGAGTTCATTAGGATTTAGGCGCTGATATCCACAACTTCTCTGGAGATCCAAAAGAAGCTCCCTCGCTGAGGCAATTGATAGCAGGTCCTGAAGTCCCAAATCTTTGAGAATCTTCAGATACGGAAGATATAAAGCGGGGAGTTCGAATGCAAATGGGGATAAGTTAATTGTCAGACGGGCAAAAAGCAAGTTTGCTGTCACCAAGCGTGTTCCGTTTGCAGCAGGTACAAATGGAACTCTCTGCAATTCTGTTATATCTGCATAAAAGAAACAAGATGCAGAACATATTATTCAGATTGATTATCCCGATTGGATGAAAGCTAGGACTTATGAGTTGGGTGCGGCGAATTTTTTATAATTTTGTTTGGTTTTTCTATTGAACATATATGAAAATCTTGTTCATCTTCTACTTTTTCTTTTAACAAGAAGTTTATGTTCCTAAGAATTATTGACTTGGAATCACATTATCAACTCAATAGATAAGAAACACAAACATGCATAAAGCAAAACATGCCACATATACCGCATCTAAGAGCCTTTGGGATACACAGTTTATACCCTCTAGTCTACAAAAGGTAAAATAACTTAATTAACAGTAACATGTATGGCCATTCAAACTATGGAATGTAAAAGAGTGAAGGAAGAAAATAAAAGAGGCAGGGATAAAGCAGAACTAAGCAACAAGAAGAAGTTTGAAGTTAAGATGAGTAATTTTGTACAACAACAATGCTCTTTTTTTTTTTATTGAGCTAAAGGTTAGAAGCACTGAAAATTTGCAAAAAAAAAAAACAGAAATAAATATGTGAAGATTATGAATCTAGAAACAGCACAAGACAAAAATTGAAACAAAAAGGAATATACCTGAAGAAGAGAGGGAACTCCAAATTTTATCTAAGTACTTTAACACCTCACAAGAAGCTTCATTAATAGTCATCATGCCTGATGCAGTTGGCCAATGAGCAAGCGTGTCTTCACCACCATTTTTTCCAATTATCTGGGCACAGTTATGTTAGCAAAATCTTAGCAGACAATCCATCATCTTGGATGACTATATAATGAAAAGGGACAACCAGAGTTACCTGCAAGTGTTTTAGTACTGTAGGAAAAGCTGGAGGGCTCCTGAGCTGGAGTGATCCCCAGGAGTACTCAGGAGGAACAATGTTTTGTTTCGAAATAATGGGAGCATAACTCCAAGCCAGAGGCCAATCTTTCAGCAGAATAGCTTCATTATATGATGTAAGTACTCTCTTGCCACCTTTTTTTCCAACTACATTTGGAAAGCCAAACTCTCCAGGTATACATTTGATCTTACCGAGGAGATCACAAAAGTTGTTGCCATAAAGAACAGCAAAGTTTGAGAAAATTGCTTCAACAACAGATCCAGCTAATTTCCATACTTCTATTGAAACTTCACTCTGAAGGTTGGTTGAATCCTCAAAATCATCCAAGTCTCTGGACTTCATGCACTCAGTTCCAAGAAACTCTACTCTTTTGGCACAGTCAAGTATTACATCAGATTCTACTGCTGTTCGGAGGCCAGTTTTTCTTAAAATGCGCAGCCATGGATCTGTACTAAATCTTTCTCCTGGAAACTTTTTCCTCTCACCAGAGAAAACAGATGTGAGCAGAGCATCAGAAGGATCAAACAAATCCTTGGGCTTAGACAGATAAGTGCAGAATTCATCAGAATTCCTTACAAATTTAGTCTCCTTTAAAGTTTCAATTACAGAAGAATCCATTTGGAGGTCTTGCCAATTTGTGCAGAGATATATTAGTATATCCTCTTTTTCAGGTTCAGGTTTACCTTCAAAACCGGGCAAGCCAAACCTGATTAAAATCTGTTGATCATGCAATTCAGACACTCCTAGTGCCTGAAGTAATGAAAATTCAACTGAACCATTGGAATAGGCGAGGCAACGTTCATCATAGGGTTTAAGGAATGAACTTGAAGAGAGCATACACTGATCATCACTGACGAGTTGCGTATATGAATCCACAACTGTTTTATATATAGGAAGTGAACGTAAGACTTCAAGTTCCTCCCTTCTGTATTTGGATCCATTTGACAAGAAATCATCAGCAAGAAGTGCCAAAAGTGCATCACGATATGCAGATGAAAGAGACGTAAGTTCAGAGATATAGCCAGCGTTTCTAGCTGCAACCAATTTGGAAGCAATAATTTGCCCTAAAGATTGGCCAGGAGCAGGGAAGCAGTTGCATGGAGCAGCACACTGCAGAAAAGCTATATCAAATATAGGTATGTTGCAGAGATTCAATAGTGACAATAACCATGGGTGTTTGGTTTTAGCCACTTCAAAAGCTGAAACATAAGCTTGTGTTTGAGATTCAGACTCATGATGGCTTCCAGTTACTTCCATTCCCAAGGCACTTTCTTCTGAAGGTGAATCAATGACCAAGGGTGGAATGAAGACCAAACTACGCTGCCTAACCCGGCATAAGATTGGGCGACCAAGAAAAGCAGGAACCAAGGGCCAGTCAGAAAAGAGCAAGAGGTCTTCTGGACAGCCCTTGAAATTTTTCCAGAAGAGTCTTATCCATTCGGGTGAAGGACCTCCTTCACCAACAAAGCTTGATGTACTACTCTCCCATGAAACCCAGGGAACCATATTTGAGCCCATCACATGACTCACCCAGTTATCATGAAAAATAATCCTCATATGACTGGCCAGTAATTGAAGGGAGAAATTTTGCAGTTTTAATAATGACTGCAACACACCATTCGAAAAAAGATCAGCCAAGATTGACCTATCGAGTACTTTAGGGTGGACAAACTTTTCAGCCAAAGAAACCATCAATGCCTGCTGCTCCTTATTCCCAACCCAAAGTTCAGTAACACCCAACTTAGTTAAATGGTTTGCTGCAGTTGGGCATGGTAGACCCTTAAGCTCTGCTGCTATTGATAGAAGATACTGGTCTCCATTAGCATAAATGCTGTTGGCGCTACCTGCAACCATGTTCCTCTGACCCGAAGGCCCCCCAACCCTCCCAATATCCTCCACAACTCCTCGGCCAAAATCAAATAAAGCCCTCCCCAGACTTGTCACCATTTCAATTGCATCTCCTGAACTACTAGAATTCTGCGGAGACAGCGTAGGTAAATTCCGCAGATTAGGGACCGAAACAGAAGCGGATATGCTACCACCAACTTCACTTTCCCTTTGGATATAGTTACTCTGGTCAACTGTCATAGAATTTCCTATTGAATTCAATGATCCTCTAATCTCAATATCAGACAAGCAGTACTCAAGAACATCTACATACATATCAATTGATTGGAGAACAAAAGATGCTGAAGATACTCTTAAGAGATTACGAACCATTTTAGGTTTGACTTCCCGAACTGTAATCCCCAGAGCTTGGATTTCAGTTACCAACTCCCAAGGTACTGAAAATACTGGGTAATGCTCCTTTACAAAGCTGCAAACTGTCGCTGGAAGCAAGTTACCACCCACCCCATTCCCGGGTTGTGAAAGAAACATGCCCTCATCAGCCTTGGCTAGGTTTCCAGAGTAAAGCTGCCACACAGGAAGGTCAGCAACACGAGCATAGAAAGGCCTTATCACCTGTTCAATTAGGCATTCCCAATCTGATTTAAGCACTGCAGGAACTAAAGTACTGCCATTTCCTTTTTTCTCGATCATATCATACCCATAAGACCTAGGCCAAAAGGAGTAAATTTTATCGCCATAAGCCTTTAAAGTAGGGCTGATCGCACGACCTGCACTTGGTTCAATTGCAGAATTTGAGGAGTCTTTTCTTAACCTCTGGATCTCCAATATCAATTCAATGTAGGAATCACGCACACATGACATCAGCTCTCTGTTCCAAGCTTCCATTAACCGATTTCCAGCATCAGCCCGTGCCTCTGTTGAAGCTTCTTTGTCTTGGTAATTAAAGAGGGAGCGACCTCCATTGTGACAAACCAGGAAACATCCATATATAGTAACAGGTATATTTATGCCACCAGACAGAGGAAGAGGGGACATGATATAACTCGTTGGACAAACATTAGCCGGCTGGCCATCTCGTGATATATGTACAGCAACTCCTGCAACAGGTGTCAAGTTGTATGCCAGATACCGCCTGCAAAAAAAATAAGTGATTCCATCAAGCATATCACTTTAAAAGACACTTGTAGAACCTCGTCTGAGAAGTGCACTTTGTTAACATGATATTTTCAGAGCTCACTTGATTCTAGCCGACTCAAAACAAGATAGCCACTATTGGCTTAAAATCATGACTGAAACCATGCAAATAAGTATATTGGAGATCAAATAATTTCAAGTTGACCCACACAGGACTGGAACATTGTGCCTGCAGCAATCCAGTCCAGAGGGCAAAAGTGTGTGGACTTAATGATATTATTATTCTGTCATAGATGGTCCAATGAAGAAAAAAAATATTGAGCACCCTTAAATCACGGAAAGTAACATAAGGTTATGATCTATGGATGTTTAAATGTATGTTTTCTGTATAAAGAAATGCAGTGCAGTGCAGTGCCAGATCAAGGAAAGAAATAATATCCACTATGTTTCCCAACATACCTATCAAGAGCCATATTTCTTGTTTGCCCCGAGCCTAAGCTGAGTGCAACGAGCCATCTGTCAACAACTCTTTCTTCCCCATGTATCAAGTTCACATCTATTACGTGCAATTTTGTTGCAGCATTGGAGCTATTAAACAATCGAGATATCTGGAACTTCCTCCACTTTTTCTCTGAGAATGGATTTCGAATGATAGAAGATGAAGAATCAATGCTAACTGAATAGTCCTGGCATGGCTGTGGGTTTCCTTCCTCCCATGTCGAGATTGACACCTGATTATTGGTAAATAATTTATATGTAAAATATTCTGTGATAAATGACTACATGCACAGATGAATCATTGACTATACCTGCACCACCGACTTTAAAAATACAAGTGTTCTAGAAGCTTGCTCCAATAATTTATCAGTAATTTGCTTTATTCTCATTGATCCAAGTTCAAGTTCATTACTCAAACATTCAGCTGACAGCGGCATGCGAATAATAGTAGAATCCGATGATGGCCATGACATGTTGCGACCAATCATCATGGGATTAAATTGATCACAAAACCGTTCAGTCAGATTAGTACCTGAAGACCGAGGATCAAAAGAATTCATTAGCCTTCAATCCGACTCAACACAAGATAAAAACAAAAGAATCAATCTAGCAGCTTGTGACGTGATGTACATGGTGACACACAGCATGTTACTTTTGTTGGAACCAGTTCAGTTGGTATACTTAATATACTACTGTGGATCCTATGCATCGGAACGTTTCCTATGAAGTTAGCTTTAACTACATATATACTTCATCAGTCACTACGGATTTAGTCAGAATGTATTACAGGTATATGTTTTTTAACATCGAATAATGATATAGCTATAACTATACAAACTTCTTCTATACCCTTTTAAATTAATAACCTTTCCATTGAATTCCAAACGATGCATTGTGGTTAATCATAGATAATAAGTGGTGAAGAAGTTTGGTACTCCCTCACTTGTCATGTACCGTTTTGACCTTTATTCTTATTTTAAGTTTTATTGTTATTAACTTGCCACCACCACCACCACACAACAAACGAGCCAGAATGAAACAAATCCAAAAAATCTTAATCAAAAAGGCAGCTGGAGTCAATTTCAGAGGAAAAAACTAAAAAGGCTGAAAACATAATATAGTATAGATTGAAAAATGAATGGTGTAGTACGCACCTAACAAAGAAAACATTTTTGCCGCAGGAGTAGAAGCCGATGGTGCAGCAAGCACCATACCGCGGGGATCAAACATGTATAAGTAGCCGCCAGAAACAACCGAAAGGAGGTCACACAGAAAATAACAGCTAAGCAAAGCCAACCCATAGTTAAGTGTATTGCCCCTTAGTCTCCATGGAGGCAGAAATTGGAGGCTACTTACTTCCTCTCTACTCAAAGTGGCCCCTTCAAAAATGGCTAATAGGGCAGGCCCTTGAAATTCACCTGCAGTAAGCACAATCTTGTTAACAATATTAAAAACAAAGCTAAGACTCATTGCGGTTTTCTTCTGACAGATAACAGCTTTCCAGTTCATCGCACACAAGAATTAATGTTTCACCTGGTTAAGATATTACTAGACATTGACAGGCTAATAAGAGTACCAGACATCAATACATCAAATTATTCAGAGTAATAGAAATATATTTCAGTTACCCATATTATGCTGCAACAAAGACTGGCGAGGATGTTCCCTTTTGTCAAAGATCAGGTGTAGCTTATTGGCTTTGCAGCAATCTGCCAACTCAAGTAGGTCAAACAATAAAAGATCATTGTCCCCATATGATGCTAAAAGCTCTCTTATTCTAGCATAGTCCATGCAAGGAAGATCTTTAGTCATGTCATCATCAACTAACGAGAGGCATCGAAGTGATTGTACTCCCAACCTACTTGCCAGATCATTGCTAATAGTTGGATGTATAAAGCGCTTGCCAAGGAGAGTACTGTTATCCATCCATGGTGCATCATTATACACAAGATTGCCAGCATCCATAAGAACTCCGAAAGAGTCTGGAATTAAGATTGGAGTGTTAGAAGCTTCAAAAAGTGGCTTCTCTGAACAACAGTCTGCTACAGTATCAAGGATACGGTGAGCAAAATTTAACTGATCTGTTGATAACGGCAATCCTTTGACATCATTTTGCAGTCGTTGTAAGACATGCAAATAGTCCCAAAAGTCGAAACTAATCTTCACACCTAATTTCATGAGCAAGTCTCTGAATTCAGCTAATTCCGATGAAACAACATACAGATATGGAGTAAATTTCACAGGTGAATCAAATGCAAGTGCATTTGGAGCAACAAAGTTATCCCCGATCCAAACCCATGAAATGCCATCTAAGGCTGATTTCAGCTCAAAAAATTCAGCAGTACCAATATACTCCTGCAATTTTGAATAGAGTGACGGAATTCCATCACAAAGTGCAGCATCAACAACAGGTACATCAGAAGAATGTGATTTGAGCTGGCTATATAACTTGGATAGCTCAATCAACTGTGTGGATAAAACCTTTATGTCCGGACGGTCCATCCAACCAAGTTTTTTTTGTAGGTACAATGAACAGCATTCACCATCTAGTATATGCATTGAGTAGGATACCACAAAAGTCTGGGATTTAGGTCTCACACTGCTTGGGGGTGCCACCTGATTACTGGACTTCAACCATGGGACTCCTTTTAGAGGTGGGTCAACACATACAGGGCACCAAGCAATATCCCTCATTTCAGTCCAAAAGTCCTCTTTTGACTGATCACCAATCAAGTTACCAACAAAATAATTTATATCCTGATCATCCAAAAGTTGGTTACCATACCTCCTTGAAGACTCCTCGCACATAACATTGCCATCCTCAGTTCCACTATCAGTGTGGAAATTCAACCCATCAAGATTTCCTTCTTCTTCAGCCGAGAGTTTAAGCGAAAGCGCATCTAAACAAACAAGTAACTTCCTTGCATAACTTAGCGTCTGTGGTTCCCCAGAATCATGCAACAGAGAAACTGACTTAGCACAATCGAGCAAACCAGAATACCCGAGAGTTCTTCTTAGTCCAAGCATAACTAAAATATCCAAAGTTTCTGTCTCAGAGAATTTGTCAGAAGGGAAAAAAACATCTTTGTGTAGCACCTTTCTCAGTGCAGGTACTCGAGGGTCGTAGAGCCTGTGAAAAGATAATAAATTGAAGCACTGTTATGTCCTTAAGCTAATTGAAAGATGCATGACATGCATAGTGAAAAAAGCTTCCCTAATATACGACCTTAAAACTTGAATAATGGCCATCAACGCTAGAAAGAGCTCCTATAGGTTTGAATTTATTAGATGAATTTCATCTTGGTTTTTCTCAGAGCGCACAAGTTATACCGTCCTTTTAGAAGTCTTTAATCTGCTATCGTCTTTCTTATGTAATGAACATAGTTTAGACACCATTATACTATTAAAATATAACTTAGAGCGCACAAGTTATACCTGGAAGGCTGCTGCCAAGACCCATCGGCTGTCAGAACAAAAGGTATTTCAGAAAGTACAGATTTCGAAGAATTATCTTCTTCAACTAAAAGTTGTATGCCGTGGAGAATAGCTGAAAGAGATCCTTGCACCAAAAGGAATTCTGACATGTGGTTAAGCACGTGATCTTTGTAGAATTCGATCCTGGAGGGTTCTTTGATCTCTAAATATCTTTTCAAAATAATTTTTTCTTTCTCTGATTCTGCACGTACAAAGTCATCACTCAAGAAATCCTCCTGAATATCACCCGGTTTAAGCAATTTGATAGGATTACTCAAACTTACTAGTTTTCTGCTTTTATATGACTCAAACATAGGAAGGTGTTTGATGATGTTAATATGTTCATATTCCACTTCCTCTTCAATGAACCATTTGGACTGAAGAATGAAACTCCGCAGTTCATGCATCTCTCCTTCCGATGCATTGTCGAAAAGATCCTCAATGTTCTCTGGCCTGCCTGCAACTGCCAGAAGCGCACCTAGTAAGCCACTTGCTGTTGGTAACTGCACAAAGTTTTTCAACTGTGGATGATCTACTGGGATGTCTTGCCTCAGGATAAGGCATCCTATTTTCAGCAACAAAGATGACATGTTCTCACTCCACCCATCATCCTTGATCACATTTGAATTTTCAACCAGTCGAAAGAGACAATGATTCCCAACAGGCAATATTGGCCACTTAGAAAAAAGAGACAAATCATCACAAGAGGACCTCAAATAGCTCCAGAGAAGTGTTATCCACTCCAAACTTGGTTGATCCTGCAGACCAGGAGCCCAAGTCACCTGTTTCGCATGATGCCACTCTGCTGGAAGTATTTTCAAAAGGAGTTTCTCCAGTAAATGGCATGACAGAAAAGAAATATTTGCAGCCTCACTTTTGGCTATGTAACATAGCTTCTCATAAACTTCTTCTGGAATTCCACAATCTACAAGCTGATTTGGAACGTAATCCTTGAGAAGATCATACTCGTTCCCTCGTGCAATATATATTCTTTCCCCGCTCCCGTTCTTTTCAAATGTTGTAAATGAACCGTCAGCAAGGGGCAATAAAGGCAAGCCATACAGACCAGCAGATTGCACAGGTATCTTCAAATCAAGTAAGCAATACTGAAGGGTGAGTACCCTTGTGTTTCTGTCCTTAAATTCGCGTTTCCTTCGGATTAATAGAGTTTTCAACAACTGTGGAGTCAAAAAATGCAATGTGGGGCACACCTCCATAAATCTCTCAACAATTGGCTTGGAAACAGTGACGAGAGGCAGACCAGCATCTGATAATGCTTCAACAAGTTCATCTACTTTGCCAAAAGTGAAATCAGGAAATATGGCTTGTTTGGTTGAGATCCACTGGCCACCTCGAGCTTTTGTATATAATACGTGAAGACCACATTCAGCAATAAAAGCATAGAGTTTGCGTACCACTAAAGACCAAGGTTCTAACCCTCTTTCTTTAGGCCAAAGAGAAAAGAATAAATCACATGGGCCAATCTCCAGTGCTATTTTCTCTAGCATGTGACCATAAGCAGGAGCAACAACACCTTCAAGCAGGTACATATTCCAATCTGAGCGTTTTTTTCCACCACCAGCCATATCGTTACCGAACCAGATGTCCCTCCGATTCGATGATAGCTCGAAGTACGCATTAACATGTGCTGCGAGACCAGTGCTTATTGGCAGTGGCAGGAAACAGAAAGCACGACCTTCAAAATCTTTCCTATCTTGAAAAGAACCCGTAGAGACTTGAAATGAATTGGAAGCATCAGCCCAGGCATCCTTCATCCCTGTAGTATCACCCATTCGTGAGCCAACATCAACTGAGTGCAAATGTGCAGCAACGCATGCCCAGGGTATATAAGTATGAGACTTATCATTCAAAACTGCAGATTTATTCTTAGCTTGTGCACCACCTATACACTCAGATGTCATCCAGCAGTGTGATACATTACCAGAGGCGCTTTCTTCTGTAATTACAATCTTCTGAGATTTATATGGCAAATCTCCGTCGGTTGGTTTTCTCATTTTCTTCAGAAAAAGATCTTTATCAATTCCAATATGCCGATTTCCATAAAACAAGCTAAACACATCATGCTGCACATCCTGTTCCACGTTGGGCTCACTATGGCAATTCTTGTGGACACGATGTAAGAGTTTCATTTCATGTCCATTTCCTTCCTTCACAAAAACAGATATAACTTTCACATTACGAAGGAAAAGCAAAGTCTCAGAAACTACTTTTGAAAATGAAGCAAAAAGGGATATGACATCTTCAGGTGCATATCCTTCTTTCTTTATTTGGCTTCTGGAAGCAACACTGGCACTTCTGAGTGGAAACCGAAAAAGGGTTCCAGGAAAGGGATGCTGCAAGTCACAGCCAAAGTGCAAGAAAGGAGAGAATTGATCAGGAAATTGCTCCATAATCCTCCTTCCCACAAATTTAATTCGTAAGCCAGGATGAGATGGAGAGATCCCAGGCAAATTGCAGGCATGAGGATCAAACATAACAACGTTTTCCCCAGAAACAAAAGTAGGGATGTCTGTAAAATGATACACACAATTAAAACCCAGCCCAAATCTCCCAATCGCAAAAGGCTTCTCTAGTTTACTTTCTTGGCCAATGCGCGAGATTGCATAAAGGTCTTGAGGACTGAAGACAGAGTCATTGAAACAGTACAATGCAGGGCCTTGCCAATCTGCCATTTCAGGTGAAAGAACAGAAGAAGTGCCATATTGAGTTTTGTCCAGGAGAAAGGTCACCTCGGAAGCTCCTGCATCCTCTGCATTTTGAACCAGCTCAAATAGAATTCCAGGTCCATCTGCATACATTTCAAGAATGTGTTTAAGTCTAGTTGTCAAGGCTTCATGTTGTCCAAAAGCCTCGGCAGCTCCAGATAAACTCAAATTCATTGAATCGGCACTCTCAGCTAACAAGGTCCTACGTAGAGAGCACACACCAAGCTTCTCTGCAACATCAATAGATATATTCCCATGCACAAATTTCTGAACTGTCCTCCTTGCACTCAGTGCAACATTACATGGACCACCAAAAGGGCTGCCATGATCCTCTGAGCCAAGTAACCAGGGAGCATCATTATAAACTAAGTCACTGGCTGGATATAATCTGCCTGACAGATCTGGCAAATAAATCCTAACTTTCTGGTCATGTACTTGTACTTCAGCCAGATGCTGCACAATCAACAAGGCTGCTCTGATTTCCTGTGCATCGAGAGGAGAGGATCCTTTCTTCAAAGCCATTGTATATAAGATATTCGCGTAATCTGTGGACTTCAAGAATTCTCGAATACCAAGCTCTAAAAATAACTCCTTGAAAACAGCTAAATCGACAGGTATGACACGAATGTAAGGAGCCATATGAATTGGACCATTAAGGACAACCTCATCTACAGTTGCAAATCCATCACCCACCCAAACCCATCTACTACCTTCAAGAACAGCCTTCACAATGTCCATCTCGTCTGAACCAATCAATCCTGCCAGAATTGAATATATCCTTGGCATTGCCAAGGCTAATTCCTGCCGAAGAACCTGGTCATCAACAGTCTCATTATTTTTCCCAAGCTCAAGTAGTTGGGCCGCAATGACACTTCCACCAGGAGGAGAAGACCATCCAAGACTACACGATAGTACATTGGATGAGCACTCTCCATCGAGTATTCGCATACTAGCTGAAACAAGCCACAAATCTGCTTGCAACCTAACAAGTTTTGGTGGAGCAACCATAGATGACACAACAGGCCATGGTAAAGTTTTAAATGGAACAGAAACTACCACTGGGCACCAACTTATCAGCCGGAGATTGTTCCAGAACTTTTCAAGGTCAGATTTCAAGTTGCGAGGTCTGAACGCGGTTGCAGCTCGTGACAACATTCTGTTTACTGTTCCTGGATCATCATTTGACGGATCAGGTATCCACTTCATTGCATTAACTTCCAAATAGGACAGAAGCACCTTGCCTTTTGAATGTGCCCTTTGCTGATCCTCGTGCATTAATCGTTCTACCTGTCGGGCACTTTGTATGACTGTCTCAGGGGTTACAGATGTTCTAAGGCCCAAACCTTGCAACATGTCTAAAATACTAGGCTCTTGAAAGGGGCCATAGGGAAAACTATCATAATCATCTAAGAGTGCGTATAATTCTTCATTTCGAGGATCATACAATGCAGTAGGACACCTAAGAGCACCACCGAGGGTCGGGAGAAATTCCAAATTTCTCAAATAGTCCCTGAAGGATATGTCCTCAACACACAACTGCGGCAGGTTTTGCAAAATAGAAAGAACAATGCTGTCACGAACTTCAGGTTGCAGCTCCCCAACTCTATTTAACACCTGCTGCTTATAGAAGCGTGCCTTCCCCATTCTTTCAATCCCATAGTATCTTAGCAGAATTTCCACCTCGACATCTGAAGATCTAATAAGGAACTCAGCTCCCATAAAGCACTCAGGGATATCTAATGGCGGTAAGTACTTCTGCGGATGTTCAAGATCAGAGAATTGAAAACTTTGAGTAGATCCACCACCATAGACTTTATAAATAGGCAACCTCTTGCAATTTCCCAAGTCAAGCTCATTCAAGCAGTCTCCAAAGTACCACTTTGGGTCGAGAAGAAACGCACGAAGCTGATCCCTCTCTTCTGCTTCTAAATTATCAAAACATGTCAGTATGGTGCCAGAATTTAAAGAGACAACATCGTATATGGACTCCAGAAGCCCTGCAGCATCCCCATCACTTACATAGTGAGTTAGATCTGAGTGTTCAACTCCATAATTGGGATTCAGAATCTTGCAGCCAATTTTAACAAGTATGTCTTTCAGCCTGTCAGAAAGTTTTTCTGCATTGATCAATTTTGATTGTCTAGAGACTCTGTACAGATGACCAGAAGTAGATGGCAAAATGGGCCAATCACCAAATAATGATAACTTCTTGCACTGGTTCCGAAGATATTGCCAAAATAGCACAAACCATTCTGAAGTAGGATGACTATGAAAACACTTGGGGTCCCATAACACTTTGCTTTTGTATTTCCAATCAGCAGGTACAATCCTTGGATAAAATTGAAGAAAGTGCTGAAGATTGAAGAGAACCAGATTTGCCTTTGATGACTTTGCAATAGCAGAGAGTCTACTCAGTATATTGACAGGAATATTCCGATCAATTATTCTATCATATAGCTGTTGAAGCAACCTGAATTCCAAGTCATTGCAAATAAAGTAAGAAATTCCTTTTGAGGCTTCTGAAAATAGTCCAAATTCACCATTTGCCAGTGGAATCAAAGGCAGGTTATATGCATGCGGTCCAACATCAGCATCAAGCAAATCTTCAAGGCAATATTCCAGCAATACAAGCTTGTAATATTTACCCAGGGTAGAAATAGATCTGCCCTCTCTGAGAAAACATCGAACTGTATCAGGAGTGACCACCCTCTGCTGAAAACTGGAAGCATGTTTCAACAGCATGTTAAATAAAATGTTGGTCAAAGACACAATTGGCATTCCTAGCTCAATCAGGGCCTCACCAAGTTCCTTATTCTTAGTAACTTCCTCATCATGTAGAAAAGCGTCAGCTGGTGCCACCCATTTTCCACCTTCAAGATCTGAATGCAATACGGGGGCAGTAGAAATGTGTCTGTATATTTGCTCGACAAGAATACTCCATGGCTCTTCAAAAGAACCACTTGGCCATAAGGAATAATACAAGTTCCTGGAATCTAGCAGTCCTCGTGCACCAAGAAGAAGTTGTGTAAATGCAGGCGCCACAACATCTTCTAAAAGAAGCCTGTTCCAGACCGAACGGATTTTTCCACTTCTGTCCATGTCAGCTCCATACCAGATGCCACGTCGGTTCGATGAAACCTCAAAGTATCCATTCACTTGCACGGTAAGGCCAGTTCTTACGGGGAGCGGAAGAAAGCAGAATGCCCGACCAACCTTAAGAGCATCATTCTGTTTAAAATCACACTGTGCACAGTAAGTTCTTCAAAATGAAAGAAATTTAAAAACTAAGACGAACTTATCAGAAATGCAACGTGATAAAAAAAACGGTGATTGTATTAAATATTGAAAAATTACGTGTGCTGAATTATCGGATATGCAAGCTGCAACTGATGCCCACGGCAGCAAGTGAATATCATATTCCTTGGAAGCAGTAGCTGCGAAAGAACCAATCCTACTGGAAGTGGATGCCAGTGTCTGTACTAGATAAAAACTATCAGTCTTCTTCTCACATTCGGTCCCCACTGTCGCCTCGCTTAAGAAGTCCACCGAATAACTGTCCACCTGACTCTCTTTACAGTTCACCGACTTGGGAAATCTCAACGCTGCTTGCCGATGCCAAACAATGTCGTCACTTGCGGAACTGACTGAGCAGGAGTAAAGCCTCCTAGGCTCATTTTCCCCGGCCTCCCACACATACATTTCGACACGCAAGATGTTTTTCAGGAAAAGCAAAGTGAAAACTCCTTCCTCATACAGCTGAACAAACAATGAAGAAAGGTCCTCCTGAGTGTACTCTTGCCTGGAAAGCTTACTGCTTGCCGCCTGCTCAGCATTTCTGAGTGGGAAACGGAATAGGGTTCCGGAAAATGGAGTTTTCATATCGCAACCAAATGCACAGTAAGGAAAGAACTGATCTTTGTACACAGAAATGGCTGAAGAAGAAACATAGTCAATTCTCTTCCCTGGATTAGATGCAGAAACATTTGGCAGAAAAATGCCTTGGGGATCAAACATCACCACATACTTCCCACTCACAAACGACGGCAAATCAGTTAAATGATACACTGAATTGAATCCGACCCTAGAAAAATTCACTCAAAAAGATTAAACAACATCAGAACCCTAGTATAATTTTCCCGCCAAATTAACTGTTTTTATGAGAAATTGACAGAGAAAGTACCCGAATCGGCCGGTTTTGGAGGCCTGGCCGTGCTTGCTACTGCCGCCGATCCTCGAGATGCTGACAAAGTCCTCCTCGGTGAAAACGGCGTCGTTGTAGGCCAGGAGCGCCGGGCCTTGCCACGGCGACAATCTGTCGGAGAGGAGGGAAGCGGCGCCGTGGAGGCGGCGATCGAGGCAGAGGCGGACGGTGGTGGCGCCGGCGTCGTCGGCGTTCTGAATGAGCTCCTTGAGCACCGTCGTGCCCTCCGGGTAGTTCACTAAGACCTCACGGATTCTCCGTGTGAGGTCAACCTTTTGACCGAAGTCTTCGAGGAAGATCGACTCCGGTGTCGCCGCCGGAGACTCCATTGTCTCTGTCTTTTTGGTCTTCTCCGGCGAGTTTCTGATCGTAACTCTTTTATTTAGTTACCAGAAGAACCGCCATCGAATTTCATTTAATTACAGGAGGACCTATTCGCCCGAGAGTTTTCAATTGCTTGAGGGTGGGAGAGACCATTTCAGGAAGGAATCTGATTGGTCGATTTTGGAGAAATCGGGGCACACACCGACACACAGTACGTGTGCTTTTCAAGTAAAATATGATCTATCAAAAAACAAAGTAAAATATGTGGAAAAGTTGTAAATTACTACTGCGTTTGTATTTATTTTGTATTCTAATTTCTACTTCTATCTTACAATCCATGGTAAAAGATATATCTAATCAAATTCCAAATCAATTTGCGAGAAAGAGTGACCATCGGTTCTTTAATTGTGAAAATAATCAAAATTGTTCTCTGATAATAGTTTTGGTCTTGATGAACCACTGAATCGGTTTTTTAGTCCTTGATAAAAGAACTAAATTATTCTCTCTTTTTTTGGTCAAGGAACTAAATTATTCTTTGATTGTGAGAGACGGTCATAATAGTGGAAGCTAGATTATGAAAGGTAGCAAAAACGGTTCTCTAGTCGTGAAAAACAGCAAGTGCTACACTGGTGTTGAAAAGAGAGCAAAAATAGTTCTCTAGTTGTGCAAGACGTCCATAGTGACTCTCATGTTGCAGAAGACAATTAGAATAGTTTATGTCGATATGGGTCCGTTGGCGTGGGAGTCCGGTCTTGAAATGCAGCCTAAGCCATTCCACATTAGGCCCGAAAAAATATGTCTTTTGGATATTGCTTTCATACACTTGATAGGAAAAAATAATATTCAATTTCTGATTTGCATATATAAACGTCATGAGAGTTGAGGTATGTATGATGGGTCATACTATATCAAACTCAGGTAACTTGAGTTTCATTTATTGTATTAAACTCACATGAATAATCGTTGAAGGTCTATTTGTGATAGATGGCCAAAGTGCTTCTCTAATCATGAAAGTGATCTTCCTCCTCAATTTGTTCCAACATTTGGCCGGAAGATCTTCGATCAAAATATTCTGTAAGAACATCCGGATGCTTGATTTATGAATTGTATAATTTCAGGAGCCGTTTTTGGACACATACAGAGAAATGAAGTGATTCGTCAATGCTTGTTGGCCGGTTCAGATGGATAGAGTTGTTAGCTAGGCCGCATTTGACCTTTAGCACCAATACAATATAGTTGAAGTTGGTGGTGCAACAATCCCTTCCCAATACTACTCTCGAATTGTTGCACGTCAAACATCAACGTGGGAAGCTCTACTCTTAATTGTTAAAAGCCTCTGCAATATTGGCTAAATATAAACAGAACATATAAATTGTCAATGACAACGTGAGGCCTACTCCCATAAAATTGATTGCAGATTTCTTAGAAGACCCAATTTCTTGTCTCCTCATCTTCTATATAAGGTACAACTACACTATGTCCATGCATATATAGTTAAACACAGTAGGACTATATCCAGAGAGTTACCAAATATTGTGCCAGTAACATTAATTTTTCATGATGAATACGCCTTGCGTTTTGCTAGCACTGCTAGTACTTGGTGTTCTTCAGCTGGAATTAGTAGCCTCGACAGAATTCACCTACGGCGAGGCGCTGGACAAGAGCTTGATGTTTTTCGAGGCACAAAGGTCCGGTAAGCTGCCTCAAGACCAGCAAGTCAAATGGCGCGGTGACTCAGGACTCAAGGACGGCCTTGCTCAGGGGGTATGAAATTATGAATTGTGAAACAGTCTCTATATATGAACATTGATCATCAAGTCTTTACTTAACTATCATGACTAATTAATGATTGTACTAATTGATTAACTGCGTATATGCAGGTGGACTTGGTTGGAGGGTATTACGACGCAGGGGATCATGTGAAATTTGGACTGCCAATGGCGTTTACAATGACAATGCTTTCATGGGGAGCTGTTGAGTTCAGAAAGGAAATCACAGATTTAGCTCAAATGGGACAAACTCTATGGGCCATCCGATGGGGCACAGATTATATCTTGAAAGCACACCCACAAGCTAATGTTCTCTGGGGACAGGTATGAATATTGCACTCAAATTCAGTTAGAGTTTGGTCACCTATGTGTATATGCATGTCTTTATGTACACCAGTACAAGTAAATTAACATTTACGTTGAATTAGTATTGGTAGACCACCTAAATAACTGTTTAATTTGATGATGATCAGGTAGGAGATGGGGACTCTGATCACTATTGTTGGGAGCGTCCGGAGGACATGACAACCCCGAGAAATGCTTACAAGATTGACGAAAATCATCCCGGTTCAGACCTTGCTGGTGAAACTGCAGCCGCCTTGGCAGCAGCTTCCTTAGCTTTCAAGCCTTACAACTCTTCGTACTCTGCTCTTCTCTTAGTCCATGCTAAACAGGTAAACTTTTTTGGTGTTTATCTAATCAAAACAATAGTACTCTATATCGCTTCTGCTTTGAGTCATTTCTCATGCATGTTGGAGTTAACTTGCCTCTGCATTCCACTGCAGCTCTTCACATTCGCAGATAGATTCCGAGGTCTGTATACTGACTCCATCGGAACTGCTAAGAATTTCTATACATCATCAGGCTATTCGGCAAGTGCTTACATCCTTTTCTCCACGTTACAAGTGACAAGACAAGCAATTGTCTCCCCTTTCAGTAGTATATCCAAAGCCTTACATCGAAATCTACAAAGAATGTTTTATTAATTACGATCTATGGTTTAATTTTGGTACAGGATGAATTACTGTGGGCTGCAGCATGGCTTCACCGCGCAACAAATGAAGACTACTACCTCAAGTATGTGGTGGACAACGCCGTGTACATGGGTGGAACCGGATGGTCTGTCAAAGAGTTCTCTTGGGACAACAAGTATGCTGGTGTCCAGATCCTTCTCTCAAAGGTGCATTTCTAATATCCCCGGCTCATTTGACAACCTTTTCTTTTTGTAGTTGTTAGTACTGGTTCAAAGTAATGTGTCTCAAGATTTTAGGCCTCTTTCACTTGCAGGTATTGTTGGAAGGACGAGGCGGTGCATATACTCCCACGCTAAAGCAGTATCAGGCCAAAGCAGATTACTTTGCCTGCGCTTGTCTCCAAAAGAACGATGGCTACAATGTCCACAAAACTCCTGGGGGTCTATTGTACGTGCGCGAGTGGAACAACTTGCAGTATGTGACATCTGCATCATTTCTTCTAGCTGCTTACAACGAATATCTCAATGCTGCAAAGGCCAAGCTCACTTGCCCTGAAGGACAAATTCAACCCCAAGAGCTCCTCAACTTTGCAAAGTCCCAAGCTGACTACATACTTGGCAAAAACCCCAAGTCCAAGAGCTACATAGTCGGGTTTGGACCAAACTACCCAGTTCATGTGCACCACAGAGGTGCCTCCATTCCTTCAGTATCTGTTCTTCATTCTGTGGTTGAATGTGTGCAAGGATTTGAGACGTGGTACCACCGTCCTGAGGCGGATCCAAATGTCATTATCGGAGCACTTGTGGGAGGTCCTGACCAGAATGACAACTTCAACGATGACCGCTCCACATATGAACAGACTGAGCCTACCCTTTCCGGCTCTGGTCCCCTCATTGGTCTTTTCGCTAAGTTGCAGAGTTTAAATGGAATCAATCCAGGTACCATTTGCAAAATTTCATCACGACATACCATCTATCCATGCCAAGTTAACTGGTACCATGATCATCTCTAATGGTTTATGATTTTTTTTTTACTTTACAGGTTATAAAAGAGGCTCACCAAACTCCCACCCTACCCTGCCAAGTGAGTCTTTTAAGTAGTTGATAAATTTAAATCTTCAATACACGCCCTCACTTGACCATAGTAGCCTACTGCTCTACAATTACTCGCACATGAGACTGAATTTCTACTTTCCAATTTTACAGGTCCGCATCACAATGAAAAACCAGTACCAAACAAAGCATCAGAAAGCCCCATCCAATTCATGCACTCAATAAGTCACACATGGTCTGTTGGAAAACAAACTTACTATCGGCACAAGGTGGTCTTAAAGAACGCATCGCAGAAACCGGTGACAGACGTTAAGCTGGTGATTGAAGACCTCAAAGGACCGATATGGGGACTCTCTGCAACTCACGAAAAGAACACCTACGAGCTTCCTCAATGGGAGAAGGTCTTGATGCCTGGCTCAGAGTGCAGTTTCGTCTACATTCAAGGCGGGCCTCAAGCAAAGATTTCCATCCAAAGCTACCATTGAGCCCTTCAATCACGAATGAGAAGAAGAATCAGTTAATCATCAAAACAATTGGTTGACAAACATGATATTGTTGTGAATTATAGTTGTTTAACAGCCCCCAACTCTCAAGTAGAATTTTTTTTTTCCACCCCAAACATCTGCTGTTTCTTAATCCTCGAGCATTGACTTTTTGTTAGCTTGCTTATTGGCATCAAATTCGCAAATTTCAAGCAAGTGCTTCTGAAACTGCAACTTTGAGCACGAGATGCAATATTGTAATAGACCAATATCCCTCTTAAGATCGGTTAATATAGTGTAAGATGTGGAAAGAGTATGTTACTTAAGGATCAAGTTATTGAGCTATATTCAGTACCTTGTTTTAGTTATGATGTGATCAATTACCTCAAAATTATTAATTTTTTTAATTTATCAATAACTTTAAGATAATTTTTTGAAATTTTGATTTGACCATAACTTAAGAACAAATTAATTAAAATTTTAAACGTTGTCTAATGTTATGATAAAATTTGAGGGAGCTGTCAGATGTTAAATAAAACTTGTGAGATTTAATGTAATTGGCATTTTATCCTCTAAAAGACAAACATGATGAAAAACCCAACATAAATTTCTAGCTACTAAAATCTGGTTTTGCACAAACCGTAATCAAAGCGATTCCGATATGTTTTTACTGTCGTCTTTGACTCATCGATTCACATGTTTACAGATCTAGTGGTTACTAAACTTAATGAAACCAACAATGAGGAAATTTTCAACTCTTTCCTTGTTAGAAGTTATAACCAAATACGAAGAGACTGAAGCGCAGCCGACATATGCGACATTACAATGCAAAAGAATGCATGTCCACGAAAATCTATGGGTGAACAGAGCATAACAAGATAAACCGAGTGTGCACAGAAAAGTAAGTAGGACCAACATAGTGCTAAGAAAATTCTTGTCATCCTTATATAAATCGAAGCCAGGTAATAATACATAAGACTCAAAATTATATAAATTTGTCATAATCCGGAAATTCTACTGATTTATAAGTTCAAACCACGAACATGTGTTTTTTGAAAAACAATCAAATAAACAATTAAAAGCTAAACAAAATCTCTGAAGACTCTTTGCCTGGAGCATCAATCATCAAAGGTGGTCTTCTTGCCTGCACAGCATACAGCAACAAGATGACAAACATCAGAAAATGAGAATCTATAATAAGTGCAATTCAGCACAAGATAACGTTGACGTTGAAGTAAAAGAGGATGAAGCTGCCAACCTGTTCCAGCGGCGGCAAGGTTTGGCTTATTGAATCCACCGCGCCCTCTATCCCCCCTACCACCAAAACGGCCACCACTATTGCGCCCTCTATCTCCCCTACCACTACCAAAACGGCCACCACTACCAAAACGGCCGCCACTATTGCGCCCTCTATCCCCCCTACCAAAACGGCCACCGCTACGGCCACCACTCGAACCACCACCAAAATCACCTTTAGGCTTGGCCGGTTGAACCGTCAGGTAATTGTCTCCAAACTCACTCCCATCAAGCTCTAGAGCTTTCTTTACAGCACCAGCCTCTGTGAAGTCCATATAAGCCATCCTGAAATTTTTATTTTAGTATAACCAATCAGCTATAACACCTAAAACTTGGACAAAAATAGCATAAACAAAGCCTTAACAGGAACATCATTTTCCTGAGAGGTCAATTTCCAAAGAAAACATGCCACTAGCACATCATCCGGCCACCAGGAGTACAGTCACACCACAAAAACAAACAGAAACAACCACATGAATAGTACTCTGGAAAAATACAAAGTAGCACCAACCCCTTAGAGGCGCCAGTCTCGTAATCTTTTGGGATGGACACCCTGGTAATCTCTCCACAAGAAGCAAAAGTTTCCTGCAGCGAGCTTCTAATCTGTAAAAGTAAATGTAGTTAGATTTGAAAATAGTATTAAGAAGCTATATTAACTGGGCAGCTCTGCTAGATCGTCTTGCTTCAAATACCTCATCCTCGCCAGCCGATGCATCAAAGCCGCGCACAAATATTGTTTGGGACTCACCTTGTCCACCCTTCTGATACGAGTTGCTCTCTTTGCTGAAATTATTACCAAAGAAAAGATTAACCAATGAGATTATTGAGTAACATTGACATTGAGTTAGGAGTCAAAAAAGTACCCATTCTGGGGGGTATAAGCACCCCTTTCACCCCTTTCACGAGCCAGATCAAGTCTTACTGCTCGACCCAGCAGTTCCAAATTATTTAACTCAAGCGCCTGCAATAACAATGATCATTAGTTTAGCCAAACAAATAAAGGATGACATCAGACTGAAAAAAATTATGTTTCATGAACCAACTATGAAAGCTTTCTGTCAGAGTAAAAATAGCAATGTTCTTACAGTCTTCCATGAACCAACTATGAAAGCTTTCTGTCAGAGTAAATATAACAATGTTCTTACCGTCTGCAAGACTGTGCAAGCCAAACTGAACTGAGAGTCTGAGAACACACTGAAGGAAATAAATTGAACAGATTCCTACCATTCAAAGAGAGAGAAATCATGAAGGTCCTACCTTCTTTGCTGCTTCTGCAGTGGCAAATTCCACATGGCCAAAGCCCTTGAACGTACCCTCATGATCAGTGGCGAAACGAACATCAACAACTTCACCAGCATCCTTGAAGAAGTTTTCCCTGAATAAAGAGGACTATTAGAAGAAAGCCACCTAAAAATTACAGAAGTTTAAATGAAGCTACACGTACACATCAGCTTGCTCAACACTGAATGACAGATTTCCGCAAAACAAAGTCTTAGACCCAGTTGCCTCTGGTGTAGCAGGGGTTTTGGGCTGCAAAATATTCAATGGTCAGAACACAACATATATGTTCGGCACGGGGAAAATACAGTGGACAAAAGAAAATGATCAGGCAATTACAGCTTTCTTCTCAGATTTCGAATCAGCATCTACCATTTCTACATCAGTGTCCTGCTTTCACAAAAATTAGTCTTAATGAGTGACAGATATAGTCTGTGAACCTAATCATAATATTTTAGCTGTAAGGTAAAGAACTTTCAACTGGACAGGAGGTATAGGTAGGAGCATGAAATACATAGTGCCCGTAAAGGCTTAATTTTCAAACATAGTTAATTTCAAGAGACAAATACAGTAAAATTACCTTCTTTGGAGTCTTTGCAGCTCCCTCATCATCTGATGAAGACTCTTCACCTGATGAAGACTCCTCATCTGATGAAGACTCCTTAGAAACCTTAGAAGTAGGCTGCAAGAACCCATAAGCAGCACAATCAATTCCATGTAACAAGGTAGAAAGAAAAACTAATGATGCAAGACTGAACGCAATAGAGGCATGATTAGGTGAGACAGGTAGACATACCAAAACCTTTGACTTCTTATTTTGAGGCTCTTCATCGCTACTATCATCATCAGATTCACTTTCTTCTGAGCTCTCAACCTTTTTAGCGGGTTGAGTCTTCTTAGCAGCAGGGGCCTGCACACAAAAAGTTTTCTTAAAGCAATTGGCATAGGATCTCTACCTTCACACAACACATACAGAATGCTACGAGCTTAACTAGCTTACTATCTACATCACATTCCAAAAGGAACATAGAGTAACAAACCTTTTCTTCCTCTGACTCCTCTGAATCATCAGAGGAATCATCACCAGATGAGCTATCATTATCACTGCTATCTTCCATTCCCTTAGGGGTTACAGCAGATACTTTATTCACAGTTTCTTCCTAGACATCATATCAAAATACAAATAATTTACTAAAATACAACAGCAGAACTACTCAAATGAAATGATTCAACCTATATTGCATTCTGTTAGCTAATGCAAAAAACTTAAGCATGGTATCACACCTCATCTTCACTATCCTCTTCGGAGCTACTTGTTTCTGCCTTCTTGGCAACTGCTGGACCTTTCTTAGCAGCAGAAGCTGGCACCTGTGCTGGCTTTGCAGGGGTTTCCTACATACCACAAAAAAAAAATATCAGCTTAAAGCATGGAAAGTTTTTTAAACTATCAAAAAGCACAAAATTATGGGAATCCCAAAGCTCACATCATCTGAATCGTCCGAATCACCACTTGATTCATCAGAGCTGTCATCTGACTCATCTTTCTTCTTTGAAACAGCAGAAAGCTTAGGGACCTAATTTCAAACACTCACACTTGTAAGAAGCCGACCTTACAGCATTGAATTAAATACAGCAGTCTAATTTGATAAGTTTCACTCACTTCTTCCTCAGATTCTTCATCTGAAGAATCTGAACTGCTTGATGCACCAGCTTTCTTAACTCCTGCATTAACTGTCCCATTCTTTGCCGGCACTGATTTCACAGGAGCAGCAGCTTTGGCAGCAGGTTTCTGATGCAATATACCACAAATAAATGTCTAGAAATAGATTGAAATCGTCAGGCAAATTGAACTAATGTTAACGGATTAGTTACCACATCGGAATCAGAATCAGAAGTATCTTCCTCTGAAGATTCTGAACTTTCAGCTGGCTTGGCTGCAGCATTTTTAGCAGCCTTAGGGGCAGGCTTCTGCAAAAACATTATAAATAAACATCATCATCTGCTGCTACTCTTTCAATATTCAACAAGGATAGATCATCTAAAAACCAAAAAGAATATCAACAAATTGAAAAATTTCGAAAATAATTGTGCATCCATACACGCCAGAACATACAACTGAAGAAACAAAATTTCAGAACTTACAAAACTTCAGAATCCAAAAACAATGTTCAGTGCAAACATTCTCCCACAAAATCTTGCATTTTAAATCATAATTCAAAATGGAATCTTCAACGGTTTTAAAAACCGCAATAAAACGCCAACAGAAACCAAATAAAGTTATACCTTCAACTCAGTGTCCGAGTCGGACTCAGAATCGTCTGAATCATCAGAACTGCTGGACTCCACTTTCTTCTTTTGAGTCTTGACCTCAACTTTCTTCTTCAGAATAGCCTGCTCTATGACCACATCCTTCTTCTGCTTCTTGGCAACAACTGCCTTCTCTGGCTCATTCTCTGCTTCTCTTTTACCACCTTTAAAAACAAAAACAAAACTCAAAATCCAATCCACGAAAGCGAAACCGAAAATTCACAAATCAGATGCACAACAAAGCTTCAAATTACACAGTAAACAGTACAACAACCACCATCCTTTCACAAAGATATCAATTAAACCCTGTTCGAAACCACAGCCTCGAAAGACGAAAAGGCGGTACCTTTCTTTGCAGACTTGGCAGGTACGACTACAGCCGGAGCTGCTTCAACCTGTACAAAGAATAAGAACTCGAATTAGAATCACAAAACCCAAAAGAACTTCAAGAGCGAAAACAGCTCGAAAGATGCTTACTTTCGTGGCTGATTTCTTGTTTGACTTGCCCATTAGAACGGCGGAATTAGGGTTTGGTGTGAAAGAATTGGAGGAATAAAGAAGAAGAAGAAGAACGGAGGCGGAGGCTGTGCTCGGTAAAACCCTAGAAGGAGACTCAAGGGTTTTTGGGAGAGCGGTGGGAAAGAGAGGTCAGTGGTGCTCTCTATTTATATAATTTCGAATAGGCCAGGGGCTTAGGGTTTTTCACAATTTGTAAGCGTGTGTTTTTCCTTTTCGAGTCTTTTTAGCTCGGCATGTAAGCGTGCGTGTTATGCCTCGCTGCTGTGCGTTTTGAGTTCTTTGATTCTGGACCGTTCACTTGTGTGAATGTAAACTGGACTAAACTATACACTAAACTAATTGTGTGGTCCCTCACACACATCTCATGTGTAACGGGAAGGAGAAATTACTATGGAACTGATTTTGTCACGGCACACACTTGGGTATGTGGAAATCACTTTCTCTTTCTTTACCTCTTTTATGTAGGGTATTTTAAAGTAGATTATTGTTTACTTTATTGGTTAAGAATATTTACTTAGCACATTATTAGTTGATCTAGTAACACATTATCTTGAAGTCCAAACTCAGCACGTGACTAGTTGATTAGGCAGCACTTCCCCTCAAGGTCTAAGTAAGTTTGAATTTGTACCAGCAATATCATTTTATATTAAAATTGAAAAATATAAGAAGTAATAAGGTGGTCCGAAATTCTTTTTGAATTATTGTTGTCTCAATAAAGTCTTTTTTCCGACTAATCTTCTACAGAACTTGAGTATAAATAGTGGATGTTGCATCGATGCATTCATCAATTTTACTGGTGATTGGCAACCGACGCATCAACTCAATGCATTATCATCAATCTCGACAAAGATATTAACATGCTATCATTGACGTATAGATATATCTACAATATCGACAATACTTGTTAACTCCTCCATTTTTGTACAGAATCAAATAGTATCATTTCACTATATATCGTTACCCAAAAAGATGTGGCAAAGGGAGGAGTGTGTTGTATATATGATTATTTGTTACTATAGATATGGAACCCAAATTATCTTCCTTCTCAAGCTTAGTAGTAAAATTATTTAAGACGAGGATTATGTATATTTATGGCGAGGATCAGTAAAATTAGCTGTCAGACTGGTAACAGCTATTAAAAAACCAGTAAAGAAAATACAAAGAAGCTTTGTTACATTCTTTTCTCTCTCCCTCCAAATATCATTCGTGAAGAACTCGCGGATAGTTTCTACTTGAAATATTTATTTCCTGCCCAGTAAGAACACATGATTGATTGAATGGAGCAAGGGACCCAACTCCAGACTTAAGACATCGACGGACAATATCCATATTTAAGTGTGTATACAATAACGTAGGAAGAATGCCAGATCAACATGATATCTTCACTAACTACAAAATTCAAAATACATATAACAAAACACAGTGACGAGAGTGACGAGGCGGTACAAAACTGCTGAAATAACTTAAGATACCACTAAAACAACAATGGTGTTAGTGCTGTTAATTTACAAGGTAAGGGAAACGGCAAAAAGTTTCTATAGAACTACAAGATAGTACATTATTGTCAAGGCCTTCTCTCATCCGCTCAAAAAGGATGATGAACGTTTTCCTCTTAATGTTACCTAAACCTCCAAATTTGGGCTTTTATCTCCTTTCTTTTACCCCCAAGAATGCATATAGAAATAACAGACTCCGTTGTTGGGGCCTTTTCTTCTTCTTTCTCCTACATGAATACACAGAGAAGCCTTCAAAGGTAGGGCACATCTCTCCAAGAATGTATAAATAACCATTTGCAAGATCAGTTTCAAAAGCCAAATGGTGATTTTCTTCTGCTTCCGCCCTCTCCGTATTGTTCATTCCATTTCCTAAGTTCGTTCATGCTTGAAGCATCGTAGGAAACTGATGGTCCGACCTACACAAGCAAGTTAGTATAAGAATTGACATTTCAGGAATAAAGGTTGCAAGCAGTTAACACCGGATAAACATATTAAAAAACAAAACACAAATAGAAGAATCATAATGAAAAACTATCCAGACCACTGGAACTTTATAGTTAAAGGTTGGCATTTAGAGGTGCAGAATAGTGTTTATGTCCTTGAAGCAAGAACAACAGGATGAAATCACAAAGTTGGCATGGATGGGACGTATTAAAGAGGAAAGAATGACAAGATTATACTACTCATGGTGAATACCTTGGCTTTTGATTGAATAAAATCGTCTAGACCAAGCGGCCTTAACACGGGAGATACACCACTTTTGATGTCCTGCGCAACGAGGAACCAAAAACAACAAATTAAGCAAAGAAAAATTTTTAAAATCAAGAACTGCAGAAAATTTATCAGAACATAGACAACAGAGAAAATAAACATCATTCCTTTTTCCTAGGGAGGTCAACTAGCTGGTTGGGGACTATGCATATGATAAATTTGGGATAATTTCATTAAGGCCCAATAAAATAATGCCAGGCAATTCTCCAGTGTTGATAACAGGATCATATACAACTTTTTTTCTTTCTAACATCCCAGGACCCAAAGCCCCTCTTCGCCCCTAAAAAGGAGAGAAGTAACTTATACACTTTGCCAACCCTTAGATAGAACCAACCATAAGCTGACTCTAAAAACCAAAGACATGTAGTTTAGATGTTTAATTAGCATTATGACAGGAATGGCCTGGGTAATTATAGAAAATCTTGAATGGCCAAAGGCATTTACCTTCTTTTCTACTTCTAAAAGTTCCTGAACAGGTCTATATGCTGCAGCAATACAGAGGTTCTGCAAAAAAAAAAGGGAAGAATTTTAAGTTTGGGATACCCAAGAATAGAAATCATGTTAATCATCACTAAAGTACCTTTAAATCACTGCCGGAGTATCCCTCAGTTGCATGCGAAAGTTTCTCAAACTGGAAGTCAGGCTCTAGATTCTCTTGAGCAAGAAATATTCGCAAAATCTTCATACGATTTTCAGCATCAGGTAAGTCAACATATATCCTACAAACCAACCAAACATAACTTGGTAACATTGTTTGAACTCGAGCTTCTTCTTGTCATATATAAGCAGTGACAAGTACCTAAGAATTAGACAAAAAAATTGAAAAAAAAAACCAAACCTTCTTGGTAGGCGACGAATGACAGCATCATCAAGGTCAAATGGACGGTTTGTGGCACCAAGAATAAGGATTCTTTGACTGTCTTTTGACCTCAATCCATCCCAAGCTGCCATGAACTCATTTCTCATTCTTCTAGTTGCTTCATGCTCAAAAGAACCACCACGAGCACCAAGCAAACTATCAACCTACAACATAAAATTTATAACAAGAGTCATAAACTCCGGGTTGAACTGGAATAGAAATTCCACCATTGAGGACAAAATTTCCTAATTAGATGATTGCCACAAGAAATGACAGTAACTATTATATATTACTAAAAACTTGATTTCAGAAGGTATCTATTCAGAACATGAATTATGGACAGATTCTCAGCAGTGTGGAATACGCTGAAACTCCAGTAATGAGAAAAAACTTTAGAGGAATTAAAGGCATGACTAGTGTTTAATGTACATAAACAATGTTCTTTATTGCATCCATTTTCATAATAGTTCTCAACTGCATACACAGGAAGTTTTCCATACAAAAGGAACTTGCTTGTTACATCATACACCCTACAAAAGGAAACTCACCTCATCAACAAATATAATGACAGGAGCAAGCTTGCTGGCAAAGGAAAAGAGAGCTTTGGTCAGCTTTTCAGCATCTCCAAACCACTGCAGTAAAAAAGTTTACAAATACATAAATATGTCGCAGTAAAAGAAACAATATAAAGCTAGAAACTCAATTTTAAAACCAGCATTATCTTTTCTCTCTTAAACACCATATTCAAGTCCAACAATCAAGTATATTAAAATAAAAACTAATCCTGTGCATAAGCGAATCGTAGGTTCTCAAATACACATTTTGAGATAACAGTTAAGCACTCCACAACCTATTAGGTACCTCCTGACGAGTATCCTTGAATGCAGAAGCACAAAATGGTGTTATACTAGATCTCCCAAGTAAGGAGGAATGACTACATCCAACATTCAAATTGAAGAACCAGACTACGACATTTAATCCTCTTTCCATGATCACACCACAAAGAACATTGAGGACTCAAACTAATTATATCTTGGGCTGGAATAGGGAAGAAACAAAAGAGTATAGGGTGCAATTTTATCTTGGACTATTACATACAAGATAGATATATGAAGAAAATTCACTAATAAATCACGTGAACTAGGCTATTGGTAGCTTTTGAGGAGAACATGTATTTCAAGTGATATTAACAGTCATTTAGTGAGTGGAACTAAAGCGAACCTTCGATGTTAGAGTAGAACCAGTAATACTGATGAAGTTTGCCCCAGCTTCGGTTGCAAGTGCCTTGGCAAGAAGGGTCTTCCCAGTTCCAGGAGGCCCAAAAAGTAATATTCCTTTGCAGGGCTGACAAGGCAGTCACATGATCAGACATATACTCGAGCATAAAACAAGCAAATGGAGAGGAGTGAAATCAGTACCCGCAACAAGTTTCCATGAGAGAAAAGCTCCGGTCTCCTCATGGGAAGAATGACAAGTTCATTCAGTGCCCTCTTCACATCCTCCAGAGCACCTATATCATCAAACCTAACACCAATTTCACCGGGAGGTACTACTGCTGAAACAAAGTTGGTCTCATATTCATCCTTTGCAAGGTTCTGCCATGGTTTGTATATGTTAGAGGTGAAACAAGACCCAAAAAAAAAAAACTCAAATTCTTATCATTTCTAGAATTAAAAGCATGCCTTCAAATTTTGAGAGGGCTTCCGAGACAATGTTTCTTGCTCCTTTAGACGTGAGATGGCTGTTTCAAGGCTTTACAAGAATGAGAGTGATCAATGCTCATGTGACATAACACTTGTACTTAAAACTTCAGAATGATGAAAATGTACCTTTTACGGGGCAGATGCAATCTTTCACCTTTAATGGAAGGAACAAGGCAAGATGACAAGTAATGGTTTTTTGCCCAGCCAACAACTTTCTCAGCCTCTGGAAAGACAAACAAACTAATTACTAAACAATACATGGTCGTTATAACATTCTGGGTTCCATGTACAACTAAAGATATGACAATTATTTTGCATGCGATATCTGGAATTTGAAAAATAAAAAAGAACAATAAACTAGTTGCGATACTTCAGGAATGCCCAATCTAAAATCCTAAACTAACATTGACTTGTTCAAGATAAGGATAATTAATTCTTTACTATATTATTTTTATAAGAGCTACATAGTAAAAATCAATGAAGCTGCTCAGCCATTGACGAGAAGTCCACACTCTATAAACAAGACCAAACCAAAAGATGGTCAGGATCTGCTTCTAAATTTATAGTAACACGTTTTCCTTTTCCACATCTCCTTTCACATTTTCTCATTATTCACATCTCGCTACATTATTGGTAAATCGAATCTTATGAATCTTACTTCGCTTTGTCAAGAGCACACCATCAGTATCTACTAGCAATAAGTCCATGCATGCTAGCTCATTTTCCTCGAGAACCTGCAACAGACAAGATTACTCATAAGGTGAAAGATCATTCAGGACCCCAACACACTCTCTCCTCGTCTCAAACCCCAGAATTAGACTAGTAGCATGCAACAAAAGACACAAGTTGAGTTCCCAAAAACTTCACCAACCAATCAAATGAACTTCAGAACTCGAAAATACCTTCTGTAATTCATTTAAATTGCTCCTTGATATCACAATTTTCCCGTCTTCTTCAATTTGTTTATTGAATGTTCGAAGTTCTTCTTCCTCCTGCAAAAGAAGGGAGAAAATGAAAGAGATGAAGTGTGGAACCACGAAGAGCAAATAAGTATACCCAATTCTATACATGTGTTATGATTAAGATGCATACTATGTGCACACAGTTACCAATAATTGATCTAAAAGACAAATTATACAAAAACCCAATGCAGAAAGCTAATATCAGCTATCACTATTTTATGCAAGCTTAACCCCAGTTCCAGTGGCATCCTTCTCACACAGCTGCAACTAACATATGCGTCAAGTTTAAAACTTTTCAAGAAGAGAAACTAGAATATCACCATTAAACCCAAGGTTAGATATATCCATCTAGAAATACAGGAGGCAATACAATCACAATTTTTTCGGCGGTCAGAAAAACAATAACTTTTGGCCCATCTTGAATATCACAAATGTTGAGATTGAGAAGACGAAAGTAATCCATGAGCTCCTAGGATGTATAGCCCAATATAACAAAACACATCGAGAATTGGCAGACAATACATGAGTAAAAGACCAACAGCATTAAAACAATAAATACTACCTAGGCATGTAATGATTCCTTACTTAAACTTATGTAAGGGAGGAAGTGCAAAATTTACCTGGGGGGGATGTACGCAGAAAACATTGGTGAATAGCTTGTATATTTCATTATCATCTGATGCCTTTGTTTCTTTAAGTCCCTCAGTAAGCCGCTTAAGAGAGAGAGGCTAGAAGAAAATAGACAATGTGTTAATTGACGAAAACATAACAAGACATCATTCTGTCATTCTGAGGACCAAGTTTCTAAGTAAACTGAACCCAGCAAACCGTTGATAATCCACGGAGAAGCAAAATAGCATAGATGGTTTACATGATTAAATGCTGGGTCTAGTACCAGAAAACATCAAAACTGAAATTTGAAGAACTAGAGGAGCAACAAGCCATCATGTTTGCCACAATACTGGTCTATATCCACTGTAACACTGGCAATGCTTAAGAATTATGTACCCCAAGAACAATAAAGAGGAGGATCCGCAGTAGATTACCATAATTTGTACAGGCTAACAGATTATCCATGTCATAAAGAACAAACAGCAATGCAAATAGCCACATGAGCTCTGAGATAACTAGGACAATGCTCATAGAGGACATAACTACTTTCTTGAGAGGCAACTGGTTCATTTGTTCATTGTTCACCTCGTAAGAATCCGTGTTTAGCATTTCGTTTAGTAGTAAGAGGTACACCTGACTAGTTAGTTAACTTGGTATAAGCAATGGCACTAGAATCACCATCAAGTAGAGCATGCCCAAACAAGTATGATAATTCTGTGTGACGCCACTACAATTTCATCATGTCTGTTGCTATACAGCCAAAATTCAAGACATCTTAGCGATATGAGCACAATTAGAAGAAAAGAATAGCATTAAAAAAAAATTGGTGCCTTAGTTTTTCGTCTATCAAGAAGCATTGCCAACCCACCCCTAAACTGGAAACTTCTTTGGGCCATAATTAGATCCTAAAGAATAGAGAGGATTACTAACTTATTTGAGCTCACATTCATGTGTCTGTAGTATGTGTGTTAATCTATTGCAATCCAAAAGAATAGAGAGGCTTACCAGTTTTGCAAGACGGCCAAAATTTGGAAGTATCATTGTCTGTTACACACAGAATTTGAAAAGTGGAGGGAAAAACTGTTAGCCGTCCACTAAAAATATCTGATAGAAATTTATCCATAATCATAAACAGGTAAGCAAAGAAAACGGTATAACCAATGGAAAAGAATCTTAATCACTTACAAATTTTTTTTTTTCTTTTCCCCCAGAACTAAATTTTTTCTGCCCAAAAAAAAAAAAAAAAGGGCCGCAAAACCCCACAAAAAATTTTTGGCACAAAAAAAACACCCCCCCCCAAATAAAACGCCGCGCCCCCCCCCGACACCCACAAAAAAAAAAAAAAAAAAAAAAAAAAAAAAGGGCGCTCCGGGCACAAAACAAAAAAAAAAAAAAAAAAAAAAAAAAAAAAAAAAAAAAAAACCCCCCCCAAAAAAAAAAAAAAAAAAAAAAAAAACAATTGATATGGCTCATCATCATTTAGCTATTGCGTTTATTTTTCTGATTGCTGGTCATATGTATAGAACTAATTTCGGGATTGGGCACAGTATAAAAAATCTTTACATCACAAAGTCTTGGTTTTCCTATCTCAGTTCTTATCTTTGGTATTGTTTACCATACCTCACATAGGGCCCCCACAGCAAAGGGGCAACCCCCATTCTGGGGGGGGGGTACATGCTCAATGTGCTTAGCTGTATAAAAAGGAAACTTCCCATTATGCCATCAGAATAATTAATACCAGTAGTTCCATGAACATCTCAATATGCTATATAATGCCAAAACTATTAACTACTCTGCAGCCAGCCACAAATCAGAGTTTCTCTTTCGGTAAAAGGATCAGACTTATGATAGGTAGCCTTTCCCTCAATGCCATTATCTTAGGTATCTATCCTGATTATGCTATTACTGGCACTAATCTCTGGTGAAGCTCATAATCAAGCAATATGATTGAACAATACAAAAGCACAAACAAATTCTTATGCCACCCTCATGAAACAAACTAAACTCTTTGGTAAAGAAAAAGATCTGGAAAACATTGTACCATTTATCCAATAAACTGGTGGATATGCAGCCTGTTCTGCTTCTTTATCCGCATTATCCGATTCACTTCCTGCCTTTTCTCTAACATCCAGAATAACAGCAATTCGATCTCCACTTACCTCATATACTTCCCCACGCTGACCATTTGGCAAAGGCCTGCACACATGTTGAGTTCATCAGAAAGAGTAAGAAGTTTTCACAATCATGGATGTTCAACAAAATCAAGAGCACATTTTTACAAGCAATATACTGATGAAAGGACTATGAGTGTTTTAAGTTTTCAAATAGCCTAACAGAGATGACACAATAAAGGAAGGCATGAAAAATATCAACAAACAGAGTTTCTAAAAATTCAATCTTTTCTTTCTTTAGAAAAACCAGAAAAACCTCCATTTAACCTACAGAGATTCATCTCGCCAACATAGAATGATTCTCTCACATCTACTCATAATATATATAGTTTTGGATGACAGCTTCCAATCAGAAACAGAGCTGAAACCAACGTCATCGATGACTACAATTCACTCAAAAGGAAATGACATCACACACTAATTATTATTAGCATTCATAAAGTCTTGATGTAGCACCTAGATAGACATAAAAGCCACTCATGTAACAGATAAAAGCAGCACCAACACAAAAGAAGGACAATAAATTTTTCCATCAACTGATAACTTACTTCTGGCATGCACAACTTCTAGAATAGCCCAACATAGTTTATGGCAAAGTCGAAAACAAGTTGACAACTAGCATTGCACAGACACAATCTCTAAAAAGGATTTAAAGAGTTGCCCTGGAATCACGGTTGAGTAACACTAACATCTGTTTGAATCATTTAAAATGCATAAGCCTGTAAACACCAATGGACAGACAACGGATTGTCGATATAGACTATAGATTATGGAAAAACAAGGCTCGGACTTAGGCCCTACGGAGAGAAAAAAGGTACAATAAGAAGAAGAAAAAAAGGTCTTGAGAGAGCAAAATCACGTCTAAGAATGTCGCACTGTATTTTTTTTCCCTAAACACCGGCGACTTACCAACCCACCTGCTACGGAAAATGGTATAAGCATTCTTTGGACCATCAGATGTTGATATCTTCCCCAATATGATCCTGTATCGCATTATATGTCAATGTCAGGTGAAGGTGAAGTCAGAGTTCATGTGGGGATGAGATTATGCTAAAGGGTTCTCCACACATGATATTTTGAGGCAGTATGTGTGTAAGTTCTCACATACAAGACATGAAAAGGGAGTAGCTCATCAATATCTGATCTACAGATTCTGGACAAAAATCCTAGGCCGGTAACATACACCTAGTGAATGAGATACTATTTCACGTGAAATAGTCTCAAAGTGTGCAAGAATCCCTAAAGAAACAGAAATGGAAACCTACTTTTAAAAGAACCGACAAAGTTGCATCCAGGAATTATACAAGGAAATAAATTTTAAGTTTGTGACCGGACTCCAACTTTATCCTTTTAGCCTTACGAGACAGTCTGAACTTTGCATCAAAATGAGTGTGCTACATAGTGGCAAAAGGATATGAGACTGACCAAATTTGATTGGATAGAAATTTCACGAAAAAGTTCGGCAACCAACTCAAACAAAATTTGTCGAGCTTTTAATCCGTAGAGTCAATCCCATCATTTCAGTCATCAATCCCGACCAAATGGAAATGGTTTGGCTCAGTCGTTGGATTTTGAAAAGTCTTGCCTTTCAACTTAGGGGTATAAAAACAATACAGGTAGAGGAACAAAAAGATTGCCTATAAATGAGGTGACACAATTGTTAAAAAATGAAACAGAGGGAAGGTTTCTATCTAGACCATGGGTGGCAACCAAGACAAAGTTCTCAGAGAACTAGTGTCCACCTTACATATCAGAAAACACTGCCATGGTGCAATTAGTTATTTCTTTCTTTCTTTTTTGCAATAAAATTGAAGTCAACTACATAATCTTCCTCTCTTTCAGTTATAAAGTCAGGTCAAAGATCACAGAATCCATCTCTGAATTTTCTATTCAAAACCAATTCAGCCTCCATTGGTCACAACTGCCACAAAGAGTTGGAATGCCTGCTGGGTTATTGACTCCTCGAGTTTACATCCTGATGTAAGCTCATTGTATTTGTACTGTGATGGGTTCTGAGAATCAGAAGCCCCCAATAGATTTACCCCGCACCACATTCACAGAAAACACAAGCCATTCATAAAAGGAAATCCATGGTGACACAATTAACTAGGTCAAACAAATTACTTGAGCTCCTTTTCAAAATTTCATTATGTGCCATTCTCCCAAAAGCTGGAGAGAATGTTAGATTCCTCTACTTTAAAGTACACTTCCTGTTCCCAGTTCTCGATATTTGAAAGTTAAATCTTTATAATTCTTCGAATTCCCAAAAACAAATACATCCCTCATACTACTGCAGAAGACAGACCAAGCCGATTGTGAAAATCTTATTAACACAAAATGGAATAAACAAATGAAAGGAATAATTCCAGACCTGTTATCAGCTTCAACATGTAAAGAAGGTCCAATGTACTTCACTCGATCACCTGCAAAAGATAAGAAGCAAGAAACTTATTGATAATAAAGGCTCCAGATTACACAATGATAATATAAAGAAACAAATATTCCATGTGCTGAAAATGCTATAATGAGTGGCCACACCAGTGCCTCAACTAGACTGCAACACCAACATGAAATCTACCACTAACAGCACAAAAACATATTGATATCCAAAATAACCCTGTGCCGAGCAAGATATTCTTGCCCAATGCATCACTTGTTAAGTACCGTCAAAAGCACAAACCAAACAAATTCAAACATCAGAAGAGAGAGTAGCAGAACCTATTTAGGGCCTCCTACACTGAAATACAATTATGACGTCTACCACTACCAGCATATAAAAACCATTGACTTCCAAAATCCCCCTACCAGAAGTCAGAGATTCTAACCCATTGCATCACTTGAAAAGCATCATTAAAAGCAAAGATTCTAACCCATTGCATCACTTGAAAATTATCATTATAAGCAGAAACATGTTAGCCGCACCGAATAAAACACTTCAGAACCTATATGCTTAAATAACCAATAAAACACAGACCAACAAAATAGAAATGTATATGAAAAAAGTATTTTTCTGATTTGCTTGGCTTTGTTAATATACGACCATAAAAGCCTCACAAATTTAAGTGCACTTGAACTTTCATGATTAAACCCAAAAAAAATGTGTCCAAAGAATACCCTTTCTCAAAAAGTGGAAGAATACTAAACAAAAATTTTAACATATACAGAAGAAAACATCACAAGCACATAATATTTGCAATATAAAAACAGTATCAATCTAAATATGGAACCTTTCTTTAGTGGTCGTTTGGAATTATCAGAAGGCTCAGCAGCTTCTGATTTTGAGGATTCAGAACTCTCAGATTCCCCAGATACCATCTGCCATGAAATCATACAATAAGTCATACATCATGTTTTATGAAAACTATTTTAAGGTCTTAACTAATATACACTGTGTCATGACTCGTACACTGCAATCATACAGGATACTATTGCTTACTCTCCAAAACAGAGTTAAAACACACCATGTGTCGCAGGAGTTGTACTTCACTTATAAAATCATAAAGGGACTACACTCATACCTGCCTTACCAACTTGATTGGAATTAGGCCTCTATATGAATTTTAAAAAGGAAAAGTAATCCCTCCAACATAGTTGCTGTTCAGTTATTAGATTTTACATGTTCATCGAAACAAAAGAAGAGCTCCACCAAACATGTGCCGCACCCGATAGATACATTTCGTGTCAATGATGTACCGACAAATCAGTTATACTTTTAAGAAGTCAATAGGAATACTACTCCCATACATCGAATCCCTACAGTATGCTTAATGCAACGAACTGAAAATACAAAAGTCCCAATGCTCCAAAAAGCCATACCTTTGCAAACTCTTCAATAGGAACAAGTTTCTTCAGGGCTGCTTCAGCCCTTGCTTCAGCCTTTGCTTGCGCATCAACTTCATCCTTATCACTACCATCTGATTTCGCCTCGTTACTACTAGTCCAATCTACTTCATTACTCGCATCATTCTCATCCTCGATCTCTGAATCTGAAGTAGACTCCTCCACACCATCATCTTCTGATTCAGATTCTGATTGGCAATCATCACCAAAATCCTACTCCACATGTGGACAGAAAAATAACTATTAATAATCTTACCATGTGCACACCGGGAGTTGGGGGGTGTGGTTCGACAATGGTAAATTCAATTTATTCAATCTTACATAAGGAGCAAGAACACTGCTGTCCAGCACCAGTAGGGGAACTTGCAGATCTCGTGCCAGTGCTCTAACTAATCTTTCACGGTAAAGTTCGGTGCCTGCAGCTCACAATATTTGCGAAAATAATCAAGACTAATTATAAGTGTCTTCACTTTCGTAGTCAACTACAAATGATTATCAGTGAAAATTTGAAATGCACAAGGTTTTAACGAGAACTGTGGGACATGTGACCAACCTGGAGCGCTCTGAAGCAGTATTCTTCCGCTTGAAGATGTCAGACGAGAACCATAAGTGGAAGCAAACTTTTTCTGTTTCAAATGGGCAGCAGCACATTCCACCAAAAGGTCTTTGGTAGGTTCACTATAGGAGAAAATAATATTCATAAACCATATTATATATGATGAGCAAGAGATACAAAAGAAACATAAACGAGAGGTGCTTACTGAACATAGTAAGGAAACGAATCCCATGAGACAGTTATCTTCTCCCATGGAACAACCCGCAACAAAAACTCATTTTTGAACTTTTCTTGTTTGGTCAAAAATGGCGATTCTTTCTTTTTACTCTCAATAGTAAGTTTTTGACTACTAAGCCACTCCTTTTGATCTAGTTCCCCAAGTAAAGCATGTCCATCCAAATGACTTCCAACTTCCCTAGCCTTTCCTTGCAAGGTTTTTCCTTTATTGATGTCAGCATCACCTTTCACTGGTATTTGACTGTCGTCACTTGCATTCCTTCCATCACCTTCAGCGCTGTAGGCGCGTAACTGACTAAAAAATGTATTAGACTTCACATGCAGCCCATTGCAACTATAACCTGGAGAAATGCTCCGCAATGAGAATGAATCTATGAGACAGCTTCTGATAGAACTACCATGTGAACAGGGGTTTCCCGAAACAGATTTATGACACAAAGATTGAGAAGAACCATGACGATTGTAAGATGGCCTTGTAGAATATTTAGACAGCTGAAGCACCCATCTCTGATTTCTTATTTTCCTCGCATACATCATCACTTCTTATTTCAATTTCTAGTGTGCTGCAAAGAATGCTTGGATAAGTTTATAGACAAAAAAAAAAGTTGATAAAAGACACCCAAAATGGCCAGGTATAGATACTATACTTCGGCATTCGTGCAATAGTTATACCTGTGAAAGCAAGATTAAATGATACCTCTTAGAGAACTTCAAGATATAAATGATTTGCAAATCTTTCCTCAACGAATTACCTAAAATACTATTCTTTCAAATTAAAGTTTTTTTTCTGTAAGTATGCTTCCTACAGCTTTTCATAAACCATATGCTTCATTCGCTTACACTATATACTATATACACTAACCATACGATAATGCCAAATGCACTACATATGATAATGCAGCATGCATTATCAGAAATTCTCATGAAGAATATATGTTAGGATTCGACCGTATTAAGCCCGTACATTGCATGCGAAATCACCGAAAAAGAAGATGCAACAACAAGCAAAAAAAATTAAAAAAAATCTCCGGATGCTTCTCCAATTTCAGCTCGCAAAATCTGATTTTAATCTACATAAAAGAAATCAAAACCTCCGAAGTGAGCTAACATTATGTTGCCCCACTTTCCCAAACACCAAACAGAGTTACAGAAGTGAGTTAACATAATCTGTCAACAATACATAGAAAAACACAACACAAGTACACATCTGTCTATGAATCAATCCATTGCATATACAGATAACCAAACAGAGTTTTGGTCAGCAAACAGAGATGTACCTTATTTGGATTGGATTGGATTGGATTGGTTGATTCAAACCCTAGATTGGTCCGTCGCCATAAAAGAGAAAGACAGAGAAAGGAGCCAGAGGCGGTAAACGAGGAGAACCTCCGACGCGACCGTTTTGGTGCAAAAGAGAAACAAACGAACTAAGTGAGATAAGAAAAATGATGTATGCAGTCTTCTCACTTCGTGTCTCTCTCTCTCTCTCTCTGGGCTCTATGAAACCCAACGGCAAATGGGAGCGCGCGTTCTGCGTTTTTTTCCTCTCTCTCGGTTGTTATGAACTATCAACTGTGTCTTTCCACAAACAAACACTTCGATTCGTTTTGCAACACTTCAATCCATAGGACCATATCTATAGCTAGGTTTGGTTTCTTCGAAAATCTTTGGCCCAGCTTTTATATGGGTTTGGGTTCTTAATCCACTTCACCTTTGAACAAAGGTACGAGTTAACAATGGCCCACATCTTAAGACTTAAACGTGTGTTCGGAGTCCTTTCCCGCACACTTTAGGTGTGCTTAGAACTTAGGACCACTTCTCAAGTACCTCTTCATTCATAACTTCTTTCCTGCCATGTCACTTTCTGTGCCTTCTTGTAATTGAGTTCCTTAAAAAGGGTATACCAATCGATCTTCGTTACTACATCTTCCTTACGTGCTTTAGTACACGTCTTTATGTGACTAACGAGAAATTGCATGGTCTTGGATGACTATACTTATTTACGTATATGTTACAGTTCCTCGCTTGGTTCTTTATTTCCCCTCCTCTATGCTTCTTTAAGATGCAATACTATCTGCAGATTCTGCGCTGATATTGCATAATACATGGGGTGGGATACCATGAAAATCCAAAAGAAAAATCATACAAAATACCAACTTGTCTTTAATCATACTTCCCAGTTGGGATTTCAGAAAGAACATCTAGCTAGCTAAAACCATTTTATTACAGAGTTCCAGACAGCATCAAACTGAAAACTAGACAAATGAACGATTACATAAATCGTTAGAAGAGCAACTAATCAAGCGATAGAAACCAGGAACTGGAAGGCATTTGATAGAGCTTTCCCTTCTTTCCGGCTGCATTCTATCACTCTACTTGGAGAGAATGGTGGTCTCAGCGATCATGGAAGTCACAACGTATGGATCCATGTTCGATGCCGGCCTTCTGTCCTCAAAATAGCCTGTCATTTTGTCACCACAAATTGAAGAAACATGTCCAAGTATCGGTAAATGTGGTGAAGCTAAAAAGTATGCTAAATGACAGAAACACGAACACATACCTTTGCCAGCTTTTTCAGTCTCACGACCAACGCGAACAGAGGCGCCCCTGTTCGCCACACCCTGTGATTTTGACAATGCAAAGTTGAGCAATAACTTTCCACAATGTTATGTAAACAAGGCATGTTGGTGTTGGTTCATGATTGCAGCAGTGTTAGATGAGTATAAGCTTACCCAGGAGAAAGTGTTGATGTCAGCAGTCTCATGCTGACCAGTCAATCTCCTCTCATTGCCTTTTCCATAGGAAGCAATGTGCTCCTTGTGGCGCAAGCTCAGTTTCTCGATCGCCTTCTTGATTACATCAATCCCACCATCACTTCTCATTGACTTGGTACTGAAATAAAGGACAACACAAGTTAAATCAATGAGAATTATGTAGCATAAGCACAGACGACGTACATTCCAATTTTGAAGAAGAACTAACTACCTGTAGTTACAATGAGCACCAGCACCATTCCAATCTCCCTGGTAATAAATTGAATGAAAGTATAAAGATTTGGGTAAATAGATAACATAAGAGTGGGAGTAAAACTAAGAACAAGTGAAGTAGTTCTTGTGGTTAAACAAACCTTGATTGGTTTTGGGTCCAAAGAAAGAACGACTCCAGCAATCTCTGTAATTCTCTGTTTTTCAAGCAGATACTTATTAAGACAAGCCCTTCCAAGATGTATAAGAACAATTGAACTTGAAAGTCACTAATTACCTCAAGGATATATCTAGCAGCCCATATCTGATCACCAGCAGCAATACCAACAGTAGGACCAACTTGAAACTCCCATTGACCTGGCATAACTTCAGCATTGATTCCACTGATGTTGATTCCGGCATAGAGACAGGCCTTGTAATGTGCATCCACGATGTCACGACCGAAGCCCTTGTCTGCCCCTACACCACAGTAGTAAGGTCCCTACGCAGGATAGCAGAAAAAGAAACTTATATGTAGTAGATTGCTTGGAAAATAAGCAACTGGTGTGTGTAGGATACTTTCAGGCATAATATAGTAAAATTAGAACTGTAAACAGCTCAAGATTGATGACAGCCATAGCCAATTGTGAGTACCTGTGGACCGGGGAACCCACCAATTGGCCATCCAAGAGGCCACAAAGTATCCTTCTGAAGAAGAGTGTACTCCTGCTCAATCCCATACCTAAACAATCGCAAAACTTATCAGGAAAAGACAATCTGAATTGTCTCCATTGACAAAAATGGTCCTCAAACGAGCCTGATCCTTTCATCTTGTAGTTATATAAATGTGAAACAGCCATAGTATTGTAATAGTACCAAGGCTCCTCGGCGGCAACGTCGGGGTGGCTGAATATCTTAGCAGCATTGTATCTCTTGTTGGTTGGGATGGGCTCACCCGCCGGTGTGTACGCATCGCATATCACCTATTTTATATTTCAAGGAAGACAAGATCACAACTTGATTTCTTATGATATGATCGGGACGAAGCTCTTGAAAAAAAAAAAAAACACGCGGTAGATGTTTACCAGGATGTTATTTCCTCTTCTGAATGGATCCTTGAAAATAGCCTGAGGACTGATGCAGTAAAATCCCAAAATCAGTTAAATACACATAAGCTGAATGTGACTATATTGTTTTTGGGACTCGTATTCACAATCTGGTATTTATTGAAACCAATGTTCGCTAATTGATAGATAGTGATATACTTACTACAGGATGACTTCACTGTTGTCTCCTGGGGCTTGGTCAGTGCTGGATCCGTCGTAGTTCCACTTGGGTAGTTTTGATGGGTCGGTCACTGGCCCAGGGAGAGTCTGCACATTCACAACATTAATCAATTCAATATAATTCAATATGTAACGCCAATCCGGAATTATGGGAGTGAAGAATGAATGCCTACCCTGGCTTTGCTTCTCAAGTCCAAGCCAGATCCACCAATCCTATATGGCAAGTAGTACAATGTTAATAATATGTAAGCAGGTATGAGAGTGATTTTGGGAGGGTCAGGATCAATTATAAGACGAGTGCTATTACCATATGTATTCAGCAATGATTTTCTCGGTGGAGTCAGAGAGGTTGAGGTTGATAAGATCAGGAAGGAGAGACATGATGATTGATGAATGTGAGATGGTAGCTGCTGGCTGCACTCGCAGAGGAGGTTGAAGAATACAAAGGGAAAACAGAGATGAGAAAATGAAGGATTTTGTTTGGTGTTTGAGTAAGGGAAAAAGTCTACCACACCTAAGTATATGAATGCATTTTTACCAATAAAAAAGGGAGGATGTGTGCGTGGAATCTCATCACCAGGAGAAAATTCCGAGGATGTGCAGTGTTGTAACCATATTAGGATTGCGGAATACCCAAGATACTTGGGAATCTTGAATTCTGACTCACCCCAATCTCCTATGATTCTATTGCTTACGGTACGGTTTCACTTTTACTATCTAAATAAATCTCTCATTATGTTCATTTAAATTACAGCTATTTTGATGAACATTTGTAATTGGACAACCAATTTAAGGAGAAAACTGTTCATAGTACATATTCTCATTTAAATATAGGGTATGTCACATATTCTCATTTATGGACGTCACATATTCTCATTCATTGACGTCAAGATTCTGGCTGATTGATGCTGCGAAATGGACACCACCTCCCAACGGTGGACTAAGAGCATTTCACCCAGGCGGTGCGGTGCAAAGGGCAGGTCAACCCCAAAGGTGGTACTATTTTGTAGCCACCCGAATCACCTTTTTTCATTTTTCTTCAGAGGCAATGGCGATCACTATTCATTAAAATAAAAAATAATTCAAGTCAACTAAAAATAATACAACAATTAATTAAACGCTCCGTAAAAAATACATAACTTTTATTTAAATCCCAAACAAACCATTACATAAAATTAAATACAAAATAATAACCGCTACAATCCAACTTATTCTTCAACATCATTCCTCCAAGGTTCTCGAGCGTTTCATGCTTCCGCCGCCCCCTCCACCTCCTCGTATCAACTGACAATTCTCTCCTCACGCATCGTTTTGCCTTCCAATATTTGGAGTTAGGGGAAAACTTGGATTATCATTCATAGTTTTAATCTTCAGCTTGTTATCCAAGTTTTCCAATCTTTGTTGATTCCGCCTTTCTTCCTTTCTCTTTCCTGATCTCTAGATTGCACCTTGCTGTAAATTTGCTCAAAGATCTTGATGTCTCAGTGGAGTTTTGTTCCTTCCGCTCTTCTTCCTGCCTTTCTTCTCCCTAGAGCCTTGTTATCCGATGGTATCATCGGATAAATTCTCCCAGCTGGTATCTCACCCGCGTTTCTTCTTGTGCATCCTGATGGGTGTATCCTCCAAAATTTTGAAGCGATGACTATGCTTCACAATATCCCATAAATCATGGTTAGTGAAATTCCTTGTGGTTTTTGCCCTGGATTTGTAAAATGCTTGTATCATCTTCCTACACACAAAAAAAAATCATGCAAACTTAGACAAGTATATAAAGATAAATGAAAAAATTTATATATAAATAACAAGGATAAAAAAAAATACCAAAGCTTGTGCATTTGACCACTTTGTTGTACAATGCTCGTCCTTTCTAATAGCATCCGCCAAGCATTAACTTTACGACCAAACGTTTCCAGTGAGTTTGAATACCTGAGGCGGTGCGATGTTCGCTTCGCCTCTCATTCCTCTGTGATTTTATTCCACAATAAATCTACCTTTATCTTGTTGCCGGTGATTGGATCGTAGAGTTACCCACCAAGCTTCACAAGTGTTCCTCCTCATTTGTCCAATCGCGGCATCGGATGAGGACATTTTGTAACTAAAAGAAACACACAAATGAAAGATAGATATATGAGGGAGAGAGAATTTGTGAAGATTTGTTGTGGTAAGTGTAAAATCTGATTGGGTATTTATAGAAATTTTTTTTACAATTTTTCCAATTTTTTTCCTACATTTTTTCACCTTTTTTTATGATTTTTTTGCTCAATTAATCGTGGCCGTCCGATCTGGAGATCGACGGCCAGGAAGGTGCCACGTGGAGCATTTAAAAATTTTGCCCGTTTGTAGCCGTTGGGGCTGCGCGACGTCGCAGAAGTAGCCGTTGCATTCAAAAAACGTCGGCAGCCGCGCTTTCCACGCGCCGCACGCGCGCACGCGCCGCACGCGCAGCACGCGCCGACGCGTGTGCACGCGCCATCAACCTTCGCTTCACCCGCGCCTCACGCTCCTCTCCCTCCGCACCTCCGCCATTCCCGCCCCGCCCGCTCATGGAGGGGCGAAGCAGCCCCTCCACCCCAACTCTCACCCGCCCCTCGACAGTCCGCCCCTGCCCCTCGCGGTGGAAACCGGTTTTTGCTTGGAGGCATTTTCCGTCGGCCCCACCGCCTTTCCGCACCCTTGCACCCTCCGCGGTGCAAATGCTCTAATGTTAAATATTGGTAGTGCAGCAGATCAAGAACGCAAAAGGAGTGGTTTTGGTGCGGTGTTACGTGATCATGAAGGAAAGATGTGTTGGGCGGTAATGCAACCGGGTCCCACCAAGTGTTCTCCTTTCTTAAGTGAGATGCTAAGTCTCAAGATGGGCCTGCTTACATGTCTCATACATAAGACATGTCCACAGGAGGCGGTGACCGATTGTACTGAAGTGGAGATGTGCATGAATCTGAGTTGTGCCGAATGGCATCCACATGTGGCATTGATTATGGAGCTAAAAAGTCTTTGCCTATCACATGGTGTAAACAAGATTCTTCATGGCATCCACATGCGGCATTGATTATGGAGCTAAAAAGTCTTTGCCTATCATTTGGTGTAAACAAGATTCTTCATCAGCAACGGTCGACCAATTCTGTAGCGCATTCTCTTGCGAAACGAGCAGCGACACACCAAGAAAGTGGATTTTGGGAGGGGGATAGTCCCCCCTGGCTTGCAGCAGTCATCAATGCAGATATGCAGGCATAATAGGTTGTGTATAAATGCTTTGTCCGGGCCTAATTCCCTCTGATGGTTAGCCCGTAAGGAGGTCGACTAGGTTCCTCATCTTCTATCTCCTGATGGCTATGCCGTAGGGAGACGGGGTGAATTTCAGATAAGGCTATATACGCAACTATACTTGTTTTTCTGAATGCTTTTGTTTAGGCTTAAGGAGTACGGGGCACTCTTTTCCTTGCACATTGCAAGGTTTTTAACGAGACTCCCGGAGTTACGTGTTGCTTTATCTTGTACTCCTTGTTTGGCTATTCGTCCAAACCTTATGTTATTTATAACAGCGCATTCCTTTGTTTAAAAAAAAAAGAAAAAAGATTCTGGCTGATTATGGTCCTTAAACAACTATCATACCATAAACCAAACACATGACAACAAAGGTTTCCACGACAGGCCAACAAGGTCAGGGTTGTCTGCTGTTATAGTATTAACTTCTATGTTTTCGATTCTTAATTGTATGGCTTTTTGTCTCATTCATAAGCAAATACAACTTAACAGTGCTTTCATGAGAAAAAAAAAAAAAGAAAAAAAGAAAGAAAGACCAACACTAGCTAGTCCATCAGCTGCCATGGCATGAATCAGAGGTCAAAATTAATGTGTCCAGTGTCAAGCTAGCTCGGCCGGTTGATCCAAACAATTAAGCTGAGAATTGTCTTACATTGGCTGAGATTTAAGTGCCTTTATTAATTTCGCAATCCGAATTACCACAACTATATATTATCCCAGCATAGGCTGCTAGGCCAATTTAATTAGTGCTCTACTTGGACTAGTAGTAGTACTAGCAGCCTCGTCGACTTTGATCATTTCAGGCTCCTAGCAATGCACAACTCCACGTCATCGTCGTCTATTCAATTTGTAGTGATATCTGTCTGCCATTAATCACAGATCTCACTGTGTCAACTGTCAAGAGCTAGCTGGTTGGTCAAGCTGAGAGCAGGTTGTCTCACATTCTCGTGCTATACAAATAATCATGGCTTCATTAATTTCGCAGCTGGTGTCTCCGGCCGGTAGGTTTCATAAACAACATTTAGTACGCACAGCCTCCTCTTACCATCCAATTCCAACCACGGCCACAATCAGGGACAACAATCCCAACGCAAGTGCGTTAGGCCCATTAAACATCAGTAGCACTCCAAAGAAGCGTTGCACTGGTACTAGTACTACCAGTCGCGTTGACTTTGATCATTTCAGGCTCCTAGCAACGCAAAACTCCACGTCGTCTTCATCTACCGGCGGCCATGGAAGCGACGAGGCCAAGGTTGAGACCAGTAGTTGGATCGATTTATATTTACCGAGGCAAGCTCGCCCTTATGCTCAGCTCGCTCGCCTCCACAAGCCTATTGGCATCTGGCTCTTCGCTTGGCCCTGTATGTGGTAATAACTAATAAGCTGTCTTTTGTAATTTCCTAGCTACTATTTGTTCACTTCATTTTCGTTGTTCATATAGAAGTGTTGGAATAAAGCAGGGAGAGTTTTGTGAATAGATGGATCAATCTTCTTTCTATTCATAAGTACTTATGATGTTTTGATGGTGCAGGGCAATTGGACTTGCCGCAAGCCCAGGACAACTTCCTGATATGAAGATGTTGACACTATTTGCATTTTGGTCTCTGTTTATACGGAGTATTGCGTGCACCATAAATGATATCTTTGACCGGGATTTTGATGCCATGGTACTTGATTATTGTGCATCACCGTTCGTTTTACTTAATGTCAACTCAACTCCGGCGCGATGTATATTTGATAATTCTGAATTGATATATATATATACTCAGGTGGAACGCACAAAATCGCGGCCTCTTGCAAGCGGTGTTTTGTCACCGATTCAGGGGATTTTGTTTCTTGGATTTCAATTGCTATTGAGCTTCGGAGTTCTCCTTCAGCTCAATAACTACAGCCGCGTTTTGGGGACTTTATGGTTGTTGCCAATTTTCACCTATCCTCTCCTCAAGAGGTTCACATATTGGGTAATTCAACAGACAACCCAGCTAATTAATTTAACCTGTGTTCTCGTCGCCTATGGGTATATGAGCTAGTTTGGTATGACTGAAAATATTTTTAAAACTGTTTTGAAAATAAGTTGATGAGCTTCAAGAATAAGCTTCTTTGAAAAAAAACAGCGAAGCGTTTGGTAAATTAATATAGTCTGGTTTTAAGTATTTTTGTTTTCTTCAGCCTATACTGTATGGAACTAATTCAGTACTAGCAACTTTGGTGGTGTGCATATATGCAGCCTCAAGCGTATCTAGGATTCATGATCAATTGGGGGGCTTTAGTAGGATGGACAGCAATTAAAGGAAGCATTACTACTGATCCAGCTATACTGTTCCAATTGTACATTTCTGGAGCATGCTGGACACTCGTCTATGATACCATATATGCACATCAGGTAATCTATCTATCTATAACTCATAAAAAGATGCTTTTCCAATAGTATGCAATTAGTCAAATCATAGATGGATGGCTAATCGCGGGCATGTATATGAGCTTGGCAGGACAAGAAAGATGATCAGAAAGCAGGTGTTAAGTCTACGGCATTGAAATTTGGGGATTCAACCAAGCAGTGGCTTACTGGCTTTGCAATTGTGTGCATCGCTAGTCTTGCATTTTGTGGATATAATGCTGCAATTGGTTATTTTTTTTATCCCTCTATTCTCTGTTTCCATTTACTTCGTTTATCTTTTTTCCTTTGTTCCACAATATCCTCGCATTCATATCGTGCAGGGTTGCCATTCTACGCACTTTTGCTAGTTGCATCTGGACAATTAACTTGGCAGATATGGACAGCAGACCTTTCATCCCCGCTCGACTGCAATCAAAAGTGCGTACTTATGTACATGTCCATGTGATCTTGATTTCAATTTTCCATCTGTAAAACCCTTTTTTAACCCAAAAAAAAAAACAAGTACATATAATTACACACTTGAAATTACAGCACACTAATGTGAATTTGCTTCGGTGGTGGTTTCAGATTTGTGTCGAACAAGTGGTTTGGTGCTATTATTTTCACTGGAATCCTGCTTGGAAGACTTTCATCATAAGGGGGAATCCGATATGAAGTTGGCAGATTGAATAAATGAAGGTTGCAAGATGCTTTGTTTGAATGATTTTGGCAGGCACGGTTTTAATATTGTTGTAATATATAGTTGAGTTTATTCTTGTAACACCATCATTTGGAGTAATGAGTCAGTTTGCCCTTTTGTTTGGGAGTTACTTCGCGAACATTTACGTGTTTCATTTTTTCGGACATGTTGCTCAACAGTTTTGAGATGGCTGTTACCGTACACTTTCCCCATATCCCCATATCAAGAGTGACAACTCCCGACATGACATGATGAACGACTTGAAATCGTGTAACACTATTCTACATAATATTTTTGTTATTTTTTTGTTGATATATAGCTTCGAAAATCAAAAAAAAAAAAAATTAATCTTTGATGCAGCACTAGACGTCAACCTCATTACGAAAAAAATCAAGAATAAAGTACACTTACCATAAGAAAGTGCACTGTCTGATATCACAACTTAATGTGATTATCCATTCTACATAATCTAGTAGTAGTATTAGTAGGTGAGCTCCCCCACTATGGCAGTGTCACATATTATAGTGAACATGTTTTTGGCCTACTCTGCACTGCATGATTCAACAAACTTGACACTAGGGGTGGGAAAACACAGCCCAAAACCCGGAGCCCGGCCTGAAAAACCTTAATGTGCCGGTCTCATTTTTTAAGCCCGACCCGAATGGTAAAAAACCCGGCCTAGCCGGTAAGAAACGGTCCCAAATGCGGGCTCTGATTTTCAAAACCCGGCTCGGCCCTAGAACCCGAGTATATAGATAATTATATTAATGAAAAATTCAGGCAAATGGTGTTTAAGATGAGAGAACCAAACGAATGGATAAATTCAAGAGAAATGGGAATGTGAGAAATATATTGGGCAATGGAGCAGTGCGGATGGCAGAAAGTGGTAGGCAGTAACATTTGAATAAATTAGCAAATGCAGATGTGGACAGCGAAGAAGTAAATAGGTAGTATGATTACAAATATAGATGGGATTAGTAAATTAATATTGGTAGGGGGAAGTGAGAAAGTTGAGATGTTTGCAAAAAGTAGCGAAAAATACATTGTTGGAAAAGGCTATAGTATGTACCAGTTCGTCCACCAAAATGCACTCAAGGCCATTAAATTGTAACTGGGGTCTATAAAGTCTTGGTCTGCACATTCGACAAATCCTAACTCTGATTCTGAGTCCACTTTCTGAAGGCAGGAGCGCATGCTCTGGTGTAACAGCCATCCCGGCAAAACACTAACATAAATAGAATGACAGCCCTTGTTAGTACATATCAGAACAACTTGTAAAGGAAGCGAATGCAATTGACATTATATAAGTAGTAGTAAAAACCCTAGTACAAACGTCGCAAGACATCTTTGCAGATTAGGGTGTCTTCAAACATTAGCAATGGGAAGGTTATTCTTAATGTAGATTGTGATATGTACTCAAACAACTCTATGGCCATAAGGGATGCACTCTGCTTTTGAATAAATTAGCAAATGATTCATAACAGAAAGTAAATCAGTTTTGTAAAAGATCAAAAACGTAATCAGAGTAAACCAGCCCTTAAACAAAGAGGAACAGAAATTTAAAGAGCAAAGCCTACAGAGATAGAAGTCACAAATGGAAGAATCACTTAGAAAAAGGAATAGAATATGAACATACCCAGGAAGCAGAGAGCGGAGAAAGACCAACAAAACAGGGCATATGATCAGTGAGATAAATACAAAGAAGAACTGAAAGTGCAGAAGATGGAAAACTCAACTCTAAAAACGGCTGATAAAACAGCGTAACAGACTGAAGATGGAAAAGCAAACACAGAAAGCAATGTGCAATGAGAGGAAGAAAAACTTATAAGATGGAACGTTACTCGAAGTAGTCGATAGACATTGCCGAAAAAACACAGGCAATTGAGGAGGACAGAAAAGTCAGGGGCAAAATCGCCCATGCACTGTAGCATTCGACAACCAGCGGGCTTGACGAAGGGCAAAATAGTAATTCAGCTTTTGCCCACCGCTTCTTCCCACTTTCGTATGGATAAATTTTCTTCTCTTTTGGCTGACATAGGTGTCAATATTTTTGTAACATTCTTTTGGAAGATATTATTGTAAGACCATTAATTCGAGTTGTATATTGATCACAGGCGTTCTATTGATCCATGTAGTAAAGGGCTTTTCCTCGTCTTTCCCTTGTTATGCGACTGTTTGCTTACAATGGTCACAACATGCTTCCAGACCAATAACCGATGCGAAGTTTCTTAGGAACTAATTCTGTATGCCAACAAACAATCGAGCCTCTGTTTCTTGACCAACTCTAGCGTCTAGAATCTAGATAATTGACTAGCAACATGTTCGCGTTGACTCTTGAGGAAGAATAACTGTGTTTTAAGTGCAGTTGAACAGCTAATTGACAGATCATTGCTTAATTCATGGATAGCGAACTAATTAATCAAACGATAATTGTGTGGCACTTCTCGTTTTGCAACAAAAGAGCCATGTGTAAGTGGTTTGTTAGTAGTGTACCAATTAACAAGAAGAAAGCGGGCAACTTTACTGTGCCTCCTTCCAAATGCTTCCGTTTTAAAAAAACTAACAAACGCGGCAACATTTATATAAGTTTCATTCTTTCCCCCATTTCATTTCAGACATTCCTTGAATCAATTTCGTCTTCTGTATTGTGAACGTCATCGACCGATCTCTGTTTTGTGAACGCAGAGAGAAATGATGAACCGATCACTTGCACAAGTAAATGTACCGCAGGATAATCATGCCTTTATTTGCGTGGACTTCCCTCCCAACATTCATTCATCCGGTGCTTGGAATCTCAGCAATACGGGACTCGTCACAAATTCGACATTGCCAATCCTCGAAAAGCAAATGGCTATGGCATTCTTCACCACCCAGTTTCTTCACCTCGTTCTCCGCTGTTTCGGTCTTCCTGTCTTCGTTTCTCAAATGCTGGTACGGACCTCTTTGTATAAAACAATCAATTCCTTTGTTCAAAATCACGAGTTAATGTAACACAGACATGAATTTGTAAACATTATGTGCTTTGATGCAGGCTGGTATAATCCTTGGTCGAGGGGTGTTGGGGACAAACGAATCATTCAAGCAATTCATGTACTCAGTTGTGAGCCAGGACATAATTGGGACGCTTACGCATTTTGGGTACGCAATGTTTCTGTTTTTGATGGGAGTCAAAATGGACATAAGCCTTGTACTCAGGACCGGAAGGAAGTCCTTGTACACCGGCATTAGCTCCTTGATTGCCCCTCTAGTCCTCACAGCCCTCATCCTTCCACTCCTCAACAACTTTCTCGGACTGAACAAACGACAACTAAATGCCCTTATCTACGTCATTCTGGTGAATTCACAAACTTCATTTCCTGTCATCGTCTGCCTCCTTGGCGAACTCAACATCCTTACATCCGAACTAGGCCGCTTAGGACTCTCCTCCGCCATTGTAAGCGACATTTTCAGCTTGTTTCTACGTACTATTACCCGAGTGGTTTTTCAGGCTAGGGAAAATATTGGTATTAGAGGCAATATTCGAAACATTGGGGGATTGCTGAGCTTTGTGTTGCTTGTGGTCTTTGTTGCCCGCCCGGCTATGTTTTGGATCATTAGACAAACTCCCAAAGGCAAGTCTGTCCACAACGGCTACATCTTCCTCATCCTTGTCGCTGCCCTTCTCTCCGGCCTCTTTTCCAACTGGTTCGATCAGTTTTTCTTTTTTGGGCCTTTCGTTCTCGGCCTGGCAGTCCCCACTGGACCCCCGCTCGGCTCCATTCTCGTCCAGCGCTACGATTTCGTGGTGTCCGAGGTCCTTCTGCCCCTCTTTGTGACTTCCAATGTCATGCTCATGGATCCCACAGCTATGTTTCGTAGAGGGCACAATAAGCTTGAAATCGGCAATGGAGTCATCTTCCTTGTGTCCGCTCTCACGAAAGTGGCAGGCAGTTTTGTACCTGCTGTCTACTGCAAGATGCCTCTACTGGATGCTTTCATTCTCGCCATCATCCTTAGCTGCAAAGGTGTCGTTGAGCTGGCCATCTTCAGCATGAGCATTGAAGCCATGGTACTACTTCCATCGTTCATTTCTTTTATACTCTTTTGAATCTGATACAAATGTTTCTCTTTCAACATTGGGAAGAGAAGTACTAGGAAATGCCTCTAGACCAACTGGTCAAGTTCTCTTTTACACTTTGTAGACAACTTACTTGGTTGAGTATCAATTTTGGTTATTAAATTTAGTTGCGTTCTTTGCAGGGTTCGGATGAGCAACTTTATGCTACCGCACAGTTTTCAGTCCTAATCAGCGCAATTGTGGTGCCATTGCTGGTGAATCACTTGTACAAACCATCGAGGAAGTATGCAGGTTATCAGCAGAGGAACATTGCCAGTTTGACACCCAACTCGGAGCTCCGGATTCTTACTTGCATACACCGGCAAGAGAACATTGCTACTGCTATCAACCTGTTAGACGCTTGCTGTCCGACCAAAGACAGCCCCGTGACCGTCTATGTCCTCCACCTCGTTGAGATGTTCGGCCAGGCCGCTCCCGTTTTCATTTCCCACAGAATGCAGCAGAAGACAATTTCCAATTGCGCCTACTCGGAGGACGTCCTTCTTGCTTTCCTTCAGTTTGAGCGGGACTTCAACGATGCAGTGACAGTTCACCCTTTCACAACTGTTTGTCCTTCCAAGTTAATGCACGAGGATATATGCACCCTGGCCCTAGACAGAGTCGCGTCTCTCATAGTACTCCCCTTCCATCGGCATTGGACTCTTGATGGCTCTATCAAATCTGAAGACAACACTATAAGGTCCTTGAACAACAGTGTCATCGAAAAGGCACCATGCTCCATTGGGATTCTTGTTAACCGTGGCCCTCTACGGCAATTAGCACAAGGAAAAAACTCATCTTCGACGCTGTCAATGAAATACAGAGTTGCCATGATCTTCTTGGGAGGGGAAGATGATAGGGAGGCATTGGCCTTAACGCATCGAATGGCAGCCGATCCAGGCATCAGCGTCACCGTTTATTATGTCTCTACCTCGGGAGAGACATCGAGAGGGGATGCCCCTAACTGGGAAAGGATTCTCGACATGGAGAGCCTGAGGAAGTACAGGGAAAACTTTGTCGGTCATAGCGACTCATGCGCACATTATGAAGAGGAGGTTGCAGAAAATGGACCCCAAACTGTGGCAATACTAAGGCGTTTTGTGAACCAATATGATCTTTTCATTGTTGGGAGAAGAAAGCATATGGAAAGCCCTCAAACGTCAGGACTTGATGAGTGGAGTGAATTCCCGGAGCTTGGCATCGTTGGGGACATGCTTGCTTCTGATGATTTCAAGTGCAGAAGTTCGATATTGGTTGTGCAACAACAACATATGAGTACTTGACCACTACTTAAAGATTCCATAGGCTTAGAGCTAGATTGCCTTAAAACTTTGAAACATTTCTATACAAGTCACAAAGATGAAGCAATCGATGTAGAAAAGAATTCCCAGCATAAGGTTTTCTTACAAGGCCCTTCCTTAAGGACTAGGGGAACAAGAAAAAAAAAAAAAAATCCGAATACAATCTACTTTCCTAACTATACAAGAGGACTTTTAACACTCCCCTCAAGTTGGAGAGTGGATGTCAAGAACTCCCAACTTCGAAGTAAAGTGAGAACTTGTCCGTCCCAAGCGGCTTAGTGAAGAGATCGGCGAGTTGCTCAGAGGAGCCAACATGCCGAGTAGCTATCGTACCATCATCACTTTATCTCGGATAAAATGACAATCAATTTCAATATGTCGGGTCGCTCATGGAAAACTGGATTTGCTGCAATATGTAGTCAGCCTGGTTATCACAAAACATCAACGTCGAGCTTTGTGCGATAAGTGCAGATCATCCATAAAATCGCCATGTCCTCACATGATGTACCTCCATTGACCTATATTCAGCTTCAGCTGAGGCCGAGAACTGTTTTCTGTCGTTTGCCTCCACGAAATCAGGGATGTTCCTAGAAAAACAAATATCCTGTGGTGACCGCGCGTACTCAACACCCAATCTGATCAAATAGAACCATCGATTCATTCTTTCCGAATAGACAGCCTAGGCATTTTTCAAGTATTTCACCACTCTTAAACACATCATATCGGCTGTCTTGGTTGATCATGAGCGACTTAACACATCACGAATAGGAATGTCAGCCTAGTGATAGCAAATAGATCAACCTACCCACCAACCTCCGATACTTAGCTGGACCTTAACACATCTCCTTTATAGAAGCTTTTCTTCCTCATAGGGAAGTCACAGGACGACAAAGATAACCACAATCCTTAATAATTCAAGTCATATTTGCGCTGAGAGATGTTTATACCTTTTCTTATCGGGAAACCTCGATGCCTAAGAAGTACTTCAAATCCCAAGATCCTTAAGACGAAAACGAGTTGCAAACTTCTTAAGCAAATTAATAGCAACCATGTCATTCCCCATAATAGAAAATCATCAACATAAATCAACAAGGCAGTAAAGGATGTACCCTCCTTACGAGTGAACAAGGAATAATCGGCCTTGGACTAGTAAAACCGGCTGCTAGGATGGCTTCTGTGAACTTCGCAAACCATTGTCGGGACGCTTGCTTGAGCCCATACAATGACTTGTGAAGGCGACACACAATGTTCTCCCCCTGTCGCCGCAAACCGGGAGGAGGAGTCATATATATTTCTTCATCTAAATCCCCATGTAAGAAGGCATTATGCACATCCATTTGATGAATAAACCAATCCTGACTAGCAGCAACAGCCAAAAGACATCTGACAGTAATCATTTTTGCAGTGGGGGAAAAGGTTTCATGGTAATCGATACCTGCAGCCTGAGTGAAGCCCTTAGCCACCAATCGGGCTTTATAACGCTCAACAGAGCCATCAGCATGTCGCTTAATCTTATAAACTCATTTGCAGTCAATGGGACGTTTGCCAGGAGGAAGAGTGGTCAAAGTCCAAGTATTATTGAGGGCAAGAGCCTCAAGTTTACTATCCATCGCTGCCCGCCAAAGTGGGTCATGTTCTGCTTCTGCAAAAGAAGAAGGCTCCACATCTCGACTAATTTGAGCAACAAAAGTAAGATGTGATGGTGAGTAACGATGATAGGAGATAAAATTGCATAATGGATAACGCGTACCTTTTTGTGTACTTGGTGGCGAGGACGATGATTTCGTGTGGGGAGGCAGAATCACCTGCGAGCAAACATAGTCCTTATAACGGACATTGGGGAGCTTTTCACGCTAGAACGACGAAGTGGAGGCGGAGAAGGAGGGAGATGTTCAGGCGGAGAACCAGAAGGTGGAGATGATGGGTCAGAGAAATTGGGGCTTGGTGAGGAGTTAGCCACTGTAGATGTCAAAGGAGGGCTAGGGTCAGAGGAGATTGGGTCGAGTGATGTGTCAACAGCGGAAGGGAGTGGTGCTGGTAGGTCTTGCTATCTGGTGATGGTGGGTTTGAAGCGAGTGGGAAGGGCAAAGGTCTACTAGGTCACTTTCAAGAATTATAGGAACCAGAGCGGGCTATGAAGAGTTTGAAGGATTGTTGCTAAAGTGATCCAAGAAAGGAAAAACATTTTCATGAAAAATGACATCCCGATTTGTAAAAATTTTGTTTGTATCAAGATCATACAATTTGTAAGCCTTTTGACCCGGTGGATACCCAACAAAAATACATTTATGTGCACGGGGGGAAAATTTGGAAGGAGGGTTAGGAGAGGTAGCATATGCTAAACAGCCAAAAACACGCATATGATCATAAGGGGGTGATTTTTTATGAAGAATGTCAAATGGTGTCTGTTTAGAGAGAAGTGGTGTGGGTAATCTATTGATAAGATAAACAGCTGTAAGAATGCATTCACCCCAAAACTTAATTGGCAAATGAGATTGAAAGCGTAATGCACGAGCTACCTCAAGAATATGGCGATGTTTGCGCTCTACAACTTCATTTTGTTGTGGTGTATAGACACATGAATGCTGAAATATTACCCCATGAGTGTTAAAAAAGTCTCTAAGAGAAAGAAATTCTCCACCGTTGTCACTACGAAATTGTTAACCCTGACATGAAATTGTGTTTCAACATAGGCAAAAAAGAATTTGAGGATGGATTGAGTCTCATGTTTATGACGCATTAAGAAAATCCATGTGAAACGAGAATAATCATCCACAATTGTCAAGAAATAATGTGCACCAGTAAGCGATGGAGTTTTGTGAGGACCCCAAATATCACAATGTAAAAGGGAAAAACAATGTGAAGTTGAAATAGAGCTAATACCGAAAGGTTGGCGAGTTTGTTTCGCCAATGGACAAACATGACAATCATGACTTGACGGGAAAGAAATGTCTAAAGAATTCTGACCAATGTATTGAAGACGAGCAAAAGATGGGTGTCCTAGGCGACGATGCCACAAATCCGGAGAGATGGTAACGCTATGGAAGACGGTTACGAGACGGAGAACAGGTGGTTGTCAACGCCGTGAGGTAATATAGATCCCCTTGTCGCTTACCCACACCAATCGTCGTCTTCGAAACCAAGTCCTGCAAAATGCACCATGAAGGAAAAAAGGTTACCGAACAATTTAATCCATCAACAATTTTACTCACAGATAAAAGATCTACTTTAAAAGTAGGCACACACAACACATCTTTGAACTTTATGGTAGAACTCAAATTAAGAGTGCCAGATGAAGCAATTGGAGCCTTTTCTCCGCTTGGCAAGGACACCGGCGGTAGAGAAGGATCGTAAACAATATCAGTCAATAACTTAGACGATGAAGTGATATGATCCGTCGCTCCACTATCAATAATCCATCGACCTGGAGCAAACAGTGACAAATTCGAAGCAAAAGTGCTAGAGCATGCGATATGGGCTTGTGGATTTTCCAAAATATTCGGCTGCCGCAATGTTAGGTTTGGTTGGGCCTGCTGAACCTTCAAATTGGGATCCATTTCTACGTTCGGTTGGGCCTGCCGAACCTTGAAGCTTGCTAAGTGAGGCACGGCGTCGTTCTGGACACAGAGCCTGTTGGAAATTCTCGCGCGGGTCGCGATGTCTCTCGCGGGTCGCGGATACGGAGCCTCGGTGTTCACCGATGGCGGCGATGTGGCAGCGACGATGGCCGGCTCGGCGTGTTCCAAGAGCCACTGGATGGTCTGTCCGTCGCTCTCGTGCCCCAGCTCGAGGGTCAGCAGGGAGATCCGGGCCGCGCACGAGGCGGGCAATCGGAGCCTCCGTCGGCGTCCCTTCGTCGACGTCCTCTTCCTCGGTTGCTCAGCCGCCGGTAGCTCAACGTCCGCCACCTTTACCTTGGCCGCAAACGCCAATTTGATATGGGTCGTTCGGGTTTTCGGATCGGAGTCCTGTTCTTGATCCGGTTCAAGTTCATGTTTTTGGGGCTTCACCAATGGAATTGAAATTTGTGGGGGACCAATTGGGAATTTTCTATTTATGCTGTGGATGAAGTCTTTGTTGCTGCGGCTCCTCTTTTTGTTTTGCCGAGGGGGGGGGATGAAGTTGGCGCCCTTTTTTTGTTTTTTTTTTTTGTTAAAAAAAAGGGGGTTGGAAGTTTATGTATATATTTTTTTTGTCGTTGTTAGAGGGAAAAATAGAAGAGAATTTATTTTTATATAATAAAAAAAAAAAAAAAAAAAAAAAAAAGAAGAAAGAAAAAAAAAAAAAAAAAAAGAAAAAAGTAAAAAGTATAAAGATAAAAAAAAAAAAAAAAGAAAAAAAAGATCAAAATAAAAAAAAAAAAAAAAAAAAAAAAAAGAAAAAAAAAAAAAAAAAAAAAAAAAAAAAAAAAAAGAAAACAAAAAATACACAAAATCCTCAATCGAGTGTAAAATTCAGACCAATCTTTGCAAATTTGCCGTTTCTCATTTCATTAAAGTTTAACAGCCTACTTTTGCTCGATAAACTTACACCTTCAAATGCAGAGTATGCATTGTTCTGTGTTCTTTCAGTTATTTGCTGCTGAGCTTATACATGCAATGCGAACAAAAAAAAAAAAAAAAAAAAACCCCCATCCAGTGAGATCTGAACTCCAACACTTGAATCTTTCCTTTCCAGGTATCGTTTATGCTAAAAAAAACTTGATTTTCAATTAAAATAATAGGAGAATACAACACAACAGCAGCACAGCAGCAGCGCCGCCGCCGCTTGTTGCCGGAAGCTATGGAGGCATAATATTTCATCCACACTTCAGGGGTCGAAGGGAAATTTCTTGGGCATTTCTCCCAGCTCTACGGGGTCAGCTGACCCCGCGTGACCCCCCTTGGATCCGCCACTGGAGTCATAGAAATCAAATGAGTGCGAAAAAGAACATTCCCGCACCCACAAAACCCCCCAAGTTTACGTTTCCTTGTAAAATGGTCATGTGGAACATTTTTGGATTGGAGGACTAGTGACAGGACTTGTTCATACTTCGATGAAAGCATGAGACAACTGGAATCTGCTGTTTTGAAATTAGAATCAGAAACTGCATACTTGCAGTCCAAGAAAGGTGACAGCATGAAATTGGAAGATATAGGGAATGTTTTCATTCGTTCCATATTTGGTGGGATCTCCAGAAAAGGAAAATCTCATGTGATGTTGGATCAATTTGGTGGTGCTAATTAAGGGGTGCTAAGCTGGCTGGTTGGTTGATAATCCCAGGTTTCCATTAAATTCTACTTACCATTGTTACCATTGTGACCGACCAAAGAAAGATCAAAGGCAGGTGTTATACGGTATACCCAACTCCTTGACCATTTTGTGCATGCAACCTTTTACCCTGTCCAAACAAACATTCTCCAATATTGGAATTTCCATCGTTTTTGGCAAATATAGAGGAGTATTGGTAGAATTCTCACAAGTTAAAAGGAGAAATCATAGAGTTGTAACGTATTACAATCACATGGTATAATGTGTTAACGTAATATAACATGAGTGAATTATAAAGTGGAATGATCGATATTTCTCTTCTGAGAGCAATGACACCATAAAACAAGGTAACAGGTACAATCAGTCCACAATTTGTAACTTTATAGTATGAGTAGATACTATAGCCTAAAAGTGGTACTCTAGTCTTACTCTAAACACTATCAACTTATTCCTAAATATTTTCCTACATTACTTTGATTTGCCAACTTTACATTGAGAGAATCTGGAAGTTGGAATTCTAGTAGGACTAGACAGTAGTCTTATACCAAGCCATTTGAAATCCATTCTAGAATGGAATTAGAATCCTCCACAAACAGATTCTACCAAATCCGTCTCCTTTAACCAAAAGGGTCGAACCTCGCTGGCTTTAATACTATCTTTAAGTTCTCTCGCTAAATGACAGCTTGCATGTAACCGTCACGCTTGAAATCCTCTCGTCCATTCGAATTAATTCCCTCCTCAAATTCCAATTCTGTACTCAATTTACGCCTAAGCACAGTACTAATCCTACCCATCTTCTGATACTAACTCTAGTGAGATCGGAAAATCAAACTCGGAACCTCGGGTGCACACACGTAATACTACCCGTTTTGGATTCTGATTCCGGGCCCAACATTTACTCCCAATTCTAGCTGGCCTAGATTTACCAAAGCATTACATACTTACACTGATTCAATCACAATATATATTAAGCGCTCCAAAAGACACAAAATCAACACACGAACCGAAAATTAAGGCGATCGGAGAAGAAGGAATCATGAGCGACGACTTCGATGGCCCAAAACAGAGGCGCGGCGGCGGAGGCGGCGGCGACGACGGCGATATCGACAAGCAGAAGGTGATGGTGGAGGAGGCGTTCAGGACGACGCCGGTGCCGCCGTGGACGAAGCAGATCACGGCTAGGTCGATGTTGACGAGCTTCATCCTCAGCATTGTCTTCAACTTCATCGTGTGTAAATTGAACCTCACCACCGGTGTGATTCCGTCGCTCAACGTCGCCGCCGGACTCCTCGGCTTCGCGGTGGTCAAGGGCTACACCGCCATGCTCGAGAGGTGCGGCCTGCTCAAGCAGCCCTTCACTCGCCAGGAGAACACCGTCATCCAAACGTGCGTCGTCGCCTCCTCTGGAATCGCATTCAGCAGTATGTCAATCTCACCATCTTTAATTATCACATTGATTTCGTTAATTACTCGATTTGTTTTCGATTAATTAGCTTTTGTTGTTGTTATGATCTCTCCCAATAGTAGTATTATATAGCAGGGGAATTATGATCTATTTTGCCATAGATTGTATAAAAAATGTTATCTTTAACTTGTGTTTGCATGCAAGAATATTATGCCTCATATATATAATGTAGTAGACAAAGGGTATGTGGAAAATGCATAAATATGTAACGGCCATGGAGTTTGATGAAACAGTAGTGTTATTTGGTACATTGTTAAGTAACAGATTAGGCATGCTGATTTGTGAATTTGGTCTTAGCTGACATTTTTGGGGGCATTGTTGTTCAGGTGGTACTGCAAGTTATCTACTTGGGATGACTCCAACAATAGCTGCTCAAGGAGACGAAGGCAATACCCCGATCAACGTTAAGACCCTTCATCCTGGATGGATGATTGGGTTTCTCTTCACCGTCAGCTTCGTCGGATTGTTCCTCATTATGCCCTTAAGAAAGGTACTTAGAAAGAGAGACATTAATTAAGCTCTGTTATCGAAATTATCGAAGTCTTTTCGTCAAATAAACCATGACTAATGTTTGGAATTGCACTGATTTCCAACAGCTGATGATCATGAAGTACAAGTTAACGTATCCAAGTGGAACTGCAACTGCATACCTCATCAACAGTTTTCACACACCCAAAGGAGCCAAGCTAGCAAAGTAAGCCTAAACAGTAGCATTTGTAGTTTTTGATTTTCTAATTAGATCATTGAAATTACTTCTTTCTCCTTGATTATATTATCTGCTAATTCACGTACTCTTATGAATCAATGAATGCAGGAAACAAGTTGCTGTTCTCTTCAAAAGCTTCAGCTTCAGCTTTGTATTTGCCTTTTTCCAGTGGTTTTTCGCTGCTGCTGACGGTTGTGGATTTTCCAGCTTCCCAACGTTCGGTCTGCAAGCTTATGCCAACAAGTATGACAAGGCTTTCTTAACTACAGATTACTTTCTTTGTTCTCAGATCAATCTTGTCCTCATGAATGCCTCAACTATAGTTACCTTAGTAACCGGAATAACACTCTGTATTTCACTGCAGGTTCTACTTTGATTTCTCATCAACTTATGTTGGTGTTGGAATGATTTGCCCTTACATGATTAATGTATCTCTGCTTGTTGGAGCTGTCATTTCGTGGGGAATTATGTGGCCCTTGATTGAGACTAAGAAAGGTATCTGGTATGGCGCTAATCTATCGGCCAGCAGTCTCCATGGCATCCAAGGATACAGGGTATGTAATTAGTTTAACTAACTCTGTCACAGCAAGCTTGTTGAACTTTTATTTGAAAAGTTTTTGCACATCACAGCACAGATATATTGCTATACTTGAAATTATTTCTAATAAAATCTGTGGATGTTGTTTATTTGCTGCGCAGGTTTTTATTGCTATCTCCATGATGCTTGGTGATGGTTTATTCCATCTAGTCTATATGGTAATCATTACCGCAATAGGTTTATTGACACACCGCAAGGAAGAAAAGACAGAAAAGAAGTTAGAGTCATCTTCATCACCATCACCCATAGATCCTGACAGCATGGAAGCTGGCGTGCCCTCACAAGCCGTGTCTGCAAACTATGATGAAGAACGAAGGATTGAGTACTTCTTGAAAGACCAAATTTCCAATTGGGTTGCTTTGGGTGGTTACCTTGTCCTTGCTGTGGTCTCCATCATAGCAGTGCCGGCCATCTTCCACCAATTGAAATGGTACCATGTATTGCTTGCTTACTTGATTGCCCCACTGTTGGCCTTCTGCAATGCGTATGGCTGCGGTCTCACCGATTGGTCTCTTGCCTCCAACTATGGCAAATTCGCTATTATAATCTTTAGTGCTTGGGTTGGCCTTGGCAACGGGGGTGTTATTGCCGGACTTGCTGCTTGCGGTGTGATGATGAGCATTGTGTCCACTGCTTCTGATCTCATGCAAGACTTTAAGACTGGATATCTCACACTCTCCTCTCCTCGGTCCATGTTCTTCAGCCAAGTCGCCGGTACAGCCATGGGTTGTGTTATGTCTCCTTTGGTATTCTGGATTTTCTACAAAGCTTACCCACTTGGTAAGCCAGACGGCCCCTACCCTGCACCCTACGCCTTAATGTACCGCGGGATTGCCCTCCTTGGAGTTGAGGGTGTCAGCTCCCTTCCCAAACACTGCGTCACGCTTGCAGGCTCATTTTTCGCAGCTGCTGTTGCCATCAACATAATCACCTTGCTGTTGGAGCGCTACGAAACCAAGTATAGGATCCATAGGTTCATTCCCAATCCTATGTGCATGGCCATCCCATTCTATCTCGGATCCTACTTCGCCATTGACATGTGCGTGGGTAGCTTGATTCTCTTCTTATGGCAAAGGAAGAACAAGCAACAGGCCAATGACTTTGCACCAGCTGTCGCGTCCGGTCTCATCTGCGGTGAATCCTTGTGGGGTGTTCCAGCAGCTATCCTCTCCATGGCGTCTGTCAAGGCTCCTATTTGCATGAAGTTCCTTTCTGCTTCTGCCAATGCCAAACTCGAAAGCTAAGCAGCTGTCAATAGCATATCCAACTTCATGTGATTTGTGTACACGCTACATATGCAGCCCACTTAAGCTGGTAGCTGTTTTATTTCGTATTATTTGCTTTTATTCTGGTTGATTGAGATGTTGTAGGTAAAATCGTGGCCGAAGAATTGGATTTCGGTTACTTTTAGCATTGTCCCTTGTTTCTCACTTTTTCGGTTGTATCTTTATTATATATTAGCATATTTATTTGATTTCGGAAATCTATTTGATTGTGTGCTTGAATTACATTGTTCGCTGTCAATGTCTTTACTTCTGTTAGAATTACACATGTTTTTTGTTAAAAAAAAACTTACACCTGCAAGAGTTCCGAAATCACCAGTGAGAAACCCCCAATTACATATTGTTTCGAATTGCACAAAAGAAACATGAATCATATCAAGCTCGAGTCTAGTTACCAATAGTAATGCGTTTAAATTCATATTATATTCTTGTAGTTATTAACTTAATAGATAACTCTTATCACCATTTCAATTTTTAAAAAAATAACATATGGTTACATCGATCTTGAACAAATATATATCCATCTATGACAAACATACTAGTGAAGAAAAGCAGTATGAGCATCATTCCTTATAAAGTTTCAATAGCAAAGACGGATACAACCTACATTACCGACAACAGAAGTGATCTTTCTTGACCGTTGACACAAGCAATACCAATTTGATTCGTTTGTATTGGTCTTCTCAAATTTCCCTCACAATCATTAGCTACTTTTATTAAACTCTAGTTAATTATTATTGCAGTGAGCCATAACCAGCTGATTTAGAACTTTTTAAGAGTGTCTCTCTCTCCCCCACCTTCTTCAAAGAGCGAATTCGGTCCCACCAAAGATATCCATCGGAGGAGGCAGAATAGAATAGAATAGATTAACTATTGTAGGTTTCAGATGGGTGAAAGAGATAGCGAGCCTGTCCCCAAGGCAAAATTACAATTTCACCAACACAAGAAATTGCTACCGCCTCCTAAAGCTTCGGAAGGCGGTCTCGGTGTTTATAAACCCTTATTGGTCTTTTTGCTTTGTCAACTCCACTGCTTCCTCCTCGTGTCCCTTATCTAGTACAGAAAAAACAAACAAAGAAAGCCCTAGTCGTCTTTATTCGAATTTCTCTCGACCCTAAAACGAACAGCAACCAAAAACCCTAAATCGTCATCGAAGGATGGCAGAGGGAACGGCGAGACGCGGCGGCGGCGGAGGAGGGATGGGCGGCGGCGACGAGAAGCTGGAGTTCTTGACCTCCGACGGAATAGAGCCGATCCAGAGCTTCGAGCACATGGGCTTAAGGGACGATCTGCTCCGTGGCGTCTACAACTACGGCTTCGAGAAGCCCTCCGCCATCCAGCAGCGGGCCGTCAAGCCCATCATTGAGGGCCGCGACGTCATCGCCCAGGCCCAGTCCGGTACCGGCAAGTCCTCCATGATTGCCCTCACCGTCTGCCAGCTCGTCGACATCAACTCCCGAGAGTATGCCCTAGTTCATTCCCTTCCTTTCCTTCAATTTTCAAATTTCCATTTTTAGGGTTTGTTATGTGTAGTTCTGGCTTTTGATAATGTGGGGCTTGTTTACTTGTATATATGTATTTGTGTATAGTTCAGGGGTTTGATATTGTAGGGTTTGTTTGCTTGCTGATGACCTGTGTTTATGTATTTCTGTATAATTCAGGCTTACATGTTTGCTTGCTTATGACCTGTGTTTATGTATTTCTGTATAATTCAGGCTTACATATTGTAGGGTCTGTTTGCTTGTTTATTATTGGGAAAAGTTTGTAATCGATGTGTATTTATGATACTGTAGAGTTCAGGCTCTGATATTGTCTCCGACAAGGGAGTTGGCGGCACAGACTGAGAAGGTGATATTAGCAATTGGAAATTTCATGAATATACAAGCCCATTCTTGTATTGGAGGCAAAAGTGTGGCCGAGGATATCCGAAAGCTCGAGTATGGAGTTCATGTGGTGTCTGGGACTCCTGGTAGAGTCTGTGATATGATCAAGAGGAGAACTCTCCGCACTAGAGCCATTAAATTGCTGATTCTGGTAATTTCATATTTCCTATACTTTATCTTTTTTCGTTTCTTCGGAGCAGCTTTTGGCTTTTTGGATTCATTATTTTCTTAATATGTGTTTTATTTGGTTTGATTTGATTTTCTAGGATGAATCTGATGAAATGTTGAGTAGAGGCTTCAAGGACCAGATTTACGATGTCTACAGATATCTTCCACCTGAGCTCCAGGTTCTCTTTCTCTCTTGCTCCAATCTTATGTTTCCTATGTCTCCTTCTCTGATATACTTCTGGGTATTGCTATTGTTGAAAACTTGGAAGTGTAGTTCAATATTTGTATTTCTGTATGGTAGGTCTGCTTAATTTCAGCTACACTTCCTCATGAAATTTTGGAGATGACCAACAAGTTTATGACTGATCCTGTTAGGATCCTTGTCAAACGTGATGAACTGACGTTGGAGGTACGGAACGGTTCTTCTCGTGTAGTTGTATGTTTCCGTCGCTGCGATGTGAAATTTGCCTTAAACTGTTTGTATCTGATGGCAGGGAATCAAGCAATTTTTCGTAGCGGTTGAGAAAGAAGAATGGAAGTTTGATACCCTATGCGATCTCTATGATACCCTCACCATTACACAAGCTGTTATTTTCTGCAACACAAAGCGAAAGGTAAACTGCTATGTACTTTCGGAGTTGACTTTTATATTAGTATATAGGTTTTTTGAAAGAAGGGATGCAAGGGTGCAGTTGGTTGGTTATGGAGTCCGTGTGGGATGTAGAAATAAAAGATAGGACCATGATCTTTCATTGTTACCGATATGGTGTCATCTATGTTGTTCAGTATGTGATTAGCTATAATATTTGATGATAAGTCAATTAATTTTTCAACATTAAGTTCCATATCGATGCACAGGAGGAACATTAGAGTTTAGCATGCAAAGTGAAGTGAAGCATCTCTGAAATAAATTTCCTTATTGTTCATTGCCATAGATTTCTGGTTGCCTCACTTTTGCAATCTGATTGGGACAGGTGGACTGGCTCAGTGAAAAGATGCGGAGTAATAACTTCACAGTCTCTTCAATGCATGGAGACATGCCTCAGAAGGAAAGAGACGCTATCATGGCTGAGTTTCGCGAAGGCAATACTCGTGTTCTCATCACGACAGATGTTTGGGCCCGTGGAATTGATGTTCAACAGGTAACTTTTGTTTCTCATGTCTAGCTATTAGCTAGAATCTATACTTCCCAAATCATGACCTTGAATTTATCTTGTGCAAATAATTAAATGTATACTATAGAACTAGATCAGAGTTGTGTGTACCCACAAGGGTGGGTGTGTGGGTGTATCACTAATATGCTGCTTATCTTTTAAGATCTTTTGGTTGGACAATGGGAACATTTTAATGTGCCAAATAGATGGTAACCCGAATTTAGAAACTTTCTAAAAATTTTTTGGCGAAGATGTAAAATTCTTGTTTATGAGTTTGGTACTAGTTAATGAATATGTATTGTTAGGATTGCATGTGCTATACCTCTGCGAGTATAGAGTATTGACTATAGTTTTTTGAGTCCGCTTCCTGCCAACATCTTATAAAGACGTTTTCCTTACAATGATTTTCTAAACCTGTTAATGTTTGCGCCTTTTGCAGGTTTCCTTGGTTATCAATTACGATCTCCCAAACAATCGAGAGCTCTACATTCATCGGATTGGTCGTTCTGGTCGTTTTGGGCGCAAGGTATGTGTTTCCTATTAGTGTTGTGAACCTACAAGTTTATACCACCTAGCATATTTCATAAGAGTTGCATTTGTTGGTTGATAGCTCTGTATTCTGTTAATGCTTTCTATGTATGCCCAAATTTTGAATTAATTGTTTCCTCTGACAGTTCCACCTATATATTCTATTAGGCATTTGATTTTATTTTTTTGGACTGATAGGAATCTGATTTTAAGTTCAACATTTTACACACGAAACTACGCATGAGTTGCCAATACAATTTGAAATTTGGTAAAGATTATAGATTATAACATTGGACAGCTAGAGAGAAATACTACTAAAGATATCCTCAAAGTTAAGAGAGTCCATCTTACCATTTGAGCTGTTCAGATCAATAGGGCCTATTCTTTGTTTTGATAAAGAAACTTTAGAGGTTTGGCCATTGAATATTTGAACTATGCATAGCAATATGTTCCATTCGCCAATACCTTCCCTGTTACTGCTAAAAGAATGTATTGTGAAAGTGTTAAAGAATGTAATATTTCTATGATGTTAGGAATCCATATCTTGGTTCTAAAAGTTCTTTTAGCTGGTGTTCTCTTTTTTTTTTCTCTGTTTATATTCTTTTAGTCTCTTCTTGGTGATTCTCTTCCATTCTAATAAAAAGTTCATTAATTGATTGTTTGTAGGGTGTGGCAATCAACTTCGTCAAAAGCGATGATATTAAGATTTTGAGAGACATCGAACAGTATTACAGTACCCAGATTGACGAAATGCCAATGAACGTCGCTGACTTGATATGAGAGTTGCTGCCATCATGTGTGCAAATGGGCCGATGATTTGTTTTTGTGATCAACAAATTTGTGGAGTTGGCTCTTTTTATTTTGGGATGTGCTTGTACACTAGCATAAGTTGGACTGACATTCTTCTTGTTTATGGTATAAAACGTTTTCATTAGGCTAGAGTGAGTAGTGACTGCGATTTTTATGCAACTTATGTGCGGATCTTAGTACTTGGTGAGCTTCTACTGTATTTTGGATTTGCTGTGTTTGGAATCCAAGTCAAGTTTGCTGTATTCGTGGATTTACTGTATTTGGAATCCCATTCATAGATGCTTCGTGAGGATAGGAGACCTCCATTAAAGACCAAGCGGCCCATTAACACCCAAACTGGTTGGTTCGAAAGTAGAAATAGAATTATTATAGCTTGCGAAATCCGAACTTGAGTTCATCAACGGTCTCTAGCCAAAATTGAACTGATCACATCTCTCAAGGCCAACTGTAACATCGACACCGAACCAAAAAATATAGCGAGGAATTTTGGGCAAAAAGGGTCGATCTCCAAATATCAGATTTATATAAAGAAAAGTTTCGACAACTCTCCCATAACTCATGCACCTCATTTAAAAGGCATAGAAATTGGCATAACCAAAAAAAGTCTCTTAGTTTTCGTTTTGTGAACGTTCTTGTTCTTCTGCTAAAAATACCAAAGTATGCATTTTCTAGCCCTAAATGTGCCCAAATGATCATGACACTACTTCTTTAGTGTTTGTAAGACATCCTGAACAACCCCGATTTGATAATATATGAAAGTAAAAAAGGTCTCATTTTTCATCAAAATTTGTGTGCTATAAGCAAGGAATTTTTGGGCAAAAAGAGTTGATCGCCAAATATTAGATTTATATAAAGAAAACTTTCTACAACTCTCCCATTACTCATGCACCTCATTTAAAAGGCATAGAAGTTGGCATATGAAATGCACTTTTTCCAACAAAATGACATGGGAAGTCACGCCAAAAGGAACCAAAGGTAACCAAAAAAAGTCCCTTCGTTCTCGTTCTGTGAACGTTCTTATTCTTATGCTAAATATACCAAAATATGCATTTTCGAGCCCTAAATGTGCCCAAATGATCATGGCACTACTTCTTAAGTGTCTTTAAGGCATCCTGAACAACCCGATTTGATAATAAATGAACGTCAAAAAAGTTTCATTTTTCATCAAAATTTGTGTGCAAGGAATTTTTGGGCAAAAAGAGTTGATCGCCAAATATTAGATTTATATAAAGAAAACTTTCTACAACTCTCCCATAACTCATGCACCTCATTTAAAAGGCATAGAAGTTGGCATAACCAAAGAAACTCCCTTCGTTCTCGTTATGTGAACGTTCTTATTCTTATGCTAAATATACCAAAATATGCATTTTCGAGCCCTAAATGTGCCCAAATGATCATGGCACTACTTCTTAAGTGTCTTTAAGACATCCTGAACAACCCGATTTGATAATAAATGAACGTCAAAAAAGTTTCATTTTTCATCAAAATTTGTGTGCTAGCAAGGAATTTTTGGGCAAAAAGAGTTGATCGCCAAATATCAGATTTATATAAAGAAAAGTTTCTACAAACTCTCCCATAACACATGTGCCTCATTTAAAAGGTATAAAAGTTGGCACAACCAATATTAACCCCTTCTTTTATGTTTCGTAAACGTTCTTGTTCTTGTTCTTTTGTTAAAAAGGCCGAAATATGCATTTTTCGGGCCTCAAATGTGCCCAAATGATCCTAAAAATACTTCTTAAGAGTTTGTAAGGCGTTCTGATTAACACCGTCAAATAATCTATGGAAGTAAAAAATTTGAATTTTTCATCAAAATTTGTGTGGCAAGAGATTTTTGGGCAAAAAAATGGTCGAATGCCAAATATCCTATTAATCTAAAGAAAGGTTTCTTCAACTCTCCCATAACTCATGTGCCTCACCTAAAACATATTGAAGTTGGCATAACACAAAAAAAACCCTTCACTTTCGTTTTGTGAACATTCTTGTTCTTATGTTAAAAAAATCGAATGTGCATTTTCGACCCCAAATGTGCCCAAACGATCCTGAAACTAATTATTAAGTGTTTGTAAGACGTCCTGAAGAACACCTTTAGATAATCTATGAAAGTTAAAAAACTTGATGGTTCTATATAGCAAGAATTTGTCGACAAAAATGGTTGATCACCAAATATAATGTATAAAAAGAAAAGTTTCTACAACTCTTCTATAGTAGACATTAAACCATGTGCCTCATTTACCCTAACACTAAACCATCAACCCCTAAACTACAAACCTATACACTAAACCTTAAAATGAATTTTCCTGACCCAAAATGCGGTCTCCCACCCATGATAATTATGGATATACCTCTCAGCCGAGCCCAAGAGTACACGGTTTCTGATGCATAGCGAACTGAGGATGATGCATAGCGAACTGAGGATGATGATAGGGAAGGTCGTTAACTGTTGGGAGGAGAGACTGACGCCAAAGGAGAGAATATGAGAGCAGTTGCAAACGTGGTCATGACGGGGAGACTATGGCGGGACGGTAAATCGATTTCAAAGGTGTTAAACATGAATTATTACTTTGTGAGGGCAGTCGTCGTGAGATTCCTGTGGGAAGTTAGAGCATGTAACCACCAACCTTTCCATTTTGCTTTTTCTATAATATGCACCCGAATTGGATAAAATCAGAAGGGGAATTTATATCCCCACCCAACCATTTTCTCCCTTACACTCATCATTCATATTAATTATTCAATTACTTTTTTATCCTTATGTAAAATTACACTTATAACTCAAAATATTAAAATAAAATAAAATATTTCTCACCACACCCAACATCTCAAACACAACCCTTTAGTAAAACCCATTGGAGATTTATATCAAAATTTGGTTTATATTTATCATTTCAATCAATTGTAAGCAGATTATATCATCTTATACTTGAGTTTTTGGTTAAAATGATGCATTAGCTTCATATACTTGAGTTCCACCACCACACTGGAACTTGTAAAGTTTGTTGGCTTCTTTATATTGTGAATTTTCATGATCTTGATGGTTTTTCCGTGTCATGTTCTTGAATCAACGAAGATAAATTCATTTTCTTATAAATTTTCATGTTAATTTACATTGTTAAATTAATTTGCATAGGTTAGAGTAGTGATGGGTGCAAGGAGAAAAAATCATTATTTGATTAAGGGCTTTTTTGGAATATAAAATGGATGTAAGAAGAAAACTTAAACTAATTAAAATAAGTGATACGTGTTTTGAGAAGATTGGGTGTGTTGAGATAATAGATGGAGTGTGGATATAATCACCCAATCAGAAGTTATTGCAGCAGGAGAATCACCAACTAAAGACATTTCTTAGGGAATATTCAGAAACGGTTTACGGAAAAAGCTTACAATCATCTTAAACAAGTTTGAACAATACAAGGGTGTCAAGGGAAAGGGAAAAGGGAAAGAGAAACCAAACATGGAAAACTATGTAAACTAAATCAAGACGATCAAAGCAGCTCACTGATATAAAAAGACAGCCACCTTAGCAAACAGAATGGGAGAAGACTAAAACCTTGACGAAAAACACAAAACCTACTGACACATTTCCTAAATAATCAAATATACAATATGAGAAAGAATGGGGACTGAATTTACAATACGGTATTAATATGGAGTGCTTTAAGTAGAGAAGTAGCCATTTGTTTTACCAACACTTGCCCTCCAGAGCGTTGTCCATCTCTGCGTTCTTCTATTAAACTCTGAAGCTTCTGAGGCAGATCATTCTCCACAATCAATTGCTTTGGCCGCGGGTGGTGCTCATAAACAGCCTGCATTAACAGTATGGAAGTTTAGTAAAGTCGTCAACTATAAGAAAGACAACCAAGAACAAGGGACACAAGTACAACCGTTAAGCTGTAAACTGAGCTAAACCATTTCCACTGCCTACACAAGTATATTCATATATTCTCCCCATGGAGTGATGACCTAACGACATGCCATACTAAACATCACTCGGCAAAATAGGCCCAGTACCTAGCACTGATGACGTAGGCACCATATAACAACAAAACTACAATAATTATACAACAAGGCATAAATCTCTTTTAGTTATTGATAGAAGAAGCAGGACCTGAACTGACAAAAAAAAAAAAAAAAAAAAAAAACATTTTCTACATTTCTTTGACAACAGCATAAAATCATTAGGGGACGAGAAAATTAGATTTACACCACTAGGGAAAGAGTTTCAGGCCTACTGATGACATATTGGAAAGTAAATGCAAATTGTCATTAAGTATGTTCAGTCTTCTAGTTTGTTTAGGAGTGCGGCCTAAATTCCTAAATCATCTGATTTGGTTGTTATCTATTTCTCACTGTGATCGAGGGATTGTACCATATTTAAACCGGATAACATTAGTGTACTGTATTCATTGTGCTTGTATTTTCTCAAGGCACTTCAGTGAACCAATATAAGATAAAAGATAAGGTCACCCTCACCTTTATCAGTTTAAGAAGATTTAGACGAGCAATAGCATCCTGATGGTCCAGTCTTGTGATAAGCAACGGTGTCAAACCATTAACAGCTAACGTCGTATTAATCCGAGATGATTTCCTGCAAAAGAATAAAACAAAGGCTATCAGATCCACTGAGGAAAAGGGGAGAACTGAATGGGAATCTGTAGCCGAAATAAAACATTTGTGGCTTCATAATAAACATCCCAAAGGCATGATAATTGAATCATTCATTAACACAATCTTCCAGGATTTAGATGAATGCTTTTGCCATGAATTGCTAAGATTGAACCAGTGAATCTCAAAAGGGAAAAACTATGTATCATCACATACGTGATAATCTTCAAAAATGGCTCCAATATATGCACGAAATACTGTTCCGGGCAGCACTGGAAGAATTTCACCAACTTTTGAACCGCATCCTTTTTCAACAACGCTTGTTCCACTTTCCGGTTGTCGTTGTCATGAGCTAAGCATACAGCAATTGCATCTAATGCAGTCACAGACCAGAGCTCATCCTCGAGAAGGCTCAAGTAAACATCCAATCCACCATGAGCCCTTAATTGCTCCCTAGAATTACGTGAAGCATGTGCCATATCACACAGTAGAGGCAACGCATATTGCTTTAAAGGAGAATTTGACTCAATAAAGTGCATCAAGTGCGGAATTATTCCATTCTCAGCAGCTTGTTCCTGTCTTCTCTTGTTAATCTTGCACAGATTGAAGAGGGCATTGAGAACCTTCAAACGAAGTCAAGAAAAATGTAATTAGAACTCAGTAATTAGAAAAAAGTACACCAAAAGCCAACAAAAAACCTGAGAATAAAGGGCAAAAAATTACTGCACAAAAGATGTATGGTATGACTATTTTAAGCACCATGCACTGCTGTGAGCTTTCTGTGATTTAATTGTACAACAGAATACCGGGAGCTCCTACAATTCTTTCTCCATGAGCAGTAGGTGGCTGCTATCTTACATAATTGTTTTCTTGGCTTGGAGTATATTTAAATAGTATTATGATGGGAAGAGATGCAAAGTACATACGACACTATCAGTTATCTTACATAATTGTTTTCTTGGCTTGGAGTATATTTAAATGGTATTATGATGGGTAGAGATGCAAAGTACATAAGAGACTATCAGTAACCATCTATATGGTAATTTAGTATATAGCGATCCTCAGAAGTCTTATAGTGCCTATTATGGGACTGGAGTATGTAAGTACAATGTTAAGGCCTAAACAATGAATGACTATATTAATGAGAAAGTTTTTTCAGTTTTCCTCAGCAAAAGAAGACGAAGCAGAATTTCAATAATTTCTCAATCAAATACTTCAGAAACTTTTTCAATACCCAAAGTTTGTTTAAATACTTTCCATCACATCAGCAAGTGGCTTGTCGATCCTACACTTATTTAGATAAGATGACCTTATAGTAGAAAAATAAAAGACAGATGAGGGATCCAGAACAAGTATCAGTTGACCCACTAATGTAACTATTGACAGTTAAAAGATCACACAGTTTTTTTTGAAAAACAAAGAATTCAAGATGCGCAGCTTATAGTCCAACCATCGACTGTTACTATTAGAAATAGAGAGGAGAACAACCTCATGATGTATTTGAGATACAAGAGCTCCTTCTTTAAGTTGAAGATTTGGAATCAAATATTTAATTGCATCTGCTCGCTGAAGATTCTCTAAGCAGTTTGGATCAGTGGACAAATGGTTGACACACTTCAGTATCTGTCAATGACAGAGCACCAACGTTATCAAGACTTTTTGGTCAAAACCCATGTCATCAAGATTACAAGAACATAAGATAGCTGAAGACTGAGAGTAACCAAGCTTTGTCAAAGTACCTTTAGGAGAATGGGGGGCTCTACCCTATTGAACATCTGAAAAAGACGGCTGAGCAAACTTTGGCTACACATGTATGATTTTACAGTGGTATCTGCTTGTGCAAACTCAAGTAGAAGATCTGCCACCTTTTCTAGGTATTCCCTAGCAACATCTGCATTCAATGTTGAAACCATGTGGGAAAGTAAGCCTGAAGATGTTGCACTGCCTGGTCTAGCATTTAGAACACCGGAACCTGAAAGTACTCCAGATGCCGTCTGAGATGCTATCCCAGAGGAGGAAGCTGCTCCTTTGATATATTGAACTGTCCCTGCCTCTTTATTTACCGACTTACGTGACATTCTAGCAGTGGAATCAAGAGTCCCATTTTCTCTACCACGCTGGGAGACATCTGTAAAATATGTTTTAATCAATTGCCACTATAGAGATAGATAAAAGATGCCCTGCTCATTGCCAGAGCTACAGTCAATTAGACAACATTGTAGAAAAATAAAGCAATTAAAACTATAAGATATGTATGTGCTTAATAGGGGTGGGAAAAACAATTTGTGAATGATTAGATAAATGCAAATGTTACCTGCAAATTCGGCCATCAGGAAGTCTAATTCACCATTTGTCTTCTTTTCATTAGAAGCATGTAAAAGCGGCAATATACTTTCATGTCTCTCCAACCCTGGCAGATGGCGCACATACTCGAGCTGACCAGAAAAGTGTCTGGAAGGAGGCTCTTTATCCAACAAGCTAAGAAGGGGTCTAACTTGCTCTTGTTGAGTAGCGACTGTCGTTGGAAACCCATTGGATGTACCTTCCATCGATTTTGGAGGTCTATCCGTGGATGCTCTACTAGAAGAATTAGTGCCTCGTTGTTGCCTGAGGTCGAGATCTACTCTCGGAGTAGATGAAGGATCCTTGCTTGTAATATTTACTACTTTATCTACCAATGTTGAGTCTGGCAATTTAGACGGAACTGAAGCTTCCACTGTCCCATTGCTAGATTGAGCTCTATCAGTATCCAGATGAACATATCTTGGATCTGATTGATTACCATCTAACCTTTGGGAATTTGAAGTTGAAGCACGAGCAGGTTCAGCTGTTCCAGTTGATGAATGCAAGTCAATCATTCCATGCCTAACCTTGGAGAGATCATTCTGATCAATTGTAGAAACTGATGCGTCACTCTGAGCAAAAATTGGATGACTAGGATCCAATGAACCAGACCGTGGGCGCTGAGTGGAACCATCTAGAGGAAATCCACCCCCAACAGATATGGAAGCTAGACGGGTTGCCTCGTTCAAGCTATAAAGGGTGTTAATAAGCCTCAACAGTATCCCATTTTTCCCAGCTATGCGACAGAAATCATTTCTAGGCGTTGATCGCTGAAGCTTAAACACTTGCCACATCCCATCAATAGCTAGATGAATCATTTCCCTGAATAAGAGAAGCCTAATCAAATATTGACATAATAGGCTACAACACAATAATAACCACAACTTTACAGCTAAATAGTCTGGCTACATCTAAACAGGAGTTGTTCAGACAATTAGACATATCATCTATGGGACATCCTCCCCTAAAATCATTCTAAGACGTGCATATAAAGTGATGAAGCCAATGAGTCGTTCACTGATGTTTCGAGTTTTTATCACGTGGACTGCTGGTCCAATTCCAATCAGAGAGAATCTCCGGAAAATTAATAATTCGGTTACTTCAGAGTACTTGTATAACTGTTTGTGAACTATTACCAACCAACCAAACAAATTAATAATCAAAAGCACTTCTTTCACCCACTTAACACTACAAACCTGAATTTTGCGTAATCAGCTTCTAAAAAGCCCACCAGTACAGGTATTCCACGGCAAGCTATGAACATTTGCAATGTCAAGGGGCTGCACAAAAGATGCACTGATGTCAACCTTTAACTATCGTTTCTAGTTACCAATAACTGAAAGAAAATTATGACCAAATATAAGAAGGAAACACAACCTTGACTGACAAAGCTGCTGCAAAAAGTAAGCTGCTTCCATTCGAATTTCCCGAGAATAAGTAGGCACCGCAAAGCTCATTACCACTGGGATCTGCCATATAACTTAGCAATAGACATAAATAATACCTAAAATTAACAATATTCTAGAGCACAAAACTCATAGATAGAGGTAAAAGAACAAGATAGAGGGAAAAATAAAAATGAGTGTGTGTGTGTGTGTATGAAGATTGAATCTGCTTAACAGGGTAAACTGATTCAATCTTCTGGAAAACTCTAATGCCGAAAATCACATTAAGTTTGGAAATGATTTTGGAAGGGCTAAAGCGCTTCTGGTGGTGTTTGACAGCATTAACCAACAATGCTTCTGGATGCTTTTGGAAGGGCTAAAGGGCTAAATCACATCCGAGTCCTTTCCAGGACGCATTTGAAAGTGCTCTCTGGAAGCACTTTGAAAATCAGTGTTTCATATAGAAGCATTCTTAGACAGGCACTTTAATCCCTGACACTTTTAATCCAAATGAGCCACTCCATCAGACCCCACAGATGCAATCACATTATAACAAAACATAAAAGCAAAAATGCATCATTACTCACCAGACCAACAAGACAAGCATTTTCCTGGAAATCAGTGTTATCCTTAATTATCTGATTTATTATTTGAAGCACAGAACATGTAACCTGCAAAAGCGGGAAACAACAATCACATATAGCCGATATACGGCCAATTTTGAAGCAGACATTTATCTTTTTAATTCTCAGATACATGACTAGGTGCGGTAGAAAGGTTAACATACTCGAGTTTTAGGTACTTCAAGCAATTCCATTAGAGGAAGCAAACCATGCTGGGTAACAAAAACAATTTTCTGCTCTGGGCGTTGATGGAAGATGGCAATGAGCTTCTGACAGGCAGAGACAATAACGTCTTCTGATTCATCTGCTCTGAGAGACCCAACCAGCCGGCTAAACTCAACAGCCTACAAAGAAGAAATAGCAGAAATCATTGCATGTCCTTCAGACTCAAGAAAGACAATATAAAGTTTTACAAATGCTTAAAATAACTGCATAGCTAAATGTAATACCTGTAGGGGAAAAAGGTTTTCTCCCGGTAACTTTTCATCAAAAACCTAATACCAAAACATCTAAAGAATAAGGTGTCAAGGATGACAAGCCAAGAAATCAAACATTAGGACTCTATACTTGAGACATACCAAACCACCGATATCAATAACATCATCAGAGAGAACACCCATCATAAGCTGTAAAAGGTTGCCACCACCACCATTAGCCTGACCCATTTCACTCTCCATCTGTTTTTGAGCAATTGTTGCTCTTAACTTTGTAGCCAGGTCACTTTTTCCAGCATCATTCCCAGATGTGTTTCCTTGGTTTATATGCGCGATAGATGAAGATGTTGACGCCTCAGTTACCCTATCCTCTGGATGTTTATCCAATGGATGAAATAGATCATCCAAGGAAGCATCTCCTGGAGTATCACTAAACTTACTGAGTTCATTCTCTCCCGAGGTTGCTGTCATCTTGGAAGCCTTCAAAAGTACAAACACAAATTCAGGAGTAAGACATATGAGGAATTAACATTAAGTAACAACAACCTCTGTAAACATTGTTCCAAAAAAAATAGATAAAGAAAACCTTAAAATGATGTCCAATATGCATTAGGGCAACTCTACCTTTTGAAAACTACTATCCTGATTCCTTGCCCCGAAACCAAATGATCTATACCCAGCACCTTTTCCTCCTTGTTTCCCAGTTACACTTTTTGTCATTAATTCAGGAGATCTAGAGTTACCATTCACCAGCACTGCATCAGAGTTGCTCGCACTTGGTAGCTCATCAAGCTCAGTTGGCTCAGAGGTACCCAATTCCTTATTTGGAGATATTCTGCCAGAACCATTTTGCAAAGATGACTTTTCGCGTATAGCTAATGTGGGAACCTGATCTGCCATATCATCTTCTAAATCTGTTTTCTCCTCACCAAATTTTACAGCTAAAGCAGGGTCGCCTTCTGACTTACTCATATCAGAGACCTCAGTTGGTAATAGCTCTTTTCTGGACTCCTGAAGTTGAAAAGACCCACGTCATTGGCAATATACAAGAAACTTTCAACAATTGTAAGCTTGTAATTTGTCTCAAGCAAAAAGGAAAACACTGACTGCTTTAGTGATGGAAGCAGCTACTTCCATCTTCTCAGCAGAAGGACTTTCACCAGAGCTCTGATCATCTCTATTTGAATTTTCCACATCCATTGAAGCTTCTTCCTGCCTGTTTCTGCAAAGTAACTGGGTTCTTAAAATAGATTACCAAACAACAGACCCAACAAGCTAATAGCTCTCGCCTAAAATATCATCTAATGAAATACTTCAAAAAAACCAACTCAACCCCTGACATGGATACACAAAAGATTTAGATGAGTCTTCTATGTTTTATCAAGATCAAAACATTAAGGATAAATCCCAGAAGTTACTACCAGAACAAATTTCATCAGAAAGCTATGAAAGCCATCAACTTTATCTGGCCTAAGGAACCAAATACAGAGACTCTTCACTTGAAAATCGAAATGTTCCCTTACTTTAGTAGCATAAATATATCATGTTCAGCTATTGACATAATCATGATTATGGCAAAAGGAACACATAACATAAGCACCAGCACAGAGTTAGTTTACCATTTAAAACATTTTCATTTTGATGCTTTTACTATAAGCATATAATGGTTGCTGAATTCCTTGCAAACCAATTCAAACAGTCTTCACTTTAAAATTTCATTATATTTGCAAATTTTTTGTCCTCGGATTATGTATGAGAACTCTAATAGCGGATGATTTTCAAAAAGCTACTGAGATAACTCCTCAATCACACCCACCATAGTATCGCCTCTCCATGTAGCACTATTGGACATAACCTTATTGTAATTATTCATAGAAGAACCGCATTATCCATATGCTGCGCAAGATGCCGCAATATTATGCCAACAAAACTAGCATTCAACAAAATGACAACTCCTGTCAATTCATTCAAACATTGATTGTACATAAACAAAATCTGACCCATATCCCTAATTGTAGCAATTGAAACAACCAAAAAATTGCACATTCACAGACTTTCAAACATTGATTCTGCTACTAAATTGAAAAACACAATGAAAACAATCCTTGGATACCTTGGCCCCACATAGTGACCACTAACACTGCATCCTCTAACAACTACCAAAGAAATAACAGAAAAGGATGAACTTGATCACACCTACCTTAGTGTTCCACTATGACGAATTGAAGATTGCAAGGCTCGTCGACAGTTTTGTATCCAAGGGTGAGAAAGCAGTGTCTTTGCATCAGGCCGGTGCCTAGCATCCTGAGATATGCAATTAAATAGATGAATGTATGAAAAGTTTCAATTACCCCATTCTGAATACTTTCAGAAAGATACTATGAAAGCTATGATTTCGAGAAAACCCTTTTACCATCTCATTCAAATGGACGAGACTAGATAAGAACAAACCAAGCTTATGTACTGTGTCAAATATGAGCACCTAGATGGTTGCATCCCAATCTCACATTTGGTGCAAGACTGGACAACGATTCAATTTTTCTTAGATTCAAGCAAAATGTTTCAATCTTTTTTGTGACCAATCACTACCTATACAAGACAGAGGAAGCTGCTAACAGCATGACACGCAATTCTAAATCCACATACTATAATCTTGACCGTCTATCTGTGGACTCAAATACTTATCAAGCCTGTCACAAAACATCCTTTACAAAAGAAAATCCTCTTCTATCTGATAGTATTCTATCAATTGAAGAACCACGAGATGGGTGTGGCGGGTAATTTAACAAAATTTAAAGAAAGTTATCATATCAAACTTGGAAAAAAAAAACAATGAAAAAGGTAAGAATAACGCTGCCACACCTTCCGAAAGCACTGGCACAGAAAATCGGTAATGTCTAGAGAAAGGCTATCAGGGATCGGAGGATGCTCATCCTGAAAGAATTGTACACATACGGGACAAACAAGAACAAAAAAGACATTAGTATTGAAACTGAATAATTAGGAAGATTAGAAATGGCACAAGGAGGGGACAAAAAAAAAAATCTTCTAAATGCAAGTTGACACAACTTCTTAGCTTTCAACTAGATAGCAAATCACCAGGTGAAAATCAGTAGTAAGTACTTTTCTCATCACCAAAAAGAAAATGTGAAGAACATTAGGCAGTTTTCACAGAAAGTTCTGTAAGTAGTGTAAAAAACAGAGTATAATTTGCTGAAAAAATTGGTTTCACAGAAAGTTATCCTGCAGTGTCCACTGATAAATAAAAAGGCAGTTACACACCCACCTGAACAATACGAAACAGTGCAGGCATAGGCTGGAGGTCATAGTAAGGAGGTACGCATGTAAGAAGTTCAATAACAGTGCAGCCAACACTCCAAATGTCTGAAGCAGCACAAACTCCCGACATTTCAATCACCTAAAACATAGACAATTCTCATCAAAATTGAAGCCACTCGTACACCTTCATAGCTAAATGAAAAGCATGATTCATGTTTTTCTCAGCCCAAACATGTCATGCAGAAAACAAAATTGATTTTTCTGCTCACGTTTAAACCAGGGCACGCACGATAGTGTGTGTTTTGACAAACTGATTTGAAAAAAAAAAAAATTACTGGTCTTTGTCTTAACAAGATATATACTGAGTAGCTATTGCTCCGATACACTAAGGACGGGAATTCTTTCTGCAATATTTCTTTTTAATTTATTGCAAATACAGTTACTGAAAAGTGCAACTAGGAAATACCTCTGAGGCCAGGTGTGATGTTGTTAGAGTCTGCTTTGGGACAATGCTCTGTTCCAATACAAAATTTATTACAGGAATTAATGGGCGAGACTGACAGTAGTCGGAGTGTATGGCCTAACAGAGCTGGAGAAAGGGGTGCTTTGTTTTGAGAGAAATTGGGCTGCAGTACTTGGGTTATGCGATTCCATGTCGTTTATAGGTAGCAATTACAATACGCCAGGAGGAAATCCCTATTAAAGTACTTTATTCTCAATAAAGAAAGACATACCTCAGGGGCCATCCAATATGGTGTACCAACAACTGAATGTGTATTAATATCCGCCTCAGTCAATTTTGTTGCAACACCAAAATCAGCAAGTTTTACAAGCCCCTAAAAAGTAAGATCATAACAATCAAGAAATATAATATGCCATGTTAAAATTTCATTAATCGTTGCACATGTGTGCGTGGCAAAGAATTTGTTTTCTGCTTCAAAATCATTTGGAAACCCACAATAGCTAACCATATAAAGGTAGTGACCCTTAATTAGTGCATTCAGCAGCATGCATTTGCCAATATAAGACGCTGAATAGGAAAAACTCAATCTACATTAATGTTCATAGGGAGCTCATCTGTTCATCATGAAGGTTTCACTCTTCAGTACCAAATTACTAGTTATGCATATTAATGATCCTATAAGCAAAGAGCATAGCCTTCTGCAATTTGTAGGGCACGCAAATCAGCATGAGAGATTTGATACAATCTTTTCCAATATGTTCTTTCATGGGATGCCACAACTCTAAGGTAGTGAAAATAGGCGAAAACTGCGATTGTAACCATCAATCGAAACTTATCGAGAAAAAAGACGAGAAAGACAAATGTGATGTTACCTCTTTAGTTGTCAATATATTTGCACCTTTGATATCACGATGAATTACACCCTGTTCATGTAGATACACCAACCCCTCCAAAACCTATATCATGAAGAATATTCGGTTAATATCTATATCCTAGATACATATAACAACAATAAAAAGAAAGAATATTAGTGAACCTGAGCAATGTACACAGCTACCAATGATTCTGGGAAAGGTCCAAATTTATTTGGCTTGATAATGTTTGCAAGTGAGCCATTCTCAACGTACCTATGAGTACAACAATAAAAGAATCACAAAATCTTCTCAACAAAGTTCGACCATGAGATATTTGGAAAAAAAAATTTAGAGCTCACTTACTCTAGAATTATGTGAAGATGAGTCTTCGTCTTTAAGGATCCAAGGTACTTGACAATATTTTTGTGATTCAAATTCTGCAAAATAAATTCCAATTTCCCTGAGTATTGTAGCAATATCATCTCTTTCTAGAAGGACTCAGAATGTCTAATATCAGCATAAAGCACAATGCTTAGCAAAGGGCTGCTCAGCTGCAGCATGTCGGACGACAGGTATAAAATGGAAATAGTTGAGAGAGGCCAAAAATTCAATAAGATTTTTTTCTACAACTTTAAACAATAAGACACATAAGTAATACCCTCCATAAATTAGCATTGCAAAAAGTGTGCACCAGAATTCTAGCAGACTTGAAAATTTGAGTGATGGTTATCTAGGCAATTGCCACATGTAACTAAAAAGTTGAACCACATTAAAGAGAGTCCACATTGAAACCCCCTAAACCTTGATACGCAACAAGTGCTGACATGCAATGGGACTATGAAAAAGATAAAATTTCAACTTAACCTATATAATGGACATCATAAAATCGACCATTTTGAATCTTCGGGAAAATTCAGGTGTTCGTCACCCACATAGGCTTTTCGTTTCTCCAGACTTTCAGGATCTCTCATTTTCTGTAATTCTATTACATTGGGGAGCTTTTTTAGGATAGCTTTACAGTTGTATTACAATGCAAAAGGTGTATATCGAGTAGTCTTTAGGGTTGTACCATTATGATAGTGGACTCCCATATACTAAGTTTTTGTATTGCATTTTAAGTTCTTGAATAGCATTCAGTTTCTCATAAAAAGCAAAATAACATAAAATCAGACACGAGAACAAGGGAGAAAACTGCACCTTGAGTAAATCAATCTCTTGCTAGAATGTTGCCGCATTGTACAGCCGAGAAGCAATGAAAAATAAACAATACCCAGTCAGCCCAATCAGGGTAATATAGATTGGTAAGGACATATGCAGAAGAAATCATAGGTTTCAGCAACACAAATGCATAAAAATTATAAAGTTACAGAAACAACCTTCAAGGCATACCATACCGGCATAGCCAGACTTTATATATGTATGCACAAAAACTAACTAAGAAAATGTGATATTTAAACGAAATCATCTTAATCAAGCTGACGAGCTGCTAACCCAAACTTAGAATGTCATAAACATTCAATTAATTATTAGTAAAAAAAAAGCTGGTCTAACCATTATAACGTTGAGATCCTCCTGAGCAATATTCTCCAAGGAAACTTGTTTAATAGCGACAAAGTCTCCATTCTCCAAGTCCAAACCCTTGTAAACTCGACCATATGCTCCCTTTCCAATCTCATCTCCAAGAATCTACATAAAAAAATATTCGCATAATTAAAAATCCGATAATAATGAAAAGATTTGATTGATATCCTAGGCAGACAAAACTCTCTTAATCTTATCAGAAGCTAGTAAGTTGGAATGGGAACAGAGGGGACATGTTCTACCATTCTAAGACATTTATTTAAGCAACAGTGACAAGATTCAGCATTCAAGTTTCCCAGCAAGTAAACGGCAGCGAGCGTAATTCCATACCCACAAAACATAAAGATGAAAACCACAACATTCTCTACTTCAAAACAATTACAACTCTAATGTACAGTTGGAAAAATGCACGAAAATGCTCACTAACAATCACAACACTAACCACTCACTCAAAGCAACATTTCATACATCAATTTGATCAAAATTTAGTCTCCTTTCGCTTTCCTCCACACCAAGCAACCAAAACACGTACAACTGCGGCTTCAAAAACCACAGTCCGCACAACCGTACAAACAAAACCCTACCCCCCCTCCATTTTACTGAGAAATTTACCCGGGTTAAAATAAAGTTACACATTTACTATCACATTCCCATCCAAACGAATTCACCCACTATAAACAAGCACCAAACCCCAAATTACGCATTGAACTCTACGCCTCAAGAAGCAGAAAATTCTACGAAATTGCAAAACCGAGCTGTAATTCTCGCTTACGTATTTGTTATCGAGCGTCTTGGATTTGTGGAAGTGAGCCGACGCCGCCTGCCGAGACATCTCTGCGGAATCGGCTTAGCTTTAGCGAAACCCTAGAAGAACTGGCTCATCGGAACAAGTTAGGCGAGCGAGCGAGGGAGTGAATTAGGGTTCCTGATCGGAGAGATTTGCCGGATTCTAGCGACGGAGCTCCGGCGGGCGGAGGGTGGGAGAGAATGTCGGGGATGTGCCTCCGATTGGTGGGGTGGAAATGTTTAAAGAATTAAGGTGGTGGTGACATGATCATTATTCATAGGAAATGAGATGGATATTAAAAAGGGTAATTAAGCGAGCAGTGTAAGGTCCAGCTCAGAAATGATGATGCGCGCTAGCTCATCACACGGTCGAGGACACTTCTGTCAATTAACTACTTCAAAACGGAGGTCAAATGGAATGAGAATGTTTTCTTCCTCGTTAGAACGGGAATCGAGGTGGCCCCTGGTAACTTTTCTCTATCAAACGTTACATTTGCTATTGTTACTTCAATTCAATACGATTTTGTTGGGTCATGGTAAATACAAGACATTTTGTAGGAAAAAGAAATCCAACCCGTGAACTAGTTCTGTGTGGTTGTTTTGTTTCCCTCCTTGAACAAGTAAGAAAGTGCACCCCTTCAAATGTGAATAAAGTTTTTTTCTTTTACTTTTACTTTATCTGCCTTTTGACTGGGTAACCATATATTATATAGTCTCAATTACGCAGCAGATTTGGGGGGTTTTTGTTCGTTAGGTGATGGTTTCATTCCTATTTTGGCTGATGATCACAGCGATACCGAATCGGCTTAGCTTTTGAGATTCTAATTGTATCAATATCAATGTTGCGCAAGTGTTGGTACAACGTTGACTGTCGGGCCACAGTTATCCAGGGTGAAGAGATTGCACCATTGTTTAAACAATCGTGAAAATAAGCCTACATTGATAAAATCTCAAAGTTCCGTGATGTCTTCGTGTTCGGGTGAGGACGTAGTTGGGAGTCTAACAGTGTGACCGGCCCAACAATAAAACAGAGTTTGGCCCATGAACTATAGCCAGACAACAGAATGGCCCATAAATTCAGATTGTCGAGCAACTCAAATTTTTTCTCATGTAGAATTTGAGACAACCTTTCTACTTGTTGAACACATTAGCCAGTTGAAGAAACCTTTCTTCCACAATTTAAGTACACTGAAAAGTGAGCAAACAATTTGCTTTTCATATCATTGTTCTTAATTCAAATGTACTTTTTCTAAGTATTTTAGTTTCTATCAATGGAATGGAGCTTCGTGGCATCCTTCATCTCAACCTCATCTGCGCAAAATTCGTAGCAAGCTCTATTGCTTCCTTTAAATGAGATGCATCTGTTCCCTGAGATCGGCAATCCAAAGCAAGAATTAGTAATGTTGGGCACAAAAACAAGTCAGTTGCAAAAAATTAAACTCTATTTAGAGTCGGATAAAAAAAACATAGAGATGGAGGAAGTGATCGAGACCCATAACTGGGGTCTCTGGGAGTAAGAGAACGATGGGGGGCAAAGGGAGTTAAACATCTCAGTTAAATTTACTTGGTCATTTTTTTAGCTGTCTGTTTGAATTCAGGATCACTTGAATGCCTATGAATGTCAACAATGTTCTTTTGTTTAGACCGCATGCACACAAGCCTAATTACAACAGAGCTCGCCCTAATCTCTAAACTGGTTTCACTGCATGTCAGAACCATCATAATAAAACTGATGTATATTCATCACATTGTTGATCTGATCCAGAAGTATTACAATTTTCCACTTCCCTCATGCAAAACTTCAAAAACAATTATCTTTCTAAAGCCACAAGATTTGCATGAAAAACAACAAAATATAAGAACAAAGAACATTCTTAAGTTAGCCAACTGAATTCATAAACCATTGGAAGAACCAAGTACGAAGTCCCTCAGGTAAAGAAACACTAACCTGGCCAGTAGCAAGGCCGCCTTTCCCTTTGCCGCACTTTCCATTCAGGGGTCCGATGGATTTTGTCAACCACTCTGACACTTCCAACTGATTGCCTTTGTCCCTCGGCACCCCAGCACACACCACAGCCTTATTGGTGATCTCATCTGTGCTGAAAACCATGGCAGGTATACCCTGTCATGCACCAACATAATCTCAAGTTAATTTCCCCATATTCACAAGAGAACAAATATATGATTGATATCATATAATGTATTCGTAGAGAAATCATTTAGAGCTATTCTTGAAGTGCACGACTTATGGTGATAGATTCCTGTAATACAGGTGAGACTAAAAAATCATGCTTTCCAAAACACACAAGAGAAAAAATGGAATTATGCAACTGACCTTCTCCACGACTTTCATCACTGCCTCGCGAACTGCAGCAGCATCCAAACCCACTTCAACGTGGGATATACAGCAAGGTTTCCCATCTGAAGCAGCAACGTCAGCCATTTCAGTTGCAACCTTCACAGCATTCCGTATATTTTGCTCTGCAATTAACTTTTTTGCCTTCGTCACTAGATTCTGTTCGATGGCACAAGAAACAGTATAGTTTAGGATAGATGCATAAATCTCCATTTAAACAAAAGGAAGGGTACCAGTAAGAAAACAAATAGGAAAGAGACAAAACGGCAACTAAAGCAGAAAGTGTTCTTGCAGCTGAAATACCTGAAGGTCGGAAATCTTGGTCCGGATTTCAGCTTTCTTAACTGCTGGAATCGGTGCAGAGTCCACCCGAGATTTTAAGGAAGAAACTTTCTGTTGAATGGAAAAAGGGAAACAAATATATTATAAAAATCAGTAACTATGTTTTAAAATATTTATTAAGGTTCCAAGTGACAATTGCTACTTGTATGAACATAAGTACCAAATAAAAATGACCAGCTTCTGTCTTGAGTTTCTCTGTTACAATAATACCACTCACATTCTAGGCACATGCATGTATGTGGTTATAACACTCACAGCAATATGCAAATGAACATCAAGATGAACCACGTGCAAAGATGCAGTGCAATTTGAGTACAAGCTACCGCGAACATGATAAGAAACAACAGATGACAAACATCATATCCAAGCCAAAGTTTTGCAAATTGTGGGAACAAAGCTAAAACCGTACCAACATACTTAAGTTTTCACTTGACCAAGAACAACATGTATAGGAGGTAAAACTAATGAAATTGGGCCACTGCAAACCTCATGGCTACAGTAGACCTAGGAAGTCGATTCCCCAATTACAAAGCAAAAAATGGAAACCAACCTTCTCCAGTGAGCTCCCTTCTGCCTGGGATGCTTCAAGTACTTCTTGCTCAAATGAGCGAGCTAGTTCAAGTGCCTGAAAAGCACCTTCAGTCGTGACAGCTGTTATCCTTCGTATTCCCTTAGCAATTCCCTCCTCAGATATAATAGCAAAGGCTTTCGCTTCCCGTGTATTTGATATATGAGTCCCTATACATATAAAAGAGATAAAGGTCAACTGGAAAAAAAGAAGGCAATAATGCAAGAACAGATCATTAGGAGAGAATATTAACCTCCACAAAGTTCTGTTGAAATTGACGACCATTCTTTATTTTCAGGGTCAGCCAGGAGATCCTCAACTTTTCTCCCAACAGCCACCACTCTTACTGGGTCAGGATAGACCTACATCAAAAGCAAAAGCGTAAATATAACACACGACATATAAAACAAGGCAAAAATATAGCCATTTTAGGAAGTTTAACGAGTTGTGTCAAATTCAGCAGAATACCTCTCCAAATACAGCCCTCAAACCATTGATGCGCTTGGCGAGAACCAGGATTACCTCCTTAGCAAAAACATCTAATTCAGCTTTTATTTGCTCATTGACAATTGACTCGATTCTTTTCAAATCGCCAGGCGCTACTGGCTTGCCTATTCAAATACCACTAGTTTTAATAAAAAATTCCATAGGCAGATATATGCTCATCTCTTTGTGCAATAAATTAAAAGATTTACCATGAGAAAAATCAAATCTTAATTTCTCAGGAAGAACAATAGAGCCCTTCTGGTCAACATGACTGCCAAGAACTTCCTGCATTGATATATACTAACAGTATTAGGAACCATATGGCCAAAAAATTGGAACAATTGAAAAAGAGTAGTTGGACATTTGGCACTTGAGCATACCCTGAGAGCAAAGTTCAACATGTGGGTGCATGTATGGTTGGGCGCAATGAGGCTACGCCTATTGTAGTCAACCTGTACCATAGAATCAAGAAAAGTTTTGAGAAAAAAAGAAAAGAAAAAGAAGAAGCCCTAGAGATGCCTAACTATACGCAGATAATGGAAGAGAGTATTACCTTGCAAATTACTTTGTCTCCGACAGAGAGTTTACCACTCTCCCCCGAAAAGGAACCAATGTGGAGAACAAAACCTCCATAAATTTGAACGTTGCAAACTTGAAAGGGCAGAGAGGATCCTTCAAGTGATCCAGTATCAAAAATCTATAAAAGAAAATTAATCCAGATGAGTAAAACAAGCCATTACAAATAATCAACACTATCTCCAGGGAACATAATTGTACACTCTTAATGAGCCTGATGAAGAAGAATATATCATGCAGGCTAAAGAATGAATGAGGAGAAGCAAGATCAGAATTCTAAAAATCTAAAATTACTATTTATTTTTAATGTGTGCCCACAATTCCAAGATATACCATGAAACAATTTTCACTCTATTTAGTTTACTTACATGCACTGATAGGGTAGTGGACAACAATATATACCAACTATAGAACAGGACTTTTTGCTTCTCAATGATATTTTTTCTTTTTATTTTGAAAAGTTAAAAGGTTCAGATAATAGTTCAAAAGCTATGAATTAGTCAATGAGTACTGTGAGACAATCCTGACTGTACATGTGAAGCATATGAGGATATGTACATGTGAAGCATATGAGGATACCATCACACTGTGATGACTGCAACATCCCTTGATATGAAAGAGGATTTTCAAACAGAAAGTTATGCATTTCTCGCCCAAACTCCACTATGATATTTTACACTAAAAGAATCCCAATTGTTATTAAACTTGGAAGTTGTTTCCCCTCAGGAAATCTTAAAATCTCAACATTTTGCAGTCATTCATGCTATAAACACAAAAGAAAAAGCCAGTTTTTCGAGTGAAAATTGTGGGTAAAATAACTGAAATATACAGTACCTGACCGCCTTGCTCAGCGTAAAAACTTGTTGACTCCAGCACTATACCAACTTCATTGCCAGCAGAAGAACTATTAATAAACTCAGAACCAGTATAAATTGCTTTTATGACACTTTCGTGGTCCTAAACAGGCAGACAAACAAGAAAAAATTAATCAACAGACAATTGATTCAAAGGACAAAGTCGACACTCTTGGAAACACTTTACAAGAGAAAGTTTACATATTAAGCATTCAATAACAATCTTCAGTGTAATTCTGAAAAATCCTAAGGAATATCCAGAATGCAAAAAACCAACCTGGAACCAAACAAATTTAAAGCTGTCATCTGTTGCAGCAACCCCCTCCCTGTGCAATGAAGCAGTAGCATCTGCATCCATTATAATAGCACCACCAGCTTGCTGAAGACAGTTCAAGCGAAAAAAATGCAACATTAGAGGACAGCTCCATAAAATTGCCATTCAGGATATACAATCATATTCTTTTTCTTTTATCACATAGTTACCAGAATTTGTAATGTTTCTTTTATGTTACCAGTAGTCGAAATGAAATAGATTTGGTGATCTGACAGTATAATGTAGAATGTGTGAGGGAAAATGTCAAAAAACATAATACCTTATTTTGAGCACTCCTTGATTTTTCCCGAGCCTCATCCATTGCTTTATCGTAAGCCTTAACATCAACTTGTAGTCCTCTTTCCTCAGCCATCAGCTGCAGGAAGAAACTATAAGGGAACAAATTTATATATAAGAACATATCCAGCATAACAATGAATTCCAATGTACCTGAGTCAGATCTAAAGGAAACCCGTAAGTGTCCCACAACACAAAAGCATCCTGCAATCGGAATAGGAAAAATCAGTCAGCGTAAGCTATTGACAATTTTTAAACCGAGGCACTCTTCCTAATCTGTTAGCTATAGCTAAGGGAACTGAGCAAGTTCAGCAGGGAGTAACTCATATTGGCATATCCGCTTCTGTATAGAAGCACCAGAACATCTAATGGTAAACACAAATGTTACCACCAACTTAAGTTAAATTAGAGGAAGGTAACTCCACCACTTTTGAGCCGACAAAATACTAGGAAATACTGCAACTTCAGAAACTTGAGAAGGAGAAAAAGTGTAGGATAGTCAAAGGGCGTTTGTAAGAAAAGCAATCATGAACATCATTAGAAGAAAAGTAGAAAATAAGTCAAAGAGTAAAAGAATAGGCTCACCTGCCCACTAAATATTTTCCCTTGAACATCATTAGAAGCCTTCTTAAATCTTTCTATTCCCTGAAAACAAATCAATCATAAAATCAACTTAGTGGAGCATCTCCTCCCAAAAGGAAACAACACAAATCTCCGTACAAAACAGTACATACAATTAAAGAGAAAAAAGTATCACATGGACGGAGGCATTAATTTTGACACAATCAAACAGAACAGCCAAAAGTCATTGTATCAAGCCTATTTGCAGCAAAACAGATTGACCAAGAAAAAGAATATAAAAGTGGAATCTTGCTACATCACACAAATTCATGCCAGGCACGCAGATGGCAAGAGAGCTACGAGGAGTCAGATCACCTAGCTCGGATGGAGCTTTGAACTAATTCAACTGCATTCTCGATAAATTAACTTAAAATGAAATCCTTGCTCTTTCACTTACAAGGGCAGTACCAATATTCTTGCATTGCAGTTTCTAAGCATGCGTTCCAAGTAATAAAGAACAGAAGATCAATCAAAAGATATATATTGACTCATGCAGCCTCACAAAAGTATGAGTATTACTCAACGGATATTGCAAGCAATTAACAAAGAGCATGACAAGTAGAAGAGTTGACTCCACGGTTACTACTTTTCCACAAGGGCACCTACTTCAGGTACAAGTAATTTAACATAGCAGAATACAATTCTCTTGTGCAATCAGTCCATGAGACTTGAAAAACTTAAAAGCGGCCATACCAATTCCAACCTTAAGTTCATTGTAATAAAAGTTCCAAGACTAAAATCATGGTATACTAGCGTACCTTCTGTAAAGTCCTCTCAAAAGTTTCTTCCTCCTCTTTAATTATTTCCCTAATCTGCTGTTCTTTATCTTTTACCTCAGGAAAGACATCACCCATGACTGTCACCAGAATGTTTACAAGCCTGCATTTAACACATTCAGAATGTACAATATAGAAACCATACAACTACAGATCAGAAACATTCAAAAGAGTATATGGCTTTTATTCTTACCATATAGAAACCATACATCTACAAATCAGAAACATTCAGAACAGTATATGGCTTTTATTCTTACCCATGAAAAAATCCTTCTTTAGCTTTTAAGACTTCATTTCCATAACGAACGCCCCGACGAAGAATACGCCTTAAAACATATTCACGACCATCGTTGCCTAAGAGAAGTAGCATGTGAAAAGTTAGTCTTAGCAAACTGATATCTTAGCAAAGCTAGTACACTGTTGTTTATCTACCTGGACGAGATCCATCAGCAATGGCAAATGAAAGTGTTCTTATATGATCAGCAACCACTCTATATGCCATGTCAACTTTGTCCACATCATCCACCCCAACTTTCCCAGAATATGGTGGAGCCCCTGTTGCCTACACACGAATTGGCGAGACAGGTTAGAAAAAGAAAGAAGAAGCACGTAGTAACTGTTCATTTCACCTGCCTAAAAACTTAACATTTCACCTGTTGGATAGCATCAAAGATGGGCATGAACACATCTGTATCGTAATTGCTCATCTTGTTTTGAAGTATGGAAGTTAATCTTTCAAAGCCCATCCCAGTATCAACATGCTTCGCCGGCAGAGGTTTTAGAGAGCCATCACCTTCCCTATTGAACTGTTCGAATCAAGAGAACGGTAAACAAAACTTATCGCTAGCATCAGAAACAAAAACTATAAGGAATATAATTATGTGGCACTTGCAAGATTTATTATCTTAGATATCAACATAAGGAATGCCAATCCGTAAGACATGACGTGTAAGTTATACCTGAATAAAAACAAGGTTCCAGATTTCTATGCAGGTGGGATCATCTTTGTTCACCAACGATGCAGCATCTCGATTGCCTATCCTATCAAAATGGATTTCGGTACAAGGACCACAGGGACCAGTATCGCCCATCTCCCAAAAGTTGTCCTATTGTAGGGGTTAAAGAAACAGTAACAAAAGAACCAATAAAACCAATTAGATAAGGTGATTATGCCCAAGGGATACCAGATACTAAATGAAGAAACAGGGCAAAAAAATGAAGAAAACCCTTAAATTATGCATGCTTTCCTTGGCAATAATAGTACAGACAAACGCATTACCTTACAGCCAAAAGGTAGGACACGCTCAGTTGGCAAAAAATTAAGCCAAATATCTCTAGCTTCATGATCAGGAGCAAGACCAACTTTTTCATCACCACCAAAATATGTGGCATAAAACCGATCTTCTGGCAGCTTATAAACCTGCATACAATAATGCAAATGCTGATAGTAAGATCATCAGCCTCAATCTAATCAAACACAACCAAGGCTTCACATTGGGTCAAACTCTGCTTGCCTGGGTGAGAAGCTCCCAAGCCCACTTAATCGCTTCTTGCTTAAAATAATCTCCAAATGACCAATTACCAAGCATCTCAAAGAAGGTGTGATGGTAGGTGTCTTTCCCCACATCGTCGAGATCATTATGCTTCCCACCTGCTCTTATACATTTCTGGGTATTGCATGCTCGAGTCAGCTTGCTTAACTCAGTATTTGGGTCGGCTGTGCCCAAGAAAATCGGCTTGTACTGGTTCATACCTATGCATAATCAGAAACATTCATGGTATCAGCTTCAATAACTCAAATTTTACATCACCTGAAATCACCAACTGACCTATCTATATTCAAAAAATTCACCAAAAATTCCGGCAACTGTATCAAGCTCATCAATTCAATAACAAGGAAATCTAATCAGTTAAAACCCTAGAAAATACAAGTTCAAAATTCAACTCGATAAACAAGAAACCAGGGAAAATCGAAATCGGATACGAACCAGCATTGGCGAAGAGGAGAGTCGGATCGTTGTGAGGCACGACGGGGCTAGACTTCCAGAAGACGTGGTTCTTCTTCTCGAAAAACTCTATAAACGTGTCCCTGACTCGCTTCGCCGGCCACTCGACCTCCTGCGGCTCGTCGCCCGGCATGGCGGCGGACGATGACGAGTAATAGAGGAAGCGGTGGTGCTCGGTGGCGGCGGAGGCGGCGACGGAGCGACTGGGAGAGAAGCCAAAGAAGTTGGAGAAAGGTGACGGCGGCAAACGAGTGAGAGAAGAACGAGGGTAAGGGTGAGAGACTCGCAGACAGCGGACGGCTATTGTTCCCTTCTCACAGAATCCACTCCTCATTCATATTCTTTTGTCACTGAGGATTGAGGCCGTAACGCATCCTTTTGTCTTGTCACATAATATATGGTATCCGGGCCTGTGGGGCACCAGCTTGTATACCAAGTTATTGGGTATTTGTTCCCTTTTGTCAATGGACACTTTACCCCTAGCATGACTTTTGATTTTCCCGCTTAGTTATAAGTAAGTAAACGTATCATTTATTGCTTTATCGGCATTCCAAGTACTATATTTGTAATTGTTACGCTTGTAAAACCTTTCTATAGAAGACAACATATCATATATACAGGTTTAATCTTGATCTAGTCATAAAAAAAATTTGATTCCATCTAAGGCCAGTTATATATCCATCAAGTTTGAACTCTTATCATTCCTTTTCAGTCCGGTTTGCCAATTTATCGAGTTAGTGATTTGAACGGTGCTCATTGTTCGATTCGAATGAGTCATTTGCATAGAAGTTTGAATCATAGGGCATGTTTACTTAAGAGCAAAGGGAATGGACGTAATGAATCAAAATTTAGTATGTCATATTCCAATTTAAGAATAAAAATCCCCTAAGGAATGAGAATCGGATACCCAATTGAGATTTGGGTATCTGATTCAATTCCCGATTCTCATTCCTGATTTACGTTTCTAATTCCCTCCTTTTGTAAGTAAATAATGTATTTTTGGTTGTGAAATATCACATAATAGAATGAACGGGCATGATTGAAAATCACTTTGGACCCTCCTCCTAGTTCTAAAGCCCAAGGTAAAAAGGGCATCTTAAATCTGTGATGGGCTTCACTTCCCGCCACAAGAATGAAGCTGTACGCCCAGCCCAATTCAAATCCCGCACGCTTAAATCACCCGCAGCAGACCCGACCCGGCCTCCATTGACCCGACTCGCGAGTCCACATTCTCTTGAACTACGCTGAAGAAGTGTATGTCTGCACAGTTGCAGTAGCTCAGTGAGATTTATGACGACGAAGAAATTGGCCTTCTTGGCTATCTGGATACTACTCGCCGCCGCAATCGCCGCCGTCGAATCCAAATCGGACGGCGCCGGCGAATGGCATCTCCTCACAAAGCAAAACTTCTCCTCGCAGATTCGTCGCCACCCCCACATCCTCCTCATCGTCACTCTTCCATGTAAATCTCTATCTCAAATTTGATCACAAAAATAATAAAAATTTATCATTTTGAGCTGAACTTTTTCCACAGGGTCCGGCGAAGCTCGGTCGTTCATGAAAGACGTGACCCGATTGGTTAGAGAAAATCCCCAAGATTTCGGTTCTCTGAAATTGATGTTGCTGCACAGAAACGCGGAGAAGGCGGTGGCGGAAGCTATCGGCGCCTCCGGCGGTGACGGAGAGGAAACGACCGTGCTGTACTATCACCGTTCGGTGTCGTACAAGTACCGGGGGAGGCTACGAGCTCAAAATGTGCTGGCTTCAGTCCGGCCGTATGCGGCGGTTGTGCCAGAAGAAGAAGAAATTCCGGTCAAATCGGTGGTGACTCCGGCGGAGTTGAGAGCTTTCGTTGATTCAACTGATAAAGCTTTGATTTTGTTTGAGTTTTGTCAATGGAGTCCTGAGTTGATGGCCAGGCGGAGGGCCAATGGGGCTGATCACAATGGTAAAGGTTCGAACTTTAAAGCTAGCTTCTTTATACTGTATTCTGGTGGATATTGAAGCAGCATTTTTTTCGAGTTGCTGCACAGCATTACTTGGTTGGATCATGGAGCATATTGGCTGTGCTTGTGTATTCATCAAAGCATTTCTTTTGTTTTCTTAAAAGTGTCTGTCTTGGATTTGGTTTATGTGGTGTTTTAGTGGTTATTGAGTTCGAAAGTTGATCACAAATTTCTTTGCAGGAGGTCTTCTTGACTTTAGTTTCAGCGAAAAGATGAATAGAACACCAGCATATTGTTTATGCTTGTTTATTCATCATCAAACCACTTCTTTTGTTTGCTTAAAAGTGTCTGCTTTTAATTTCGTGTATGTGAGTTTTCGTGGTTGTTTAGTTCGAAAGTTGATCACGAATTCTTTGCAGGAGGTCTTCTTGAATTTAATTTCAGCGAAAAGACGAATAGAACACCAGCATACTTGGGAAAGAATAACCAGAAGGTCGCTGGTAGTTATTAACTTCCATTCTTATAGTACTAACTTATGAAATGAAATACAGAAGCATTTAGTGATAAGTTTGGTTTTCTTTTGGGTAACAACAGAGGATTGAAACTGCACACATGACGTGTGATGCCGATTATGGGGTCTCTGGAGTTCCTTGGCTTGGGGACTTCAGTGTAGTAAGCAACAGTGCTGCTTTTGCGGAGTCCAAGAAAATGAACCCTGGTGTTGGATCATTCTGTACACTCAAAGAATTTCAGCTGTTTGAATCTTTCTTCTCAAAGTTCATGACTGTTGCACGAGATTTCTTCCTGCCTCCTGAAAGGCATAAATTTGGCCTGGTCCAACAAAGATCGATGCTCTCAACTCTTGGGATTGAAAATTCCAGTTCATGGTTGGGAGTGCTTTACTTTTCTGGATGCCCTAGTTGTTCAAAGATTATTAAGAAAGAGGATGATCTCAAGAATGCCTTACAGATGGATGATTTGGTTGTTGCAGAGGTGAGTCATCTAGTTTTCATTTGAGTTGTTCCTTTTCATCTACAAAGTCTTTGTCTTATCTTTCAGTTTGTAGCAGTTATATAATTCTTTGTGCACATTTCTCTCTTTTACCCATCCTTTGTTATTATGATCTTCACTGCATTAGTTTTGTGCGCGTGTTATTCGATTCTATCAAATTTGTGACCAATAGTTCAAAAATTTAGATTTTGCCTATAGTGAAGATATTAGAACAGTCTGTATAGCTCCATGTTATATCTCTTACTATATATTTACTTCCTGCTTCTTGATGTTATGCTGATTCTTTTATGATTTATTATGCATTGCTCACTTTTGTTCCTAAATTTAGCTGAAATTTGGCCAATGTATTGTGTAGCTGGAAGATGATAGCAACAGATTGGAGCCTGCTTTACCTGCAAACCAACCATCTATTCTCCTATTTTTGGATAGATCATCTGACTCTTCAGAAACTAGAATAAAATGTAAGGAATCTCTCGATGCTTTTAGAGAGCTTGCACTGCATTATCATAGTTCACAACAGAGTGGAAGGCAAAAAGGCAATGAGTCTGAGAAAACTTTCGTACAGGACTATCAAGCATTGAGGAGTAAATCTGGAAATCCTGAATTAAAATTATCTCAGGTAGCTCAGACAGTCAAACTAAAAAGCAAAAAGTCTACTTTCATGATTGTAAATGAGGGAAAACAAGTTAATTTGGACCAGATATCTTTGGATCTACAGGGAAGTTCCTTGAAGGAGATCTTGGATATCGTACTTAAGCAAAAGGAAAAAGCTAAATTAAGCTCACTTGCAAAGGAGTTAGGTTTCCAACTTTTATCAGATGACATGGACATCAAGCTAGTGAATACATTACCAGAACAAGCAGAAGTTCAGTCAGATCAACTATCGCAAGAGCTACCGAAGGAAGCTCTTCTGACAAGTAGTGTCGACTCAGACAAAGATCAATTACTACACAGGACTAGCATATCAGCTGAAGAGGAGGTGAAAACTTTTAACCTTGTTGATTCTGAAATCTCTTCTGAGAATGGTGAAGAGAAAACAGTTTATGTTGATGCAAGCAAGCAGTTGTCATCAATCGATAGCACACATCTTGCAGATCATAAACATGATACTGCTGAAGTTTTAAACGAAGAGGAAGAAAGCTCTCCACAGGTAGATAATTCAGAGGAGCGACAGCTTCACTTTGAGGGTTCTTTTTTCTTTTCTGAAGGTAATTATCGGTTACTTCATGCTCTGACTGGTGGGTCAAAAGTTCCATCTTTGGTGATAATTGACCCGATTGCGCAGCAGCATTATGTCCTCTCAGAGGAGACCAATCTCAGCTATTATTCAGTAGCTGATTTTGTTTCCGGATTTGTTAATGGAAGCCTTCTTCCGTATCAACAGTCTGAATCAGTTCTTCATAGCTACAGGGAGACCACTCAACCACCATTTGTTAATCTGGATTTTCATCAGATGGATTCTATCCCTCGAGTAACAAGTCGTACTTTCTCAGAGCTGGTTATCGGGTTTAATCAATCCGTCACTGATGCTTGGAATAAGGATGTCTTGGTCCTTTTTAGCAATAGCTGGTGTGGGTTCTGCCCGAGGATGGAATTGGTTGTAAGGGAAGTATACCGGGCTATGAAGGATTATATAAAGATGCTGAAAAGTGGATCAAAGAATGAGAAAACAATGTTTCACGATGGTAAGTACTTTTTTCCAGTTAGGTGCTTAATTAAGTGTTTGCTCTATGGGCCCTAGTAGTTATATTCCATGCCTTACTGAATTCCTTTTAAGAATAAATCATATCTCCTAAGAATCTTATAAACATGGGCTTAAAAGCTGTCCGCGATTGAGGAGTTAATAAAAGATAGCAAATTGTTCCATGTTTATTTAGTAAGAATATCAGTGTTCTCTCAGTGGGGTCATACATATACATCTATGTTTATTCATTTCTGTTTAAGATAATGTTCCATGTTTAGTCACTTTTAGTCTTACAGGTTCAATATTCACATGATTGGCTACATCTAACAGGTGACTTGAAGGATGAAATATTGAAGCTTCCATCTATATACTTGCTGGATTGCACATTGAACGATTGCAGTTTGATACTGAAGTCAATCAATCAGGTGTGTCATTGAGTGATTTTGAAAAGTATCTCCTTGTATAAGTTTATGCTATTGTAAATATGTGTCTATGTATTGTTCTCATCACCCTAGCTGGCTTTTATACCAGGACATTTCTTAGTTTATTGCTCTGTAAACTTTACCTGAGAGTAAATGCAAGTTTTCTCAACTACAAAGTAATCTTGTCTTCTTTCTACTCATTGCTGTTTGTTGGAAAAAAAACAGAGGGAAGTTTATCCTGCTCTGGTACTCTTTCCAGCAGCAAAGAAGAATGCTCTCCTGTATCAAGGGGATATGGCAGTCATTGACATTTTCAAGTTTATGGCTAAGCATGGAAGTAACTCTGATCATCTTATCACTCAGAAGGGTAATATTCTATTTAATGTGTTCTGTGTACAATGCCTATGGTTCATTAAAAACAATGCAGTTGGACTTGGATGATCTTTGTGTTGCTTGACATTGTTGGTTCTCGGTTGCGGTGGCCGCATTTAGCATGACTGCTTCTTTTCTTTGTAAACGTGTTGTTCAAATGTGTTATTCTGAAAAGGCAAGCATAATTTGTTCATACCTGCTAAATATTGAAAATGGCAACTTTGGCCAGGCTTAAAATGTGTTAATTTGCAATTCAAGTGTATGGAAATGTAATGGTTGTGGCAATAATAATCATACAAAATACTTGGGAAAATGAAATAATAAAAAGCAGTTTTCTACAGTCAATAGCCTAGCAGTGGTGTACGATAATCTTCTCAAAGGTTGTGCGTGGATGAGTTCCTGAACTTGATTTCTGCTTCCTTTAATATACCTTCTGTCATATACATTTTTCTGCTTCCTTGAGACCTTACTCTTGTATCTCTAGTTCCTTTAATACACCTTTTATCATATACATTTTTATGCTTCCTTGAGACATTGCTTTTGTATCTTATTTATTTTCCCTTCCATGTTCTGTAGTAATCACTGTGGATGGCATTTAGCTTCTGTCCTTGGTTTTACTTAAAACAATATTTCTTTAATATTGCCTCTTGGCTCGTGTACTGGGATTGTATGCAGCTTTTGGTGTTTTTAGTGTTTAACTTCTCATAGTTATTCTCTTTGTTTAAGTTGTCTACTTTTTTGATGGTTTTGTAGGAATCTTATGGACTGCATCTAGAAAGGGGGAAAGGAATCAAAATTTCATCCTTGCATCTGACATTCCTGAGGAAGCTCCTGCTGAAAAGGACTCACTCCATGAAGTACTATTAACACAAACGCATAAACAACCCATCAGAGACAATCCAGCCAAGTCTCACACATCGCAACATTTACATGAAACAGCCCTCCGTGTGGAGACAGGTTCCATATTAGTTGCTACTGACAAACTTCATGGTGTACATCCCTTTGATAAATCCAAGATTCTTATTGTCAAAGCAGATCAATTTACTGGATTTGAAGGTCTGATTATTAACAAGCATATCAGGTGGGCTTCTTTGCGTGAATTGGAAGAAGGGCTAGAAATGTTAGAAGAAGCCCCTTTGTCCTTTGGAGGGCCACTTATGAAGGGTACAATGCCTCTTGTCATGTTAACTCGAAGCCTTGTTAAGAATGAGTATGCCGAAGTCCTACCGGGTGTTTTTTTTCTTGATCAATTAGCAACAGTTGACAAAATCAAAGAGCTGAAGCTAGGAAATGAATCTGTCAAAGACTATTGGTTTTTCTTCGGATATTCGAGCTGGGGAAGGGACCAACTCTTTAATGAGATTGCTGAAGGAGCTTGGGAATTAAGTGACGATGGTCTGATGCATTTGGATTGGCCAATGGGTTGACTGGTTTTCATATTTGACATGCTAGAGCCCTTTGGATTGGCCAATGGGTTGACTAGTTTTCATATTGGACATGATAGAGTTTTTCCGGAGGATCGCATAAAGGAAAATTATTGGAAAGAAGATTTTACAGAGAATAGGTCAGCACACAAAACCGTTGAGATGTTTGTAACATTGTAATGTCAGTAATATGAAATTTGTTTTGTGCAAACGGCTGTAAATATTAGCATTTGTGATTCTTTTCATTGCTAAATAGGGTTACAGGCTTCACTTTTACTTGGACGTAACTCTCCCCAGAATCTAAACGACCATTTTCGGCGTTTTTTCTCTTGTTGCATCCGACCCACAGACTATTTGGTTGGTATTTATCGGTAGAACATTGCTGTCCAGGTTCAAAACAAGCTGGGCAACATCCTCTTGGTACATCAGTTTACACTGACAGAGAATCCACCTTAAAATAATTGTTCTTTTGGCGACTTGTAAATTGTAATGGAAAACACGTTAAAGTAACACTCTGAATGAAAGTTTAAGGATTTGGCCAAGGACAAATGTCGCCATTTCCTTTGTCTGAGCTTACGGTATGCATGACGTGTTTGGCAAAGAAATATCAAAGATAGAGATGCCGTTGAAAGTTTAGGTTGAGAGATACACTCTGATTTAAACCTGCAATCTCAAAGTCAAACAAAATGGCTCAAAAAATTATTGTCAAAAGTAATGTAAATAACGCAACAGTTTTGCATGCATAACGCATAATGCATAATAGGTGTGTATATTTGTCAGGATTCTATCAGCATAATGGCCAACTGGATGAGTGAATATTCTATTCCTATATAAACTGTAATTGGCTCTCAAGCACAAAACTTACAATCAAGTAGCTCGAAATATCTAGAAGGCCGAGAGACAGAGAGAGAGAGAGAGAGAGAGAGAGAGAGAGTTGAAAATGAACAACAACGGAACCACACATATTTGTCAGGATTCTATCAGCATAATGGCCAACTGTATGAGTGAATATTCTATTCCTATATAAACTGTAATTGGCTCTCAAGCACAACACTTACAATTAAGTAGCCCGAAATATCTAGAAGGCCGAGAGAGAGAGAGAGTTGAAAATGAACAACAACGGAACCACAGCGCCCGAAGCACATCCAATGAACGGAGGAGATGGCACATATAGCTACACCAAGAACTCCCATTACCAGGTTCTAATTCAATTTACTAGCTACTTATGTGCCTTGTCTATTTATGTGTTTCGGTTATGGTTGTAGGAGATCTATATGTTCAAAAGACATTTCATAACGTGTATATTTGAACCATATATGATATATTCTGCAGAGAGCAGCTGCGAACCTTTCAAAGACTCTAATAGATGATGCAATATCAGAGAAACTTGACATAAAAGATTTTACTTCCGCTTCATGCAATGTGTTTAGCATAGCAGATTTGGGATGTTCAGTTGGACCAAACACTTTCTTTTGTATGCAAAACATACTGGAAGCTGTGAAGACTAAGTATCAATCCCAAGGCCTCTCTTCCCAAATGCCTGAATTCCAAGTTTTCTTTAACGATCATTCAGGCAACGATTTCAATACCCTTTTTGCATCTTTGCCTCTGGAAAGGCAGTACTTTGCAGCTGGTGTGCCAGGGTCTTTCCATGCCCGGTTATTCCCCGAGTCCTCTCTCCATTTTGTGCATTCTGCATATGCAACTCACTGGCTCTCTAAGGTACCTGAAGAAGTGACAGACAAGAACTCTCCGGCATGGAACAAAGGGAAGGTTTACTACATAACATCCCCTGACGAAGTAGTGAACGCTTATGCAGCACAATTTGATAAGGACATGGCAATATTCTTGGACGCTCGGGCTAAAGAGATCGCGGGAGGTGGAATAATGGTGTTAATCATGCACATCCTCCCAGATGGGATCCCTCCATCTCAGATACCAAGTGGCATAATGTTCGATTTTCTGGGGTCTATTCTCATGGAGATGGCAATGGAAGTGAGTGATCAACAACCAACTCTCATGTGTTCATTTAGAACGATTCAAAATCTTAATGAGTTCCACCGTTACACTAATGAATTACGCTTTTATATTGATGAGTTGCAATTCCTGTATGTTGTAGGGATTGATTAGTGAGGAGGAGGTGGACGCGTTCAACTTTCCAGTGTACACCACCACTCCCAAGGGAATGAAGGAGCTGGTAGAAAGAAACGGATGTTTCAGCATAGTGAGAATGGAGTCGAGAAGCCCCTGGTCGAAAGTTGCTGTTATCGGAGAGGCGCTGGCGTTGCAGCTCAGGGCCGGCGTGGAGGGTGTTCTCACAACACATTTTGGAAGTGAGGTTATAAATCAAGTGTTCGATAGGCTTGATGCAAACATTGGACAGCTTCTCCAGCAACTCGAGTCCAGCTGCAGACAAGGAACTCAGCTGTTTCTTGCTCTGAAACGCAAATGAAGACAACACAAGTGTGATCAGATGGTTGCTTGAACACTTGTTTTGATAGTATCACTTTTATTTTTCTGTCAAATTTAGTATTTTGTTGCTTCAATACTCGTTTTTAATGAGACATATTCAGTATGAATAAGATATTCAGGTTGCGGCGTGAGAAAAATTGGCCAAATGACAATGAAAAATTGACAATAACTGAACTGACCAAAGTGATTGAAAAAGATGTCTCCTTATGTCAACACCTTCACACTCTAGAGGAAAAACATTGATTGTTCCCAAAATCGGATCTTCCCAAAATTTACCACATGGAAAATTACCGTGTAGTTGAGAAATAAATTGGGCCTGACTTGGGCTTTGACGATATTTAGCAGACCCAAACTTCAAAATTTGACCCAAAAAGAAAAGGAGAATGCTAAAACGTTCCCAAAAATATGAGTCCAAATTGCTGAATGGGTGGTCGGAATTTGGATCCGGTCAATGCTTCACCCAACATGACAAGAAAACGATGATGAAAGTTCCAACATTTGTCGTGTGTTTTGGCGCTGAACATTCTCAATCAGTCAATCTCTCCATGAACGAGAATCCGGTTGCAGAATTGGAACATCATTCGACAGCTGCGAAGCCATGGAATCAACCTCTGAATCCTCCGAAGCTGCTCCGAAGGCAGTACCGAACATGGCCGACTTGCCGCAGGTATCATCCAAACTTGTCTCGATTGCTTCTATCGGCATAGATGGTGTTCTTACGTTTGTGTTTTTTGTAATCTTGTTGGTCTTGTTCAAGTTGATCAAGAAAGCCAGAATTTTTGTCAATTAATTTCTCTTTTTTTAGCTGAAATCTGATAATAATAATAGACCATACCAAATTGCTTGTTTGGTTTCTGCGACGTTCTTCTCTAGCTGTTGTTCATTTTTGTTGTAATTGTTCATCAGTTGCTGGCAATCACTTCATTTTATCTATCTGTCTTGTATAACTAACTCTTGTTTTCAAGCTGTTTAGACTAATTATACTTGTTACTGCATTATCTGTGATAGACATGAAGATTGTTTTACACAAAGAAAGATGTATAAAAGAAGGTTTCTTTTCGTGCATTTTCTCTCTTTGATATGTTTGCAAAGTAGTTTTTCTTGGTTGTTTACTCGGGGGTTACATGTAGGAGCATTTTATTGCATCCGTCAAGGAGGACTACGACGTCACTTGTTGGGGTTGTGGGTTACACCTCATTCTTCCATCACATGCTCCAATCTTCAAATGTGGTTGGTGTGGAGCTTTAACAAATCAGAATGGCGGGAAACGTGAATGCAAGTATTTTTGGTTGAGACGCTTGCGGGATCGGGGCTTTGTCTGCATTCTTCTCATGTTTATGCTCTTTGTAATCTGTAAGTATTTGTAGCTCTTTCAAATGTATTAGATCTTCTATTTCGCTTAGTTGAACTTATCTTCTTATCTACATATGGAAGTAGAAGTAAGAAGTTAATGCAATCTGGAAATTGCAGGTGGTGGAGTGTGGGCGGCATTCCCTGTTCTTTTCTCTATCAGCTATTTCCATGGAGTTTTTCACTCCATCATTACCTTCATCTTATGTGTAGCTACTGTTTATACATTTAGTTCTGCGTCGTTTGCTTGTGCTGGAACACCTCCGTGTATAGTTTGGGGTAGCTATCCAGCTGTGGGGAAAGGTGACCTTGACAATTATACCTTCTGTCACCTCTGCTCAAAGCCAAAATCACCAAGGAGTCATCATTGCCGATCCTGTGGAAAGTGTATATTAGACATGGATCATCACTGCCCATTTGTGAGTGTTTACATCTTCTTCAATGCAGAAATATGTTGCAATAGACATGTGTATTACGGAATAAGTGATTGTGAATGCATTAGCTGTTAAATACTTCTAACCATCTGATATATTTTAATTTAGTAGCTTGAGAAGTTAGTTGAATGTGAAGCTCTATGGAAAAGATAAATGAACTCTGTTGTTTCGTTTCTTTCCTGTTTTCTTGTTAATTTTAAAATGGAGGCTTATGCTACCGAGGATAGAATATTGGACAGTGATAAATGTTATGGAAGAAAGCAAAATAATAAAGTTGTAGGTGAATGGCCAGAATTATATACGAGGGTAACAGATGGAGACTTACCATTAATTAATTAGAATGAAATCCTTGTGGCAAGAAATTTGAAATTACATAAAAGGAAAGGTTTTACTGTGGCCTGATACATAATATGTTGTTGGATTATTTGCTTTTATCTTCCATCATTACTGCATTCATGTGACTTGAGTTCCTAAGGTTATGACAGGATGATTTTATAATTCTGTAACCCATATTTTGGCATTAGTTGGGTTCTTCACTCATGTTAATCTGTATTTCTGCACCTCTTTGAGCTATTCTCATTTAGAAGTCGATCAGTATGTGTGCATACCTGGTAGATGTGTCAGATAGTGTTAGTTGTGGCCAGACTAACAAAGTACTATGGGTACAATTTTTTGAAATCCCCAAAAATTTGCCGGCAGTGCTGTTTTTTGATGATGTACTGTATAATTTGAGCTCATGACTTGCATTCTAACAGTATCACTGCATAATTTTCATACAGATTGGAAACTGTGTTGGTGCTGCTAATCACCGTCACTTCATTGCCTTACTCATTTCAGTTGTCACCAGCACGAGCTATATTTCTGTGATGACTATGTATGTAGGTTGGCATATCTGGCCACCCATAACATATGAACTCTTTGATCACGCTGATGTGTATGGTAGTGGCAGTGACTCTGCTCTTAGGGCTATCCGTGAGATTATGTATGCATTGCTAAGATCTGCGGTGTTTTTATCCCCTAGAGGGCTGCTTCTAGTATATCTGTTTATTTCAAGTGTTGCACTGGACATAGGGTTGAGCGTACTTCTGTGGCAGCAACTCAGTTTTATCTATGAGGGAAAAACCTACTTGAGTCATCTAAGTTCTCAGGGGAATGACGGAGTTGAAGAGAAGGATTGCCAAAATCTTGTCGCTTCTTTGGCTGCCCATATTCTTTCTCAATATATTTGCCCTACTGCACTCTCTCAAGACTTTTGCCCAGTTTCCGCAAGAAGAGACAGAGACACAAGAAGTAAAAGTATCATTTTAGACAGTAGGCGATGTCTATATCTTTGGTTTTTTTTTTTTTTTCTGTAACTTTCTTTTAGGAAGGGGGCTTGATTTTACTATCATTCTATATATGCCTTCCCTCTCGGAGTGCCTCTCATTCAAGAGGTGATTGTAAGCGGGGAGGCATACATATACGCCCCGCCAGAGAAGATGCTCTCTCTTCGCTGGGATGGCAGTTGCAATGACTACAATTTTGTGAACTTGTACATAATCTGTCTTCCACATTACTTGGAAAGAGATGGAACAATTAATCTTCGTTTTCTCTGAATATTGATTCAACATATGTTTATTCGTTTATTCGTTTGAAGTGAAATGTCTTGACTATTGTTATACCCTCTTATTTGCACCAAGAATGATTCAATGGAAATACAAATCAGCTAGGTGTCTCATGACCTGCCGTGGGCAATTATCTATCCTACAAGGAATTTCTGTGAGCAGAATAAGAAAACTTCCATCAATTAATCTGTAATGTAGCCTATTTCTGTGAGCAGAATAAGACAATTCACCCCTAGAACCGAATTTCGATGGAAAGTGGTGGCAGGAGTACTACTTCTAGTACCAAAATAAGATCATCATTGTCTTCTGATCATATTCATCACACAAAAACATCAGCAACAAGATCGTCATCATCATCATCAAAAGTGATGAATACTAAGAATTTCGACGATCTCCCTGACAGTCTATTGATTGAAATCCTTTGTCGACTTCATAACGTTAAATTCTCTTTCAATGCAAGCTTGTGTCCAATTGATAAGATGTTCTACAAGGTGTTTTACAAGGTGTTCAACAAGATATCTTTATATATATATATATATATATATATATATATATATATATATATTATATATATATGGTCAGAGTCAGTTTGTATTAGTCCCATTAGGTGACTTTGAGAATTTCCAATTGCCAAGCATTGCTTACAATAGGATGCTGTATTGGGTGGCATCGTCATTGTCATATGATGATATGGTCAGAGTCAGTTCCATTAGGTACAATTGCCAAGCATTGCTTTCAATAGGATGCTATATTGGGTGGCATCGTCATTGTCATATGATGATAGAGACCATGCTCGTTGGGTTGGATCTGTTCATGATCACCATTAGTACGAAGGAAAATAAATGTTGTTTCATTCGACTTAATGGAGAACTTGTACCTCTGCTATCTTGAGTACAGACAGAGAGTTTATGCGGATGTGCTGGGTCCCGTAGGTTAATTGTTGGGGATCTGAATGGAGAAAATGATGATGTTGGGAGGTTGGAGATCCATGGAGGACGGGGAGCTCTCAAATTAGTTTGCAACACACATATCCTCTCGACAGAAGACTGTTTCTCGCATTCCCCGCAAGAAGCTTGTGTTTAGAACTTACTAGGTGTTGATCTCAAGAGTTTTCGAAGAGGTTCCTCTAGAAGCATTGGTGTGTACATTGGCACATCTTTACGTGCACTTTTTGTGTGGAATGATGAGTGAGGGATGGTGCTATGTGGAGATAGGATATGGGAAAGGGATATCAAATATCTTACGGAATCGACAAGGATATCAATGTTATTATCATACGACATTGATTAAACCAGACGCTTTACCTACAACACCCGTTGCCTGTCTAATGTTTAAAACTGAACTTGTCCACCTCTCGTAAAAGGATAACATTCCGCTGCCCTCCTGCCTTTTCTCTGCGGATGCACTCTATGGCTACCTCTTCTTATCTTCTCAACCACGTTCAGATTAAAGGTACGATTTCATTTGTGCCCACCAAACGCTCTGTGAAACTTGGTTTGTGCTTTTCGTGTGGTACTGAGCTTTGATTTTCAGTCTCAAATTCATTGTTTTGAGTTCCGTGTTTTCAATTTGCTCTAGGATGGCCCAACTCAAGGATGAGGATTTCCAAGCTTGGTGGTAATCCCACTTTCCCTGTAAGTACCCCCACCTCCATCTGTTTTCCTCTGCAAATTTGCAGTTGGGATTGGTCCTGATACGATTTCAACCAGACTCACCAACTTTGTCTTTAGAAACACAGCCATTTCTAAATTTCTAAATGAAGAGAGTACAATTTTTACTTTTTGCTTTACTTTTTAGAGGAAAATTGAACTCGGGGGGCTCGGGGATTCAAGTGCTGTAGGCTCTTAACCAACTGATTTACAAGCCACTAGCGAAGAGATTGTATACTTGTCTGTGCTTAAGTTGTTTATTATACTTATTCCACTGAGCTCATTGTAACTTTCCAACTTTCCAGGAAAGCTATAAGACAGCCAGTAAAAGGCATCCAAAGCAAAGACTCCTAATTGCACGATGTTCCCTATGTTTGGTTGAAGATGGAGCTTCTCCAATCATTCCATTATCACCATCCTGTTCAAACATTCTCGGAATCGGCATCCCGGACGCATCACATACTGTTTCAGATTTAGTACAGCAGATGGTACTGGCAGATTTAGATCCTAGTACAGCAAAGCTCGCGATTGGGTTTCTTGGCCCTTTCTTTTCACTGTTTTCTTTTTTGTTCATCATAAGAATAGTCATGTCCTGGTACCCTAAGCTTCCAGTTGGGAAGTTCCCGTATGTTGTGGCTTATGCTCCCACAGAACCTATTCTAACGGCAACCCGGAAGGTGATTCCGCCTCTAGGTGGCGTCGATGTAACACCGGTCGTCTGGTTCGGGTTGGTTAGCTTCCTAAATGAGATACTTGTTGGTCCGCAAGGGCTACTAGTTCTCCTGTCTCAACAGGTAGGCTAATTTGTTCCTGTGGTATGTAGTGCTATGACTTAATTTTGTGCGACATAGGATTGTTTTGGAGGGAGAGGGAATACAAACTTCATTACTTATTGCAATCGATCCTTTGTATAACTACTCTTGCAATGAATACACAATAATAGTCGTCAACTCGCTGCCATTGATATTTATTGCACATCACATAAATGTTTCTAATGTAAAACTAAAAGTGAAGGCAAAGTGTACATAATATAAATCTGAGAACCAAGTTTGATTCGTGGTACGATGTTGACAAAATGGATCATACTGAGTCCACTGTCCAATTGTTGACCACATCCTATTTTTCAATTCAGAAAACTACAAACCAAAGTTTCAAGATCAGGAGGCCATGCAACCCAAGATGCAGAAAAAACCCTCATCACATAACCGTTCTGGAGTATCTGAAAATTACACCTCCCAAAACAAGAAAGCTGGCTCTACTTTAGATGTCCGCTGCAAGGAAGTTTGCTGACAACGATACCTGGAATGGATAACTGATAAACACGAGGAACAAAGAAGGTGAAGGCAAAAGGGCAGTTAATTTTGAATCCGATAAGTACCTTTTCTCCTGGTTTGAATGGAGGAAGACCCTTGAAAGGACATGTAGAGCATCGAAAAGCATCCCCTAGTCCACACTATTGTAAATTTCAATGGAAATCAATTAAAACATAGGAAACAGTGAAAATCGTTTAAAAAGCAAATCGACCAGAAACTACTACACATACACTGCCACATTGCGACTTGAAATTATCCAGATCTACAGTTGAGCCTAACTTCTCTACTTTCTGCTCTTCTTCAGCTCGCCCACAAGTGCAGTTCTTACAAGCTTTCCTTGTCTTACCAACTTCACAATCACTAGCTGCTGCACAAGCACGTTGCTCATTACATGGAGTCAACCACAGAAATACAAATACTTTACAGAATTCACAAGCAAATAATGTTTCAATCATGATGCCTTACCCAGAGGCTGGGGTTTCTTCAAGTCCTCTTCTGTTAGTAGACTGTCCTCATCAATCAGATCTGAGTCGTCATTGATCAGAACTTTCGGTAAAATTTTTGTGGTCTTTTTCAGGGCAAAAGATGAACCAATATTCCAAGAAGGCTTCTTGGCTATGACCTACGAAAAGAGAAAATACAAAATTAAAACTGAACTAACTAATTTGCATCACAAAGCATACCCAAAACAGTACAACAAAACAGTACAACAAACTGAAAGATTTTTTTAGTAGCACCCATCCTCCATTACCATTACTCCATTACAAATCTGGATATCATTTCCTTCAGTGTAAAAAAGGGAAAGACAAACGTTAAATGCTAGGGAGGAACTAGCAAAATCAGTGAAGGCATTGAGTGTTCATCTTATCGCTATCAACAAGCCCTTTTATAGTATGTTCATGTAACACATAGATACACCAGTGCAGAAGACTTGGAGGCAATTTCAAAAAAGGAGGGTAGAAGGGACTTCACAAGTAAGATCTTATTCAGATTCTGATAAGGGTCCTTGCAGCCAGCCCCAACCGGTTAGGATTAAGGCTGACATGAGTTCAATTGAGATCCATATTTTATAAACTTAAAAAGCATTGGCGAGATACAGGAAATTACAAAACTATCCCAACAGATACTGTTAGGACAGAAAGTTACCCCAAAGGACAATTCAGATGGTAAAACTGAATTCACTTCAAGAACTTGTGCTTCTAGAAAACCGGACAGTAGTAGCTTGCGTTCAATAACAGAGGTGGTCTGCAAGAAAACCCAAGTTAGATTTTCATTGCAAGCAAAATACAGCATGCCACAAGAAGAACATATATTACCTTATCTGTTTCTCCTGTAGAAGAATCAGACGTCTTATAGATTAAGATTGTTCCACCAGGCTTTAAAACTCTTGAGATCTCCCCTAACAACTTTTCGCTTGGAAATTCAGTCGATCTGCAAAGGGTAAACACTATGTCCACAGATGAAGACCCCTGAGGCAATTGACCTGTCATAAGGACCAGGGTAACTGGTCAATTTTGGGCTACAATGTCATACATAACATTACTTAAAACGACAGTTATTAAATGCATGCATATACCACGCATTGATAGCATTAACAAACACCATTGTAGCTGAGATTCCGAAAAGTGGAAAAATACTAGAGAAGGGACCACACTCAAATCACAGGAGGGAAAAAAAAAAATACTTGAAGAGGACACTTCAGTAATTATCTGAGGTTGGCACTTGTCTCCAGCACCAAGCTGCCTTAGTGCCTCAGAAACGAGACTAAGAGGGAGAACTGAATCATCTGTAAATGCTAGCACAGATCCCTGCAGAAACAAAATCAATCGATATCAGTGGCTACATCAAAATAGTTACATGAAAGTTATTAGCAACAAGAAAGATTATCCAATAAATTCATGCTCTGACACTTGATTTACACGAAAAGAACCCGAGCACCGATAAACTCGTACTAAAACATATGGACGAGCTATACTACATCTCCTCATACCATTACTCCAGCATAATCCACTCACATGAAATGTACCACCTAAATTGATTGAAACCTAATAACTTGAAAGTGACGATTATGACAACGTTTTCCAAAACCGAACGAAAAATCGTCAATTTGCACAATGCATATATGTAGCTAGCTTGAAGCCGCAGATTGCCAATTCACAGTTATTTGTATAGAGACGGAATCAAACGTCGATCATCGTAACTTCAGCTCACAAGCTACTCAATTTCTCAACCAAGAGCTAAAACATTCATCTATATAAAATAAAAATAAAAATAAAAAAGCAGATCAACAAATTCGCAATAATTGAAAAGACCCAAACGCATTGGAATGAGATCTATAAACAATTTCGGCGACAAATCGAATCTGTTACCGCGAGAAAACGAAAAAGAACGAAAATTCGAAACTTGAAAGCTAGTGAAGGAGATAGATAAAAACAGAGGTTGGACTCTCACCATGACGGCGGCGAAGGCGGTGGCGGCGACGGAGGCGGCGAAGACGGAGGGTATCGATTTGTTAGCCGACGTCTCTTTTCTCTCTCTTTCTTTTGCGTTCTGGAAAATGGTTTTTGCAAAGTGACGACTGACGACGAAGCTGCTATTTAAATGATGCACGCGATTACGCGGACACTAAAGAGGAAAAGGCGACGACGCGTGTGGGCTCGTGAGCTGGGCGCACACTTGGGCCGTGGCCGGTGCGTGGTATGTTGGTTTGGAAGGCCCCAATTAGAGGCTCACGTTTATACGGTTGCTGTGGCGTGTCAAACTTTGTATAGCCCACAATTTTAATTGGAGACAACTCTTATTTTTGACCGAAATTGTCACTTACGGCACTCGTACTTTATTTGCTTTAAAAGATAACCCTTCAAGCTTACACAATGCGTTCTTAAAAAGAAAAAAAATTCTCATGTAACGTCATTCAGTAGAGAAGCTTACTAGAAGGGAAATCAAGAATCTTTTGGTGAATGGAAAGTGAATACAAAGTGCCGGATTCTTCAATTGGAGTATGAGAATCAAGTTTCTTTTCAAGTTTTAGGAGTTCGTGGCATGATGAGCATAACGGGTTTGTAGCAAAATCATTTACCTAATTGATTTGATTTTTTAAATTAGATGATAAAGGTCAGATTCATATTCATAACTAATCAGTCACATTTCAAGTCGAAAGCTAGCTACAGATCGATAGTTTTGTAAATCAAGGTCCCACCCATTTGTTTTTGAGTGGAGGGCTTGTGAATTGGATTCTTGATTCTTAGTTGAGGTCATCTTCTTGTTCATTGATAACATGTTTGCGCCTAAAATCAACTGAACTAATAACCGTTTGATACACACACACACACCATTCTAAAGGAACTTGATAAAACTGAAAATTAATTATTACATCGCAAATGAAGGGCATACCATGTACTGATTAACAGAGAAGACTAATTTGTGCAGCACTGTGTGCGTTGTTCATATTAGTCGTGATCCGCGCTGCTTGCTTTGGTACTCTAGGAACTGGTGTTGGCCAGCATGGAATCGTAATAGGGAAGAAGGATGAAGAAGCCTCTTTACCATGAATCTTTGACCACTCTCCTGTACGAATGTTGTACTCTACAATCTCATTATCACCATCATGCTCCAGGTAGACTATATCCTCGTTACAAGGATCGTAACCTTTCAAGTATGCGGAATCAAGATTTTCATCGTTGCTCAAAAATGTTAAATTTTTCAGTTGATGGATCCTCTTTGTGTCTTCCAAACGTACTTTGACAGCTCTTGCTCCTCCAAGGATGGCTAACCTCCCAACTCCATCATTTCCTTCATTCAAATCCCATACATATAGATTACGGGATTTACCGTCGATATATTCCAACCCCTCACACATCCTCAAACATCCTGCGTACACTCCCAAGCAACTGGGTTCAAATACACTCTGTCCTCGGTCAAGTCGAATGTAATCGCATTTATAGTGATCCGAAGTAGTACTAGTAGTGGTGCTGTTGTTGATCATGAATGGATCTAGACCAATAAGAATGGTACCAAGTAGTGAGGACCTCTGCAAATACAACATCCCATTGTAAGCAAAGCATTGATCAAGGTCCATAGACCCATAATAACACCTATGGTCGACAGATGGGGTTGATACAATTGACTCCGTCCATGCTCCGGTCTCAAATGAAAAGATCTCCGCTTTGAATTTGGTGAAAAATCTTTCATCAGGACGAGGAGGAACAATTATTCTCACAACTCTACACTTATATGCATCGTTCACTTTGATGGTATGTCCTTCCTCATTGTTTGTCTTACAACTATAGTATGGAAGATCGCATATGAACCCCACTGCTACGAACTCGTACACTTGAGGGGGAGGAGGAAGAGATTCCCATTGGGATGTATATGGATTGCAGATGTAGTAATCACGTTGATCAAACTCGGTTGCACAACACAGAACCAAGTCATTGTAAGTAGCTAAAACAATTGGCTTTTGTTCCAAACCCAATTTATTAAACAATGGAGCTAGAAGCTTGGCAGAGGACGGAATTCTATTGAGTATTTCCTCCCCTTTGCTAGTAATCAGAGTACCTTGTACTTGTGTTTGCTTATGACGATCAATTTGAACACTCACAAAGCGGCTAATGAAATATGGATCCGAGATGAGAGTGCACCACCGATTGGACACACACTTGCATTGAGAAGCGAACTTGGGGCTAGGAAGTCGACAAAGGACTTCAACCAACAAATTGTCAGGGAGACTGTCCAGATTGGTCACTTTTGATGATAATGATGGCAATGATGATCTTGCTGCTGCTGCTTCTGAATTAGATGAATCTGATGATGGCCGTGTTCTTTTTGAGCGGTCATCATCAATGTTTTCATCAGATGAGGACTCCGTCGACATGTATCTTCTTTTGATACCAGTAGTAGTACTATTATCATCTCGACCTTCCATGTTTTGATCTCTTTCCTCTCGTTTGCTCGCTATTTATTTGGTATGCCCTTCCTAAACCCTAATCGATAATATTGCAGAATGAGAAGTATGAGGCGGCCACACGGCTGGTTTTATACTGTTCCAAATACAAACCTAGTGTGGATAGGTAACAATAGTGAACTAGGAATCCCAATACAAGAGAGCATGAATTAACGAAGTTATATATATTGACTTTTTGTACACTTCTGGAAGGTTGAGATGAAACCCCCTTTTGTTCGGCTTCAATTCCTTCTATCGGAAAACGGGGGAAGAGTTGAGTCCAGACATGTGAAAAATCATGCAAACTGTGTACAGTGACAGTCTACCTAGCTACAGAGAAACATCATGCAATTTGTTCTTCGTGAATGCTAAGATGCCATGGAATCACACACATACGACTACTGGAAGAAAGAGAAGAAAGGCACAATGGGACTAAACTTGACGTCAACTCCAAGTCATTATTAAAACTTCAAGGTTTCTTAACTCAAAATCAAAACACTCGAATCATAATAAGCTACAACCACAGCATTAGTGAAGCTTGGGAACTAAACGAAACTACCAAGAAGACTAGAAATCAAGGGCTGCAAAGCAAGAAATCCTAACAGAATCAGCAACATTATAATCAGAATCAGTACTCTACTGGCTCATTCATCAGCCTCGGCATAAGGAGTCTCAAGGATGGCTTGCTCGGCTTCCTGCACCTCTTTCTCGGTCTTCCTTCCCTTCTTGGACTTGTAGTACACGCTCATGAAAGTTCCAACAGCACCATACTTCCTTCTGCAGTGCTCGTAATGCCCCGCATCAAACATCCTCCAGAAGTTCTTCTCGTTCAGCTCAGACACAGCATATTGTGGCTGGAACCCGTGATTCTCAATAAGCCAACTTTCCAACCTGCGTACCGCCTCTGCACCATCAAAAACCTCACCCCTCAAGACAGGGCCTGGTGCATAGTACACCCCAACATCTGTGTACATCTGAGAGTAATGTGTGTCTCCCTGTCTGTGTTGGTGCTCAAAGCCTGGTTCGGGATAAATCATTGTCTTGATGGGAGTCTTGTACATTCTGTGAGGACAGAGCCAAATTGGGTACACCTGTAGAATCAAAAAAGAACACGATCAACAAGATGGATTAAACCTGCACAGGTTACACTTTACTTTGGTCGTATCAAAATGGACTAATGAGTCGAAATTTAGTTAAAGAAATATGCATTACCTCCATTTCGCGGTGTACCCATTCCAAAGCATTTCCAACCTTGTAAAGAGGAACAAGCATGTCTTGAATGACGTGATTGTCATGATAATAGTTTCTAATCGCTTCACCTTGAGTAGCCTTGAGCAGAGAAATCTTGGGAGGCATCATCCAGCCCAAAAGGAACCTGAACCACCACTGATCGGCAAATGGAAGGATCAGCTTCCCCTCCCAATAAATACTCCGAGTGTGCCTGTGGTAATAGTCCCTTGTTGGGATATATTCTGTAAACTCCCCTTTCTTTAGTGCTGTCTGCGCGTACTGGTAGAACCAGGGTTTGAACCACCAACCAACACTATTAATCACATTGCCCTTCTGCTTGGCCTCTTCTGTTGAAGCATATCTCCCAGTCATGCACACAGCTTCCGTTGGTGTATAAATCATGGTTTCAACAAAGTCTGGAACCTTCGCAGGGTTGTCCTGATCTCCATCTCTGGGAGCGAAAGAATCACTATATGCCTGTGCAATCTCTTGAAGATTCCCCACTACAGGTTTGTATGTCAACTTCATGTATTCCTTTACGGTTATGAGCTTGATCTCGGCAGAGACAAGAAGCCCCAATGTTCCCTGAGACCAAGGAATAGCATAGAAAAGATCAGAGTACTCATTATCCCTGGTAGCTCTGACAACACGGCCATCTGCAAGAACAATCTCATAAGCCACAACAGTATCAGAGAACAACCCATAGATGTGGGAGCTTCCTTCAATCCCATAGCCGTTAATGAGGCCACCAACAGTAAGATCATCAAACTCGGCAACCACAGCAAGGGCAAGGTTCATAGGAACCGTTACTCTAGTAATCTGCCCCATGTTGACTAAGGGCTCAACTTTTGCAATCATTCTCTCTTGATCAATTTCAAGGATATTTCGGAAAGCGGACAAATCCACCTCGAAATGACGAGCACGCTTGTAATCAACATTCCTCATTCCAACAGCTATATAGGGTTTTCTTGCTGTGCACACAAGACCGTCCTTTGATGGATTCCTTTCTTTGAGGCGTTTTACAACCTTCTTGACATTTTCTTCATGTTCCTTTTGGCGCCTCTGGAAGGACTTTGACTCGGATCTAATATCCCCAAGGTATGTGAGAAAGTAAATAGTGAAGGAGATGGGAAGAACAATGAAGATAACAACAATCCATCGGAATTGAACAAGAAAGTCCACTACTGCTGTCTTCCTCTTTGGACGCAGTGGGACTTCAAGATCTGACATTTTGGGGAGTGCAGATGTCTATTCTGCAGTATGACACAAATGTTAGTTAACAAACACTATATAAAAACTTTAACCCTTACAAAATAAACTAATCAGGAACAACAAATCAACAATGTTACGGGGACCAGGAAAAAGTAAAGTGTCCAGCAAAGCACAGTGCAAAACAGAGTCTAGAACTCCACCTAATATGGTATAGACTCCTTATAAATACATGCAAGGTCCGTTAACATCCTACTGTGGGGCAACACTACACATTCTCACACCATGAGTTAATATAAAATCTTTAACAGAGTAGAAATGCTAATGCATAGTTAGGCTCTCAATACCAGACAACTTCATGCATCAGATTGTTCTGTGCACCAATGATCATATAAACTCAACGTATTACCCTCATGATTTGCAACAAAGCCCAATTTCGATAATGGGCAATGGCAACTACATCAGAGGCTACACTATCATACGAACAAGCATATGAAGGAAAAAGAGAAGTGACAAATTAACAACAAAAGTACGACAAAGGTTTTCAGCAAAAATATTTCCTTCTTAACTGAAAAAGGAAGGGCAATTGAACTAGGCATGACATTTCATGGATCCAGAAGTGTAATACATGACAAATCTCCACCAAATGTGACACAAGCAACTGACAAGGACGTAACAACAAATTATCTACTGCACATTTAATCCTAATCATGAAAACGATACAAATTACATATAATGAGGTGTTCAACCTACAAGCTAACAGTGCATGCAGACAGCCTAAACATCTCACTTACACAAAAAGGCACATCTCTATGAGTGTCCTCCTACAAATTAACACACATTCAAGAAATACATTCCAACAAAGCTGTAAAAAAATATGCTTACGGGTAGCGACATATATATTATTTCGTTTGTTAGGTAACCATTAGTGATCCTAGGCATGCATTTAGAGAAAACAACTAGCATCGGATATTCTTTCAAATGCAAGCACAGCAAATACAGTGGACAAGACTAATGTGCATCAGATCGGGTGAAAATCAACGACGTAACAATACGTTCACGTGTAGTTCCTGTCGAAACAAATGGATTCTTTTTGCTTTGGACTGACAAGAAGATGTATTTGCCAAACACAATAACGAATTTCGTAACTTTTAATATCACCAGAAACACCCTTCAAATTTAATTAGATAGAAACTTAAAAACATTATCCAACTTCCAGGAGATCCTTAAAACATTCCAGTACTTTCTCAACAATTGGTAGCCATGAAAACTACGCAAGAGCCCAAAGATAACTTCTTTTCAGGGGGAAACAAACATGAAATCAGAATTAATATCCAGGGACAAATATATAATTTCTATAAGACTAAAAGAAAGACACTTTCTATTTATTTATCAAAATATGAGCATCTCAGAAAATCAAGATCTATTCTTTTCTACAAACTTTCAACGCAAAATGCAACCCCACTTTCTCAGCAACCGAACAAAGCCACAACAGGGAAAGAAGAAAAACCCAACAACTGAAAACTTTCAAAAAACCCATTTTCCGTCATTTTCGCAGGCCCCAAACAGATCCCAGTAGAAAAGGAAATGCAACAGTCTCCGACAACCTCAAAAGGCAACAAACTTTCACAAACAGTGGCATAAATTGAAACAGCAGTCCGAGAAAAGCTGTCAAACAGCTGAAATCTAGCACAAAATCAAAAGCTCGAAAGGAGAGAGAGAGAGAGGGAGAGAATTGTACCCTGAAGCAGAGGAGCTGACGGCAAGATCGGAACCGTAGAGGAACCGACTTTAAAGGGAAAGCACCAAAGCCAAGAGGAGTTTCTAGTGACAGTGAGAGTGAGATTGCCAGGTTCAGTGTGTATTTATTTTGAATTTTTTGTAGTAAATAAGAATAATTTGCAAGACCGGTCCCCACAATTTACCGCTAGTCCCAATTTAGTCTTCTATTGTTCTCGAACACTCTCTTTCTCTATTATCATATAATGAAATTAATAATGGTCCAATACCTTATCTTTTCACATTTGAATTTGATTTCTTTCTAATTTATGTCATAGGTACTTTTTAATGACCTAAATGCTTATTCATCAAATTGCATTTCTCGCCAGCTCATTCATCCTAAATGCTTCTTACATATACAACCGCTAGTCCCAATTTAGTCCTTTTCGAATTCTATTGTTCTCGAACACTCTATTATCATATATGGAATTAATGACTGGTCCAATACCTTATATTTTCACACTTGGATTTGATTTTCTTTTTAATTTATGTTATAGGTACTTTTTAATGACCTAAATGCTTATTCATCAAATTGCATTTCTCGCCAGCTCATTTATCCATCCTAAATGCTTTTTACATATACAACAACATTTCCAATTGGCTTAGAAGCATTTCCAAATAACCGCCGAGTGATCTAGGAGTTGAAAGTAATCTCATAAGTTTATTTCACCGCTAAAGATGGTGAAAAATGTGAGATAGTACTGCGAGGCATTACGGGGTCAAGAACAAAGAAAACTAAAAAGAACTAACAAGAGTAAACTGCAATTCGGTAAGGAGTGTAAGGACCATTGGTGAACACTATGCTTAAAATGTGCATAAAGGACAAGGCAACAATTGAAGAGCCCCGCAGAGATCCAATCAAACAATTTTCCCACCCACCAAACCAATAAGATTCGCTGGCAGTCACGTTTTGGTCGCAGCCCACCACCATGTGCGATGCATGGTCCTCTCATTTTTCTATTATTTCCTCTCGGACAGTGCCCTGCCTTAACCGCGATTGATCAAGATGGTTATCAAATAAGAATTATTTATTATCTGAAAGACTGAAAGAAATCGAATAGGAATTGTTTGATGATGCAATGATCTTCTGAATCCGGGATCTTTTTAATATCGTAATGAATAATGATGGGTTATTTAGTGGTATTTTTGTAATCAGTAGTGAGGTTAACAATGCTTTGACATGTGACTAAGATGTTGGAGAACGTGTTTAAAGAAACGTTTAAAACAACACGGACACTTTTGAAAATGGGCCCTCGTGATCCGTGTGATTCGTGATCATCATCATCCCACCCTTTCTATCAGGTGTACGTTGATGCTCTTCATTTTCTATATTTTTATTTATTTATTTCTATATATGTGTTTCTTCATACAACACACACATTAACTACCTTGCTTATAGTTGACCCAAAAAAAAAAAATTAAAAAAAAAACCTACCTTGCTTAAATATCAGCTTTTGCGCATTGTTCACTCCACTTAGTTGCAAAGAGAATCTTTCCAGGAACATGAAGATACTTGATCTCATCTCATCACTAATAAGATAAGGAAAAGTATTATTGCATTTTATCCACTTGTGGTATAATTTTTATTCTCATTTCCACATTTGTTTTATCATGGAAAATTATCAAATTATACCTTTAACAAACTAAGAAGTAGCTTCAAAAGAAAGTTAATCACAGAACCCGAGTAATTTGTTACCCTCTTGCACTAATCGTCCTGCAGTCCTCTACTGTAGATGTGGTCCAAGTCTTTGCAATACCACGGTATAGGGGGGGCGTACTTTCCCTATACTTCAATCCCAACCACACTTTTGCATCCAAGAGGCATAAAAAGAAAAGCGATCTAAATGGTTAAAACACTAAAAACAGATGACTACCTCCCTCTTGTCAGTGTCAGCACTCAAGAACTTACAAACAAACCCAACCCATCTGAAGCATCTGAAAGTACAAAACTCTTGGCATGAAATCTGAATCCATTTCCATTATTCAGTGTTTAAGCTAGGGCCATTGTACGTATCTAACATCGAAAGATTAGGGAATAATACATAACGCAGTGGTTCGTCTGGTTGCTTTTCAGTTCAAAACAACATCAGAAATGTGTCGCCCTACTATAGAACTTCAAAAAGGTTGAAAGGCTAGGTGTATATGACAAGTTAGTAAAGAAAGGTGATCACACTTGCTGCTGTGGGCCGCTTAAGGGATCAGAATCCGAAAAGAATGAGAGCAAAAATTGCCGCCAACTATATTTCCTCTGTGATAATCACAAATTTACAGTATGTAGAGTAGCCGCCGGAGATGTATTCACTTGGTAAGTCCCCCTTTCGAGTTACCAGAAACTATTGCCCACCGGCCATGGAGTTCTTCTAGAAATCCAAGCTCAAGAAGGGACTTGTCGGAATAGTAAGCTGACATGGGCTATAAATTTCGAGGAATTACTACGGAGCTGTGACGAGGGATTTCCAGTATTAGGCGATCAAAACCAAAAATTGAGATGAAGTTCTCCTCAAGTTCCTTTGCTGCTGTCTCAAGGATTGAAAATACTTGAACCGCCAATGTTGAGAGCAATTAGTACGGATATGCCAGAAATTAAGGCTAGCCATAGCAATGCTGTTGCTGCAATTCACAAGATTAGTTGATCAGGGGATGACAGCAACAAAAAATCTACAATACACTACAAAATTACATATTGAGGTAACCATTCACGTGAGAAGGAAATACCTTGCGAACTTTCAGAAGAATTATTGGAATTTGAAGGCATAGATTCTGCATCAACACCACTTCGCGATCTTGAGACTTTTGACCTTGAAACTGTGTTATCATCCAAAATTTTGCTGTTTCCAGTTTCGGATGCCACTATCCCTTGAAATTCTTCACTGACAATTAAAGCAGCTAAAACATCCATGAAGGACTCTTTGTCTGTTCCATTTTCAGACTCTACTTTATCCTTTTCATAAGCATTTGACTGATCAGAATCAGACAACTCGTCATCTGAATCTAAAGCGTCTATATCCACATTATCTAGGAGAGTTTTGTCATCCTCTTCATCCTCAACATATGCTTTATAGGTCAATCGAAGCAGAATTTCACCAGAAGACCCCTTCTTAAACAGGCCCCAACCTCCTTGCAGTACCACAATCCTATCTGTTGGTACAGTGTCTTGAAGAGATCCCAGATCAACCTACAAATGAGAAATTCCTTAAAAGCTATTCTAATATGGGAAAACAGGAAGTTAATTGGGCCAATACTCCAGTGAAGGCAGTCAATTCACCACTAGTTATCATGTGCTATCAGTTACATAGCACAAAATTTTAGAGCCACTCAACAAACAGGGTTCAAGTGAATCTGAAAGTCAAACCTAGTCATTGAAGGATTAGCGGAAACAGAACTGCTATATAATGGCACCACCAGGTGGATAATACTCGAACAGTATAATAATCAGATTCATCTTATCAATCTTCTATCCATTATATAATTCCATCACTTAAGAGTTGACATGAGAAACTATTCAAAGACTATAGCTAGATCTCATTCTAGATCGAACTGGCTAAGTCTTAACCCTCAGACCCGTTTCCCCAGTCTAATGATTGCCTTATGTCTTAATCAAGTATTGGTTCTGGTAGTACAAACAGTGCAGGTAACTATCCCATAATGTATACTATGTAGTCATGCCAATCCTGTCAATCATGAAGACAATTCCAATTTCTGTCTGGATCAGAAACATTACCTCTCCTGTACCAATAGTTAAGTCAGTGAAGCCAAGAGAATCTTTGACTTGGATATACAACTTTTGTTTTCTTGGGTTCGCTACAAGCATATTAAAATCCTGCCAAAACATACAAATGCATGAGTACACATACAAGTTTTTGCAATACAGTAGATGAAGCATTATGTGATGAAGGAAGTTATACCTGATTCCAGATCGGCTCACCAGGAGGTCCAATAACAGTAGTTTGGCTGTTCTTTTTACTGCGTATAATTTGATCTCCCAGGCTTAGAGTAACAAAGGGATCTGTTTTTCCTGAAAATTAGATAAAAAAAGGTTATGAGGCCTGAAGAAAATAATATATGGAGAAGTGAACACTCAGAAGAATAAAAAGAGTTCAACCAAGGAGATTATGAAATCCATTTTTTATAATTGGTTTGTGACAAATTGAATATCATAATCCCCAGCTCAAATCAAACTCACTAATTCAAAGCATAATCAATTCCATTGTGCTGCAGCATTACATTAAAAGACATTCCTTACCATAGAAAAAGTAGGAAAGCTTCCGAGCATCTACAAGGGTCACTGATAACTCTCCAACAAAATCCTTGTTTCCTTCTTGTATGTCCCCTGACTTGAAATCATTTCCTACAGGGCCCACTGCTTTTACTTTCTGGAAATCCAAGACTATCTTTTTTGGGCGTACAAATAATCTAGGTAGATCCTCAGTGAGAAGTTTTTTCAGAAACCTACAAGTTAAAATACAGGGATCAACACCAAGAGAAAACAAAGAAATATAATGGGTATCCATATAGTTGGACAGTTGGACTATTAACTTGGTATTCACCATTAACTCTAAAGTATCCATAAGGGCTCAGACTAATGAAATTCACTTACATTGACAGAACAGGAATTGCTGAGATTGCCCAATCCATGCACAAAAAGAAGAGAGAAGGAGACAATTATCAGTATCTTCAACATAAGATGATTGAACCTTAAGAAGAACAGAATGCAATGTACATTAAATAAAACAAATCTTCAACATAAGATGATTTAGCCGTGATGGTACGATCAGAAGTGAGGAAACTGGAGTTCCTTAACATTTGATTGTCAGCTTTGCCTGAACCTAAGGATAATCTAGATAGATCGACGTCTTCTAAGTCGTAACTGGTTCATACCAATGGTTTAACACATAAATGTTTCCTCTCTATTTTCCCTTACTGCATGTTGTTTGAAAACATTATAAATTTATTGGCTATACTTGATGTCACAATCACCCATCAAGCAAACAACACAAGGGATCATCAGTATTCACCCTTTTTCTATCCTTACTACAAAAATAGTGCCACACTATCTTACAAAATGGAAATATAGTCATGAAGATACGACATACCCATCACATTGAACAACCGGAACGGTGACAGTTCAAACTTGATCTTGGGAAGCGAAGCAAAAGCCCATGAAACAGCACCGACCCAAGGCTCTGTCGGTATCAATCGCAATTTGACCCAAAGTTCACCATCAATATCAAAATCACGAACACCAACTGGCACGTAAATGGGAATAATGCTAAACTTCAGTGAGAGCATTAACAGCATGCGAGCACCACCAGTATAACGTAGTCCTATTTGGTACCTAAATGAAATAAAGGGGTACAGAGTCAGTTCAAGGAACTAATGAGTTAGCTCAGAAAGTTATTACAAAGACAAACTTCCTGATCACCCAAGTAATTTGACAACAACATGCCAACCATTTCCATAATGCTCTAGCCGCCACTTCAGCTAGCCTAATCACAATGTTCTCTTAACAGTCAATACTACTTATTGTTTTCAAAATCATTCCATTCTGGTAGCATCCAATGTGAAATTTCACATAGATAGAAGACACTCCCTTAAGACAAAAGGTCACAGCTTGATCCATTCAGTCACTACTTGCACTACTTAGAACACTACATAATCAGTTGCTCTTCGCATTACCACACTAAAATGCACATCATTGTGAAATAAGCAACCAACAAAACAAGCAAAACACAACTGAATTCAGTAAACACAAAACAAGCAAAACACAAGATCATTTCCGAAAACGCTTAAACTCACTGCAGATCATTGACGCGGCGAGACGTCTTTCGCTCCACATTCCTCACAGACAAAGGTTCATCTCCAAGAGAAAACTGCTTGATCTCCACCCTCTCAACATAGTCAGGCTTCTTCAAATTATCAATCACGGGCTGAAGCAGCCCAATGAGCCAATTCTCAAGCCCACCTCTGTAAACTTTCCACAGCTTCCCCAGCACCATGTTCACCCATTCCACACTCTCCTTCCTCTGCAAGTCCTCCTCCAGAAACAGCGAGAAGCTCGTCGGCACCTGCGGCCACGCCCTCCGGCCACCATCGCCGGCCGCCGCATTGCTTTTCTTCCTCGAAGTCCACAGCTTGTCAAACACGACCCCTACAAAGAAGAAGAACACGAACAACCCTACAATGTTTCGGTTAATCGGCGGCGACGGAATCGGGTGGATGACTCCCAGCTGGGTCCGGAGCTTGTCGACGAACGGGTCTTCTCGGAAGTCGGTGAAATTGTTACCGCCGCGCAACTGAGCCGGCGGCAAATCGTCGGAAAACTCGCCGCCGGCGTCCAGTTCGGTCGATAATCGCTTCATGACCAAACGGGTCTTCTCGACGTTCAAGGGCGGACCCGGCCCGTTCGGCGACACCGCGCAGGCGGCAAAGCCCCATTTTCTCCTGAGATTTTGGCGCGAGAAATTGGCGGTTAGTAGCCGTCTTCTAGAAGTGGAAGAGAAGAAGCTCCGGGGTTTTCTCGGGCGGACGAGAGTGCCGCAGGGGCAGTGAGGCTGCGAGAAATCGAAGCTCGCGGAGTTGGATTGGAAAATCATTAATTAGCGGCGGAGATGAGCTCGGGGCGCCAAATTGGGATTCGGGCACATGAAATTGCATTGGTAAACATAGAATTCCAACCGAAAGAAATTGAAAACTTGTTATAGTGGAACTTTGACAAGGGCTAGCAGAAACGTAGCCTGGAGAGTTGAGGCCAGGTGAATTAGGGAGAAGGTGAAATTTGCAGCAAATGAGGAAACAACAGATGCAGGAGAGTTTTCGGGTTTGAAGAGGGAAGAAAGCGAACGTTGTGTGTTGTGGGTTTTCGGTGCTTGCGTTGCGTGGGGAAATTCAAGGCCTCAAAATGAGGAAGACGTGGATAATATAGTCTTTCATTTTTGGTGCGCTTGTTTTCGAATTCTTCATGTTTTTGTTTTGTGGGAAATTGGAATAACCTCACGTGGGACGGACGACGGACGACGCGCTTTCTTCCCCAGTCAACTTTTTCTTTTTCTTTCCAATTGAATGCCCGGAATTCCACTTTACATAATTTTCCATTCAAATTCCATCCTTTGACTTTTATCTTTTTTTTTTTTCTTTTTTTTTTGGAACAATAATCCTTTGACTTTTATCCGTACAACAAAGTGTTGGAAGCTGGGGATGATCAAATTTCATGTCCATTTTTTAAATTCAGGTTAATTCCGGCCCAAAAGAGCTGTGCGGGAGACAATTTTTGTGGGCTGCTATGTATATTCATCTTTTTTCTTTGGACTCCTAGTTACTTTGTACGCCCATTTCATTTTTTTGAAACGACTTTGGACACCCAAATTTGATTCAAAATTTTCACTTATACCCTTTATTTTGTTTAGTATACAAATTTTTGAACACCCTTTAATTTTTCTTTGGACACCCAAAATTAGAATGTACTAAACTCATCTCTCCCTATCTGATTAAACCTTCGGATTCACCAAAAATTCAAGGTCTGATACTTAAGCCATGAATGCCGAGATTGACGATGCATCTGGAATGTTGGGAATTTTATCGGTTTCATCTTTCCCTCCGAGTGATCCATCTTCAGACTTGGAGTTATTTATATATCTATAATCTATGTATGTCCCATCCTCATGTGTCAGTGCTATGAAACAAAGAAACATGTGTTAGTGCTAGGAACAAATACACGTAAAATTGAAAACCTTAAAGTACGAATCTAGATTATCCTACTTTGATTGGCAGGTCACAAGCGTGCCAGCAAAATAAGCAACAGTAAATTTCTTTTAGAGCAGAGGGGCTTTGAGATCGACAGTGAATAATTGCAGGATTCTCATTGCTTTTTCCTCTTCAGTGCAGCAGTTTATAAATACTTTGTGCAAGGTTGCACTGATCATTCAATTTAGTATCTGACCATTCAATTTAGCATCAGGATGGACGACACCGACAACCAAAAAAAACTTTGTTCAACTTCATCTGTTATGCGCAATTCAATACCCACAAAAAAAAAAATTTGATACAACCAATGAAAATTCTCACCTTTTCTTCTTCGAATTCATCTTCTTTCATAAAAAATCAGAGATTGTATGAAATTTAGGGTTTAGAAACTATAATGCAAGATGTTCGGTTTTTTTTTTTTTTAAAAAAACCTAAATGGGTGTCCATAACTTTTATAGGGTGTACAAAGAAATTAAGTACTTATATGTAATTTCACATAAGGATATAAATGTAATTACATGTTGGAAAAAAAAATTCAGGGTGTCCAAAGAAGAAAGATGGGTGTACATAGCAGTCCTCCAATTTTTTTGGGGATTGGGCTCAAAAAGTCATAAAAAGTATTACCAAAAAATTTACTTCACTTTTTCTCTTACCAAAAAATTATAATCTTATCATTTAGTCCCAACAGCGCGCAGATGCCTTGATTCAACCACGGGTGTGTGCAAAACACGCCTCAACTGGTCCTACAATTTTCACAATAGTTCCTGTAAATTTCACAACAATTTCTGCAAATTTCACAACTGCTCCTGCATTTTTCATAATTGTTCCTGCCAGAATACTTTATATAATTTTGCAAGAACACTTGACACTTTTTTGCAGAAACACTTGATGATTTTGAAGGAACACTTGTCATTTTTGCAGGAACATTTGATGATTTTGAAGGAACACGTGTCATTTTTCCAGGAGTGCTTGATGATTTTGAAGAAACACTTAACCCAAATTATAAACTTCCTTTTGGCAAAAAAAAAAAAAATATAAACTTCCTTAGTCTTCTGCTAATAATTCACCAAATTAACAATCTTTAAGTCAATTTCACAACCATCACATTCTTAAAACCCATTCAATTTAGGCCCAGTTTGGCATTGCTGTGCTTTCGTGAAATCACTTTCGCGAAATTACTTTTGGGAAAGCAACTTTCGGGATAATCAGTTTGGCGTTTGGTAAACATTCTGTCAAAACTGCTTTGGATGATCCAAAGCAGTTTTAGGCGTTTGGTAAATATTTTTAGGAAAGTGCTGTGAGATGTAAATAATGACCAAAATAGATATGTTATTGAATAACTATTTTAATGAACTATTTACACAATAGCATATCATATATATCCATCAATTTGCACAAAAAATTAACACAAAATTAATACTTCTCCAATAAAATTTTATTAAATTCTTATGTAGATATTTGAAATAATATAAATTTGTATGTATATCTTTATTGTTATGATATTGGTCTAGAATCAAATAGAAATTTGTTATAATATAAGCTTTTATGTAGATATAGTTCTAATATTAGTACAGAACAAAAAAAAGTAGAACAAAACCAAAAAAAATTAATACAGAACCAAAAAAAAAAATTTCATCGTCTTTCTCCTCTCTACACTGAACCCGCCGCTCCAAACACCACTCCACCTCGCCACTGAGCAAGAATCGGCGAGCAAGAATCGGCGGCAAGGCAACGGGTTTGGTTCGGCAAGGTTTTGGCTTCGGGGCTTTTGGATTCGGCGACGGGGCTTCTGGGTTCGGCAAAGGTTGGGCGTTCGGCTAGCAAGAATCGGCGATGGCAGCTTCTTGGTTCGGTGAGGGTTCTGGGTTCAGCTACCGTTTTGATGGCATTTCAAGAAAATTGAAATGTTAAGGAAGGGCATAATAGGAAGAAAAAAAATTCATTAAAAATTTTGGTAATTCCCAGCGTGTCCCAAATGAAAGCTGCTTTCGAAAGCTACCCCTGACCTGCTTTCGATAATCTGCTTTCGCGAAAGCAGCTTTGGCCCGAAAGTACTTTCGTTTGCGTTTACCAAACGCTTTTTTTGGCCGAAAACTTTCGCGAAAGTACTTTCGGGCCATAAGTACTTTCGCGAAAGCAATGCCAAACTGGGCCTTAGATCAGACAAGACTCAAATCTAAACTATCAAGATCACATTTCCAAACAACATATAACGCCGAAATCCAGAATTGAAATCACAAAACACATAACTCAACTCATCTTCAAGCACTATAAACCAAGAATTCATCAAATTATTTCAATCCAAAACAAAAAAAAAAACTAGAAACACAAAACAAAAAAAAAAAAAACAGAAACACCAATCAAACAAAAACATCAAGAATCAAGAATGACAACCTCGACGAGCTCGTCCTCATCGACATCGGCGATGATCTTGGTGCGAGGGAGGAAGGCGGCAGCGTGCTGGAGGTTGAGTATGGCGTTCCTGATATTGGGGGGGGGGAGTGGTGTTTGAGATGTGGTGTGAAGTGTGCTAATTGGGTGCGAAGAATATGTAGGTGGGGCGTGTTATTTAGGTAGAGTAAACAAGCCAATTAAATTTGTCATTTGTAAGGCTGTAAATTGGCTCGAGCTGCTCGGGCTCGGCTCGTTTTCGGCTCGCTCAAGCTTGCTCGTTATAGAAATGGCTGAGCTTGAGCTTATTTTTAGGCTCATTTAAAAAGTGAGCTGAGCTTGAGCTTTGGCGTGCTCGGCTCATAAAGCTCATGATTAGCTCGTATATTTATGAGCCAGCTCAAGCTCGGCTCACTCGGCTCGTTCATTAAAGCTCGGCTCGGCTCGTAATTTAATACATATAAATTAATAGTAATTTTTTTTTGATCAAATAGAATGCAGTTTTATTGAGTCGCAGTTTGGCATCACGCCAAACAAAGGAGTACATGGTTGAGAAATACAATGAAAACCGGGGCCTCGTTAAAAACCTCGCAGTGTACGAGGAAAAGAGTGCCCAATACTCCTAGTCAAATATGAAGCATTCAATGACAAGTAAACAGTAGTATATCTCCTAACCCAAAACCCGCCCCTTTTCCCTACGGCAATGCCATCAGGAAATGAGAACGAGAACCTAGTCGACCTCAATTAATAGTATTATTTGTTAGTAAGTAGATTAATCTTTCAATATTATAATTATTAAATTAAAATAAGAGTCCAACTATCAAACAACCTTTTGTATTTTATATTTTATATTTATGTTAGAACTATGATTTTTGTTTTCTTTATTTTGAACAAAGGCGTAAAGGCCTAGCCTCCAATTGGTTTCCAATTCTTAAGATTTGTTATGTGAAGTTTAATTTTCATTGTAATTTGTACTTATTTTCAATTTTTCAATTGTTTATATTATTGTTTTCACAAATGAGCCCAACGAGCCGAGCCGAGGGCTCGATTAAAAGCTCGGCTCGTTTGAGCTCGCATCGTAAATGAGCCGAGCCGAGCTAAGCTCGAGCTCGTAATTTCTTATAGAGCCGAACTTGAGCTTTCATCCATGAAGTTTATGCGAACTTGAGCCGAGCTTGAGCTTTAGAAATTTTGTGCGAGCCGAGCTTGAGCACCTTGGTGCTCAGCTCAGCTCGGCTCATTTACACACCTAGTCATTTGTCATTTAAGACTAAATGGTGAAGACTAGATTGTCGAGTTGTTTGGATATTAAGATCTAAATGGTAATAATTTCTATTTTTTAAGTAATAAAGATACTCCTTTTATATATATATATATATATATATATATATATATATATATATATATATATATATATTCCAACCTAATACTCTTTCACCGTTCCAAGTTCACATTACATTCTAGTACATAAAGAATAAGATTGGAAAAATGAATGATGTTTCCTTAAGCACTTGGGAATAAAAATAAATTGTGAATCTCGCTACAAATTTGGGAATCATTCTCCTTTCAAAAAAAAAAATTGATACCCAAGTCCTCCTTCTGAATGCCGAGCCTCTGCATTACCTTATCCATGCATTTCCCGCATTTGGCCAATCTCAACCATTCTCTTAATTCAACCATTACAAGCATGACAACTCACCATTCAATAATCCTAATTTTCTTTTATTAATTTTCCCTCATTTTCTTACTATTCTGTTAACTAGCCGTCAATTTTAATTAGGGGTTAGTCTTTACGTTTTTCATTGTTTACCTCATCGGCATGCTGTTGTGCTTTGGTCTCCATCTTCTTGTTCGGCGTTCTTTATTCCTATTCATTTATCATGGTGTGCTTTGGTCTCCATCTCGCTTTGATCAACCAAGTGAAGAGTTTTTTGATCCAACAAGGTAAAGAAGCATTTTTTTTTTCATACGAGTTTTTCATGCGGCAGTGAAGATGAACTTCATCATTCTAATCAGCGACTCTTGTCATTTTGCATTTTCACTCATATATGTCCCCGTTGTGGCAAATTAAAGCAATGAATAAAGTTTCACTTTTCCTGAGCCTTTTTTTTTTGCTAGGGTCAATGACCCCTAAATCCAACACCATATTCATCAATGGGAGTTTTTAGAAAGGGTATACCACAAAGTTACACCCGATTCATCAACGAAGTTCTTTGAAGTTCTTACATACTGCAGTTAATAGTGATGACAATCTAGACCTTAGCATAATGCAAACATCAGAATGAACCTTAAGAAATTTCACTGCTTAAATAAGAAATAGTCAATGTTTTCCTTAAGAAAATATTTTCAATTTCTAGCAGAGCATATTTTGAACCCACTATAGTTGTGTTTAAATGGGTAAGTTAATTAATAAATCATCAAATTTAGTATGATTCTTTAGAATGGTTTTACTTATGAGAAGTCCTTTGCTTTTCTCTTCAATTATTTCAGTTGTCTAATTTGATTTAGTGTTCTTTGTACAAGATGAAGCAGCTCCTGCTATAGCCATTTATTCAAAGTAGTTACCTCAGCAAATTAAATCCATTTATTACATGCACATGCAAAATCATGCATGCCTATTGGGAAGTTCTTCTGGCCAACATCAATCTTAACTCCTTAAAAACAGATCCTAGCATTGATTTGTGTCCTTAAAGTATGCAGGAACATGTATGTATCATAACTGATCCTCTAGTTTTAAAGTATAGGGGTTAACCTCTCGAAGTCCATCACAGTGTCAACATACTTCACCAGTAGGGGTTTCAGAGAGCGATCGTCATCCCTATTGCATTATTAGAAGCCAATAAAAAGTAATGGTAATTGTTACGACAAATTTAGACTTGCAGATGAGGTGGCCCTTCACCCACTCCACACTCCCCTTCGTCAAGCACCAAAAAGATGTACACTTCTCAGTGATGAATACATCTACTTAGTATATGATATTAAACTTCAAATGCCTATGGTTTCATCGTATCTAGTCAAGAGATTATCTGACAGCTACAATCTGTTGTAAAGTAGTTGTTGTAGAGTCTCTCTTAAATAGCTTCTTGTCCTTGAATAACCACAATTTGGCCTTAGATTTGTCTTAGTCATTGTTCTTCTTCCATGGTTGTTCAAATCCCTTCATTTCATATTACATATGGTTATTTATACTATGACATTATTAGATAATTAAGCAATAAATATACATACCAATTTATAGAGATCCTTTTCAAGTTCTTTAGCAGGGTACTGTAAACCAAAGCAGCTTCTCTAAGTTGGGCTGATGATTTTTAATCTTACAGTATTTGCGATTTTGAAGTAACCTGGATATTGGTGCCAAAAGGCTATCCTCCTTGTGCTAAGGGAGTATGATGCAAGTAGATAGTGTAAACCCTGACAAAAGAGTTTACACCATCTTCATTGACAAATTGCAGTCATGTTTCTTCGACCATCAACTGCAGAGAGAATAAGGGAACAAATGCATATATAAAAACCAATGTTTTAAAACGTTAAGGCGTAAGGCGAGGTATTCGGTGGTAGCATCATCGAGGCATAAACTTTTGGAGAATTAGAAAGGCATAACTATAAAAAATTACTTATCAAAAAATTTTCTAAGAAAATTTTTAAAAAGTTCAAGATAACACCATACTAATCTAGAAAATTTTTAATATCCATTGAAATCTTCCTCATCATTTATAAAATCTCCATTTACTATATCATCACCATAATTATCACCAGCTAAAATGAGATCATGTTACCTGTGTTTGTTATCTTTATGTTAGTTGGAACGAGATCATGTAGCATACGAATACACAATACAATTGATATAACCCTACAACTGTCAGAATAAACCTTAAGCAAATTCACTGGTTAAACAAGAAATAGTTGATGTTTTCCTAATGAATATATCTTAGTCAATGTTTTCCTCAAAAAAATTCACTTGTCAAATATGAAATAGTCGATGTTTTCCTTAAAAAAATATCTCATTCATTCATTTCTCAAGGTGTACATAAGCATTTTGAGAATAAAAAAATTGTTTACTTCACCACAAATTTAGAAATCATTTCCCTTCTAAAGAAAGAATTTAGAAATCATTCCACTTACATTATCTTATCCATACATTTCCTTATTTGGGCCAATTTCAACCTTTAATCCTACCATTACAAGTATGATAACTTGCCATTTAATTATTCTGATTTTCTTTTATTAACTTTTCCTTTGTTCCTTACTCTTCCGTTAACCAGCCGTCAATCTTAATTAGGGGTTAGTCTTTTCATTTTTCATTGTTTACTATCGGCATGTTGATGTACTTTGGTCTCCATCTTCTTATTTGACATTCTTTATTCCTATTCATTTCTTACGGCGTTCTTTGGTCTCCATCTCACTTTTATCAACCAAGTGAAGAGTTGTTTAATCCAACTTTTTTAATCCAACAAAGTAAGCTCTTTTTTTTTTTTTTTTGCATACGGGTTTTTTCATGCAACAAGGAAGATGAACTTCATCATTCTAATCAACGACTCTTGTAATTTTGAATTTTCACTCATATATGTCCCCGGCAAATTAGAGCAACGAACAAAGTTCCATTTTTCTTGAGCTTTTTTTTTGCTAGGGCCAATGACCCCTAAATCCAACACTAGATCCATCAATTAGAGTTTTAAGAAAAAAAAAACAAAATATAAATAAGAGAATATACTTAAGCATGCATTCAAACCTCATCAGATTCTTCAGACTCAATTTCCTCATCTCTCTGATTTTCATTACTCTGCAACAAGACATATCTTAATGTACTGGTGGCAAGGGAGAATTCTAATGACTTTACTGTCTGAAGCACATTTCGAAATGATAGAAAATATTAACAAACCTCAATTTCCCATGGCAACAAAGGACCACCTTCATCAGAGGAGTAGTCAATGCTATCCCCCGTTCTCTCAGGGTTAACAGCAGAAACTCCATTCAAAGTTTGTTCCCATACATGTCCAAAAAGATTAAAATGCCAAATTACTAAAGTTCAAAAGCATAACTTCCCAAAACCACAAAATTATTAAACGTACACTGTAGCTAATGCAAAAAAAAAATGAAGCATTGTATCACACCTCATCTACACTATTCTTTTTATGCTTTAGCCACAAAGAAATTCATTATATTCGTACCTCATCATATATTATTTCCCTAATAGCCACTTCATGTTGTTTTAGCTCAGGATAAGCATCACTCATCACCATCGCCAGAATGTGTACGAGCCTGGATTATCGTAATGGAAACAATACAATTACAAAGCAGAAACATCAAAAAACACTAAATTTTCTACATATACCCCACAAACCAAATTCCACTTTATGGATTTCATTCTTACCCATTGAAAAATCCTTCTTTAGCTAGTACAAAATTTTTCCCGTAATGAATGGCACGGCGAAGAATACACCGCAAACATATCCACGACCATCATTGCCTCCTTATAGGTTGACTTGGAGATTCGCTCTACATTGATCCACTGTTCTTCGGTTTCGTCAGGAGGACTGCCTTTTAAGTTTATGTTATTTGTTATCTTTAACCAAAATTCCAAAGTAGAATTTCCCTCGCACTATTAGTAGCATCCACCACCTAAAATGAGATTATGTTACCTTTGTTTGTTATCTTTATTTTGATGGGAAAGAGATCATGTAGCATACGAATACACAGTACAATTGCAATATTCATACAATTGTTAGAACAAACCTTAAGAAAACTCACTAGTCAAATAAGAAATAGTCGATGTTTTCCTGAAGAAAATATCTCATTCATTCATTTCTCAATGTTTACATAAGCATTTTGAGAATAAAGAAATTGTGGACTTCACCACAAATTTAGAAATCATCCACCTTCCAAAGAAAGAATTTGATACCCAAGTCCTCCTTCTGGATGACGAGTTTATGAATTACCTTATCCATGCATTTCTCGCATTTGGGCCAATCTCAGCCATTCTCTTAATCATACCATCACAAGTATGATGACTCACCATTCAATTATTCAGATTTTCTTTTATTAACTTTTTCTTATTTCCTTACTCTTCCAACCATCCGTCATGTTAATTAGAGGTTAGTCTTTTTGTTTTTCATTGTTTACCATCGGCATGCTAACGCGCTTTGGTCTCCATCTTCTTGTTTGACATTCTTTATTCCTATTCATTTCTTATGGCGTTCTTTGGGCTGATGGACCACTTATGGACCACTTAACCCAAATCATAAACTTCCTTAATCTTCCGTAAATAATTCACCAAATTAACAATCTTTAAGTCAATTTCGCAACTATCACATTCTTAAAACCCATTCAATTTAGATCAGCCAAGACTCAAGTCTAAATTATCAAGATCACATTTCTAGACAAAATTTAACACTGAAATTGAGCATCAAAATCTCAAAACGCATAACCCAACTCATCTTTGAGCACTGTAAATCCAGAATTCATCACATTATTTCAATCCAAAACCAAAAAAAAAAAAAAAAACAAAAACAAGAAAGACCAATCATCCAACTTAGTATGATTCCTTAGAATGGGTAAGTCAACTAATAGAGCATATTTTGAACCCACTATTGTTGTGTTTAAATGGGTAAGTCAACTTTAGTATGATTCTTTAGAATGGTTTTACTTGTGATCAGTCCTTTGAACTCTTCGATTATTTTAGTTGTTTAATTTAATTTAGTGTTCTTTGTACAAGATGAAGCAGCTATTTATTCAAAGTATGCAAATAAAGGAAAGCTTTGTATAATTTAATTGAGTTTGTCATTCCTTATAAGTTTATGTTATTTGTTATCTTTAACCAAAATGCCAAAATAGAAATCCCACACACTATTAGTATACAAGCTGACAAACCTCCTCATCTGAGAACGCAAAAAGGCTAGGAAGAAATTCCATATGCAATTTATCAAAAAGTAAAGCTGTTAAGGGACTTGATGAAGGTCAAAAAGCTTCAACTGCAATTGGAAAATAAGGTAATGTCTCTTGTGAAATTTCTGGATTGTTCTAGTTATTATAAGATGTGAGTTTGTTTTCTTGTTAGATTGAGGAGGTGAAAGCAGGTTCACAGAAGATGCAAAAGGTACGTAATGTGTCTTTGGTAAAATTTCCGTGAAAGCTTGATTGACTAACTTGTATATGCTCTTGTCTTCGTGAATTTGATTTATTGTCAACTATTATATTTGCAGTGCTTGGAACCAGCAAGCTAGAGATATTATTCGATCTTCAGACTGGTATAGTCATCCCAAAGGTTATAGACCCTCTATCTTCATTTCTGTTTCTATTCATATGAATGCTATTAATACATACTTTACTAGTGTCATGATTCTGCAGTTCAGTATTTGTAGGATGTTGATAGCGCTATGCAGCAACTCTTTTTCTCGGGCTTACATCTACACTGTCAATTAATAGAGCATATTTTGAACCCACTATAGTTGTGTTTAAATGGGTAAGTCAACTAATAAATCATCAACTTTAGTATGATTCTTTAGAATGGTTTTACTTGTGAGCAGTCCTTTGCTTTTCTCTTCGATTATTTCAGTTGTTTAATTTGATTTAGTGTTCCTTGTACAAGATGAAGCAGCCATTTATTCAAAGTATGCAAATAAAGGTAGGCTTTGTATAATTTAATTGAGTTTCTCATTCCTTATAAGTTTATGTTATTTGTTATCTTTAACCAAAGTTCCAAAATAGGAATCCCTCGCACTATGGGTTCAAACATCAGAAAACACTAAAATTTCTTAATAGACCCCACATACTAAATTTCACTTTACGGATTTCATTCTTACCACTGAAAAATCCTTCTTTAACTTGTACGAAGTTTTTCCGAAGTGAATGGCACGGTGAAGAATACACCGCAAACATATCCACGATCATCATTGCCTCATTATAGGTTGACTTGGAGATTCGCTCTACATTGGTCCATTGTTCTTCGATTTCGTTAGGAGGATTTATGTTATTTGTTATCTTTAACCAAAATGCCAAAGTAGAAATCCCCTTGCACTATTAGTTGCATCCACCACCTCAAATGAGATCATGTTACCTTTGTTTGTTATCTTTATGTTGATTGGACCAATATCATGTAGCATACGATTACATAGTACAATTGATATATTCATACAACTATTAGAACAAACCTTAGGAAAATTCACTGGTCAAATAAGAAATAGTCGATGTTTTCCTTAAGAAAATATCTCATTCATTCATTTCTCAATGTTTACATAAGCATTTTGAGAATAAAGAAATTGTGGACGTCACCACAAATTTAGAAATCATCCCCCTTCCAAAGAAAGAATTTGATACCCAAGTCCTCCTTCTGGATGACGAGTCTATGAATTACCTTATCCATGCATTTCTCGCATTTGGGCCAATCTCAGCCATTCTCTTAATCATACCATCACAAGTATGATGACTCACCATTCAATTATTCAGATTTTCTTTTATTAACTTTTTCTTATTTCCTTACTCTTCCAACCATCCGTCAATGTTAATTAGAGGTTAGTCCTTTTGTTTTTCATTGTTTACCATCGGCATGCTGATGTGCATTGGTCTCCATCTTCTTGTTTGATATTCTTTATTCCTATTCATTTCTTATGGCGTTCTTTGGTCTCCATCTCAATTTGATCAACCAAGTGAAGAGCTTTTTTGTCCAACAAGGTAAACTAGCATTGCTATAATATATATTTATGGAAGAGTTGCTAGGCTTCATATTAAAAATAAGGGTTATTGCACTTACATATAACGAGAGATCCATTTGGAATTTGCAGGAAATATAGCTTGATCCAAAAAATCTTTTAAATGTTGGCTGAGTTGTTAACCTAAACGTGCGAGTCCTCAACCTGAAGGGTTGGCGATAGTCCTTATGCCAGGAGGCCATGCGTCATGCTTCAGGATCTCATAAGGAAAGCAAGATGTATAGACATTGAATGAAACTATCAGTCCCTGGAGGCAATACAACATCACCCTGCATTTGAGTTACAAAGAAACAACATAAAGATCTCAAAAACACACTAGACACAATTAGTTAATGAGTGAATGTACCACATAGACGGGGGAATTTATTTTAACACAGTCAAACGGAACCACCAAGAATTATTATAATTGCAAGCCTTTCCACAGTAAAAACAGATTGATCACAAAAAAAAAAAACCTGAAATTTGAAATGAGATAGCCATGTGTTGCGGAACCAATGAAAACAGAAACAATTTTATTCCGAAATGTTTTCTTGTTTGCAAAAATATCATTAATTATCAGTTGTGTTCAATTCAAATTCAATACAAATTGGTGTGTGCTTTTGTAAAACTTTTTACTTCAGTAATTTGTTACCATGATCAAAGTGGCATAATGGACTTGATTAAATATACATCTCCATATGTTAAGGGGTAACCGGTATTTCAGTATTATATGATAAACATTTGTATTTCTAAAAATTCTCTCAGTCAAAATATGTAATATTCATAATACCAAAAGTACCTTCAATTAAAATACTTAATATTAAAATTACACGCAATTAAAATGTGCAATGCCAATAAAAAAAGTCTTATGAAAAAGCAGATTGGCATCCTCATAGGCGCATGTTAAGATGCTCGTGTGGATTAAAAGGATTTCATGGGCTTGATATGGGACGTAATGGGTTTGTCGTTCATGGGCTTAAAATATAATTATAAGGCCGGGTTGGGGTTTGAATCCGGAGGGAGTCGTCTACTCCGCAAAGGTGTTCACCTTCGTTCGTTCTCGGTTTTGTTTGCTTGAAGTTAAATTCACCTCCGTAATCAACACCAATTTACCCCCGCGCCACCGCGAACTCTGCCGTCGGCGGCGGACGTGATACCACCCTCCGCCGTTCGTTTTCAAGCATACATATATACATATATATTTCGATAAGCTACTCATTTACGCTCTACGCCTCTGCCTTCACAATCAGGTTGGTACAATTCGCCATGCTATATTATCTGTTTGTTTCCCGAGTAAATTAAATTTTTTACTTTTACTTAGTTTACACCGAAATCGGTGTTTCTCCAGCTTCAATTTTGTATTTTGGAAGAATCGTATTCGATATATTTTTTTTTTCAAATTAGAATGGGACATTTTGTGCACTAGGGTTTTTGGGTACACTATGTTGTAATTTGCTATAAAGAACCGAACTTGTTAAGTAATTTCAATGGTTTGCCAGCTTTGATGTTAATCTCTGTGTAATTAAGGTCTTTTGGAGTCAAGGTAGGGTTTATTAATTAAACACATATTATGCATACGTGTATGCTAGCCCTACCAAGAAAATAAGATTCTATGTTAAAACAAAAGAAGCCGAAATTTAGGTGACTCTTTTGCAATCTTGCAACTTACATGATGTCCTAGAATCAAGTATAGGTTTAGGATCCTATGGTATGGGCAGGAAAAGTGGTATTTCCTTTCTGAATGCTGCTCTTCGCATCGGTGTAACGGTTAGGTAATATGGTTAGCCAGCATTATTTCCTTGATTGAACATGAGATAGAATTGAGTCGCTGGGAGTTCTGGTCTGCCAATGAGTTGTTGCCACATTTTTTACTTGGTGCATAGCTGTTCAATGTGATCCAGTGAAATTGTAACTTGAAAATCATTTGATTGCATCCAAAGAGTTGATTGTTCTATTACATTCTTGATTGCAGAATATCCAACCTGCTGTGGCTCAAGAAACTGGCAATTCCTTGTTGGCATCACCTACTCCTGTATCTTCAATGTCCACAAGGAATCCATCACTAGGTCCTAATGTGGCCCCAACAACTTCATGGATTCCAACTGCACCATCTTTTAACATGACTCCCGAAACCCCCGGGACACCTGCCCCCCCTGGGCCTGTTGATTCTTCTTCTGTAACCCTTAGACCTAGCATGCAACCAGCTCCTACTGTGTCATCAACAGTTCAGCCGCTAGTAGGAAGTCCTTACCCATCTTTATCCGCTCTTGCTGCTCCCTCTCAGGGAATCTGGCCGCAATCGCCACAGATAGGAGGCTTACCTAGGCCGCCTTTTTTGCCATATCCTGCTGCATTTCCTGGTCCCTTTACTTTACCTGCACATGCTATGCTTCCCCCTTCTGTTTCTTTACCTGATTCTCATCCCCCTGGTGTCACTTCTATGGGAACAGCACCAATTTCTTTGTCTTCCGCTGCTTCTGGTCATCAACCGGCAAGGTCTGCAGGGATGCAGATAGAATTACCTCACCCTGGTATTATATGCTTTCATAATTGGTTTTTCATGATCACATTGCAACAATTATTAGGGCTTCCCCCTTTTTTTCCTTATCTCTTTCTCCGTTACCTCCCCCTTCATCAAGTTTATGATAGTTAACAATTCCATGATGCAGGCATCGAGAATAGAGCTGCTGTCAATGAACACTTGGAGGCCTGGACTGCCCACAAAACAGAGACAGGAGTTGTATACTATTACAATGCTCTGACTGGTGTATCAACTTATGATAAGCCTCCTGGATTTAAGGAGGAGGTATGTGCAATTATGATGTCTTTTTGAGTTCATATGATATGAAATTTGTAGTTGGAAACATGCCTTATCTTGAATTAACCGCCATATGTTGTGGCAAGATTATTAGCTGTATTCAAGATGCAGATTTAATATCTTGTGAGGTGGATTCTATAGCTGCTGCACTTGGTTCTTAAGCATTGTATTTATTATGTTCATCCTATTAAGCAGTATCCTTTTTAAACCAGAACACCTTGTGTCTACATTCCAATTTAAGTGGTGAGAAAGTGGACCATATCCTTTCTTCATATCCTTGTAGGTATGGAGCTTTGGTCCTATACTCTTCTAATATGTACATTGATTGTGACTTATACGTAGTGTGTTTTTGATATATTGGTGTGCTTCAGTTTAGTGTGTTGTGAATGCGGTTTTTAGTGTGATGGTGTGGAGAACTGATCGACAAGCTTAAAATCTTTGTTTCTTCAGAAAAAACATAAAAAAAGAATTTTCTGAACTTGCATTTGTTCCTTTTTGGCCTACTACAGATGAATATCAGGATTTAGATCTTACAGTGTTTCCTATGAGGTTTGATTTATACAACTTTGTGTTCTATATTAATTGTTTAATTTTCTAAATCCTTATCTGAGAGAGTTGTAGAAGAGAGTGCTAGGAGTTACTAAACAGATAGGATCTAAAGAGCATTGTCCTAGATCTGGTCAGAAGTAGGAATCATGTATGGCTTTAGCCTTACTGTTTCTGCGGGTGTCATTTCTGATTAATTTGCAACATCTTTTGCAGCTTGATAAGGTCTCCATGCAGCCAACTCCTGTTTCGTCGTAAGTTTTACTTTATCCTTGTTGGGTTTTCCTTTTTTACCACTCTCTCTTTGTCTTTTGGAAATTAGAGTTGTTTGAGAATGCTTTTGCAAGCATAAGAAATTTTTTTCCTTTTGTTCAGGGTGAATTTGTCTGGGACTGATTGGGTTTTGGTCACAACCAGTGATGGAAAAAAGTTTTACCATAATAGCAAAACCAAGGTATGGGTCGTCTGGCTTGTTTATTGAAATTTCTAGGTACGCAAAACCTCTGTAGTATGATTTGGTTTTACTAGTAATTGTACTCGTAATTAACCTGACTCCATGTTCTTGCACTTATATATGATCAGATAAGCAGCTGGCAGATCCCAAATGAAGTGATAGAATTGAGAAAGAAGCAAGATTCTGATGTACCCAAAGAACATCCGGTAGCCGAGGCAAATAATAATGTGATGACTGAAAGAGGATGTGCACCTGCTAGTATGAGTGCTCCAGCCATCAGTACAGGTGGCCGTGAAGCCATGGTTTTTAAACCCTCAGTTTTGCAGGGAACATCATCTGCACTTGATATGATTAAAAAGAAGTTGCAGGATTCTGGAACTCCTATCATTTCTTCACCAGTTCCAGGACCACCAGAATCTAATGGCTCAAGAGGAGTTGAGGGTACACCTAAGAGCCAGCACAGCGAGAATAGCAAAGATAAGCTAAAAGCCACTAATGGGGATGGCAACTTGTCTGAATCTTCATCAGATTCAGAGGATGCAGATAGTGGGCCAACAAAGGAGGAGTGTATTATCCAGTTCAAGGTATCTTGGTCACTTCTGACCTCTGTTATACTAGAAACTGATATAGTACAAAATATGATAATTATCTTCGACATTTGTAATCTGATAACAGAAAAAATTGATTAAAATCTCGAGTCTTTTAATCTATACTCTTCTGGTACAGGCAATCAGGATGGCTTTAAGTTTGTGAATGTTTCACATTTTCCTTGTTTATTTATGGTTTTTGAGTCAAATGACTTTTGATTAGGCTATGCTGGTGATTCTTATAGAAGATTTCAAATTAGACATTTATTATGGAAAAAAAGTGTGGTTTGCTGCTTTGGACTCTTTTCTTGATGCAATTATCAAATGCAGCCAATCCCTGAGCTGGATTGAAGGCTTAATTGAGTTTACTTGAGTTGATACAACTTTACATGGGGATGATGAGAAATGCTAATCATCAATTGCATATACAGGAGATGCTAAAGGAGCGGGGAGTTGCACCATTCTCAAAATGGGAAAAGGAACTACCAAAGATAGTGTTTGATCCTCGATTTAAGGTTTGTTGACTCTAAACATCAAGAATATTCTTATTCAGGAATTATGGGGCTCTCCTAACCTACAACTGGAGCTTCCTGGAAAGGTTTTTTGGATTACTCATGTATCTAGTAATTTTTGGAAGAATTAATTTGTTTCTGTCGATTTTGTGGTAGATTTGAGTATCATCAATTGGCTTAGGGTTCATGTTAACAATGATCAATTCCTTTGTGAGAAAGAAACTGAAAAGGGTTAATTATAGGATCTTCCTGTTAGGTCCACTTAATATAGAGGCTTCTTTTCTCTTCTTTTTGGGGAAGTCAATGAATCTCTGCATTCTTTGGGACGTGGAGCTACAGTAGCTCATCCTACTCTTGCTGATTATCTTTGACGCTGATTATAGTTCGTTACTGTTGCAGGCCATTCCAAGTCATTCAGCTAGGAGGTCCTTGTTTGATCACTATGTTAAGACTCGTGCAGAGGAGGAACGCAAGGAAAAGAGAGCAGCTCAGAAGGCTGCAATAGAGGGATTTAAGCAGTTACTGGATGAAGCATCAGAGGTCTTGTAGATTTCCTTAGATATTGTGTCTATTTCATTAGCAGAATTATGTGGATTACTTATGGAATTTGTTTTAATCTTTCAGGACATTGATCATCACACTGATTACCCTAGCTTCCGAAAGAAATGGGCCAATGATCCACGGTTTGAGGCTTTAGACCGCAAGGATCGAGAGCATTTATTGAATGAAAGGTAATAAGACTACAGATTGATATCCTTACCGATATTACTGTGTAGTTAACTGTTACACTGTTTATTTGTCTTTCAGATAGGAAACAAGAGTTGTATAATAAAATAAAATTGTCCAACATAGAGGACATGGTGTCCACTGAGAAAAAGATACCCTACTAACTGATAACCATCATTTACCTGCACCGCAAGCAAATACAATATATAGTTTGGACATTGACAGAAACAATTAAGTAACAATAGCATTCCCATTTGAACCTCTTTAGTGGTATATGCATGCTACCTTTTAGCGTGTTTGGGTCATAGTTTACTTATCAGTGTTGTCATTATTTACCTTGTCTAGGACTGTTAACTGCTTTTAGTCACGGCAGTTGGTCCACAGTAAAAATACATAAACAAATTTGAAATTTGAGAACTATTTTGTGTTGTCCATCAGGAAGATTGATTCTTGATGCCTTTTGTTAAACATAATGCATTGGTAAGTAATTTGAACTATCAAATCTGTCCATCACGAAAGTAAAGTTCACTCTTACAGAATCTTGGCTGATACAGTGACCATGTGTTTTACAACAAAATTAATTTTCCGAATTTTACATAGTAAATGAAAATAGTTATCATGGTATGCTTGAAACTTTGGAGGCATTGACTTCTCAGCTAAGTAGAGGTGAGATATAATGGTGTTTTCTATGATAGAGTAGCAGTGTTTTGGCCATATCCTTGTCCATTATTTAGTGTCTTTTCACGAATCAACATATAGTGCAGTAGGCTCAGCTGAGCTCTTATATTTGCATCTCTGTTGTTCTGATATTATTCATTATTCAAATGTGTATTGAACTGTTTCCTAGACAGAGAAAGTCATATTCATTGATAATCCTTGAAAGGTGTCAGCAAGTAGTAGGCTAGTGACCAGAGTCCCAAATTGATTTGGTGTGGTGTGTCCTTTAACCCATAAATCTCTTTCAATTGACATGGCAAATATAGTCTTCTTTCTACAGTAAATTTATATCCTAATTGTTGAGCATGTTTTTTGTTTTACTTGCAGGGTTCTTCCACTGAAGAGGGCTGCAGAAGAAAAGGCTCAAGCAGTACGTGCTGCTGCTGGAAGTAGTTTTAAGTCCATGCTTAGGGAAAAAGGCGATATTACTGTTACTTCTCGTTGGTCCAGGGTAGGTGCATTCTACATCAGGTTGTGGTTTGTTTGATGTGGAGAAGAGTGTGTTTCTTGGGAATCTGCTTCTGGAACTTTATAGTATAGTTTATATGGATCTATCTTGGTTTGGCAAAAGAAATTGGAAAATTTTACCTGGTGCAGTTTTTCAAAACTCACATAGATGTTTATCCTCAAGCTATATCTTGGTTAGTAATTTAGGTAAAATGTTAGTTGTTTCACTTTAATCCTCTGTTTATAAATGGGTTTGATTGTGATTATTTGTGGTTATCGAAGTGGATTTGAAGACAATTGTGCTTTCAAATTTAGTCAAGGATGTAGAAGAAACTAGTATTATGCTGTAGTCAAAGATGTCAAAGATCTGGGTAAATAAACTTTTGAACATAGGCTCTGCTTTGACTAAACAGATATGAGATGTTCAGCTTGCTAGAAATTTTATACGAACCTTGCATTAACTTTCTTTTGTAGATTAATTATTGTATGTTGGGTACTTGCTGTAGGTGAAAGACAGTCTGCGTGATGACCCAAGGTACAAATCTGTTAGACATGAGGATAGGGAAGCTTTATTCAATGAGTATATATCTGACCTACAAGCTGTGGAAGGGGAAGCAGAACGAGCGGAAAAAGTTAAACGAGACGAGCAGGTAAAGGCAGTGGATCTACATGTGTTAGGAACTCCCCCCTACCCTCTCCTCTTTAACATAGTATATGTCTACACAACCCTATACATTCCAGAATTAGTCTGTGAATTTGCTTAGCTTCTGAAGATTAACCGCGAGCTATAACTTATAGAGGGGGGTACCACTTCTTATATGTATGTTCATTCTGTCGACATGGTATCTTTGTTAGTTATCACTTCAGATAGAATTTAGAATTAGTTTTTCTAAACAGTTGACAACAACTAGCATGACCTGTAAAAGAGAAAGCATAACCTATATCATAATAATATAGTACTTCTACAATTATGACTTGTGAAGAAATTGTTAAAGATTGTGTCTCCCTTGTACTGGCTTTCAGGAGAAACTGAGGGAAAGGGAGAGAGAATTGCGGAAGAGGAAAGAAAGAGAAGAACAAGAAACAGAGAGGGTTCGACAAAAAGTTCGCCGCAAAGAAGCAGTTTCTACTTTTCAAGCTTTACTTGTGGAAACAATTAAAGATCCTCAGGTATAATCTTCTAGTTTCTTGCTTTTTAGGGACCTTGCCCTGGGTTCAGTATCTAAAACTGTGCATCTGAGGTGTATTTCCACACATGTTATGTGGTATATGTGGATGTTGTGTATTGTGAATTAATAGATCATTACACCTTATGCATATCTTATACTCAGGCGTCTTGGACAGAATCTAAGCCTAAATTAGACAAGGACCCACAAAGGCGTGCAGCCAACCCTGATTTGGATTTGTCTGACATGGAAAAGCTGTTCCGGGAGCACGTGAAAATGCTAAATGAGGTAACGCGCAATATTCCGAGTCAATTTTGTTTTCATCGTTTGCAGTTGTCCTTTGTTTTCTGTGTTAAAGAATGCAGCCCTTATAATCCTTATTCGTTTGGCTTATCTAGCGATGTGCAAATGAGTTCAGAGCTCTGTTGGGTGAAGTGTTGACTGTAGAAGCATCGTCCCAGGAAACAGAAGATGGGAAAACAGTTCTTAATTCTTGGTCAACCGCTAAACGGATACTAAAGCCAGACCCCAGATATAACAGGATGCCAAGAAAAGAGAGGGAAGTGTTGTGGAGAAGATACTCCGAGGAGATGTTGCGAAAGCAGAAGTCACCAGTTGATCAAAAGGAAGAGAGAAAAACAGATAGTAAAAGTAGAAGCTCAGCTGATGCTGGAAGGGCACCCTTTGGATCTAGGGGTACCCATGACCGAAGATGACGGTTGGGTTAGAACTTAGAGGATAGGCTTTCAAGTTCGTGTCCTTGATTGAACTCCTGATTTTCATAACTTTTGTCTCCGAGTATGAAGGGCTTGAACTCAAACGGCTTATACTGAGGTGTTTGATTATGTATCATCCTTTAGCAAAGCCCCTTACTATGTGATTGAAATTCCAAATTTTAAGAGAGACCAGGAGACTGACTGTAGTCATGGTTTTGTTAATTTTTCCGGTGAACTGTCCTTGTTTTGTTTTGTAACCAGTATACACCGTATTGTACAAATGTCACAATTGTACAATCGGAATCGTACGTATATCATCGGAATCATACAACTAGTGTTTTGTTCATCGTCCTGCAATCATCATTGACAAAAATTGATCAAATTGAATGGTGAAGTGCATTGAACAAATCGAATAGTTGGCACGATGGACTATCATTTTAGCTATACGAACAGCCTCACACTGGATGTGCATTTACTATTGGGCTCTTTCTAAGTCATCAACGGAGACAATGCGCTCTCCCACTTGTTAAAGGATATAATGGTCATTTACCTTAAATATTGGTCGGGTAAATATACGAAAACTTACAATAACTGGTGCTAAAAGTATTAGGGCTTCTGAGTTCTGATCGCGCTCTCTTCTCTCTCACTCTTATCTTGTTCCGTAATTCGCGAGTTAGGGTTCGCACAGCAATCGGACAACTCGGCTTTGAGTTTTCACCTCCGACAAGTTCGAGGCTTTCGACTCCAAACTCAGGTAACGTAGATTTGGTTCTCGCAATCTGCCCAACTGAGAGGAATTTTGAGTCTTTTAATTCCTCTGGTTGATTTTCTGTTTGGTTAATGTTGTATCCCCGAAATGGATTCGATTGGCTAGTTCGATAATTTGATGTAGTTTTTGTCCCGATTGAATTTAACGTTTGGTTTGTCTGTAGTTGATTTTCTCTACATTTGTTGTTTTCTATGCCCACCATTGGGTTTTCGATATCCGTAAATGCAATGCCTTTCTCTCCGATGTGTTTTTGTGTTCTGCGTAGCTAATATGCAACTTGAGAATTGAGTTATCTACTTTACCCAACCCCGCGGTAGATTTTAACCCTCTGTGTTGCATCATTGGCTTGTCAATTTTCGCAAAGATAACGCCTTTATGTGCCGTCTGTTTTCGTGTTTGAATATTTCAAATGCAATCGAACTGAAAATACTGTATTTGTGAAGGATTGGAGTTGGATTTGTATTAGTCCAGTTTCATGAAAGTGGAGTTATATGGCACCCTATTCAGGAAAGGGAGCTCCTTCGAATGGGTCTGTCTATGTTTGCAACTTGCCTGAGGGGACTGATGAAGATATGTTGGCTGAATATTTTGGCACCATTGGATTGTTAAAGGTAGGGAGTTTTAACAGAGTATTGTCAGAAGTTGCACTTGTTCCACTTTTATTGGTCTTCAGCAGAAGTTCGTTTCTTTGTCTGGTGAACTCATCCGACTTTTCTTTCTCGTTCTTTGCTGTCTGCAATTCAGAAAGACAAGCGAACAGGACGACCAAAAATTTGGCTTTATCGAGACAAAGCAACAAACGAACCGAAGGGAGATGCCACTGTAACATATGAAGATCCACATGCTGCTTCAGCAGCTGTTGAATGGTTTAATGACAAGGATTTCCATGGAAATATCATTGGGGTCTTTATCGCAGAGTCAAAAAGCAAAGATGATCACACTTATAACTCTGCAGTTGAGCCTAGTGTGGGTGGCGATCAGACCTCTGATGTTCTGGCCGATAATGCTCAGGATACCAACGGCAGCGGTGGCGGAGGTAGAGGCCGGGGTGATGCTTCTGCGAAAGCATGGCAACAAGATGGAGACTGGACGTGTCCAAATACAAGGTCTGTGCTGTGAGATTGGTGAGCTGCTCTTTCTTGCACTTTTTTTAGGCATTTACATTTCTACAATGTAATATCTATTCAGTAATGACTTCTCAAGCCCTTTTTTGCTAGCAGCTGTTCGAATGTGAACTTTGCATTTCGTGGTGTATGCAATCGTTGTGGAAGTGCTCGGCCTACTGGTGCATCTGGTGGTGGTGCAGGAGGTGGTGGTCGTGGCAGGGGCCGTGGCCTCGACTCAGGGGGCCGTGGTGGTCCTGTTGGTGGTCCTACAGGTGGACTCTTTGGTCCGAATGATTGGGCCTGTCCAATGTAAGATTGAACACTCCTTTTTCCAGCCTCTTTTTAAGCCATTTCTTTCTTGTTAATTATAATTTCTAGGTGACCTGGATCTCAGGAAAAGGCCAATTTTCCTAATGATTAGTAATCTATTAATAATCAGTATCAGTTTGGTTTTTGAATCAGATTAGAGTAATATGTTTATGTGACGCTCCACAAAATTTAGTTGCTCGCTTGTACCCCAGCCTTAATGTGATGTTGATTTAAGGAGATTACGCTAATCATAAGCTTCGGGTTCATAGTTCAGTATTCAAGATTAGGTTGAGTTGAGCTTGGTGAAGAGTAGCTTTCTATAGTTACTTACAGCTCACCCAGGTAACGGAATTGAATAAGAAAAGTTGATGTGCAGGTTATGTTTTATTCTAGTTTTATCATTCAGTTTCGTTCAGTAAGCACCACTGGCAGTTCTTTGGCTGGGTTTGTAGCCTCTATTTTGTATAGATGATCATGAACTCCCTGATTTTGAATCCTAGCATTGTGTATGGGTTTGAGATTTTTACGTCCTTAAGATGTACACACCATATTTTGATGTCTTAATTACGTTACCTAGCCTTGTAGGTCTCATACTATAAGGCTAAGTTCGATGGCGCTATATCACTGCTATGCTAACCCATCCAATTCACATCTAATAAAGCTTTGCTGCATTCATCTCCTATGCTAATTCTATTATCCTGGAAAGTCGGGATCATTTGCATTTTCTAATTAATGTACATCTAAAGGTCGACAAGTTGTATTTTATATTTATTCATTAGCTTTTTGTTTCAGGTGCGCCAACATCAACTGGGCAAAGCGTACAAAATGCAATATATGCAACACGAATAAACCTGGTCATAATGAAGGTGGTGTGAGGTATTACATTACCATTGCTTCAATTTGCATTTCTGTTGCCATTCAAGAATTGGAATCTATGTAATTGGAAGAAAATGCAAGATTAAAAGAACATAAACATTTCTTTGCACATGAACTTTTTAAGCTCTCGCGCGCTCCCATAGCTGAAGAATTAGATGAAAGATAGGCTTTGGTGGTTATTAAGCTAGAAAGAATTCTGCTTTTTAACTCTTTCCTTAGGTTACCCCCTATATTCTGTTCTGTACTCGAACATTCTTTCGTGACATTTCTGGTGCTTTCCTTATAATTTATTTGACAGAGGGGGGCGGGGTGGTGGTTACAAAGAACTTGATGAAGAAGAACTAGAGGAGATCAAGCGGCGGCGTCGGGAGGCTGAAGAAGTAAGATTTAGTTGCATAAACATTGTCTGGAGGCTCATATGAGTGTTCTGGCTTAGCACTCATTTTGTTCCATTGGCAGGATGATGGCGAGATGTATGATGAGTTTGGCAACCTCAAGAAAAAATTTCGTGTTAAAACACAAACTGAAACTGGACGACCTCTTCCAGGTGCCGGACGTGCTGGATGGGAGGTGGACGATATAGGTACTTATGCATTTTGTTACAGAATTTTTCTTAAGGTAGAAGTATCTTGTAATTGGTTGGGAGGTGGACGATGTAGGTACTTATGCATTTTGTTACAGAATTTTTCTTAAGGTAGAAGTATTTTGTAATTGGTTGAATGTGTTAGGTTTGAAATCCCTCTGCAACACGGAATAAGGTTTTAACTGTTGGGTTATAGACATAGGACCTTATTCGTTATACCATTCACCAACATGATTGTCCTTTTTCCTTGAATTTTTGGACATGTCATTATGAAAGCATTATGAAGTTTCTTTTTCAGCAAGAAGCTTAGTCATATGATTTCTGTGTATGGGCTGAAGTTAAGTGTGGTAACCGAAGACAGCTAGTGTTACCTATTTTACCCTAGTAGTTCAAATAAGATTTGCATTTGGGTAGTCATTGACTGTCAATGACAATGATATTTCAGGTGTTATTGATAGAGATGGCAGAGAAAGAAATATAGAGAGAGGAAGGGAACGTGATGATAGACCAAGCACCAAGAACAGAGATAGAGATGACAGGGATAGGCGCCGTAGTCGAAGCAGAGAAAAGGAAAGGGATCGGGGGAGAGATAGACCTCGAGAGTATGATTATGATCGCGACAAGGACTATGGGAGGGACAGGGACTGGGATCGGGAACGTACTAGGCACCGTTATTGAAGGTTATGGGCTAGTATCCGAGTTTTGGATCTCTTTCTCTTCAGATGCCATTGTCCTCTATGGTGGGGCTGCATTTGTTTTGAACTTCGTTTTACTGGGCATTTAAGCTAGCCTATTGAGAATATGCGTGCTCCTTCTCTAGTATTCTGAAACAGTGATCTGGACCTCCATGTAGAATTTGTTTTCTGCATCGCGCTACTCAAATTTTGCTTTGAACATTTTATCTGAAGTTAAAAGGATGTTTATTTGATCACAATGAGGATCGGTTATTTTCGTAATTGAATTGTGCTTTGTTTAAACTAACATGATTTCCCTAGTTACACGTAATTACTAGAAAAGGTGCATGGGGTTTTTTTTTTAATCCAAAGTTACATTAAATTTGAATTAAAAATTAATCTAAGTATTCACCGTAGATGTTTCGATGAGACTGATGCTTTTAGTTTGATACCTTACGAAACCCACCTTTTAGTTTGATACGTTTACTAATAATTATGCTTTGCCTCTTAACCTCATGCAACTATTTTATCATCCACAACAACGCACCACACAGATAGATACACTACCGAACAAAGTAAACTTGTTCATCCCTTTGACTCTTATAAAAAATACTCTCTGCTGGGCCCCTTCTTCACATGCCTGAAATCTAAAATCCCCGTATAAATCCTAAACTGTAGGGCATGTGTGACAGAAGCATATCAAATTATCAACCCAATGAAAGCAACCTTCTTGACTTGCAGAATTTGTCACCCCTAAAAAAGACAAATTTCCCACGTTATCTTTTATCATTCTACATCTATTGGACCAACGTCTACTTTTGTCCAATATCTTCTTTGTTTTTTCAATTGTGTGTGTTTAAAGCCAGAGTTCTTGGTTCATTATTGGTCAGGCACACAAGCAAAACAAAATCTAATTCTCTTTGATATGGTCCATATGATACCAAGGAGTCTTATTGGAAGGACACCAAATTAATACTCAATTGTTATAGCTATTTTAGTTAAGAGCATACACTCATATATATAAAGTTTCGAAATCTAAATATTTTCAGTGTAGAAATTGGTGGGAAATTGGTAAAGGGAAGAAAGAAACAAAGCAGTGTAAGTATTTTGGCATTTTAAAACTTCGCTGATGAGGCATAATCCTCGTTATATAGGTTAAAGACTTGTACCCTTTATTAATACGATTGGAGGACTACTGCCAGCACCTACCTACCATTAAGCTTTTTCTTGCAGCTATTTTATTTCATTCGATGCAAAAAGATCAGCTATGTCGCACCTCCCCGCTTTGCAAATCCACATTAATGGTCAGCAAACATTCTTTGTGAATGAGGTACAAACTTATACATATATATTATGTGGAAACTGAAGCTTTTGTTATGCTTTCTATGAATTCATCAAACGTCGTTGTGGAAGTTTAATTTCAGTGCATTTTGCAGGAGACTTTGTCAGCATATTCGGGGAGAGTGAAGAAGATCATTCAGCAAGAAAGGAGAAACGCTCATATGAAGGATTCTGCGATTGAAATCGAGGACTTCCCAGGAGGTCCTGATGGGTTCGAGTTAATTTCTCGATTTTGTTACAACAATGGGAGAATCACAACCACAGTTTCAAATGTGTCCGTCCTCCACTGCTGTGCAGTCTTCCTTGGTATGACTGAGAAGCTCTCAACTTGCAGTCTATTGCAGCAAACCGAACTCTTTCTGCACGGACTATTTGAGTGGTCATTGAAAGACATACTAATCTGCCTCAATAGCTGCAATTCATTCCTCAATTATGCAGATTCATCTGGCCTTGTGGACAGACTCATTGGTGCCTTGGTGGCTAAGATTGCCCAGAATTCAGACATAAACAGCCTCATTGCTGGCTCGTGTTCCTCGTCGTCTTCTCCGGAAACTGCGTTTAGGCTCTCTTCCTCATATAAGAGCACACCTGAATCAATGAAGCCAAGTACATCAAGCAGAGCCTGGTGGTTTGATGATGTGGCCATTTTATCCCCAAAGATAATTGAAAAACTCATCCACAGTTTGGGGGCTTATGGCACGGATAACAACAGCTTGATCATCACAAGATTTCTCCTCCATTACCTGAAACTGTCTGCTCAAAGAAAAACAAAATATAATCAATCATCATCAGGTTCTATGAACTCGAAATGTGAGTTTGGTGGTCTTGCAGACACAGCTGTTCATGGAGTTATTCTCGTGGGGAAAAAGACCTTTTCTTGCAGAACGTTGTTTTGGGTGTTGAGGATTGTATCTGGCTTTGGACTGAGTAAAGACTACAGGCTTGGTTTGGAGAGGTTGATTGGTGGAATGCTTGATGAAGCAACATTGGATGACTTACTAGTCCCTGGACATGACAGGGGTGTTTATGATGTTAATCTTGTGATAAGAATGATTGGAGTTTTCGTTAAAAGTGAAACGGTGTCTGTGCAGAAGTTGAAGAAAGCTGGTTCGTTGATTGATAAGTACTTGGCTGAAATATCCCCTGATCGCAATCTCAAGATTTCTAAGTTTCTGGTAATTGCAAAAAGTTTACCTGATTCTGCTAGGGACTCCTTTGATAGAACCTACACAGCCGTTGATATCTATCTTCAGGTGAGCGTATGCCATACCTTTGTCTTTTTACTTTCTTTTTCCTCTTGTTGCTTACCATTTCATGGAAAGATAATCTGAAGGCTTTTTCGTAAACAGGAAAACAAAAAATTGTTACTTAGTCTTCTAGGTTATTGAAAAGATAACTTGGTTGGCATTCTGCTTGTTATCTTTGTTTTGCTACCAGTACAGCATAATGTAAAATCACTCTACCCTAAATGTTTTATCAAATAATGAAGGATAAAATGTAGTTGATTATTCTGCAAAACTGATCTGCCTGTATTAGATTCATATGCCGGCAGGCGGGGAGAATGTGGTGCCTCTTTCTTTCTCACAAAAGGTAAGGCTGCGTTCTGATATAGTGAATGTGCTAAGCTAGCAGTAGTTGAAAGAATGTCGTCGTCCCATGAGTTGAGAGGCAAAAAAACAATAAAAATTGAAGGAAGATAGAAAGCCTCCATGGCCAGATAAGGAAAGGAGAAGAAGCACAAAAGTTGTATGGAATATTACATCCTCTCTCACATGAATGGTTGGAATAGATGTGGCAATTGGCAACCTACAGTTAGTCTTACCTGAATAATAGGGAATAGGATAGTCTCGTGATGGGAAAGGTGGATTGTTGTTATAAGAAAATAACATTAGCAATCACATGATTTGTGGCCCATCTGTTTTGGCATTCAGTGTCCATATGCTGTGCTTTGTTTTGGACTCTTCTCATCATAAGTTGCAATCTCATCCATGCCTCTACTCTAGCTGCCACCTCGATTAACCTTTTGCCTCCGTTGCCAAAGTTCAAACTTTGTCATATTCAAAGATAATGTCTCGAATCGATTAGATAATAATGCTATTATACTTAATACCGGTTAGATGATGCTACTATACTTCACACTATAACTCGTATGCTTTACGATGATTTCAGAAACTCTGTTGATTTTCAGTTTACTTTAATGATAACTGACCTCGATTACTTTCTTGATTGATTTTGTGGCAGGCACACCCTACTGTTTCATTCGAGGAGCGGTCAAAATTATGCAGTTGCGTAAACTATGAAAAGCTCAGCCTTGATGTATGTAAAGAGCTTGCCAAGAATCCCAAAATCCCACCAAGGGTTGCAATCCAAGCACTTATGTGTCAACAGTCCAAGATAACACGAACAAAACAATTTGTAAATGAGAGTACAAGTACTAGTGCATGTGCAAGTGTCTCGGATTTTCATCCCCATTCGAACATGGTTTTTTACAAGAGCAGGGTTGATGAACAGAGCTTGTCATGCGAAGAAAGTGCGGATACTGCATTAAACTTACGGAGGATGCAATTGAGGGTAGTGGAGTTGGAGAAATTGTGCAGGCAATTGAAGGGGCAGCTGTCAAGAATGGTTAAGCATAATATACTAAGTACTACTCCAACTCATAGTAAAGCTCTGCCTAGACTATGTTAATGTTTCTTCTACTTACATGCTATGCTCGTATATATTTAAGAAGATGAATATATACATATGCCTAAAATTCATACTCTGCGAAAGTTATGCTGATCATGGATGAGGTAGTATAGGAACTGGTGTTGGCTACCTCGGTAGCACAATCGGGTAGTACGATAGGCAAATGTTTCTCTTTTCAGCAATCTTTGACCACTCTTTTGAATGAATGTTGCACTCGATAAGGTTCCTACCTGCATGTGGATACAAGATGTTCTCTTTACTGAGATCAAAACCTAGCAATTCATAATCATTCACGGTGATTTCGTCGTCACTGAGATCATCAGAATTTAGCAAGTCATGAGCAGCCTGCGAAGACATTCTTCGGTCCACTGGAAACACCCGCATTGTGTGTTGCTGCAGTTGTAATTTGACAACTCCTCCATGGTTCCCCAACCTCCCAAATTCATCATCTTCTTCATTCAAATCCCAGACAAGTACATTAGGGGGTTCATCTTCGACTTTCTCCAACATCCACATCCGCAGACACTGGTGGAGCCCTTTGATGGCCAAAGGTAGCCATGGCCCCTACAAATCCCTATAAATTTGTTAGAATCTCCCACTAAACATATATATTGTCCAATGAAATTTGAACACCTACTAGGAATGACCCCCACTAAAATTTAAACACCTATTAGGGATGGCCCCCAGAAAATTATTAGACTCTTGTGTGTCTGACCTAGCCGGCCGCTGTCCGCAGACACTTATTGCCGTTGTTGATCAAGAAGGGATTCGATCCAATAAGAGTGGTATGGTCCCATCATGACCATGCTCCTGCATCCCATTGTAAGCAAAGCCTCTACGATGGAGCTCTTTCCACTTCAATCTGACAGATGAGGTTCATACTATAGACTCTATCCATTTACCCGTCTCAGAAGAGAAAATCTGCACTTTGAATTTTCGGATAAGTCTTTGGTTAGAAGGAATAACTATTCTCACAACCCTGCATCTAAACCCATCGTTAAGCTTTCTGATATCTTCTTCTTCCTCTCCATCTTTCTTACAATTATAATAAGGAAGATCACATTTGAACCCCACTCCTATGCACCTTTCCGCTTGCGGGGGAGGGGGGACAGAAACCCATTGGGTCGTATATGGATCGCAGATGTAGTAATCACGCTGATCATAAAAGGTCAAACCCAAGTCATTATATGCACCTAACACAATTGGCTCTTGTTGCCATCCGTGGAAACTCATCAGTTTATTAAATACTCGAGGGGATTAGAGGATTACCCGTGTGGCTCTAGCCAGACTACCCTTTTGGACACGGTGAAAGTCATCAATAAAATATGGATCGGAGATGAGAATGCACCATCTTCTGCACACGCACTTGCATTGATAAATGAATATCAAGCAAGTACGCCGACAAAGGATTTCAACCAAGAGACTGTCCAGGAGATCGTCCATATGAAAATTATTTGTCGATTTTGATAGTGTTGATGGCGTAGATCTTGTTGTTGCTGATTCTGAAGATAATGATGGTTGTAATCTTTTCAGGTGACGACTATGATCAGAGAGGATGGACAACTCGGATTCCATTGAAATTAGATAGGCAGGGTCTTTAAGTTTCTTTTATCTCTTTCCTTCTGTTGTATGAAAACTAAGCACATTACTTTTTTTTTTTTTGGTCGGAAGCTAAGCACATTACTTTAGTTATACGAAATCTGACTATTTTTTAAGCTAACACTTTAACTTATCGAATAAAAATAGTTATTTTTTTATAAGAAAAATAGATTTGTGGCATAAAACACCAGTTGGCCTTGAAAACGTGTGCTAACGTACATAATCAACTTTTGGTCACTGTTGGGTCTTAAGATTGGTCACTACCACCGCCAGCAAACATTAGTGACCAAATTTGCAAATAAGGTCAATAATTAGGTGACATTTGTGACCACTTGGGTCACTGTTGACTTTTTTTTTTTTTTTTTTTTTTTAATGGCGTGTTTACTAACCTAGAATAAGAATAAAATTATTGGGAGTAATTCTCACTCCTGGTGATTTTCATGTTTACTAAAATTTGGGAATCAAACTGGTGGTGGGACTCCCTAAGTTGAGGTGGTATTAGGATTGCTAGAGATTGATTCCACTAGAATGAAAATTTTATGCCTAAATTATCCTTCAAAATCTAATAACCCGCAAAAAACTTCTACCCATGCAGAAAATAGATAATTACCCGAGTAAAAAAAATATTGTAGTCGCGTATAAGAAGCAAACCTTAGTAGCTATGTTCTTTTCCTCTTCTCACGCCTTCTGTCTTTGTAATATTTCTTACATAAAACATAATAGAAAACATTCGGTGGTATGAAATATTTGTACTTGAAACTTTAATTTTCATCTTTACGTTGAAAAACTGAAATTTTATATTAAGGATATTTTAGTAATTTAATTGATTCATTCCGATTCATGAAAATTAGTAAACAATTTAATGGCAATTAACTTAGTTTTCACTCCGATTCTAAACAATTAGTAAACCCTTAAATGGGAGTGCTTCACTCTGATTCCTGCTCACTCCGATTCCTGTACTTTCCGACTCTTACTCACTCTGACTCCGAGTTAGTAAATGTGACATTATAGTGAGAGATAAACCCTAGGGCGCACTCCCTTTTGAGTGGGAGCTGACGATTCTGTCAATGCGCCACCCATTTAGCCACCGTGTCTTTACAAAGGCATCCCTTACAAACTATGTTGCAATGACCTCTCTTATTACAAAATTAATTAATCCAATTACCAAAGGGCGTACAATTAATCAGTATCACTCATCAGTATGATCACTATACTCAATCTACTTTTGAAACCCATCATCTATTTTTGACTAATTCTAATTTTCTTACCGCACTCATTAATTTTTCCTAAAATAACCCTTTAAACAAAGTGTAAATTTATTTTTACACCCATTGTTATAATATACAACTCGAAGAAGACGACATCACTCAAGAATCATGTCGTTCAGTTCATACTCATGTTTCGTTGCCATAAATTGGTCTTAGATATATGTTCAATTCGACCTTTCATGATCTCAATTGATTGATTTGTAGACTATGTAAGACAAATTGAAAGTTTTATCTCGATTTAAAAAGCAAAAATTGGATTATCAAGAAGTGAATGGGTTGTGTTTGATTGAAGAAAGCAAATGACAAATCAAGAAGTTTGGATTTATACTGCAGCTTGGGAATTCCACCATAACTTAAATGTGGAAGCCACTCTTTTCTCATTTATCGTGTGTTGAGAGCCTACTGAACTTCAATTGTAGATCTTTGGAAATGAGTTGCTTGATTATAGATGAGTGTGTTTGATTATAGATGGGCTTTTTTTTTCTTTTTTTTTTTGTAATTTTGTAATATGGTAATAAAAAGTAGTTTAATAATTATCATGAGTGATGAATGTGAATATAGAAAAAATGATTTTTGTTTATATATTATGTTGTATACTCACTCTCTCACATTTTGAATATCTAAAGTAGCACCTTTATACACAGGGCGTTGGGGCGGGTCCACATGCCAATTTGCTATTTGGCTAAACTAGGGTATATATATGTGTTACTTACCAAATTCTTTGAGATCAGTTTCACTATATCCTTCGAATATTAGTTGGGAACAATATTTATATATCGTGTATGTGTATGGAGTTAGTTATCTCCAGAACAAATGAATTAAGTCGGCCCCTTTTTTTCTCTTTTCCGCGTCCACGTACGTACCAATCCATTCCCCCAATCCGTAAGGACAGCTAACCCTATATAGCTACAACTCATATAAATTTGCTTCACTCAAGAAATTAATAGTTGTCAAACCCTGAATCAGCTACTACCCAATATTATTTATTCGAATTTTAATATGGAACTCTTCCCTTCCCTCTACCACGAGCAGCCTTCCACTTTTAACTTCGCCATTCGAGAAATCACCACCCAACTCGAAAACCCTTCATCATCGGTCCACCCAGCGGCGGTTCCGGATCAACTCCTAGTGAAGTTTGTTCTCCGTACGCACTACAAGTACACCAAGATTTCATCAAACAACACCCAGACAACCGACAGAGAATTCGATAAATTCCAAGAAAGAAGCTTCCAATTCGACATGGACGTGTTAAAGAACTACCGTGAGGCGCAAGAAGTCATCTCCGGCATGCTAGGGTTGTTCGGAGTCCAAAGAGGCGACCCGTTGAATGAAAATATGGCCCGGAGGATTATCGGGGCGGGTCTTGAAATCTGTAACAAGGTCAGTCGTCCAATGTTAGGGTTGTGCGTTGACATGAAACGACAGCGCTTTGGTGTTCGTTTTGAGATGACCAGAAATCAAAGGACGGAATTAATGAGGAGAATGATGATGGAGTTGGATGGAATGGAAGCTGAGTTGATTGAGATGTTAGCTCGGAATGATGATCCGAACATGGGAATGGTGCCGGCCAGCGAGTCGTCGATTTTGAAGGCGTTGAAGAGGGTTCGAGTTGGTGATGATCAGGGAAAAGAATCGGACTGTGGAGAGTCGATGAAAAGGAGGAGGATCGGCGTGAGCGAAACTGAAATTTGTACAATTTGCATGGAGGAGTTTAAGGGAGGATCTTCATCGGAAGAAGTAGTGGTGGTTTCTATGCCGTGTGAGCATGTTTTTCACGACGAATGCATTGTGACGTGGCTCAAACAAAGTCACTATTGCCCTGTTTGCCGGTTCCAAGTGTCGACGACGACTGAGTATGGCTCATTAGATACCAAGACTTTGTAAACTAACTTTCTACTCAAGGAACATGTAAACGTTGAAATTAGGCATTATGGTTCGTGCCCTTGCAATTTTGCATCTCATGCATAAAATTGTGAATTAATGGACGAGGAGATATCCATGTTTTGTTCAACTGCATGATATATATAGTTATTTCCGTATGTAAGACTCTTTATTTTTCATGTGTATTACTGTTTTTCGAAAGATAATCTGTTTTTTCATTTTGTGTGCGGAATTTATTTGTTATTGGTTACATCCTTTTTAATCACTCAAAAGAAGAAAAAAAAATAACTCTGTTAGACCCAATGTTTTCTTCATTTCTTAATAAGTACAATAATAATTAGTTAAATGATGCAAGCGTGTATCTTAATCTAATCGCATTGAAGATTAAGGTTGGCCTCGATGGCGCGCGGGCAAAGCTTTGCTTTCCAGATTCCAGAGAGTCAAATTGGTACACACCTAAAATACAGAAGGAAATAGAGTTAAGCCTACATTAGGCGATAAAGCTGGTTTACATTTAATATACGCTACTTCCCTTGCGTGCAATTTGCTAAATGCACAAGTTTTCTTCAAGCTAATTAATTACGTAGTTTGGGTGCATATATTAACTTGTACATTTTTTTTACCAAGTTGCAATATGTGCACATAGGACTCAGCATACACGCGGAGCTAGGGGCAAATTGGCTAATATTCTTTCGAATTAGTTCGTTCATTGATTTTCGATTTAAAACGCCCAACTCCTTTGTTTGTGGGCATTTAATCCAAAAAGAAAAGAAGAGAAAAAGCTTTGTCGAAAGAAAGTTAGTCAAAAAAAAGAAAAAAGAAAGAGCTTTGTTCTTTTCACCAAAAAAAGATAAGAAAAGAAAGAGCTTGATCGATGGGGGCGTTGATGGGTCTGCTGGTGGTGGTGTTGGCGGTTGCATTACCTTTTGGCGGCGAATCGAATGAACAGCTGAGCACAAGGGAGTGTGAGAATCTTGGCTTCAGTGGGCTCGCTCTCTGCTCCGATTGCAACACTCTGGCCGAGTATGTTAAAGACCAAGGTTATGGCCTTTGCTCTCTTCTCCGATTCAACTTTCTATACCTCTTCTGTTGGACCTTTGGGTCAATTCTTGTTGTTTCGTATCGCTTACCAGTTTCGGCTTGGTTTATAATTGAAATGATTTTGATTGAAAATTTCGGATTAGAGTTATGGGTCAATCAAGGTCTTTCATGGAAATTCTCCATCCAAACAAGTGGTATCCATTTCTTCAACTTGGCACCTTGGGCATGAACAAACTTGAACTAAATTCAGACCAAGTAATGTGAACTGACCTGCATACCTGAGAGAGAATCAACGAAAATCAAAATGAACAAAATGATGATGCTCTTTGACAAGACGATCTAATACACTAGAATCCTCAAATTTTAGCTAGAACCGTAGCGTAGTTAGAGCAGGCCTACTACTTAGTCTAGAAGAGCTCTCTAGATGCTCCTGCCGCAAATTTTATGACCATTTCCAAGGCAGTGTGCATTGCATGGAATCGTTATCACTTCCGTATTTGGTGATAAGATAAATTCAAAGCAGTGTTGAACCAGCGCATTTATGCATGCCCGAATAAATTCCACAGCTGTAGACTTAATAATATAAGGTGAATGCCAGTGATCTTTTGACTATAACCTGACAAGAGGCTTGGTGAGGAAACATGCTATTGATTATTTAGAAATTCCTGAGTGCAACTGTAGTGAAGTGTGGTTTCTATTACTTCCTGCAGGATTGTACATATACTGAAGTTCCAGTTCTTATTGCAGAGTTGGTATCGGACTGTCTCAAGTGTTGCACTGAGGATTCCCATGACTCCATGACCAAGGTATGGTACAGCTGTACAAATGATAATTTGTGGAAGTTGAACTTCCATTTTGATCTACCCATATGCTGTTGCGTCTGTAGAGTTCAAAAACGTAATTTCCAGTTCTTGTTTGGTTCTGAATAATTCTAACCTGTAAAATTTACATGGATTTCTAAGATAGACATGGACACATCGTAAGCGAAATTTATCATTTACATGGTTTTCTTAGATAGACATGGCCACATCGGTAAGGGCAAATTATAAGCCAATTAACCTATATGCAACCTTGCTTATGGTTCTCTTCCATTTTGTATCTTTAGTTTTGAGTTTTATGTAAGCAATTTCTTTTTCTAAATCTATTTATTAACAAGGACATGACAAAGGAATTCAAACTGAAAGTTTAGCTATGGCATGAGTACTTTTCTACGAATGACAAGAAGTGCATAGGCTAATGCTTTGTCTCAAGGTCATACTGTTACTCATTAGGATAGCCTAAAGAAGTTAGTGGACCCCTATCTTTTTATTTGGGGTAACCCATTTTGCCAAGCTGCAGCATTTCTCTGTAATCATTCTTAGGATATTCCCTTTTTAGCAACCTGAATATACTAGTACAATTGAGTAAAGTGAAGTGCACAGTTGGAGGATCCACTTCTAGTGGCAGGGCTTGTTGATTTATCCTGTTTAGGTTGCAAAGTAATTGCTATTTTCATGTTAGATCAATCTGAGAAGGGATGGAATTTTCTTTTCCCATGTTACATTTTACAGGTAAGGAATATCCAGAACCAACAGTAGTATTTTAATCCTGGCTAACAGTAAATCTTAAAAATGATTATCATTAAACCATGTAACATAGTTCTGCAAATCGTAAGTTCCATCTGAGCCCAAAATGATAACCATCAAACCATGTAACATAGTTCTGCATACATCTACGAAACAGAAAAGGAGATGCTTAATGTGACTCTGTACAACTACAGATCACCTATTCTGGTGCCATAGTGGAGGTCTGCATGAGGAAATTGGTTTTCTATCCAGAAATTGTTGGCTTTATTGAAGAAGAAAAGGATCGGTTCCCTTCAGTCAAAGTTCAGTACATTTTCAATTCTCCACCAAAGTTGATCTTGCTAGATGATGCAGGCGAGCATAAGGAAACAATAAGGTGAGCATCTTTCTATTATTCCCATTTTCTTTATTGTGGTTTCTCATCTTCTAGATAGCTTCATTTGAGTTACATTTTCTTCTGCTGTGTTTGGAGGAATGAATTTAAAGTACCAAATAACGTAGTGCATCTTACTTAGAAGTTTTAGAGATTCCTCTCATTCTCCAATTTCCTACTAGATTCGTGATGCTTTTTCATGCCTAAGTAACACAATTTTAGGTTTAGTAAGAATTCAGTAATAATAAATACTAGCATCTCGGGGGCACGTGTCAATCGGCTTTTTCATAGGCTATTTGTTGGTATTAAGTATTTTAAGTAAGGCATAGGCTATTTGTTGGTATTAAGTATTTTAATCAAGGGTTTTGATATTATTTAAATTGAGGGTAGGCGCATGTCAATCTGCTCTTTCATAGGTTATTTTAAATATTACGTATTTTGGCTTAGGGTATTTTTAGAAATACCAATCCGCAAATGAGGCTTACATAGACTAGCGTCTCAACATCTTCTACGTGTGTGTCAATCTGCTCTTTTATAGGCTTTTGTTGGTATTAAGTATTTTAATTGAGAGTATTTTCAGTATTATAAATATTGTGTATTTTGATTAAACATATTTCAAGTATTGCGTATTTTGATAGAGGGTTTTTTTCAAAATACGAATGCTTACTCCAAATGGGGCTTCCCCTTAATATATTAGCATCTCAACACGTGCATACAACATGTCAATCTGATCTTTCATATGTTTTTTGTTTGGTATTAAATGTTTTAATTGATGGTTCTTTTGGTATTAAGTATTTTATTTGAGGGAATTTGTGGTATTACAAATATTATGTAATTTCAATGAAAATATTTTGAGTATTGTGTATTTTGACTGAGGATATTTTTGGAAATACAAATGTTTACCCTATAATACGAAATAGGGCTTCTTTCTCCTTAATATGTAGAGATATTCCTGGTTTCAGTCAAGGTTCAAAAAAACGCTAGGCGGTAGTCGGGCGGACACCCACCTTCTAGCGCCCAGAGCGCCTAGGCGGGGCCTAGGCGGTTTTGCCTTTTTTCAATAAAAATATATATTTATAACTCAAATAAATAATTAACATTTAAATATATTAACAACTAAATCAACAATCAATCAAATAAGTACAAATTATCTATAAAAAAATAAGTATAAATTAAAACAAAAATTAAACCTCCTCACAATGTTTGCCAATTGTGCCACGTGCGAAGGGGTCACCCCACAGCTTGGTTCTCTCTTTGTTTTTTGATGAAGCTTGGTTCGCTTTTTAAACATCGAACATCTCCACGTGCTCCGAGTCCCAGCCATTCAAACCCCACCATCCACCGTCCATCTACCCCAAACCTGCTCGATCTTTAACCTTTTGCTCATATCTACCCACCATCCCGAATACACCCCGTCGAACACTTCCCTCACCACAACAAAACCCACTTCTCCGAGTTTCTTTAATCCCCCAAAAAACAACGAGCAAAATCCAATCAGATCTGAACCCATTTCTCCTCTCCGACAATCATGAAGATTTCAGCCGCCGCACCTGCTGAGCGTCTTCCTTGTTGATGGGTCTTTTTGAATTTGGGATTTGAACTGAATGGGAGCACTGAATAACGATTCTGATAAGTTTGAATAAGCTTTCTGCAGATGGGATGTGTTCAATCGGATGAAGCCGATGGGTGACGGGGCTCTGGCAGGTAGCGCCCGCGTCGCTCGCGGAGAATCGCAGAAAAGCAAATGGGTCGCGCGCGTCGCTCGTGGGGCGCCGATGGGTGACGGAGCGCCGACGGGTCGCGTAGCGCCGATGGAGCCTGTGGGTCGTTCATGCTGTCTCTGAACCTAATAAACAGATTATTTTTTTAATCGTCCGGCCCGCCTCAATCCGCCCACCCCCGCCCAGCCTGCCTAGTCGGTGTCTAGGCGTCCGATTTTCCAATACAATATTACAGCCGATTTTTTGAGCGATTTCTGCAAAAACGGGGCGGCTACCCACCTTCCAGCGCCTAGGCGACCGCCCAGGCCGTTTTTTCGAACACTGGTTTCAGTAGAAGTTTATTCTCCATATTTATCCTTCATGCATAAAGTCAAGAGTTAACAATACCATTGTGACGGTTTCAACCAATTAATTACATTGATTTCTGCCTCTCCCACAGAATCGATAATTGGAAGCGTGAACATATACTGCAGTTTCTGCAAGGAAAGCTGAAGTCTACTTCAGCAATTTGAATGCTTATTATTTTCAGTTACTATGTTGATCTTTATCTCCATGATCATATCTTCGGATCCATATTTTAGAATTATTGAACTTTAATACTGGACAAATGAATCTTCTTTCTTCCTTTCTCCTTTTTTTTGTTTTTTTTTTTTTAGGGGTGCATGTCTTTGATTAAATAACCTGCCTGACATGAACTGACTCTGGCGTATTGCATGAGGGGTAATTTTCCCCTCTTTAATATGGTCGCAACGTAGTATTAGAAAGACAGTATTACAAGGTAAAACGGGGAGGTTTGGAAATTTTAACCCCGTGTAAATCAAACGCAATATAGTTTAATTTGGTCGCGACATAGTTCAATGAGTAATAAGTTATGCTTTTTGGTGGATGCACAACTAGAAATAAAAGTGCAGGGTACTAATTTGATGCAGTGGAACTAACTAATAAAAGGGCGTGCAAGCACTTAACCCTTGAACATAGTGGAATCCACCAGAAAAGAAAGAACAAATCTCCCATTTTATTGATAAAAGATGATAAAATTATGCCACATTTATTAATTTGGACTCAGAATGAGCATGAATTAGAGTGGGCAAAAGTTGGAATGAGCAGAAATCGAAGTAGGGCACTACTATTGGTGTTTACTAACTATCTTGAATTTGAATGAAATAAAAGTTGACTTCCATTTAATTATTTACTAAGTTTCTTAAATTGTGATCCAAATTAATCTGATTACTATGATGACCTCTAAAAAAAAAGGTGTTTATGACCTCTCCAACAAAAATGTGTTTTATGTCCATTGTAATAGCTAAACAAAATATGATAATTTATATGTTTATGCGAAAAAATATGAGACAATCACATCTAAGGACAAAATAAACTCCCTAATTTTATGATAGGACAACAATCTTGAATGTTCACCTCTAAAGACAAAATAATTAAAAATACATAAATTTAATGACACATAGACACCACCTACCCTTAAACTCCACTCTCATTTGCCTCACGTGCCCTCAATCTTTCCTTCTTCTTTTTTTAAAGGATTAATTACTCACAAGGACATAAATAAACACATAATCCTATGCTAGGACATGTAGTTCAAATGTTCACAAATTAGGACAAAATACTAAATTAAAAATTAAAAATAAAAGGGGAATAAAACCTCCCACGCGCTCAAAACAAACATCCGCACCTTCCGGTCGTCGTCTTCTCCGCACCACGCCCATGACCGCAACAGAGCCACGGATCGAACTTGTTCGTTGAGTGTTTGAGCTCCTCGTATTTGAAGATCGCCGGGAGGAGGGAGGCGAAGCGGTGAGTGCAAGATCTGGTGGCGTTTTTCCTACTTGGTTTCATTTTTGCAGAAAATAACTTTGTTGTTTTTGTTTCTTCAACTCCAAATCTAGTTATTTCTCGAAATTTTCCAACTTTTTGCCTCCATTGTTGTTCGAATTGGGTTTATTTCACGTGGGTTTTACTTGTTTTTCATGATTGTTCATCCTGATACATTTATTCATCGAATTGTTAAACTCGTGTCCTTATTTTTGTTGGATCTCTGTCGGTGAACAATTTCTGGTTGAGCATTTCTGCAAAAGCTTCCTAATTTATGTTAGATCTACCTCTCTTGAGAGTTATGAATGATGCATTGCTTTGGTTTTGCTGTAATGTGTTCTTGACGTGCCACTTTTGAACTTTGAACAGATCTGCTAGTGCTGCATTTGCTAACACTCCTAAAAAAGCATCACACTAACAGGAAACGTAAATCTATCAATTGTTAATGGGATACCTCTCCACACATTGTTTTTGTCTGCTAGCAGAAAACAATGAAAATTAAATGCTAAGAAAGATCCTAGTGTTGCAATGCATTTTTTTTTGTGGTTAGATATAGAAGTGTTGATCATATCATTTTTTCTATATTAACTGTTTATGTGTTGGTATTAACTGTTTATGTGTTGTAATAAACTGTTTCTGTGTTTTAACGAACTGTTTTTGTGTAATATGAACTGTTTCTGTGTTGGCGTTAACTGTTTCTGTGTGAAACTGTTTCTGTGTTGTAGAAATTAACTGTTTCTGTGTTTGATAGAACTGTTTCTGTATTGTAAAATTAATTGTTTCTGTGTTGGCGTTAACTGTTTTGTGTTTGCAGAAATTAACTGTTTCTGTGTTAATGAGCAAGAACTGTTTCTGTGTTCGTATGAACTGTTTCTGTATTTGTATGAATTGCTTCTGTGTTTGCATGAACTGCTTCTGCATTGACATAAACTATTGTGTATTAGCAAAACTGTTTCTGTGTTTGTCATAACTGTTTTTGTATTTTAGTAGAAAGTGTTTCTGTATTTGACATAATTGTTTCTGTGTTTAGTAGAAATTGTTTCTGTGTTTCTATGTTGGCAGTTGTATAACTGTTTCTGTGGGGGTTCATCCGCGTCACTGTTCATCCGCGTGGGCTTTGTAAAGTAAAATTATTTTTTTATTATATTAATTATTGTTTTGTCCTTATATGTGAACATTCAAAACTCATGTCCTATGATAGAATTAGGGTATTTTTTTGTCCTTAGGGGTCATTGTCCCTTTTTTAAATGACAGAACCACTAGCACACAAATCTGCCATACATAAACAGTTCCTTAAAACACAAAAACAATTTCTATCAACACATAAATATTTCGTGCTGCATAGAAACAATTTATGTCAATACAGAAACAATTCATGTAAACACAGAAGCAGTTTCTGTCAACACAAACAATTTCTGTCAACTTCCAATACAAAAACAGTTACCCAATTCCAAATTTATCCAAATTCAACTAAGATACAAATTTTTATCAATAATTGCTAAAATACACAATTAAACACAATTCAATCTAAAACTTTTAGAGATGACACAAAAATTAAACTTGATATAATGGGGAATTGGCGGCTTGAGCTCAGAGTCAACTGCGTCGTCATCCTTGTCCTCGTCTTCACCCGCAACGCCATTGTCATCCTCGTCTGGTATCCCAAATTTGCGACCCCAGGAAGAAGAATCGGATCTATATGAGTGTGAGGGGTGGGGGCTCTCTATGATACCTGGTCTAGTCTCTAGAGCACTCATGAAAGTAGATATATACACAAGGCCAATCCACGTGTCAATTTTTATAAACACAAAGGGGTTTAAAGTATGTGTGTTATGTCTAGTTAATTCACAATCGGATCGCAAGTTCAAAGCATTATGCTACTTCGCCATCTCGATTTAACATTGACGTATTCTCACTAAGCTAAGGTTCAAATCCATAAGACACCTTAGTCTATGCACAAGACTTTCAAGAAATTGTTCAAGGAATTTTCATATTGGTTTTCACTTATATATATACTAGTACACTTTATTTTTTAAAATGGTGGAGGATAATTAGAATGTTTTCATAATATAAAGTTGATCGGTGAAATTGGGAATGTGGTTAAGCAACAGTTTCAACAAGAAAGGAATTTGAATTCAAAAGTTGAATTTAAATGTTTTCATCCTATTCCTACATACATAGCCGACCCATAAGATATCTTTTCCAACAATAATAAAATATTAAAGTCCGGATTTAATCCTGTATACGCCATTTTCTCATTGTATAACAATGAGTATTCGACCGTCTAGCAGATCCCGTCGTTTTTCTTCAAATCGATATATTATGGGCCCAAATCAGATATATCCATCCCAAGTTATACCACTTCAGCCGAACCTAACATTATATCACTTCAGACGAACCTGAAATATCTAGTAAAGTAACTTCCGTGATTTCCCAGCAGCAAGCAATCTCTTAATCCGCATACTTCCAATCCTGATATCACGTTTCTTAGCATTCCTACGCTTTTTTCTTCTCACCTTCCCTTTCAGTGTTTTGCCAATTCTTCGTTCCACATCATGATTTCAGAGGATGGGCAGATTCTGGACAAGTATGCTAGACTAATTTCAAAGGAATACACTCTTAGAGAATGCAGCCTCAGAAGCTCAATGTTAAAAAGCAGTGAAGTCACGAGACCATGAAAACGCAGTTGAGAATGATAGCAATAAATCTCCTCCAAAGTCAACTACACCAAATCAGCCAGAAATATGAAATCTCCAGGATTTCAGCCAAGGCATTCATCAAGCTTTTATTGTTGAATATTATGTTGTAAATACATACCTTTTATAATTCCTTTGTACTTGTATAAATTGGATGTACATTATACAGAATTAATCAAGCAATTCAGATTACCTTTCAATCTCTTACATGGTATCAATTGCTCTCTGACTTATCGTCTCTCTCTCGATCCTCTCATGGCTTCCTCTGCTGCTTCTCTTTCCGTACTCGACAACACCCTTTCCACCATTTCTCAAGCTATCACAGTCAAACTTGATGCCACAAATTATCCTGATTGGCTTGCCCAAATCCTTCCTTTTCTCTGCAGCCGCCGCCTCTTGTCCGTTGTTGATGGTTCTGACCCATGTCCTCCAAAACTCCTTCCCCCAAAAGATGACTCCACGCCACCCGAACCCAACCCCGCATATGACTTGTGGGTTTGCCGTGACCAAACTGTTCTCTCTTGGATCAATAGCTCCTTGAATCTCAACTTAATCACCTCCTTCTCACGCTATCAACATGCCCGTGACATCTGGATTGCACTTGAAAAACGTTTTGCCTCTGCCAATCCCAACCGTATCATGCAGCTCCGAGGTGCTCTCTTCCGAACTCAGCGAGGTGATCTCTCAATTTAGAAATATCTCCAGCAGGTGAATTCCATCGCCGACAGCCTTGCCCTTGCTGGATCTCCGGTCTCTGATGATGATCTGTTGACTGTCATCATGAACAACGTGGGTTCTCTTTATGAGAACACAGTCGCTTCCATTCAAGCTCGTGACAAGCCAATTTCTTATGGAGAATTAGAGACTTTGCTGCTGAGTGCCGAACAACGCCTTCAACCAGCTGTTCCTCCCGTCGTCGATCTTTCCACCGCCACTGCCCTTGCTGCTGCTCGCGGACGCGGCCGTGATCAAGGCCGTGCTCGAGGTCGTGATCAAGGTCGTGATCAAGATCGAGGTGGTGGTCGCGGCTTCTCCAGTAACTCCAAAGGTCATTTTCGTGGTCGTTCAAATGGTGGAAACAATTTCTTTCGTGGGCATCAAAATGGAGGAAATAGGTTTCAGAAAAACAATGGAGGTGGTGGTATTTTGGGCTCTTATCCTTCGGCTCACAACTCAAATAAGGCTGGCTCCTCTTCTGGGCCTCACAATCAAGGAGGAAGTGTCATCTGCCAAATCTGTCAGCGCCCCAATCATACAGCTCTTGAGTGCAGCAACCGCCTCAACTTGGCTTACGAAGCTCATACCCCTTCTGCTCGTCTCACTGCTATGGCAGCATCATCAAACTCCTATGGTGGCAATTTCGATTGGTTGATGGACACTGGTGCAAACTCTCACATCACTAATGACTTGAGCAATTTGGATCTTTCTCGTGAGTACCATGGGCCTGATTCTGTAGGTGGTGTTGGAGGTAAAGGTCTGCAAATTCACAATATTGGTGCATCTCATATCCATCTCAGTAATCTATCATATTCCTTGCGTGATATTCTTCATTGTCCCGCTGCCTCTACCCATTTATTATCCGTCAATAAATTTGCTCGTGATAATCATTGTTTTTTCACCTTCTTTGCAATTGTTATTTTATACAGGATCTGGCAACACAGAGGATTCTTTTTCGGGGTAGGTGCGTCAATTTTTCTATCCTTTCTCTCCTTCCGCAAATAAGTCATCTTCTGGTCCGGTTGCTCTTTTGAGTGCTCGTGATAGTGGGACCGTTTGGCATTCAAGACTCGGTCACCCGTCTGTTTCAACTTTGAAGTTTTTAATTTCGCGTCATCAATTGCCTCTTAGCAGCAAGTCTATTTCCCATTCCGTTTGTCATTCCTGCCCATTGGGCAAAAGTATTAAACTACCTTTTAATTCCTCTATTTCATTTAGTCATGCACCGCTTGATTTAATTCATTCTAATGTGTGGACTTCTCCGGTTTATTCGATTTCTGGCTTCAAATACTATGTGTTGTTTGTGGATGACTACTCACGTTATTTGTGGATATTCCCAATGAAATTAAAATCTGAAGTTTTCACTCACTTTACAACATTTAAAAAGTATGCTGAAAATCAATTTTCCACCACTATTAAAAGCTTTCAATCTGATGGTGGTGGTGAATACACTAGTCATTTGTTTTCCAATTTCTTCAAAGATGATGGCATTGCCCATCGCATTTCTTGTCCTCACCATCCTGAACAAAATGGCCTCGCAGAACGTAAACACCGTCACATTGTCAAAACCGGTCTTACCATGTTAGCCCATGCTTCTATGCCAAATTCTTACTGGGTTGAAGCTATGCATACCGATGTTTATCTTATTAACCGCATGCCCTCTAAGGTTTTGGACATGATTCCACCATACCAAAAGTTGTTCAATAAACTCCCTAATTATGAATTTCTTAAAACTTTTGGTTGCACATGTTTTCCATATTTACGTCCATATACTCATAACAAACTCCAACCTCGATCTTCTAAGTGTGTTTTACTTGGCTATTCATTGAATCATCAAGGCTATCGTTGTCTGCATCTTTCCACTAACCGTGTTTTTCTTTCACGACATGTTATTTTTGATGAAACTTCTTTCCCTTTTGAAGAGACCATGACTGCACCGACTCCGGGGGTGTCCACTGCGTCTTCAGATTCATCACAGCCTCTGTACATCACTGGACCGTCCCCTTTTCATGGTAAAATTACCTCCACTGCTTCCCCTAATTCCCTAGCACCAAGCCCAACTCTTGTGGACCCAATACATCCATCTAGCCCAATTTCTCACTGCACAAACCCACCCACGGCCCCACCATCTCAACTCCCACCTCCTATCAATTCTGCAGCATCCCTTCCCAACATCATCAACCCCCTACATAATCCCTCGGCCCCACCATCCCAACCTACATCATCCAAGAATCCAGAAGCACTTAATACACAAAATTCTATTTCCCAAAATCCGCTTCCTTTGGTTTACCATCGCCGCCCCCGCCCCTCTGCCCCACCAATATCTGTGAACAACAGATCCTTACCTTTACATCACTCGTCAGCCACTTCTCTAGAAAGACCACCTAATACTCATTCCATGGTGACCAGGAGTAAGCAAGGTGTTCGTAAACCCAATCCAAAGTATGCTTTATCTGCTATTTTTCCCACTGTTGCTAATGAGGTCATCGAGCCTACTTGTTTTACGCAGGCAAATAAATCTCCTGAATGGTGCCTCGCTATGGCAGACGAATTTAATGCTCTCCAACGAGCGAGTACTTGGGATTTAGTACCTCGACGGCCCGACATCAGTGTTTTGCCGAATAAATGGGTTTTTCGCATAAAAAGAAATTCGGATGGCTCAATTCAACGTTACAAAGCCCGTCTTGTGGCCAACGGATTCCATCAACAAGAAGGTATTGATTTTGGTGAAACTTTTAGTCCAGTTGTTAATCATTCCACTATCCGGCTTATCCTTGCTTTATCAGTACAATTTTCATGGCCTGTTCGACAATTAGATGTTCAAAATGCCTTTTTGCATGGTTCCCTTTATGAAGAAGTGTACATGCGACAGCCCACAGGTTTTGTGCACCCTCAATTTCCAGATCATGTGTGTCGTCTCAAGCGTTCTCTTTATGGGCTTAAGCAGGCGCCTCGGGCATGGTTTCAATGTTTCTCTGCGCACCTTGAAGATTTGGGGTTTGTTTCCTCCCAAGGCAGATTATTCCCTTTTTATGTACTTCCATGACAACATTCATATCTATTTGCTCATTTATGTGGATGATATTCTCATTACTGGCAACGATTCGGCCCATATATCTACTCTTATCAAAATTCTGGGCCATCTATTTTCAATGAAGGATCTTGGGCCAATACACTATTTCTTGGGTATGGAAATTAAGCCCATTCCCGCTGGTCTTTTTCTCTCCCAACAGAAGTATGTTCGCGATCTTCTTCATCGCTCTCATATGCAGGATTGCAAGCCAGTGGCTACCCCAGCGGTCGCTGGCCGTCGACTCTGCCTCCATGACGGCGACCCGCTCTCCGATCCAACCGAGTACCGTAGTCTTGTCGGCGCACTCCAATATCTCACCCTTACTCGGCCAGACATCGCTTTCGCCGTGAATCCACTTCGATAGTGATTTGGTAAAGGAATCTGCGCGGTTATCTTCGGGCACAAATCTGTTTGACTTCAAACTTCTAATGCTTATGCTGCTGATGTATGAAACAGATTTTCAGGGCAATATGCTTAGTATTGTTGCCTTTGATAAATCCCTTCTTCAATGGTCAATACAAGGGGCATTGTCTTTATGGAGAATCAGGGGGACTCCACTAACAGAAGACAAAGCACAAGTATGCCATATGTGCTCAATAACAGATCGTAGCCAAATACCTTCACGATTAGCATCATGTAAAGCAATTAGCTTGGCAGGGTTTGAAGAGGTGGCAACAAGGGTCTATCTCGTAGACCGCCAAGATATTGCGCTATTCCCTATGGTAAAGACATAACCAACTTGGGAACGTGCCTTGTGCGGGTCTGATAAGTAACCGGTGTCAGCGTAACTAACAAGGCAAGCATCACTTCGTGGATCTAGGAGGGGTAATCCATAATGGAATGCCTAGACATAAAACAATCCAATATTAGCAATACCTTTAAGGTAGCAAAATATGTTTTTAGTACCAATCCAGTGGTAGAGTGTAGACGCGTTGCTAAACCAAGCCAACACATTCACAATAGATGAGATGTTCCGCCTAGTACATTGAGATAGGTACAATAAACGACAATTGGACTTCGATATGGAACTTCGAGCTCCAATATCGGCTCATCATCCTCCTTAGGATGGTATGGATCACGTTAGGCATCTAGCAAACGGACGACCATGGGTGCACTCGAAGGCTTCGCTTTATCCCCTTTGAAGCGACGCAACATCTTTTAGATGTAATTCGATTGATGCACGATGATGCTATCAGTTTGATGCTCGAGCTTCAGGCCGAGGCAATATCGAGTCTTTCCCAAGATATTTCATCTCGAATTCCGACTTCATGTGCGATGTAGTTTTTTTAAGCTCTTTTGGAGTACCAAGGAAAACTAACGCAAATCCGAAATGTAATAAATACGCAAGGGCGTAATACGTTGTTCACATATCTTTGACTGATCTAATATTCACTTAAGCGGTTATACCACTTCTGTCCAAGTTGTTAGTCCATAAAGTGAATGCCTCAAATAAAAAAGAGGGTGTTCCGTGGTTTAGAACTATTTGAATCAGTATCAGATACAGACAATAGATGTCCAACAGTCCACTTTATAAATAAAATAGATATCTAGTAAAAAATCTTCAACCTAATGTAGTGTTACCACCCTATTCTGCTAATGTGCTTAACGTCTCATATTTTATATTCACTGTCACGTTTACTTTATTGTAAGCTATACAATTAATAAATAAAGCCAACTTTGATAATGAAGCTTATAAAGTCAACTTTGATAACAAAGCTTTCTCATAAGTCAGTGCAACATTCCCAGACCAATTGGAAATCTAACAGCAAAAATAATTATAAGTTCCATGTTTCGATAAGTAATCTGTCTTAACAGTCAGCTCCTCAGTAAAGCAAGAAGGAACCATCAGTTTAAGAAACCATTACCATAAAGGAACTAGCTTATGGTATGAGGTGCACGGAAATAGCCTCGTGTTCTGCTCCACAAGTTAAATAGTACATGCAGAAGCTTACTTCTAGTTTCAAGAGTATGCCAAGATCTTCCCTCCTGTGGTGCTAGCTTTTTCTAGGTTAGTCTGGAGATCTAAGGTCCTGAACCAGTGACAGATTCTAGTTTCTTTATCTGGCGTGTCTTCGCAAGTTCATATTCATGTTCAAGCAGTTTTCCAGATCATCTTAAATCTTTGCAAAACTACGAAAGAAATTTAATGAGAAACCAATGGCTTTAAAAATATAGAAGGATATAAAAGGATTGAAAAGTTCTCCTTCTAAAATATCTATCCAAAACCTAACAGCACAACCATGATAAATATCAGAACAGTGGGAGTGGGTGTGTTTTTAGGTCTTTTGTGCTGTTTAGTAATCCCTTCGTATATTTCTTGTTTCTGTCCTTGACTCTAACACTACCTCAGTCTGTTTCCTTGACCTGGTTTTTCGTAACTGGTAACTCATGATCATAACTACCAGTTTATTTGTATTATTTCCATCTAAATTATATAGTTGTTTTAGATTAAAGAAATGCATTGTTTGCCCTCAGTGAAAGCAGAGACTTTTGCTTTGACATTAATGATTAATGTTATACCTTTTGTCATGTTTCTACTCTTTTGTTTTTTGGAGATGCTCTAATACATTTTGTTTGACTTAAAAGACGGAGCTCGATAGATTCATGCCACGAGTAATTGACTCACAGGTCATTTATACGACATTCTTCCTCTCCTAATTATCTCCCAACTCGAATGAGTCAAATCTAGCCTGATATCTCCCAAAGGCATAGGGAGACCAAATTTTTAGGGTAGTGATTTTCCCACACCCTTTTTATCCTCCTACACACCCTTGTGTGATTCCTGCTGTTGATTTCTCCTTTATAATTCAATCCAATGCTCAAAATTAAAGAGGGGTGCAGATCACCTCCCAATTTTTAAGGATAAGACATTTGACAATGAATTTTGCTTGTTATAACATGAACAGAAGGGCTTCTATCTTAAAAAAATAAATTAAATTTGACAGCGTTTGATTGTCTACTGGTACCTAATATATAAACAGTTTATCTGATGTCTTATCCTATCGTTCATAAGCTTCCATTCCAAACCATCGCATGTGTGAGATTGAAAGCAAGCAGCAGCAAAACTCGCCATTACCATGTTTGTTGTTCTTTGGGACCACGACATTTATAAGAATGATAGTTTTTGGGAAATGTTATTCCCACTCCTATTTTTACTATTAGCACTTCATTTCATTTTTTTATTTCTCAAGGTTTTCCCACAACCACACAATTTTAATTTTTTAATACAAAAAAAATAAAAAAGAGTATGATTAGCAAAAATGGGAGTGGGAAAAACATTTTCCTAGTTTTTAATTAATTCCATTAAGACGTTCGACAGTCAATAGAGGTTGGGAGGGGGATTTTGTCAAATACTAAAATAGGCTCCATGGTTTAGTTCAGATAGTAGCAAAAGTTGGACCAAAAAGCTAATTGATAATGGGCAATTCGGAAAATTCAGCTTGGTCTTGTGACCTCTGACCTTTCCAGGAATAGAAGGGACAAGCCCAAAAGTTTTTACTGCGGTAATAACTAATTAGGCAAAGTATACAAGTACACATTAGCTGTCAGACCTAACTGAACACAAAATTAAAACCCTACCAGGCCTCCGCAGCCAGCCACCACAAAAACAAAAGCTCTCTGCTTTTCCTCTTCCTTTCATCTCATTCATCCGATTTATCTATTTCTCGATTCGTTTTCACAACTCCTTGTTTTGTTCAATTTGATCTTTAGATTGAAACTATGATTCTAGAGAGATTCGCGATGTCGAATTTTGAAAAATTCGTTATTAGAGAGGAAGCACCGCCGAGATTTATAAGTTTCGAGGAGGCTTCGAGTTTGGTCTGGGGGTTGGAATTCGAAGAGTTGGCTTTGATTGTGAAGTTGTTGGCGATTTCATGGAAGATCTGGGTTTGTTTACTCTTAAGAATTCGCGATTTTGTGGATTAAGATTCGAATTGGAGAGTTGGGTCGGGTCTTAATTCTTCGAGATGACGTCGGTTGCCACCGCCGACCAGGCCATTGATAACGCCGGCAGCGCCACGGTCAGGGCAGTTTTTCCACTCCAATAGAAATGTGGCTTGGGCTGAGAAAATCAGTCCAGCCCACCACATTTCAAAAAGGCCCACTACTTCTCTTCTGATCAGGCCTACTTCTCTTGCAAGCAATGGAATGGCCCAAGTCCACCACCTCCAACAGTCATAAACCCCTCACTCACCCATTGTCTCTTCCTAGATGAAAAACCCTCATACAGCCGAGCGGAGCCACCGCAGCAGCAGCAGCAGCAGCAGCTCAAGGGATCAGAAATCGTCAAATTGTAAGCCCCCATTTCATCAAAAGCTTACATTTCTATTTCTTAATATTTACGTCCCCCAAAATTTCGTAAATGTTCTTATTTCCTCTCAGCAGTCTCTCTTTTTTAACAAATTTCATATCAACATGACTTTCCTTCCAATTTTGAATATGCCGCTCGGTAAATAAGCAGAGGGTGAATTCTAGTAGCAACCTTGCATGGGTGGCCACTGGTTCTTGCCGCTGTAATCGGTGTACCTATCTTATATTTATCTTTATGCTTGGTTTGTGACTGTTGTGCCCATCTTATTTTTCTCTTTGTGCTTTGTTGTGTACAGAAAACCACACTATGGATGATAATGAAGATGAAGGTGATGAACCGAGTCAGCCAAATGAGCTTGCTTACATAGGTCGCCGACCTTCTCTTGATCTTTGCTTCCGTCCTCCTCCGCCACTTCCTTGGCGTCCTATTCCTTTCCAGCCTCCTCGTTTGCCTTCTCCTCATGCTCCTTTACCACCATTCACTACTATTACTACTACACTTTGCCCTTTTTTCCCGCCTCCTCCGCCACTTCCTTGGCCTCCTCTTGCTCCTCCTTTGCCTTCTCCCCATGCTCCTTTACCACCATTCCCTACTACCACTAGTACTAGACTTCTTTTTCCTCTTCCTCCTCCTCTTGCACTTCCTTTCCTTCCTCCTTGTCGTCCCTTCCCTCTGCTCATTTGTCCTCCTCTTTTGCTTCCTCTGCCTCCTCCTCGTCCTTCTCTTTTTCTGCCTCCACTGCCTTCTCCTTTACCTCATCCACAGCCTTTACTTCTTTCTCTACCTGCACATCATCTCCCTCCAAATCCACCACCACCTCCTCCACGTGTGAACCTTTTAGTGTTTCCCTTCATGTATGCAACAATATATGCACTATTTTTCATGTTTGCAATCGATTTTGATGACATTTTGGAGGATAGGAACATTTCAAGATATGTTAAGGCACTCTCCCTGGCAGCAGAAACAGTGTCATCCGTTGGGTACGGTGACATTGTTCCTGTTGTGAATTTGTGCGGAAGCTAATCAAATACCAATAACGAATTCGACGAAGACAAAATACGAATAGCCAACAAAACAAACAAAGAACACAAGATGTAACGTGGTTCGGCGAAAGCCTAATCCACGGGCGAAAACGACGAGGATCTTCACTAAACAAAAGAAGATTACAAACAGATTTTACACCCCTTAACAATATGCATCACATAGTCAGCATATTTATAGGCATAACCAAACTCCTAATCCCATTAGAATAAGTCACCCAAATCCTAATAAGACAGGACAAACCCTAACCTTCTACACCAAGGAAAAGAACAAACCAATTACTACCCAAAATAGGACTTAGATGAAACTTTCCCAATTCCTAATTTTGAGCCGTAATTCAACAATCTCCACCTCGGCGAGAAATTAGCAAATCTTCATAATCTCCAACAAAGCGAAACTCCATCGAGCTTCCAAAATAGTGAAACCTCCTCCGAACGTCTTCTCCACCAAAACAAATCCGAAACCAAATGCGCTACTCTGATACCGCATACCAAATAACAAACACGAACCAAATCCAAGCAGAACTCGAACTTGCAAACAGGAACAAACTTGATCCGAACAAATCCAAATGAAGAACCTAAATTCTTCAACAAAGATCAAACAAAAAACCTGTCGAACAAACGAAGACACCAAACGCTTGATAGATATCAAGCTCCACCTCTTCTGTAACACCTACAGAAGTTCAGAACAAAAGTCTCCAACAGCTACGGAAGCGGAGGCCTTATCCTCCGACTTGAGCTTCCCTTTGAGTTTTGGGCAAACAGCTTTCCAATGTCCTTCCTCTTTACAGTAGTGACATGTGTTGTCCTCAGACTTGGACTTGGACTTCTTCTTCCCATGAACCACTAGGCAGTCAGATTTCATTACAGAAGACCTTTTTGTCAACTCTTTAGAGTTCAAAGCAGCTTTAACATCTTCCACTGTAAGAGAATCTCTTCCATGTAGCATGACATCCAAAAAATTCTCATACGAAGACGATAAAGAGCACAACAAAATCATAGCCAGATCCTCATCATCCATCTTAGTACCCATATTTTTCAAACCCATAAGAACTTTATTGAACTCATCAAGATGATTTTGAATAGGCGTATCTTCAGACATACGAAGGGTGTACAAACGTTGCTTTGCATACAACCGATTTGCGAGAGATTTGGTCATATACAAACTCTCCAATTTGAGCCACAAGCCAGCTGCCGTAGTCTCCTCGGATACCTCAAGAATAACCTCATCAGATAGCGCTAAGATTATTGCACCATAAGCCCGTTCCAAGAGGTCTTCTTTAACAGCATCAGACATATCTTCTGGTAACTGTTTCTTGCCATATAGAGCCTTCAACAGGCCTTGTTGAACTAGCGAGGCTCGCATCTTTATGGACCAAAGGCCAAAGTCATTATTCTTGTTGAACTTTTCAATCTCATATCTTGTCGACGTTGCAGACTTCATGATGAACTGGCAAACAAAAAATCCCAAGCCGGAACCTAAGCTCTTGATACCACTTGTTGTGAATTTGTGCGGAAGCTAATCAAATACCAATAACGAATTCGACGAAGACAAAATACGAATAGCCAACAAAACAAACAAAGAACACAAGATGTAACGTGGTTCGGCGAAAGCCTAATCCACGGGCGAAAACGACGAGGATCTTCACTAAACAAAAGAAGATTACAAACAGATTTTACACCCCTTAACAATATGCATCACATAGTCAGCATATTTATAGGCATAACCAAACTCCTAATCCCATTAGAATAAGTCACCCAAATCCTAATAAGACAGGACAAACCCTAACCTTCTACACCAAGGAAAAGAACAAACCAATTACTACCCAAAATAGGACTTAGATGAAACTTTCCCAATTCCTAATTTTGAGCCGTAATTCAACAGTTCCAAACAGTGGGCGGGGTAAAGTCTTAATCTCGCTTGTGATTGTGTTTGTGCATGCTTTTTTGAGTTGTTGGGCGGAACTATTTCTGATGTACCTGTGTTATAACTTGGCAAACAACCCACATAGAAAAAAAATAAAAAAAGGGGGGGGGGGGGAAAAAAAGGGGGGCGCCCCCGGCCCCCCCCCCCCCTTGTAGGGGGGGGGGGGGGGGTGTGTAATTTTAAAAACAAGACCTCTACTTACGGTACGCTGTCTGCACCCCGCACGCAGCAACGAGGACGGGCGGCGGAGGGGGGGAGGGGAAAAGGGGAAGGGGGGGGGGGGGGAAATGGGGGGATGGGGGGGGGGCAGCACCATCGGGGGGGGGGGGGGGGACCCCAAAACAAGAAAGGAAAAAGGGGAAAAGGGTGTTTGGCTATTGACTTCTGCAGGCTGTTTTCAGTGTTTAGAGAATTTTAAGAATGACTTTCATATAGTTGTTAAGGGTTTTGCCTTTTGGTAGATGACTACTGCAGGCTGTTTTCAGTGTTTAGAGAATTGTAAGAATGACTTCCATATAGTTGCAAAGGGTTTTGCCTACCTAATTGGTGGAATCGGTAGAATGGTTGTTTGTAAATGACTACTGCAGAACTCCCGCAGACTCTTGTAAATGACTACTGCAGAACTCCCGCAGACTCTTTTCAATGTTCAGAGAGTTGCAACAGTTGCGATTATATTATTGCCAAGGGTTTTGAATAGTGTTTGTTAATTGACTTACTGCATACTCTTTTCATTGTTTAGAGAATTGCAGGAGTTACTTTTATACAAGGAACAAAATTTCAAAATTTCAGTTTCAATGGAAATTTCGGTCATCAAAATTTATGTAAATTTGGGAAAAAGTTTCGATTTCGGTAAATTTCAGTTTAAAAAAAAAAAAAAGACGAAAAACATATGAGGAAAGGAAATCTATAAACTAATATCTCTATTTTCTTTAGGCTCTGAAATTAACAAATAATGCAATTTAACATTTAATCTATATAGCATTGTCCATATGGATTAACTTTTATATACATAAGGGAGAAGAATTTGTGTTTTGTATTTCATTAAGCTATCAATCAACACAATATCTTCAAGTGAGGCTCATGAAACATACACTAACCATTACATTAATATTATAATATAATGTAAGAGTTTTGAGGAATATAATACATCTGAATTACACACATCAGGAAAGATTCAAGAAGCATTATTGAAGGTAAGAGCTCAAAAGAAGTATTATTGAAGGTAATAACTCATTCAACGTAAGAAAGTCAAAATACAGTTATGTAAAATATAAAGGAAATTTTATCGAAATTTCACCGAAATTACTTGAATTTCCATCGAAATTTCGGTAATATTGTTCATTTTCAACAGCTTCAGCCCGAAATTTACCAGAACTACCGAAATTTCGGTATTTTTCGGCTGATATTGATACTTACCCTGATTCAAGTTTTGAACCTTCAAAATTTCCCAAATTTTGATGTTTGGATCGAAATTTTGCTCCTTGCTTTTATATGATTGTCCACGGCTTTGCATTCGTAAGTGGAGAGTCGGTAAGAAGGGAGTTTGATAGTCGACTACTACAGGCAGTTGTTTCTTAATTGTAATTACGTTTATTTATACATGAGTGGGATCAAAGAACTTTTATGGACAGTGTTTTGCATACCTATTTATTTTTGCGGTTTTATTTTCAAGTGCATTTGTGACAATTGGTGTTAAAACTAAGGAAATATTGTTAAGCCTGACTTGGACGTTGAAGGTTTGATGTAAGCATTACAGCACAAACTCCACGAACAGTTTTTGCTAATACATGCAATGATTCTTGAAAATTAAGGCTTACTTATCTAGGAAAGGTGACTAATCGAAGATGACAGGAAACTTTATTTTAATTTTATGTGGCGATCAAAATATATCTGTGTTTCCACAGGAATACATTGAAGAAAAAGCCCATTCCATTCAGCTGCAGCGTTATCCATCAACAGAGTGCCACAGTCTCCAGTGTGATAATCACTAGTATAAAGCTAGGGAGCACTTTAGCTCCGTACAATCGATAGCTACAAGGAAATAAATATTCAAATCTTTAGCAGCCACGATGGGACCACGATGCTCTATCATACTGCAATTCCAGGCACTGACAAGCTTTGAGTTTTACCGGTAGACATTCTCAATCAAAACATTCCTGGTAAGTGTCTTTAGTAACCCAAAGGTGGATCAACAGAGAAGATGTGGGACACAGCAGGAACAGGTTTCCATGTATGATCGGCAAATCTCAGTTGAATTAACTAAGTATTCTATGAAAATTGCAGAGCACAAAATGGCACAATATCCCCTTGTCTAATACCACAGTTCATTCACCATCAAGATAGAATTCTCGACGTCAGTGTAAACAATACTGCACAAAAATTTCTCCATATCATCGGCCTGATCAGGAGACCGCATAAGAGGCAACTGAGAAACGATGCCGTCAGGCGATTGTTTCAAACTTTTCTTTTCCTTGACCCATATCTCTTCGCCACTAGTTAACCCTGCAATCTTTATCTGTATCTCTTTCCTGACGCCAAGAGTTGCCAGACTTTTGCAAACAAACGAGTGCAATCGTACTCTTCAATTAACTCTTTGAAGGACCAAAAGATACTGAACATAAATTAAGGGGTTCTCTTCACTTTCTAATCTGGCTTATGTCCAACTTTTTTTTGACACACACACCCCCAAATGTTATTCCAATTCTTGAAAGGCTTGATTAAAGCAGCTGTTTTCTGTTCATGAAACATTTTACAATCACAAGAATGACAAGAAACATTGCAGCTGTAAGGAGTGAAGAGCTTGTCCATGTTTCTTCTGTATCCTTTTATCCTTTCAGAACAATTGGTTCTTATAAAAGAAGGTTTTGTTTATTCGGATAATATTGTAAACACGATATAGAAAACTACTGAAGAATCAATATAATGTAACAAAGACACACATGTAGAACAAGTAGAACTGAGAGGCTGGGACCTCAGATTCCTAGCTTAAACTTGAGAAATAGCAGCGTATTAAGGAAGAAAACTTTCTCATACTCGTAAAACAGTATCTGTGTCCTATTAATTTTCTGGAGAAGACCAAATAGCAAGTACCATGCACCTCATACCATAAAACAAAACAAATTCCTTAAACTTTCTTGGAAGAGCTACTGATACACCAATTGACCAGAATACAAAGCAAACTGAGAACTCTTATAGGATTTTCCATTTTCCACATCTGCGCCCATGGGATATTGCCTCATATTCATTCAAACATGCTCCTCATTTATACTCTATGATTGTGCAATGAGATTCCAGTCTTCAGAAGATATTACACCATTTATTTAATAATCGAGAAAGCTTCTTACATAGAGTTTGATGGAAGAGAAAAAAGGCGATGATAATGTGAACATTTTCGTGAACCTGAAATGTTCAAGCTTATTCAGAGTCTCAGATCCTAGAGAATGAAAGCTCTGTAGGGCTGCAATCATGTACATAAAAATAAAAAAAGCTTCAGCTCTTGCGAAAGATATTTCAAAGAGAACAAACAAGTCAACCTAAACCATTACAAAGTATCTAGGTTAGTGACAGTATATCATAGTTGCAGTCATTTATCATAGTTCAACTGCAAAATTTATTAGCCTGATTTGTCTTTGGCTTGGGAACAAAAGCATTTACTAAAGAATAAAAGCCAAGAATAGATGACAAGATTCAAGATTTAGTTTTGCAAGCTTTTCTATTCCATCCTATGCCCAAACCAGAAAACCCAAATTCCTGTAATCCTTTTCAATTTAGCACTTGAAAGTCAGCATTTTTCTTGGCATCCGAACATAATATTCTAGATGTAATTTTGTGAATTATTCACATATTGGGAAAACGTCTTTGTATCACGATACAAGTGACACCTCCCAGCACATGTATTATCCCGAAAGATCATTGGGCAAACTGAGGTTTCATCCAACTATTTCATCCCATCAATAAAGGGCATAAATAGCTAAATTAGGGCCTCTAACGTGTCAAAGCCTAGTTCAAATAGCGGTTGAGAATTCAGTTGTAACACTCTCATGCAGAGGTCATATCATGGATTTTTTAGCACAAAAATTTCCAGGTCTGGTATAGCAGAAAATGCTTAAGACTAATCTCTAGGAAAAGATTGAGAACCCGCTATTACACTCTACTAGTTGTACCTGCAATAGCTGGCTTAGCAACGATCACCTTCATTACTTGTTCCTTTATTATCTGATCATGAACACAATAAATTGCAGATTATAATTCGGGAAAGAGAACAGGAAAACACAAATTAAGTAATAAAACTGAAAAGTGACACAACAAAACAAGCTGCAAGGAACTCAAGAAATTATCCTTGAATGATTTAGACAGCATGAAACACAGTATTCATAAAAATTACGACACTACCAGCCAAAGTTGCAACCAGTGCAAACGAAAATGGGAGGAAATGTTTTTAGTTTACTCAACCTGTAGACAAAGTTCAGCACTTCACAGATTCGAGAAATCTCACTCAACAGAATTGTTCCCCTTTTCAGGGCTGCGGATTTATTGAAAGAGCTTTGCAGACATGGCCTACAATGAAATTACAAGCTATGTAACTAAGGGAATTAAAACTGGCATTCAAGAGAACCTATGACCTAGAGGAAGATTTGGCTGAGTCCTTATATCAAGCCTTTCCCAAACATTCTCACCCACTTCACTGTTTCTAAACCAAGTAAAATCAGCACCAATTAGCCAAAACATATTATCTTTGGCAATCCCATCAGCAAAACCAGAATAGCTCCGCCAAGGTCTTACATCCTTGTTTTGTAATCATCTATATAAGTTGATTGAAATGACCAGGGCTTGACCATGGCATGCTAGCAGTGCTCACCAACCTATCCAAGTAGCATAATCCACAACCTAACTAGAAGAGCCATCATCCACAACAGCAGTCACACATCGGCTAGCACAAGCTACAGTTTCGAGATTGATAATCTATTGAACAGGAGCCATAGGATACCAGAAAAAAAAGATAAGCATATACTATACAGTGATTTGTAACTCCTAACGGGTCCAACCTGTAAAGTTCTAATCCTACTGACGATGGCTCAAGCAGGTAGAACTTCAACATAACTACGATTAAGATAATTCCAAGGCAATGATAACTGTATTATTCCCCCTTAGCTTCAGACATTCCAGACTAGGACCATGAGAATTACAACAGGAATTCAAAGCAATGGTCAACTCACATAATATGATTCAAAGCCTCCGCCAGACCAGAGACCAGTAGCTCAGCCCACCATACCTGCCTTGACATCAATCCCGGCTTTCTGCAAAAGAGCAGTATAATTTATAATTTATAATAGAATAGATACTTGATACTCTTCATACCCTTGCTGAAATCTCGTGGTTGATGAGCAGTTTCTTACCATGGCATCTTCATGTGCTGCTTGTTAATGAGAGCTTCACTTTATCCATTATAAAGGGAAAATCCCCAATCTACATTCTCGCTCATCCACAACTTCACACAAATCCTGTGGTCTTCTTAGCAACATAGGCGCCCAAACTAAACTTAAGAAAGGGAAGTTAATAGAAATCACGCGGTTTTATGGATATTTCATCCAAATTTGAAATCCAGTCTGCCAAAGATACTAGGTAAGTATTTCTAAAATTTCATATAGCAACAGAGGAGCCCAATATGGGTATGTTGTGGTAATGTGGAGACCGGATATTTAGGTTAAACAGGTGGAAGGGTGCGGGTGATTGTTTTACTTCCTTTTATTTCTTTTTTTCCCTGTACAACAACTCTCAACACAAAACAAAAATCAGTGAACACAGGTATTCAACTCAACAACATCTGCAACAATGTTATAGGGTTCAGTGAACACAGGTATACTATACATCCTCAATATCATTGGTGCCAGTGCCACTACTCTAATCAACAATCTAACAAATAATTAACACAAAATTTAGATTATAGGGTTCAACACAAAATGGAAAGGGAAGTAAAACAAACAAGAGTTGGAATCATGAAAGAACTATAATCATCAGATCAGATAGATAGAAGTCAAAACAGTCAAATTAACAAACTACTTGAAATTAAACAACAATTGAACACTTCAATGTCGAAATAGGAGTCAGTCTCAACATCTATCTCTTAAAAGTTTAGCAAATGGTTGGCATACGCTTCCATTGTTGGCCGTAAAGAGGTCGCAGAAGAAGCTCGCATAAGCTCGAGCAAAAGGCGGCGGAAAGCGAACAGAACCAAACAGCCTCACCCCCAATCTCGCCGACCCATAGCAACCACCACCACCACCACCTGACTCGGACTCAGAGGTCCTTGTCGTCGTCGTCATCAATAATTCCTTGGCCATGTCATCGCCCACGTAAGCCCTGACCATTGCGAGGGTGATATTGAGAGTGGTCTTCTCCATCTTGGCCAAGCGCAAGAGAGGCAACGGCGCCGCCGCCAGCATCACTTTGTCCTTGTGCTTCTCGTCTCCGTAGACCAGTAACGCCTGGTGGGTGTTCTCGTAGTGCAAGTCGGAAAAGCGGCTGGGGTTTGTAGCCTCCAGGGTCAAGTCCCACGTGGCGGTCAAGTAGTGGTTGGAGGAGGGGATGAGTGGGCAGGGGGACACGGCGGCGGATACGACCCGGAACTCCGGCCAATCGGGGTCGTGCGGATCAATGATCAAGTGATGCAACAACGTCAAACCGCAAAGGAATAAGACAAAGATGAGCCACATGAGTTGAGCACGATTCGAACAACAGCCGCTGTTGCCGGTGGGTTCGTGGTTTTGTGAGGGATTGAACGCTTCTCCTTCTTCCATCTTTGATGGATTGATTGATTTGATTGAATGGTTGGTTTATGCTTCCAATAAACCTGATATATTAGATATAATTGTAATGAGAGATCAATCGAGAGACGAGAGAGAGGCTTCAGATCGAAAGGTTTTGAATTGGCTGCAAAAAGTAGATATGGCTTCCAATCCTGATGTTCCTGGAGAGTCGACTGCACAAGACTTCCAGTTTTTCGGTCCAATTACGAGTTTCACTTCGGGTTGGACTCTGTATATTCCTTCTCCTTTTGGAAAGGTATATTTAACTAAAGCCGAATAGAAACATTAGCCTCAACTAGGGGTGGGCACAGGACGGGATGGGACGGGATGAAGGTGATCCCGTCCCAATCCCGTTTAATTTAAACAGGACGGGATGAGATAAGTGATTTTAAAGATTGGTCCCGTCCCGTCCCGTCTTGTTTTAATTCGGGACGGGACGAGACAGTCCCATATAATTTATGAAATTCAACAAAATCAATTTTTCACAACACAAATTCACAAAAATACAAATTTTCCAAATGAAATATTAATGTTCAAGTGTACTACATTAACAAAATTCCAAATTCATAAACTACAAATTGAAATTCTTAAACTACAAATTTTCAAATTAATAAACTACATATCATAAGGTGAGATTGCATGTGATGAGGTACATGTTTGTTAGTATACACTTGTTTTGAGCCAATAAAATGGTGACACATAAGCATTTTTATTATTTATTTAATACCATATATATTAAACGGGACGGGACGGGATTTCCGGATATAATTTTCTCATCCCGTCCCGTCCCGAGAAAATTAAAATGGGACGGGACGGGACGGGATATGCTAAATTTGTAATTGATCCCGAATGGGACGGGATAATTTGATACGGATTTCGGGACGGCAATTCGGGATACGGGATTTTCGGGATATTATGCCCACCTCTAACCTCAGCAGCCAGGATATCAAACAACCAACTGGGCCCAACCGAGTCCCAAACAAACCGACCACCATGCCTAGCTACGAAGGCAGCCACAGTGTGCGCTGCCACATTACAAGAACGAGAAGCATATAACACAGAAATAGAGTTGAGCTCATCAAGTAAAATGCGAATATCATGCAAAAAACACTCCACCTCAACCATGACCTCCACCTTGCCCGTCACCATATCAACCAGCACTTGAGAATCACTTTCGATCACCACTCTACCAAAAGCCTGCAACTTACAAAGCAAAAGTGCCTCACAAAGAGCTTCCGCTTCTACCGCTAACGCCGATTGGAATTGACCCCCACCAATCCCACCACACAACCTCAGATCTCCCGTAAAGTCATGAACCACCCAACCAACTCCTCCCCGTCCACTAGAGCCTTCCCAAGCTCCGTCAATGTTGATTTTAGCACACCATAGGCCGGCTTACTCCACCTCCTCTCAGCAACCTGGACACGTCTCGGCATACCTGTACGGTCACCAGGAGTCCGCATGTAAGCCTCACGAACATCACGTAAGAAATTCCGAGCCCCTTCAAAGCGCATGGGGAATGGGGTTGGCCGATTCTTAAAGACCCATGAATTACGCCAATTCCAAACAAACCACATACCAATCGCCACCCGTTGACGAAAAGCATCTACCGAAACTGCCTGGGGCTTGCACCGCATAAAGTCTACCCATACTACATGAAACGGGGCCGTGAGAAAAGTAGCATCACTAATTTCGGGAACCCATGCATCCCAGAATTGCTGCGCAACACTACACCCAACCACCATATGAAATTGGGATTCCTCCACCTGCCGACACATAGTGTAGGTTATTTTATTGGCTATCATTGTACAAAAACATTGTAAGAAATGTAACAAGCTCAATTAGATTTTATTTCTAGATATTTAGAATTGTTGCTTGAAGATTGAAGATAGATGGTTTGTTGAAGATCATATTTGCATTTGTATGTGTCTAGCATAGGTCCTTACATTATCATGTAAAATCTTTTCAAAATACTTAGTTTTTTGTAAATAATTTTATTAGAATAAGGATCTCAGTTTTTACATGATTGGTCATCTATTTCATGCACGTGGGTCGTTGACAATTGGTGACAAAGACAGTTTGAAAAAGTGCTTTAACAGAATCTGTCTTTACCCAGCGGTCCGGTCACCTTTTACCCCCTTTTACCCGGAGCTGTCTTGAAAAGCCAAAAAGTGTCTTTTTGTTGTCCAAATCTCAGCCGTAGATCTTCAAGCCTTCATCCTCTATTTAAACAACTTCATACCAGATTTTGAAGTAGGGTTTTCAAGTATTATTTCTCAAAAATCTTTTGAAAAACTCTCACCTTTGAGCATACCTTCCTCCCGGTTTCATCTTGTCTTCTTGAGTGCTTTTAGCTCACTTACATAGAAGCATCATATGAATTATGAGGATTGTATGAGTTGTTAAAACCTTTGTTTTTCAAAGTCGGTTTCATTGAAAATATTCTAGCTAACTTTGGAAGAAGGTTTATCTTTCCTAGTTCAGCTTGCTTTTGAAAGTTCATATACTTGAGTCGGATTAGGAGTGTGCAACTAGAGTCTCCCACGTTCATGCATGTTTGTAGACTTAGTTGAGTTATATAGGTCATTGACCTTGGTTAGTTTACTGCCCAGTTCATAACTGTAGCAGTAAACACAGTTACTGTTCATTTCCTGAAGCTTTGTAGCTTTCTGGGAATGAAACTGTGACTGGTCATAAATCACCACAGCATTCATTTATAGGTGCCACGGTATAGGAATACATGCTTATGTCCGTATAGCGTGTTGACCAAGCAAGCATCCATTGGAGGTGAAGTGATTGAGAAGAAGCCGCACAAGAGACCGTTGCATCTAAGTTAGGTACTTTAGATATTGGGCTTGGTTGAAATCTTGTATTGGGCATCTTTTGCCATTTCATAGTGGAAGGCCGGTCTTCTGATAGACCCCCGGTGTTTTATCCCTTAGTGGATTTTTCCGGGTACCAAAACGCTGTGTCCATCTTTGTGTATTGTTAAATATTTGACCTAATTAAAATTGGACTTAATTCAGCACCAATGACTATAACATGCAATCTGGACAAACCAGTCTGACTGGTCATCTTAACTGCTGCATTAGAAAACGCTGGATTCAATAAGTTGTAGTTGTTGATAGCTCACGGCTATCAAACTCACTGATTTCGTTGAGGACCTAAGTTGGCATAGCATCCGTGTGTTGTTGAACAAATCACAAGCATACACAAGTTATAATTATCAAGTGGTTAATCATTTCAACTTTGGTGAAGTCAAATATAATTCAAAGGAAACTGTCAAGGTCCATCACAACATGACTGGTCATCTTTGTGATTCTGTTTGTGCTGATTGTTAAAGCAGAGGGAATTGTTTTAAAATACCACCCTCATTGCCAACCTGCACATAGGACACTCAAGGGGAACCTGTACATGCCTATGATGGAGGACCGCCCGTACTCCAATAGCCTCATGGAAAGCCTGCCATAGAAAAACCCGTATCTTATTCGGAACTGGGATTTTCCATACCATATGCCAAGTACTCCTCGCCGGCCCTACCCCGCTTGCGTCCCCGACTAATCTCAAGAGACCATGTTCAACGTGGTACCCAGACTTCACTGTATACACTCCATTCTGAGAGTGAGACAAGGCCAAACGATCCGCCGAGCCAAAGCGGCTTAAAGGGATAGATTTTATCGCCGCCGCTTCGCCCAAGTCAAACACCTCATCCACCAATTCAACACGCCATGTTCGGGTCCCTGGATCAATCAGTCCATGCACATATCGCGGCATCCGTCTATGCGCCCCCATCACTCGATAACCATCACCAAGCGGGATCCATGAGTCACTACGAGTCCGAATCTTCCTCCCATCCCCCACCCTCCACCTAACACCTTTCCGCAACACCTCCCGTCCCTCCAATATTCCTTTCCACCCCCACGAGGTATTGCTTCCTTTCCTCGCATCAAGGAAGGAAGAGTGCGGAAAGTACTTCTCTTTGAGCACCCGAGATAACAAGGCATTCGGGAAATTAGCAACTCTCCACCCAATCTTGGCCAGAAGGGCCCGGTTAAATGCAACTAAGTCCCGGAAGCCTAAACCCCCTTCATTCTTCGGCTGCGTCACCTTATTCTATGCGACATAGGGTATGCCGCCCCTCCCATTACCACTACTCCACCAAAACCCCCTAAACATACGCTGCAGCTCCTTAAGCAAATACAAGGGGATTTTAAAGCACGGCATTGCAAAGTTCGGCATGGCCATCGCAACTGAGCGCAACAACACCTCCTTGCCTCCCTTGGATAACAATTGTTCTGCCCATCCTTGGATTCGACCACTTACTTTCTCTCGGATGGCCTCGAATACTGCTCGTTTAGAGGAGCCAAAATGCGACTGCAAGCCAAGATACCTACCAAAGTCCTCAGTATGAGCTATAGGGAGGACCTCCGAGATTCTGATTTTAACTTCATCACTACAGTTAGCACTAAAAAGCACAGAACTTTTATCAAAATTCACCACCTGACCCGACACAGCACCATACCTCTCAAGTATCCCCATTAATTGAGCTGCTTCTCATTTTAATCGATCTGAATATTGATGATTACCTTAAGGGAGACGATTTGTTTTTATTTTAATTAAGAAATGAAGATGAAATTTGATAAGTAAAAATACACAATATTACAAGTGTTACTAATCACTTGAAAAGCTCTTTGGAGTTGGAATCAAGTGTTCATGTGGAAGGAATGACGGATGGGCCAATTCCACCAGAATAGCTAGCGTGTTCACTCACCTCTACGACCCAAAGAGACGGTCTCGTCCTTCCTCCCCTCCCTACTCCTCCTTTCCAAAATGGCCCTCACACTTTATAAGCAATGATTTATTCACACCATTTTTCTCTTTGAGCATACACTCATAAGTTCTTAGGCTAAAAATGGATACGAGTAAGAAAGGAGAGAAAAAAGTGTGCAAAATTCATTTTTCCTTTTGAAAAGGCCTCAACTATTAGGGTATAATAAGTCATGTTCGAGTTTATTTGTTTATATTCGTATCTGATCGTAATAATAATAATAATAATAAGAATGTGACGATAATTCATCTTGTTATAGAATGTGCATCACATTTTCATCTAATCTTGTAACCATTGTTGTCACATGTCACATATTACTACTAGCCCATCACTCTATTTTCGGTTTCGATTAGGTAACTCCACCCCCGGCACTTTTAAGATCATGGAACGTCCAGGAAGCGACGGGGCAATAGCGTCAGTAGAGAACGCAGAGTATGGTATTCTTGTTGGAACCGCGTCTTTTCAAAGAAGAAAAAGCGCACACTTTTTCTCATAAAAAGAAGAAATTGCCAAACTTTGATACTTTTTTTATCTTTCCGTACCGACCTAACCGTTACAATCCTCTTTCTATATATAAACCAAATTCGTACTCTCTTTCTTCACTCCGCCTCACATCACAATTTTGGGAACATTTTCCCATTTTCCCATTTTCCCAGGAAAAGTTCGAACCTGTCCGTCCGAATCAAAATATACTCATCCTCTACGATGTACCTGACGGAAATCTCCAACTTCCCTTCACTCTCGCCCTTCCGATCGGCCAAGAAGAAATCTGGGCCGTCCAATTTGGATCTGCTCTCTCGCTCCTTCGATGACGCTCTGCTCCGCCGACTGAAGACGACGCTGTCTCCGCCGTCCATCAGCTTGTCCTGGCTCACCAAGGCCGTCGATTTTCTCGCCCTCGCCCAATCCGAAGCGCGAATCCTCATCTCCGATCTCAAATTGGACACCGCCGATGAATCCCTCGCTTCGTATTTGGACGGCAGCGTCAAGCTATTGGACCTCTGCAACTCGATCTCCGCCGAGATCGAGCGCCTCCGCCAGCGTCGCCTTCTCCTCACCTTCGCCCTCCACCTCCTCGGCGGCGAAGGCGGTCGGGGAGAGTTCCCCTCGCCGGAGAATCTCCGTCGGGCTAGGAAATGCCTCTCGGCCTTCGACGCCGGCGTTTCAGGGTCCGGAAAACGGAGCAAAGCTGAGGTCCTGGTTCGAGATCTGGCCGTCGGCCTCCGCAGCATGCCACGTGGCAAGACCTCGAGCGTCGGGAAGCTCGTCCGCCGGACCGTGTACGCCGTCGGATTGGTGTCTGTGTTCGTAGCGGGAGCCGTGGTGTCGGCGATCAACGGATTCCCAGGAACGGTTTGTTTCCCGGTTCCGGCGGAGTTTTCGTGGGCCGAGTCGTTGAATGAGTTGAACTCGGAGGTCTCCGCCGAGTTGAAACGGCGATTCGGGGGCGAGAAGGACGAGAAAATGAAAGGCCAATTGGAGGAAGTTGATGACGTGGTGGCACGTGCGAAGAAAGCGTGTGGGGTCCTGGATGGGGACAAGGAGGGGAATAAGAATAAGCAGCTAAACGATGCCGTCAAAGAGCTGGCGAGAGCAACGGCGACGTTTTCGGAAGGGTTAGAGATGTTGAGTAATGGGGTGAATGAGATGTTCAATGGTGTTTTGTGTAACAGGAATCACATGTTGGAGAAAGTGAAGGTTAGAGGTTAAGAGGAGGAGGAGTGGCCCAAAAGCTATTAAAACGTAAAACGTTAAGCAAAGAAAATGCAAACAAAAATGGCAGAGAGAGTGACACTTTATTTGCCTTGTACATTGTAAATGTCTCCCATTTCTTTGCTTTACTCTTCCATCAATGAAATTACACATTCTCTAACCCTTTTCAAATGTTACCCAAGATATAAGTTTAGATATAATCCGAACGTTTGCTATTTAAAAATTTGTTGATTACCAAATCATTATTATATCCGATACTGCTGTAGAAGTGTCGAATTTAGAAAATTTGTTAGGGGGACATTCCACACATAACACATTAGAGACGAAACAAACTAATTTAATAATTAGCTAATGAGAAGAACATTTTCTTGTAAGAAAACACATCATGAAAGTACCTATTAAAAAACTAAAGTTCTTTTTTGAGGGGGGGCACGGCCATGCTGGTCTCTATGTGCATCCGCGAGTGGTTGGGGCATAACCCTTTTCAATCCATTTGCTTTACTCTTCAATCAATGGAATTGCACATTTTTACCCTTTCAAATGGTACCCAAGGCGTAAGTTTAGGCTTAATTCGGACATTGGTATTTATAAATTCGCTGATTACCGCATCATATTAAGTTCGACATTATTGTGCCATAACACATTTCAATCCATTCAGTTCGGTTTTTCGGTTTCTTCTATACCTGATAAACAGTGCAGATATGGTTTTTCAGGATGGAGTACAGTATGCTATGTGTACCATATTAGGACAAGAATATGAGGAATTAACGAAAAAGACCTTACTGAAACAAAGAACTCAAAATATTATGCCAACTTTCAAAGAGGGCAGCAAGTGTCACAGTCCCACAAGCCATGGCCTAGTGGTGTGCAAAGTGCAGATTGTGCTTTTCTTTTAAGCGTCATGTGCCATTTAGTGCTCTTTATTTTGCTACCAAATTCCCCATACTCTATAAAGGAAGGCATAACACATGTGTCATTTTGGGTGCTGCCTTCTGGGCTCTATTTGCTGATAAAACCCATGTGTCGATTTGGTTCTAGAACTAACTCGATGTGGTTATTAAAGTTGACAAAAAGAAACTCAAATGATGTATAAAAAGACATACACTATGGAGCTCATAGTTCAGTTTGTTAACTTCGTCGGAAAGGAGCTAGAAAAGAACAAACGCAAGTACGTTCAAACACATAAGGATTATGTCACAGTGATGGGCCAAACATAGCTTTTGAGTTTGGAAGACAACTTCGTGTTTCGACTTCACTTGTACTTTGCTTTGACCAAACAACCTTCACTCTTCGTTTTGCAATTCTCCTAGAAGTTCAAGTGTGAGCTCAGCAGATCACCCACCAAGACAAAAGAACAAAAACCAATACGGTTACTGCATTTTTGAAAAATTAGTTTAATCGTACAAGGTACAGCTGTAAAACCCCGAAACACTACCTAAAAGTCACATTGTGTCTCATTTACAAGTGCTCAAGAAACTCTCGGGAGTCTAATACACTACTTCTCTGCTGGTTACACAAACAACATTCATACAAAATGTTACAACAATGCTGTACTAAACTATATTCAGCAAAAGGTGGAGTTATGCACTTTTGAGTAGTACTTGTACTACAGCAAAGAGGTGCTGTCTTCTCAATGGATGGCAGGTGCGTTCTGCATCTTCCTCAGGGAACGGTATTGCAGGCGAACATTCTCTCCACTTCCAATAATCTTGAGCAAGTACCTGCAGGAATAAGAGAAAAACATTGGATACAAATGTCTTTGTCTACAAAATCACATTGGGTGAGGTATACCGAATAAAAAACCCGACTTTATTGTTGCAATAATCAGTAGCAAGGTTCCAACATACATACCATATACATGAAATGCAAAAGTAAACCAAAATGTAGCCTTGCAAAATCAAGATATCTTCGACTAAAATGTATTTGAACATGAAAAGCACAGGTTGGTGATAAAACTCACCAGCCATTGAGACACTGGGATGTGATGACCGCTTCCTTGCCAACAAATTTTTCTGGAGTCCTTCTGTTTCCCTATGTAATTAAGTATTCCCTTCAGAATTCCTATTCAATTAAGTGGGATGGCCAACAGAAAATATTGACACAATGAAATAAACTCACCTTAATTACCACTTTTTCATTCACAGAAAAAGGATACTGCACCCCACGATGCCCATCATCACCAACATCTCCATTTTCCTGCATATGAATGAAAAATTTTCTTTAGGACTGCTTGAAAACATGGGTCTATACGCTCCTTGGCAAAATTTCGCACATCATTAAATGATTGTCTAAATGAGTTACTATCCCTGGAATTAGTTAAAGGCCTTATTTATCACAATTGCCTATCTAAAAACCTTACACATGAAGCTCCTGTTTCGGTTCCCAGAACAAGAAAATATGCTCAAAACTCTAGATGGACAAGGTCATAGAGAAATCAGCTTTTACTACACACCCTGTTCGGTCTTCTTGATGAATCCATCTGGTCACCTAATTCTTTCCGACGCTTTCGGATAGTCGCATTATGAAATAGCCTTCGTTCATCCTCATGTTTCACTGCTGCAGCTGCAGCTCTAAGAGCTGTTAAGGAAATCAATCTATCAGAATCTAAACAGAAACCACAAGGAATGTGTTGCCTAAGAAAAGTGAATAAGAATGTAGGTGTAGCACGATGATCCAAGACTGGAATATACGCATAATGTGCATGAGTGTGTGTGCACGCTAAGCTAGAACATGAGAAAAGAATGAAATAGGAACTATCTAGGAATGAGTAAAAACCAAAATGGAATGTACCAAGATTAGGAACCAAAGACCCAGTCTCAATTTCTGCACTGCAGATGGTGCATCTTGACTGTGATGAAAAAAAAAACAACATAGTTAAGATTCTAGTCTTTTCCCATCAAAAGTTACAGATCCATTATCAAAGATGATGATACGAAGGCATTTCAGGAGGTATATCTCTTAATGACTACCATGAAGAATACTAAGAGAATATCAGTCCTTTATTCTTAACAAAAACAGCAGTAAAATCCACACATGCAAATTCTGGGCCTCAACGAAGTAGCAATAGTAGCATTTTTGTAATATTCGTTCTAGTATCAGGAGACAGCCTACTTACTGTTTCAATCACGCTTCTCAACATCATACCACCGAATGAATGTCCACATGAAACTACCATAGCATCTTCAAGGAATGCACCACTGAAGCCACAAAAAAGAGGGCAAAAGAATCATAAGCCATAGCCCTGTCTATAATCCAACTAAACGTTAGAAAACGAAAGCATGTCAGTAGAGATGCACAAGTGGAAGGGAGAAGATCAGAGAAAGGCCTATTTAAGAATTATAAATAAAACCCAATAAAACTAGATCTATCATTGTACATTGAGTCTTAGAAAGATCACCCAGCGGACCATCCTTCCTAGCATACGAGTTTTGACACCAATTTTATATGTTTAGCTGTGTAAGATTGAAACTTTTCACTATTATTGCCAAATTCTTGGAAATTCAAAGCTGGTTCAGTAGGTATCCATGTCATCCAAAGCATAGAATAACACAGTGACCAGCCCAAATATGGTAACAGTAATACATTTAAAGACAACATATTGCCAGGCAGATAAAAGACTAAACTTCAAACACAAATAACAACTTACGATAACGGATCTGAGAGAACACTTCTCAAAGACACTTCCTCGTTTAAATTGATTTGAGCTACCTATAAATGCAAATTCCATAAGTAGAAAGCTTTTATATCTGGATAATTCAGTTTAAAGGCAATACTTCAAAGAGAAAAACCTTACATAAGTATCAGGACGACTGCCCAATACATCTTCCTCAGCAGAGAGGTCATCCATAAACTGGCTTACAGATATTGGGGCATAGCTCTGGGGAATGACATGACCAGCTGCTGCAATCGGAGAACAATCTAATACTGCATTACCTTGTGGCATGAGCCTAAATGCCAGTGATGTCCTACAACACGATATGCAATTTGTTCAATTCCAAATGGACTTCCTATAAATTTCATTCAAATGGTGGGAAAAAAAACATTCATGATTCATACAACAGCAAATGCAACCAAATAATGTGTACCTCCCACCACTGTTAATGCCTGAGGAGTAATCGGGAGCTGCTTTATACGATGCAGCAGTGCGAAGGCCAGCGGTTGCATGGCTGAGTGCCTTGCCTGTAAGTAGTAAAAGATCCCCTGGAGCTGACCCCACATCTGCTAGGTACCAACGACCATTGGGGTCACGTACCTGAAACAAGTGAAACTCTTCAGAAATCATGCAGCAAATCACCTTCTTCTCGAAGAGCCATTGAAAATAATGATAATGAGAGCAGCTCCTTATCTGCTAATCACCAACCAGTCTTTATATACCATGACAACCAAGTAAAAGAAGGGCACCTGTATACCAGGGCTGTCTGAGGAAATCAATGTCAACAACCCCTTCTCAGCTTCACCGTTCATTCCCGGCTTCACGCCCCCGATAGCACCCTTTCCATTCTGCAAGGAAGCACTTGAGTAGGTTGCAACAAGCACTGAAGAGGACACCTCATTGGGGGGCAACGGAGTATCATCGAGTAAATGGTTAAAAACACTGAAAATCACAGGTCTTGCATAAGCAGATATACAAAGACGGCCATCCACAAAACCAGTGGAGAAAGCAAGTACACAAGTAAAAAGAGCACCATCACCATCCTTACTCGCTTCGCAAACGAAGATGCCTAGCTATTGCACTCAAAGCAACATGAGCAGCCTTGCCCATGCACCGAAAAACATCAGCCATGCAAGGCGGGGACGAGTCCCAATCCTCCACAGCCCTGCAACAAGTGAAGAAACTCTATAGAACTCAACAAATCTCAACTCCCAAAATCACAACGAAACAGTTACAAATGAAGCTCAATGCAAACATTAAACAGGTATATACTTTTAACATATGAAACAATCACAACTACAATGCAATTACAATGTTGGCGATTTCGGCTCAAAAAACATACATTTCAAACGGCATTGATAAACCTACTCATTTTTCGGATTCAGAAATTTACCTGCCGGCTCTGTACATGTAAACTCCACGGCGCTCTTTCCCAACACCAAGCTGAGCTCTGCTCCTAAAAAACAACCTCGAGGCTTCCAATCCGCACCGCAAGACGGCCGCGTCATCGACTCCCAGCTCGATGACGGCGGCGTTGTGCCTCGTCAGAGACCCCGAGAGCGCCTCCACCGCCCTCGCATAAGCCCCGCCGGGAGCGCCATCGTACGGGGCAACATCGGAGAGCCGGACCCTCGCCAGCTGGCACGAAATTAGCGGCGGCGCAGGCTCGCCGGACGGGAGAGATTGATCGACGCCAGCTGGTGGAGGAGCATGGCGGGAAAAGGGCGGCTGCGAGTGTATGAGGGTTGCCGTAGGTGATCTAACGGCTGTGGTCGGGGGAGTGATTGAGTGAGGCGCGGGTGCTGCAGAAGTCTGCTGCTGCATCATCATCACAACCATCAATCATCTCTGAAGCTCAAATGTTGAATCAATTGCTTCAAAGTTTGCTTCTTTTTCCTTCTTCAATTTCTTTAGTTTGGTTAATTTCTGAGGATCATTTTCAGAGGGTGGCGTGGTCTTCTGTGCACGAAGACATAGAAAATCAAGGTGGGTTTTGGGAAAAGTTTACTTATTTGGCTTCAAAATTCAATCTTTTAAGCTGATTGAATTTGGTTGTTTGGATTTTCAACACCACAAAACTGGTGGGGTTTAGTTTGGTGTTCCTAGGGTTTTGCAGGAGAGTGTGAAGAGGATATATGTATGTATAATGAGGACACTCAGAAAGAAGCACCTGACCTGACTTTTGGGCTTTATCTGCTGTGGTGATGTGGTCTGACTTCAACGGTCACCACCGTTACTTCTTTAGTTTAGGTTTGTCCTTCTACAGTAACATGTGTTACACGTTCTTTTACGGAAGTTAGCTTTTTCCAAAAGTGTTTATGATATTTTTAGATATGACATATACAAGTTAAATGTTCGTCTCGTGAAGAGTGAGATAGATAGAAAGAGGGGTTTGTTTGTTGCATCCGTGACATCAAAATTTCCTTCATGGGAAATGACAACACTTTTTACAGCTATGAAGAGCATATGTGACGGGGTAGAGAAGTCCTGTGTAAAAGGATTACTTTGTTCATTCTCATCCACTGCTGTTTTTTGAAGTTAAACTTGGCCCCCTTGTTCGTACAGAAGTTCCTGAATTAGATGAGAAATCTATTGTTTATAATGGTGAGACGGTTTTTAGCTACAATAAGATCTTAAAAAGACAGCAGTATTCATTTCTGCACAAATCACACATTGGATTATATTGAACATTTGTGTTCTGTCTTCAAGTAAATCTTCAGACTGTAAAGGCTAATTAGTCTAGCTTGTTGCATATGCAAACTACACTGTTGTGTGGGTAACTCTTGTGGTTTACTTGTAAATCCATTCATTTGCACGGCCTCCAGACTCGTCCATATCGATAAAAATGCTAACCGCCTGTAGACAGTGAGTTGGAGAAGAGAGTTATATGGCAAATGCACATCTGTAAATTTAACTTGCGACTTGACTGAGGGGATGATGCTTTTACCTTTCCTATCCGAGGCCTCTCTTTCAGCGTCGCTAGGCTGTTTCGGATATGTGACACAGCTCCCCAGCATTTCAAGTTGTTTGCCACATCATCGAGCCTCAACAGATACTCTTCTTCAGTCAGTGGAAACGATCTCTGCAAGAATCTCAAATAAGGAAGGAAATTCAGATTTGGATTTACTTGTTCCGCAGACACTCTTCTTCCGCAGGCATGTTGTTAATTTACTTGTTCTAACAAGAAACTTTTCAAGATTGTTGAGTAAAGATTTGGGTACCTGCTCCATATATTTCCACATGACATTCATAGCAAGGAGATTTCTTCCAAGGAACTCCTACATTGGACAAGATAAAAGGCCCACATAGTTTTCAAATCAACCAATTAAGATGTGATCAGGAAAAATTGACAGGATGCAGAAAGATCCTTGATCTGAAGATAAACAACCCCTTGTCCAGAATAACAAAAGGCACACATGATAGATGTGCGTGTGAAACTGACAAAGGATCTTTATATTGGTTTTAAAACAGCACTGAGCTGACTCATATTCAGTTGATTTCTCCGTATAACTTCTTTTCGTGTTGTGAGTGGAAACTCTGAAAGTACACCTGTTATGTTTTCCATTCATTAGCTGACATAACCTCCATCTTCACATCAGGAACTTACCTTCTTTATCAGTTGGACATCATATGACTTCCCATACTTGTTCCTAATAAGAGTTGCCAGGTCTATCCCACTAAAAGAGGAATCATCTGTACCAACAATTCTTTCAAGGTTCTCTCTAAGCATTTCATTATTCACCTGAAGCAATAGACAATAAGGTCAATGAAACATATGTTTTGCAATCCAAAATACATGCTATTAGTTCTAGGATTCCACACCATATAAAGCCTATAAATAAAAAGCCACTTTGCAAGTAAGACAATATTTGTCAAGAGTATTCATGAAATTATCCACTACACAATGATGGAATTTGAGTAACCTACATGCCAATGGTTTATGTTGGCATTCGAATGACAGATATGGCAGCAGTACAGATAAAAGAGCATCAACCTACCCCTCCATTTCCTGTTTCAGCTTTGGCAGATTCGTTGGAGTCTGAGTCATCTGGATCTATGCCATCATCTAGTGTACTTGCAAAGATGCGCCTATGTTTCCGATCTCTTTGACAACAAATATGGGAATTCCCATTCGAAAACACCAATCCTCTTGAAGGAAATAATGAACCATTATATCCAGTAGACAGGCCCTTGTTGAATCCTGAGTTATGATTCTCCGGAACTCCAAATGACCATTTACAATGGTGGCTTGAAATAATGCTCGTCATGTCCTGAAAAATGCAGTGCCATCAGTACAATAATAGGATTATTACAGCCTCCAATGCATGGAATGAAGTCTAGTCTCCAATGGCATTAATGCAATGAAAGAATTCTATCACATCAAAACAGATAAGATTTAGCCTTTAACCAAGGGGCTTGGAGCTCAGTTGATTATATGCAGTCGAAGTTCCCTAATTTTGAACTTCCCACTCCGAACGTCAATTGTATGAAGAAAGATTACTCTTTGATTACTAAATACATCCAAAATGCATTCTTTAATTAACAACATTCTTTTTTGCTTTCTTTCTACTCTTACTCGTTCCAAATTTATCAGATGTCCCAGAAGGGGCATGAAGAACAACATGCATGAACACGATTTCAAAATAGGGCCAGACTCATACGGATTCTAGCTTACCGATCTTTCCAGTTTCATGGGAAAAATGAACAAATGAATGAACAAAAACGGTATCTTCAACAAATCAAACTGCAAAAACTGAGCATGTAATATAAATCTAACCTTGTAGTGCGTGAAATATAGCTGGAGCAGATATGATTTCTGGGTCTAATGCTTCGTGTGGTGATTTTGCAACTGATACGCTCCTCATCAGCTGTCGAAATTAACAGTAATCAGGACCGTTGGTTTTGGCTACTTAACTGGTTGTGGCTGACAGCGAAAGGGCTATAAGTGCTTGTGTGGTAGCGTGTGTTTGACTACTGTTGCGCTCGAGGTCAATTACAGATGGTCACGTGGACGCAAGAAGTCCATGTCCAGCAAGTTTTGTTGTGTTTCTTGAGCCACTAGACCAGAGTGTGGATAGGGCGTGTAGAATTCGCCCACCGTGATTACTCATTACAATTGCACTCAATCTAACGGCGTTAACATTTCATACTTAAAGGGGATTGATGACTGGTTACATTTGATGATTAAGAGTGGTTGTATGCGTATGAAACACTAAATCACAGAGGGGAAAGAAATTCTCCACTACAACTTAATTCAGAAACATTCAAATAGCCATGAGTGATTGACTATCGGACAAAATGAATAGCGTAGGGGGACAACGCTACTCGGATAGTCAGGACTCAGAAACCACTACCAAAAGGTTTCCGTATTCTTGACAACAGGACCAATGTATCAACATCTAAAGGAGTCTTAAAGTTCATACATGACCTTAACACAGACTTCCTGAGGCAAAATATATGTTAGCTGTGAAATATACAATTAGGTGCTGCTTGCGACGAGGATTTTGTCAATCAAAGTTGCCAGTCTATGGGAGGAATGCCCATCTCCTCCAGAAGCTGGTTCGTGCGAGAAAAATGCCTGTCATATCATAAGCAATTACTTGGTTAATAGGCAATTTTGCTTGACCTAATCACATAGAATTATATGTATTTCTAAAGCACTTATCCATAGACATTGAGGGGCTCTCTAGTCCCCGTCTATCGTCTTTATTCGTATAGAACTTGCAGACCACTACTTGTGGAGTAAAACTTACTTGCAGCCAAAGAAGCCCCTGTGTGCAGACAAACCAGAAGGATGTGCAGCTCTGAGGATATGATGCTTTGACTCATCAATCAACCTGCACAGTAAAAGAATCATCTAATGAAATGAAGGAAAAATCCTTTACTTCTATATCTATTGAGCCAGATATTAAATCCTTTCATCGGTAGTCCTCTATGGAATACAAGTTCAAGATCCTCCTAATCACCAGAAATTGTATTTCATGTATTGTCGGACTACAAAAAGTACAAGCATGGAGATGTATGATTGCTATATGTTACATCAAGAAGATTTAAGCCATAGAATCTTTTATCAGAAAATAGAACAGCCTTGGATGGCAACATATTAGCACTAGATGTCTGCAGTATTTAACTGTCATGACAAAGTTAATTTGTCAATTATGCAAAAATGTAACTGATCTCCTAGAAAATAATAGTACTGTAGACAAAATGATATGAAATGGACCAAAAGCAGGTTTTATGACTGGAAAGAACGTCGTATGCAGCAAAGTTAGGCCATGTGTTCAAGCTAAATAGTATTCACTTCAAATTGGAACAACTTTACATGGGCCAAGGGTGTTCAGATTCCTTGGTTGTGGTACTTTTGGGCAAAACTTCAGAGCACAGACAAAATATAACCCAAGCACGTCTGTTATTTGTTGGAAATAGACTATTTGGAAAGGCTTAAGGGCAAAAAAAAAAAAAAAAAACTCAACACTACAAAGTGGACTCACTTGGTTTTCTGCTGAGCAGAGTTTCCCCATAGGAGAAAAACAACTCCTTTCTTCTTTTGTGAAATTGTTTTGATAACAGCATCAGTAAATTGCTCCCATCCTTTACTTGCATGAGAGTTAGCTTGATGGTTCCTAACTGAATATGAAAGAGAGGTCAACACACACATATGAAATAACATGGAGTGAGAAAAGATAAACTAAAACTTTTATAAGGTACCCTTCTCTCTATACTTTAAAGTAACGCCAGTGGTCAGGCTCGATAAGATTACCCTACAAACTTTACTAATAAATACAGCCAAGGATCAAAATTTGGTTACTTGTAGCGCATTATCTGAATTCCTCACATTGTACCTACTTTATGGATAACAAAATGAACAAGCTTTATCCGAGCATTGTTCTTCAGTAAAACATTGTAACTTTTATCACTGAAGGATAGAGGGAAACTACTAGTTTCTTGTGTTATGAACTGAGAATTACTGAATAACGACAATGCTAGTTTGCGTAGAAATGCAGTTCTTAAGCAGTTCTAAAACGTAAGAAGTAAGTTCCACCAAGAAGAAATGCACTAACACAGACAAACATCAGCAGCAGAAGAGAAAACTAGTATGGATGCCATGCAGAATCTCACCAGTAAGAACAGCATTGAGCAAGAGAACCCCCTACAAACGTCGAATCCAGTTACGTAAACAAATGCCAGTCACAATCCACACAAAATAAGCAAAATTTAGATCAGAGATTTCAACTTTATAGGTAAAAATGTGATCTTTGTACCTGAACAGCCCATCTTTCCAGATTTCCATGAGATGGGATTGAGCATCCAACATCTTGGTGAAGCTCCTTGAATATATTAACCAGGCTTGAGGGCAGTTTGACCCCTTGAGGGACAGAGAAAGAGAGGCCCATGGCTTGACCCGGGCCGTGATACGGGTCCTGGCCCAGGATCACGGCCTTGACCCGGTCAAAGGGGGTGGAGTTGAGAGCGTTGAAGATCAAGTGAGTTGGCGGGTATATGGCTACGCCGGTGCCGCCGCCGGAGCCGGAAATCTCGCTCTCGACGAATTTACAGAGGGTCTTGGCGTAGGGTTTCTGGAGCTCCACCGGTAACGCCTCCGTCCACGTCTCCTCCACCAGCAGCTCCTCCAATTTCACTCCTCCACCTAATTAATTACCCGAATTTAACTCCAATTCCAACTTGAAATTGAAATTGAAATCTGAAATTTGAAATTGCAATCACCTTTGGAATTGGAGCCGGAGACTCGGTCGGAGCAGATGGAGAGGTTGCGCTTGGCCTTGGCGAGCAGCTTTTGGAACTCCATGCGGGACTTCTGCTCGGCGGTGATCCCGGCGGAGGAGTCATCAGGGGCGGACAAGGCGGCGGTTGTAACTGAATCGGTTTTTAACCGTTTGGCGGATGCGGCGGTGGGCGCCGCGGGTCGGAACATATCCAATATGGTTTTGTTTTTAACGGCGGCTCTCGAACCCATTTCCGTCGTCCTCTACAATAACAACATACAGAAAAAAATAAAAAAAAATTTGATGGGTTTATACGAGCGAAATTATATATATGGGTTGTGGATTGGCGCCAATGCTCGCAGTGTGCTATTTTGGGTTGGCGGGAAAATTACAGACAGCGCGGGAAATGACCAAGGTCACTCCTTTTCTTCTCAATTTCCTAGGTAAAGGTTATATGCATTCGTAATCGGAATTAAATTATAAGGTTGGATTAGAATTGAAATTCTGAGTTGGATTTCAATAACGCATCACTAATGTTCCGAGTGCATAAATCATGTGAGGATACGATATTCTAATTCATGCATTTCATTGATTACGGATTAGTAAACACTAGCCTCATCGCACTCCTACCGAGTCGAGACCTCTTTTTTTAGCACGAAAATGAAAATATAATTGACCAACTAAAAGGAACAAAATCAGAATAAAAAAGGTTTAATATCTACAGGTTTAATGCCGCGAGGTTTATAGTAGAGTGAAATGCATGAAGATATGAACAGTTTTTTCCCTGGATTTTATAAAAGAATTTAGTGCAAAAAGATCAGAAAATGTTAAGATCATTTAAAAACTATCAATCTTAAGTCCATATGAGAGTGGAATGTTTGGGCAGAAAAGGACCCGCGGCAGTGATGCCGCAAGGTTTGTAAACTAATGGAATTTGATAAGTCTCATGTAGCTTTTCCAGCAAAGAAAGCAATGCAATTCCTTGAAGCATAAGAGTAACTTTCTCAAATACACATCACACAATAACCAGAAGTTCAAAGAACCAAGAGGAACAAAAAGGAAAATGAAAATAAATTAGTTGAAGAATTCATTCATTGAAGGAAGAAGGCTGCCCATTGCTGCTTATATCCTCACATGCTCCCTGTTCATTAAGCTGACAAAGTAAATGAGCAAAAGATTAAAAGGCTAGTAAAATAAAACTGATATATCTACGGCCTAAGCGATGGAATGGATACTGAAATTCACCTGAAAACATGCACAACAGGCTGTACTTGCCAGAACAAAAGGATCTCATGGTTTTGCACTCACTCATCTATGAAAACAAAACATTTCACCAATCAGAAAGAATGAATATCTGATTTTTATATGGAATCAAATAAAAAAAAGCTATACAATGTTTGGCATCTCATTTCATCAAAAATTCCACCAAAACTTATGACAGATTTAAAAATACAAAAGAATCAAATACAAAAAAGCTGTTCTTATACAATATATCTATATCAATATAGCAGGCCATATGCATACAACATAGAACACATACATATTAAAAAATTTACAGCAGCACAATGTACATTTTGATTACATATTTTTATATGGAATCAGCTACTATGTATAACACAGTATCAGTAGGAGCTAGATACTTGGGGTATTCATATTTGGGAAAATCAACCAATACTAATCCATACAGATAATAATACATTCCAATTGAGCTTCCCCACTTTCCCTACCCCATTTACAACAACATGCTAGAGGCTATCCTACCATCATCTGAGGCCCGCTGGACAAAAGGGTAACCATAGCATATATGACACCCGAAACAAAGGAATAAAGAGAGATAAATCAATCAATTATTAATGAAAATAAATCAAATACCTTTTAAGTGAGAGATAATATCAATGTATCCAATATCCACATCTTCAGTTCGATGTAAGTAAAATCTCTTTGTACACAACGTTTTTTGTGAAGACTCCTTCTTGATTGGCTAGTTCTCCTTTCTTAACTAACACTTTTGTTTAGTTGCTGAAACACCTCTTATAAGCCACATACACTTCCATGACTGAATACATGATCTGGCAAATAAATTCCTACATTTGGTATTGTTTGACCTTGTGATTTGTTTATGGTGAGTGCAAAACTCAGCTTTACAGGGATTGTTTCCGTAGCATTTCAAATGGTACCGCACTTTCAGCATCTTCATAGAGATCCTTGTACACTCTGTTCCTCAACTGTCCCGATAAAATCTCCGCATCAATAAGATTATTATAAACTCCATGGCAAGCTAGTCTAGTACCATTCACAGCTCCATGTTCGGATCAATATTTCGCAACAACATTATTGGGGCGCCTTTTTTCAAAATTAATTGATGAGGTGGGATTCCACCAAGTGAAATTGAATTCAAGAACTCTTGTTGATACAAATTTGTTGTATCATCCTCGACTGAATCAAAAGAGTATAAGATGTGTGCAGATCCTGGAAAAGCATTGATGATCATTTCATTGAGCTTGTCAGCATCCTCATTTTTAGGAGTAATGATCACCCTATCTACCAGGTATCTTGCATCATTTATATGGTTTTGTAAGTCAGGAAGATTTCATCAACTAATTGGTTGATGGACTCTGACCTAACCATGGTAAGACCAAGGTTGATGGCAACTTCATCATGTCTTCATGGACAGTTGTTTGTTCTCCATTGCCGACCTGAAGTAAGAAATTGGAAAATTCTTGATCATTGATGGATCTCATATTTTGTTTAAGATGAAGGATCTTCACACGTGGCCAAAAAGAAGAATTAATCACACTGGCTTGGATTGATTCTGATCTTGTAGCTTTTGCACAACTTACTTTCGATCTCCGCCAAAAACCATTACCTTTCCTCCAAAAGGCAAGTCACACCTAGTATGTCTTGAAAAGTTCGATCTAAGCCTCAAATGCAAAGCGATGTGCCATTGGTCTTCATCCCAAATCAGCTTTGTTCTTCTGATCAACTGAGCCAAATCAGATTGTTTCCTGATAGAGCATGTGGAAGATGCATGCGGAGTTAGAGGGATTTTGAATCTGTTGTGCTGTCCTTCCACCAGGCAATATTGTAGCGGCTATTCCAGATGTGGCGCAGCTAGGACAATATGGCCATTGTTTCTCAAGTTTGCTAGAGTCACGATATAAGTATGTCTTCCCATCCCCCTGTCCATCAACAAAAAATATGGAATTGTCATTGTGCTGAATAGTAGAGAGTATACAGTTGTATGCAGCTAGTTGATCATTATTTAGACAGTGACTCATTTAGGTCTTCCGGAGCAATGGTAACAGAAAGTTCATCTTCTATTATCCGTGGAGGTTGTGAATCTGCATGACGATCTTCTGTCATGTGTGGTAAGTCATAGTCAGACACAGACTTATTATGTTGTACCAACAACTTGTTTAAGTCTTGTAAAAGCTTTTCTTCACCCAGTTGTTGGTTGCAGTACTTGAGGAAGTATAATCATCAACCATGAACGAATAAAATTCATTCCATAGTCGTCGTACTCATGTGGCTCGCAATAAACTAAAATTGTGACAAACAGTCTTCGTAAAGCTCTGCATTCTAATGGTAGAGGCCTCCAGTAAGCATTGTCTAATGCTATCATCATCTTCTACAAACCCCGTTGTTCCCTCCTTCTTAACGTTGGTTGTAATATGCCATTAGCTGTCCTTAAATCTTCAAATGATGTAGGTCCTCGAATGTGGTTAAGAAGGACACGTAGTAGAACTTTTCACCTTCTGAGAGACTGATATATTCTTCCAACTAGCGCGTTTCTTTGCCTTTCACTCCAAACTTTTGTATCCAGATTCCATGTGAATCTTTCAGGGATTCTCTGTATAAGTAATTTCGTGCTTCCATACATGAGGCATTTTTAGTGAAAAACTCTGTAAGCATGGTCATTGAGTTTTTCATCTCCAAAATCTTAGATACCTTTTGGTAAGGATGGAAATGAACAGCTTGCTTATTTGGAAGATGAATTTCAATCTCTCCACTGACGGATTCATTTTATTCATTAAAAATTTGTATATCCTCCACAAAGCTTCAGGTGCAGAAACCCATCTTGCATCAATAAACTGCTTGATTTCATCTTGATAGGTTCGGGACGAACTTGAATAGCAACTCTTCGGGACCTTTGTAACATACTTGTATAAATACTTGATACTTTTGATGCTAGCAGATCTCAACATTAATATGACAATCATATCGAAGGAGTAGCCATGGGTTATATTAGGGGTGGGCACGGTCGCCCATATAACCCGAACCCGCAAATTTTGACCGCCGTCCCGCAATTGAACGATCGGGACGGGTCATAAATTTTTTACATAAACCCGTCCCGGCCGTCCCGCAAGAGAAATTACGGTCCGGGCCGTGGTCCTATAATTCAAACCCATTCCCCGCATGACCCACAATTTTTATTCATGTGTTTCTACACAATTTTACGAAATGCATTTTGCTACTTTATGCATAGTTTTACTATAATTGTCAACTGTTTTAGCTTCTTGTGTTTAATATAATTATCCTTGTTTGTGAGTAGAAATTAAAGATATGCTTGGCCAATGCCTTGCTCGTCTAATGTTACTCAAGATATGCCTAAGGCAAGTTCCAAAGTTAATGAAAGACCCTCAACTCAAAGTAGCACTAGCAATAGTACTCTAGGTTCTAAGGCAAAGGGAAATGCAAAGAGAAATACACATTGAGCTCTCTTCATAGTTGTGTAACTAGTCGTTTTTTATTATAAATTTTAATATGTAAGACGAATTATCTAAGTTGTTGTTATTTGTGTGTAATGTTGGTAGGATTTACATTCATTTATGCATGTTTGTGTATGAAATAATTGTCTATTTTTGATATATTAGATTGTAATGTCATAATTTTACTTATTATCGATTTTTCTTGAATGTAATTGACTATGATAGCGATGTCCCGCATTTAGGACCGGACCGTCCCGCAATAAAATGGGTTAGGTCCGGTCCGGTCCAAATAATTTATGTACAAAATCCGGACCGGATCGGACCGTATGAAAATTGTGGGACGGGCCGTGGATCTATAGTTTTCACGACCGCCCCACCCCTAGGTTATATGGGACGACCCAATGATTATCAACCATTATATGTGCATTGCGGTCTAGTGGCACTGGAGCTTGATTATCTCGCCTACGATAGATTGGATAGGAATCATTCCCTTGAACTGTGACTGGTGCAAATGGTTTGGGATATTTTTTTTTACAACTTCCACTTCTCATGCAAGGCGACCTTGAATTTTGTATACCACATGGACCATGTATCATATGACTCAACACTGCTTCATATAAATTTGGCTCATGATTCTTACTTGGTATTTCACCCGACTATTTGGTCATAATCATCTGGACTATTCAGCTTATCATTTTCATCTAACATGAGAAGCATGTGCACATGCGGGAGACCACGTTTTTGACTCAATGACAAAAACGTGTGCACAACTTTCCCCAAAACAGCTTTTTTGAGGACATCATTTTTCAGCTCTTCCCACTTTGCATGACACCCGTGTGCATAAATCTGGTCGATCATGTGGGGCTTGGCCAGGTAATAGCTCCTTTCTTATTTCTTCCCAAGAGGGATTACATGTCATTGTGAGAAAAGATCTGGCCTTCCAAACTTTTGAACTAAAGCCATCGCATCTTGGTACCTTTGGTACATGTCACGGGGACTTCCAATGAATGAAGAAGGGAGTATAGTCCTATGACCGACGTTTCCTATTGCATTACAGTCATAATTCATATATTTTTATGAATTAAAATGAATGGGAGCTACTATAAGGGATCATGGTAAAGGTCATACCTCATTGTTTTCTCCTGATTGTATAGAGTCCTGTAGGCCTTGGTATAGTTCAGTTCGAAGCTTGTCTGATTCAACCGGCACCAACAGAGTTTTCCTGCTTCTATCTTTACATAGTTATCCACTATGTATTGTTGTAGTAGTCGGCCAGCACGAAGAAGTAGTGATTCGTTGTCTTCACGGCTCTGCAATGATAGTTATTATGAATCAAATCAATCATAGTTGAAAAAGCAATTTTATACGGAAGACAAATGGAGTTTTTTGATTACCTGTAAAACATAGGCATAATAGTCACGACATGTTAATTTTTTGCGATTCCTACCCTTTTTCAAATTCATATCCCATCCATATGTTCCATAGGGTAATAATAATGGATATTGTAAGGGATCATAATAGCCGACATTGTCTTGAACATTGATAAGTTGGCCCTGCACATTTTCTACCACAATATTTCTGCCCTTCAAATTTTCATTTGCTTCATCGCCTACAATTATCCCAGCAACCTGGGATGCAGATGGTAGACAATATTGTCTTTGATTGGAAGGCCGTTCTTTGATAATAAGTCTCAATTTTGTAGATTCTGTCGTTCTGCAAGGTGGCGGAGTGTATGCACAAATGGATTATGTTGATTCAGGATATGCTGTATTTTCTCAACTATATTTCTATTCAATGAATCATTTTCTTGTAGTCGATTGTCAATTTCATGATCTGTGTCGTATATATACAGCTTAGGAATCTTGGTCTAGTATCGAGCAATTGGTAGTAGACTTCCAATCGTATGATATATGGAGCCTTGAGCACGAAATGTGTAAATACCACCTCCAAGTTGTCAGGCTTTCATCAAGATGCACACCCATTGAGGTGAACGCAAAGACATGATTGTAAGCTCGGATGTATTGTCTGAAATGCCTACCTTCGGTAGTTTGGTTAGCAAAAAGCTCAATCATTTCCGGTGGAGAGGGGAAACTGGGGGTAGTACAATTTTTCCATCACCACAACATAATTGTGAGGTTTCATGAGGACGAAACAGCCAGGCATGACAATGTGGACATCGTTTTCGAGCTGGCAAATAGTTTCGCCTTACTCCAATGGGTTCATAAAATTTTCGGGCCTAATTATGGAATGGCCTTGCTGTTGCTGTATTATGTACTCTTGGTCGAAACTTCATTGCTACTTTGCTCATTGAGATATATGGAATCTGTAGATAAGTAATGTAAAGGTCTATATTTTTTTTCTTTCCAAAGTGAATGATTATATATTGACGGTAAAGAAATAAAGAACGACAATTTAGTAGATTACCAATGTAGCTAGAACTTTCGATCATTTGAGAGCGCAATGTAGTCGACGCTTGATTCCTGCTTCCTTCATTGAATGGCTCAAATACTGATAGTCCTATATGAAATAAAAAACGAAGAAGATAAATTTTCACATAGAAGATTGATATGTTATGTACATGAATATGTTCTTCAGTTTCACTAAACCACTTGTATAGACTTAATATTTAATATTTAATACTAAGGAAAATATGATTATACCAGCTGAAACACCAGAAGTATGGCCTTCTTGAATTAATAGATTCCGTTTGCTCATTCTAGCTCTTTTGCTTTGTATGTTAATAGATGACACATTTTCAACACGTGCATGTTTTTTGCTCTGAGTTTGAGAGATTTGTATATGGCTCGTTTTGGCTTTTTTATTGGCTGGAGTATTAGAAATCTGCTCTTCCTGGATTATTAGATTTTGTTTGCTATTTATAGCTCTTTTGGGCATTATGCTTGATTATCTCCAACACACAGAGAAACTGTAAGCAACAATCACATAAAGAAGGTAACTCCTCAGCATGAGAAGCAAACATACAATTGATTTTTCTATGAGCACGATATGTGCGGCAACTCAGCTTTTAAGCCTGGTTGACATCCAGCGGTTTCACCAAATTACATGTAGCGGAGCAAACAAAAAGCACAAAGACACTTGATTTCTTCAAATCCAAAATGTGACTTCGGATTTCTTTGACTTTACCCCAATTGCAATTCAAGCCTTTAATCTGGAAATACATGCCTGAAAGACAAACGAATACAACCTATATATATTCAAAACCAACATACCAAAAAATAAACTCCAAAAACACAAAGGACGAAATCAAACATTGAATGGCAGGCCTCTTTCCTTTCTCAGGCTTCTTCGAGCTGCAAAAAAATTCATACAAAAGCCATACGTTAACCACAAAACCCACCACCAATTTCATTGTCATAAAACAATGACCTCTGTTCTATTCTATTTACCAAAAGCAAAGTCATTTGATTTCAGCTCAAGCAAATAGAGAAAACCCATCACTAAATCGGGTCTAGATTCCCGAAAACCCAAAAAAGATGAGATTTCAAAGCTAATTTCATATCTGAGGAAAACCTTGGTTGCGTGAAGAAGGGTTCTTGTCTGCAAAACACCAATTATATGTCTACAAAACACAAATAATTGAACAAAATTCTTGTGATTTCAATTGGATTGTCATCAATTTCCATAAACAATTACTTATTCCTAAGGCTTAATTTTCAAACGGATTAGCTGTCTTAAAAAAAGATAGAACTACACTGAGAAAAATCTAACACACGCAGAGAATGAATTCGATCTCGATAAAAAAAAAACCAATTGAATTATAAAAAAGTATAAAAAAAAACTGCGAGTATACAGTATATCCCCAAATTGGCGAAACCGCAATTTCAATTTCAAGATGGGAAAACTCTAATCTAAGCTACAACTATTGAAACCCAACTATAAATCATGTTATATTGTGAAATAAAGATACAAACACTCATCAATTTCAACAAAATTACCTTCAAATCCAATTTTGTAATGAAGAATCGGGTGGCCACAGGAGAGATTGAAGAAGAAAGATGAGGTTTTTGCACAAAGACAGCTGATTTGAAATTATAACCGGCAGAAACCGTGGTTGGGAACAGATGCGGAAGGTCGAAAACGGATGAGGACGATGATGGAAGGCGATGATGGGTTGGTGCTGCGATGAAGCGGAATCGGCGCTGCGCTACAGTGGGAAGGAGCGCTGGCTGAGGGTGCTTCGGGGAAAAGCGGCGATGCACAGCGGGAGGCGGCGATGCGCGTTTTTTCTCGAGCGAAAAGCGGGGAGAGTTTTTTTTTGAGAAAGAGGTGGAAGCTTCGGGTTTCTTGGGGAGTTCTGAGCAGCAGATTTGGGGGTATGTTGGGTAAGTCACTGCACAACGGAGGGGGCAAAGAGGAAAACTCGGGGGCGAAAGCGGAATTTCACTGCTCATGCGCGGGGACTGTTCCTAAGTACAGTGGAATTTGGCTATCCGCTTTGTAATATAGATAGATGTGAGACTCTTTTTTGTTTGAAGGTAAGCTTCTTCCTTTTTGATTGTTCTGGAGAATGTGTATGTAATAGCATAACAATTAAAAGCTTGTTTACAGTCCTATTCAAACCTGCTTTTTAAGTGAGATCAAAATCAAAATAGTTGCGTGACTGAGGAGGTGTAAACCTCGAAGAATACAACAAAGATCAAGTGACTAGTACTCTTTATCTACAAGTCTGCTGAAATTGTTCGTTTTTCTCTTCATTTTTCTGTACAAGGTGCCACAACTTGCTTGCTACCGGAAGGAGAGGCGAGATGGCCGTAATGTTATCTTGCCACAAAAGTTATCTTCATGCATCTGGATGTCGATTGAAGACCATGAGACCAGGTACCAGAAGGCAAACCCCCAAAACATGAAAGCTAACCACCCGGTCTGCACTACTATTATCTTCGTGATGCTCATGACCCAGAAAATCCAGTAGCTTTCCAATAAACTTCCTGCAAGGACCAACTAAGCCTTGGTTAACAAGAATCAAACGCTAATAAACATTCCAGAACAAAACGCGAATAACTTTAGATGATATGTGACCCGATACCAGAAACTAACATCAATGCAAAAGTGGAAGGGAATGAGGGGCAGAAATAGAACAAAGCCAGATTCTTGGCACCGTGAGAATTTGCGAAACATAGATACTTCTCTTCCCAGCTCGCATCAAGAGACAACAACGATACCAGCCTACAGAATCAGAATACGTTGTAATTTATGTTCATCCAAAATCATCATACAGTTCATACTGGTTTTACAGTTTTCAGTTCATGACAAACATAGGGAATTGTCTTACATTTTTCACAATAAATTTGTCCTGCAAACTAAGTGAAGGCAATAACCATTCTGACAAATAGAGAAAATGTTCTTCTGAATGTTTTACAGGAAGATGATCATCTGGAAGGAAGTAAACAAAATGTACATCCATAGTCAATGACAGGAAGTAACTGGAAAGAATAACTTCTTCAGCATTATTTATAAGAACAAATCCAATAAAAGGCATCACAATAAGAACAAAACTCTAACCTGAAGCTCGGACAAGAATCTTGTGTGTAACGAAGGACTGAAACAAGCAAGCCAGCATATTAGCGGGTACAAACAAGCAATCACATGATCTAACATGTTAACTTGGCTTGACAAACATATATCCACACAGATAGGTACAGGGTCGATCTACTATTTCTTATACAACTCATGTAAGTTCGTTAAGGTTTGGTATAAAAGTCCAGTACTTCGGAAAAGCAAAGACATAAATTTCACCTGCATCGTGAGCAAAGCTAAATAATTGAAAAATGCAAATTGTGTTTTGCTATCAACTTTACATGAACTATAATGGCACACAGAAAAAAATGAGTATCCTGCAGTTACACACCGGATCCTCAGGTAAAAACTTAGAGACTAAATACAAATATTACCTGCCAGGCCGATGGCATATACTCACGGTAAGGAAGTTGATGTGTAATACTTGTTAAATTTCTTAAATCAGAGTCATCCGGTAAAGATCTATTTCTGCAATTCCAGTTTCCAGGACCATATTCAGTGCATTAAAAACTGGAAAAACCAAGGTATAAGGCAAGGCATGCAGACAGGTTGAAAGCTGATAAACCAGAAATTCACACCGGGAACCAATATTTTCAGTTTCTGAACTGCACAACATTGCATGCAAAATCAACATGACCAAATTTCAAGTTCTGCCGATTTCAAAGAGACTCACTGTTTGACCTCATCTCCACCATATGCATTCCCCAAGATGATTTCTTTGGTAGCCATCACAACAATGGGATGCACCATTAAAAGCTTCTTGATCTCTTGAACTACAGTATCTGACACACTTTGAAAAGAAAGGCATTTCCTCCTATGCACCAGATCGTTAATAGTTTACGTCAGAGTGATTCAAGAGAATTAGATGGTAATTCTGGAATAGGCAAAAGTAACCAACTATACCTCTTATTACCCCCCAAGGGAAAGAATGTTGAGCCACGATCTACCCAATGGAAAGCACCAATACTGTTACAACAGTAAGAGACATAACATGACATTTGAAAGCACAGACATTATCACAGAACAGATGCATAAACACACTTGACAGAATGATGAAAACTGATATTCCATTCCAGATTCTAAGGCAGACCTGTCAATCATGAGCAATTGGATGCTAGTATGATGCACTTCTTTTTCCTTTTGAAGCCGATAATGCAACGTCTGTAACACACAATAAAGCCACCATAATAACAAAGTCCTCAACTACTTATGAAAGCTGTGATGAAGAGCTGGTTTCAAGACAGGTGAAAGTGCTTCATCTCACCTTGAGAGTGGCAAGAAACTCAAGACTATCGTAACAACGGACATACAAGAAGCGTCTCATGCAAAAAGAATACAGTTCCTCATCATAATGCAGTGACCCTAAACCAACAATGCAGAGCAAAACATTAAGCAGCACAATATCAAATGAAATTTCTTCAATCATTATTCCTCACTAAATGAGTGAACCAAACTCACCATTGGGTTCCATAATCCGGTGCTTGAGCATCTCCGAAAGACGAAGAATGTCGAATCGGCAATCCAAGTCGAGGAACATTACCAAGCGCTCCATCCCACCATAGTGCACCCCATGCCACTCCTTTGGGAGAATGCAATTCACAGCAGCCTAATGAAAAATTTCAAATCCAAAAATCAGTCTCTCCATAGATTTCAAATTGAAAGTATTGGAAAGACGTTCGAATAAAAATTGAGCAAAAATCGGAGATTTAACTTGAATGAGGATGTGGGTTTTGGCTGAAGAGGTTGGGCCGGCGAGCTCCACTACATTGCCGACCCGGAGAGGAACGCGATGGAGAGGCGGAGGAAGGAGCGAAAAGGGTTGTTCCGCCGCAACCCTGCCGAGCATCTCGGCGGCGGTCTCGTCTCCGGCGATCCACCCTTTCGCGGCCATTTGCATCGTACCCGGCGCAAAGGTTTTGAGCGGGAGTTGTTCAGTGGTGCTCATGTGTGCTGTGTGTTCATTCTTGAAGTACAGACAAAGGAGGCCTATGGCCCAAAAAAAAAGAAACTAAGAAGCCACCAGTCTGGGCCTTGATAGCAGGCCTCTCCAAACTCTGAAACCCAACATTTCAGCTAGCATGTCTACTGCAAAATAATAGCAGGTTGATTCATTAGCTCGTATCCAAGTATGTCGCACATCACATCAACAATCTCCCAGAAAGAAATTAAAGTTGAGTTGGACCTGTCTATGCATGTAGTATATTCTGCTTATGTATTTGTTAATTACTAATGTGCAACATACGAGGTTGGACAAGGTTAGAGACGAGGATATTTGCGAGAAAGTTGGAGTCACCTCAAATGAGGGAGAATCAGTGAAGGTGGTTTGAGAGAATGCTCGGGAAAGTTCAAGGAAAAAAAGAGAAAAAAAGAAAAAAAAAAACATAGAGAGACCCCCAAAAAAAGAACACGGAGAACACAAAAGAAGGGGGTTTTCCTCTCCCCCCACAAAAAAAAAAAGAAGAAGAAACACACCCACCTATACACACCACCCACACCCACTCACTCACTACCTAGACAAATATACCTCTCATACCCTCCCCCCCCCCCCCCCCCCCCTCTTACATATATTTCCCCCCCCACACAAGAAAAAACGGGAAACAGGCGCGAGTTTTAAAAAGACACCGCCCGCCCCCTATACATTTTTGAACACACCAAAAAAAAAAACAAAAACACACTTATATATAAAAAAAAAAAAAAAAAAAAAAAAAAACTGTTGCAGTAATAATGAATTGCTAAGCCTTAGAGACAGAGAATCGTTAGTAAGAGAGAATAGAATAGATGAATAGAAGAGAGGTGTGTTTATCCTCCTTCGTAGTGCCTTTATTTATAGGGAAACAAGCTAGGGTTTCCACCAATCCCAATAGGAATGGGCTTTAGCTAATACAGAGTCCATTAGGTTTCCTACTTCTAGTTTACACAATCATACCCAAATAAAGATTCCTACAACACTCCCCCTTGAGTGTGGAGAACTCAAGAAGTAGGCGCATCAGATCTTCGGACAAATAGCGTAGGTGGTTGATGAAGTCGTTGCGGCAGGCACTCGGAGGAACATGAGTCAACGGGGAATCCATGGGAAGAATGCTAACACTAAAACCTTGCCAAAGGAAAACCCAATGGGAAAAAACCAAAGGCGAAGGGGAAAAAGTGAGCATGCATTTGTCGACACTAAAAGCGTACAGAGGTATGACCAACCCGATGTGGGTGCCTCATTAAAAACCTTGCCAGGCAACAAAACCCAGTGGGAAAAAGTTGTCCTGTGCTAAGGGGAAAAAGAGCACATTAAGGTCAAGTGAGTATACTTCGGGATACTCCCCCTAAATTCGACAATGCTCCCCCTGAAGACTACAAACGTTGTAAATCAAATAGTAAACGCAATCCAATACCTCGAAGAAGCTTCTGGAAAGGTAGACTTCGATAAAGATTTGGTGAAGATATCCGCAAGGTTTTCTTCGGGAACAAATCTGCTTGACTTCAAACTTCTGATGCTTTTGCTGATGTATGAAGTAGAACTTCAGGGCAATATGCTTAGTATTGTCGCCTTTTATTGTCGCCTTTGATAAATCCCTTCTTCAATGGTCAATACAAGCGGCATTGTCTATATGGAGAATCATGGAGACTCCAATAACAGAAGACAAAACACAAGTATGCCGTATGTGCTCGATAACGCATCGTAGCCAAATACCTTCACGCGTGGCCTCATGTAAAGCGATGAGCTCTGCGTGGATTGAAGAGGTGGCAACAAGAGTCTATTCCATAGACCTCCAAGATATTGCGGTGTTCCCTATGGTAAAGACATAACCAACTTGGGAACGTGCCTTGTGCGGGTTTGATAAGTAACCGGCGTCAGCATAACTAACAAGGCAAGCATCACTTCGTGGATCTAAGAGAGGTAATCCATCATGGGATGCGTAGGGATAGATGATCCCATATTCGCAGTACCTTTAAGGTAGCGAAAGATGTCTTTAATACCAATTCAGTGGTAGCGTGTAAACGCATCGCTTAACCAAGTTAATGCGTTCACCACAAATGAGATGTCCGGCCTAGTGCATTGAGCTACGTACAATAAACGCCAACTGTACTTCGATATGAGACTTCGGGCACCAATATCGGCTCATCATCCTCCATAGTACGGTATGGATCATGCTAGGCATCTAGCGAACGGACAACCATGGGTGTACTCGAAGGCATCGCTTTATCTCCAATGAAGCGACGCAACATCTTCTGGATGTAATTCGATTGATGCACGATGATGCTATCAATTCGATGCTCGAGCTTCAGGCCGAGGTAGCATCGAGTTATCTCAAGTTCTTCAGGAACTTCCATGTATATCTCAAGATCCCAATAGAGATATGTAGTAACCACATTCATGAGCTGCATATTCAGTTCTTTGGGAAACTACCAAACTGATAAGGTAGTGGAACGTGTAACGTCCTTTGCACGGGAATATATTTCCTTGTAATCAATGTAAGGGCAAATGAGAGAAGCCTTTCACCAGAAGGCGTGCATTACATTGCACTGTTTCATTCTTCTCATTACACTTCCTTACGATCCACATGTAACCTACAGGGTTCACATTGGAAAGTGTGGGAACTGCAGGTCCAAACACTTTTCGCTTTACTAAGGAACATAATTCAACATACATTGTTTCTTTCCATTTGACCAATCAGTTCAACGTTGTGCTTCATCAACGGAACGCGGTTCGATATCGTCGCACTTTGTGATTCAGTGGCCACTGCTTTAAGCAAAGATATCATCGATGATAATCTCATTTCGATTCCATAACCTCATCCGGACCGAGATCTTTTGGTTCTCGGGAGTTTTGGATTTGGGATATCACCCTGGGACGTCTCCCAGGACACTTCCATAATCCTGCGCAATTCATGAGTTGAGATCGATTGAGATGGCGATAGGATTCGATTGTGCCATAGTTCTCCTCTTCCGGGGAGTGAATCCTTCGAACCGAATCTGCCTCGCTTCTGGCCGAAGGCAGAGGATTGGCTAGCCGCCGATGTACTTCGTTCATCAGGAACGGAACGTCATACAGGACGTTGCATCCTTCGGGGATGACTTTGTGCCCTACGGGGACGTCTTCATTACAGGCTTGTTTGCAGCTGGTATGTATGATCTCGTCACTTGTTTCCAGGGATCAGGACGAGACAGAGTGGGTTAGTCCACGTCAATTCAAGCCGTTCTTCAGGAACGTTGACGTTCTTTCCTCCCCCTAACGGCGGGAAGACTGTCTCATCAAAGTGACTATTCGCAAATGTTGCGAGAAAGAGATCGCCTGTCAATGGCTCGTAAAAGCTCAAATAGATGGGAATCCATTCCCAATTGAGGACCCATATTGGTAAGTTGCGGCGGCGCAATTGGCACATAAAATTGCACACCCAAAATTGCGTAAGTACGGTGAATCATGCTCGTACCCAGTATCTAACTGTAACGCTTAACAAGAGTGGGTGGAGATGGGCCTCAGACGGACCAATATAGCTGCATGCAGAATTGCATAGTCCCACACAGAAATGGTCGGACTCGGGCCTTCCCGGCCAGTCTGACTTGTGTTTCTGCTAGACCATTTGGAGTATGAACATAGGGAACTGCATGTTCAATCTTAATCTTAAGGGACTGCAATAATCATCGAAAGACTTCGATATAAACTCTTTGGCGTTATCCAGTCTTCCAGACTACAACGGATAACTGGGGTGGTGAGCCCTCAATCAGGGTCAAGAGTTTAGCAAATGCAGCGTTTCGTGTGGACAAAAGACGTGTGACCAACGAATCGATACATCAACCAAAATCATGAAATCTTTATATGGTCCATGTATTGGTTGGAATGGTCCACAAATATTCCCTTGAATCCGCTGAAGAAAAGAAGGAGTGCATAAAGTATCTTTGCAGGGGATGGTCGAGTATTCCCACGATCATGCTTGGCATAAAGTCTTAATGTTCTGGACCTTATTCGACATTAGGAGATGTCCGCGTGATTCTTCCAGAATCCGGGTCATCATGTCGTGACCTGGGTATCCCAAACGGTCATGCCAAAGCGAGGAAGCATCAATTTCGGCGGACTTCAGGCCGGCCACATGATGTGGTTCCATAGAGCGAATGGTTGTGCGATACAATCCACTAGGTAGGCGCCCCTCTAACTTTTCCAATATACGTTTTCTGACGTATAGGAAAGATTTAATGCAAAGATAGTCCTTTCCATTCTCTTCAGAGGTTTCAGTGTGGTAATCGTTCATTCGAATATCCTTAAGACTCAGTAACGTTCTTCGGGAACCATGTGAGTGTAAGGCCAATATAGGTCTTCGTTTAGGTATGAAGTTATAAATATATATCCATTCGGGGATATATCTCCATTCGGGGAGAATAATGTGCATATGTGATCGCACAGTCTGCCAGACTACTAACTTCCCACTAAGCATACCGTAACGGGAATTATTTGAAATCGGTCACATAATTTAGGAAACTGCAGGTTCCAATTGATTCAATTAATTGATATTCAATAACGATGTTCACATACTAAAACAAACACCAAAACTTGGATTTAGATTCTAACGGGAATCAGTACTTTCAAGTTGTTTCGGCTAAACGGAGCCGTTCCATGTCTTATTGGTTGCCTATCAAAAGGGTACTCATCAACGACATTGATGGGGGCACGACAGGTGCGCGATCAATGGTTGTACCACAATAATGGTAGCATATGATTGGCTAATCTTGGTTTCGGGTAGGTTGAGCCTTCCCATAATGCCCACTCACGCCATTATTCATTCTTCAGGAATGATCTTATCTCCCCCTAATGGTGGGAGGGCATTTGGTCTAATCCGGGTCGGCCCGGCCGATCAGACATGTGCCAAAGGATAGCGGTTTGAGCTTCAGAAATCGCTTAGCATTTGCTTCAGGCAAAGGGAGCGTTTTGAGCGAGTGGATACAAGTATGTTATTCTTTTCAGCAAACAACAAAGTAGTAACCAGATCTAAGGACTTGGTAACCTTTTGCTCTCTATGTTGCTACTGCAGGAGCACATTAGAGGCATGATCTTCTGCAGGAGATCATTCTTGGTCAAGTCATCCTTGTAAAGCTAACGGAAAGATCAGATTCCATAAACTTTAGAACTATACTCAATCATAGACTTCAAGTCATGAGAGCATAAGTTTTGCCAATCATGTCTTGCTTCAAGCAAGTACGTAGATCATCTTCGGGTGATCATGTGTGCTTCCAGCGTCCTTACTTCGGGTAAGGAGGGAACACGTTGTGTTAGTAGAGCTTTAGACAAAATCTACATTCAACAACTTAAGAACTTCAAGTTCTATGACATGGTTTCAGGTTGTAACATGCAAACTTCAGGTTTTATAACATGTAACGTTGAGTCATAGACTCATAGTATATAACTTCAAGTTATAGCGCATAACTTCCTGTTATGACTTTATGTGGTGATGTTTTAGGAACTTCAGGTTCGAAACTTCAGGTTTCTGTGTTAGTCCACGCTCGAAACTTCGGGTCGAGACTTAATATGAACTTCAGGTTCAATTGTACCTGCAATTTCAAACGAATACAAATATACGAAAGGAAATGCAAGGAAACAAATAAACAAGCAAAGTGTGGACCAAGTATGTTAGTAGTGCTTATTAACTTCAGGTAAAAGCATCTACGAATAGTAAAATTCAAGAACTCTAGGTTCTATAACATAACTCGAATATAACATGCTAACTTCGGGTTACAACATGTTTCACATATACTCGAAACTTCGGGTTCGAGGTTTTTCTAATGAACTTCGGGTTCATGTAAAACCTGCATACACACACACACACACACACACACACATATATATATATACAAATATTCCAACAGAAAACATAAACAACTGATGGTCTAGGATCTTCGGGATCCGTTTTGATATGCTTACTGAGCATATGGGCTTCAGGCCCACTGGGTATCAAAACAATAGGTCTGCTGGACCAAGGGCTTGTGAAGGCCCATTGCTGAACAAAGAGAAGAGGGCTGCAAAAGCCCGGGTCTGCTGGCTACAGAAGCCCAGGTCCGCTGGGGAGGCCCAACCACGCCGCGCCGGAGCCCAAGGCGGCTGCCGAAGCCCAAAGGTCAGGCCCAATGGGTCAAGCCCATGGGTAAGCCCATGGGTCTTGGGCCGGTTCTGGGGTGACCGGGTCTGGATCGGGTTTGGCCCGGTCGGTCTGACCGTGAGGAAACCGTGAGGATTTCGACGATCAGGCGGCGGTTCCGGCGACGACGAGCGGCGGGGAGCTTCAGGCTCGGTGCGGCGACGTCGTGTCACACGGTGGTGGCCTGCAGGGCCCACAACGGCGGCGCGGGAACGGATCCGAAACGGACTCCGATTGGGAAATCGAGGATTCGAGGCGGCGGGGGATTCCGGAGCTGGGAATCGCGGCGGCTGGAGTCTCGGACGGCGCGCGATCGATCCGAGCTCCGCTCCGGGATCGATCGGCCTAAGATTGCTGGTTTCGGCGGCGGTGGCGCTCGGTTCCGATAAAACCCGATCGAAAACCTATGGGTTTTCGGGTTTTGGCGACGCATCAGCGCGGCGACCCTGCAGGGGTGGCTGGCAGCTTCTGGCGACGACGTTCAGGTCGTCGGCGACGGCTTCAGGCGTCGGAAGCGGCGACGGCGAACGGCGCAGCTAGCGGCTGCTGGGCGAGGTGCGCGAGTGTTCGGGTGCGGCGTCTGAACCTTTGGTTTGGGCGCTGCCGCGCGTTCGGCACGTGCTGCCGAACCCTATTGAGAAACCCTAAACCGATTTTCCTTCTTTTGTTCAACATATTATTTCAACCATATCCAACTTGATAATTTGTAAAACATAATCAACTCATCAAATCACAAAATTCAAAAGGTAAAACATATTTACTTGATGATTGGATTCGGTTGGATGAACGGTAACTTTCGTGAACTCTCGAACGGGGATTCGTCAATCTCCAAACGCGCAGCAGGTAGAACTTTCGTGCTGATAACGTGTTGCAGTAATAATGAATTGCTAAGCCTTAGAGACAGAGAATCGTTAGTAAGAGATAATAGAATAGATGAATAGAAGAGAGGTGTGTTTATCCTCCTTCGTAGTGCCTTTATTTATAGGGAAACAAGCTAGGGTTTCCACCAATCCCAATAGGAATGGGCTTTAGCTAATACAGAGTCCATTAGGTTTCCTACTTCTAGTTTACACAATCATACCCAAATAAAGATTCCTACAACAAAAACAAATTTTCCTTCAATAGATGTCATAAACGAATTCTAATCATAGCTATAAAAATTAACATCCAAAAACGATAAGATATCAATACTATCAAAGTATTAAACTTCTCAAAATACTAGAACCTAGAAGAAAACCTATCAACAAATAGATAAGAATTCAATGCATTCTATGATATAGAATTAGCAATAAGCATATATGAACCAATCAAAACGTATAAAATGAAATATAGTATGAAGAACATGAGTTAATCTATCTATATACATAATTATCAATCCTCGAGGATTCAATACAAAGATTGAAGAACAAAAACATGTAGAACTTATATTAGATATTGAAACTTGGATACATACCTCAATTTTTATTACAATTTTCTTGATCAAGTTGGTGTTGTTGAAATACAAGAATTCAAAAAGAAATGATAGTAATTTATTTTGCTGTTTGGCTGCTTATAAGAAAATAAATTAAAAGCAAGCAACAATAACCAAAAGCAAAGAAAACAAGAAGCCAATCCGTGCCACTCGAACCCAGGCTGGGAGATTGGCAACTTGATTTGTCCCCTACCACTGCACCAAAAGCCAGTTTTATGATATGTGAAATGCACAAATACATATAATATACTATACAAAGGAAACATTTTTGGGGGGCCCTTCAAAATCAGGGGCCCTGTTCGGTGGCACCACGTGCACACCCTCAGGGCAGGCCCTGGAGAACCCACAAACAGTATCTAGGGGTAACTGAAGATACTACACATGATCGAGCGCAATGTCGTTTGAGGATTGTTGTTGTTGTTGTTGTTAATTATGTCATTCACACAAATAACACAGATAATAACACGTGAAAAAAATATATCATGCATGATAAATTTTTCTATAATTGTTGAATTTTAGAGTAGCGCAGCAGCGGGCCGAGCATCACCGATATTGTCCCCAACTTAACCACCTGTCAACCTCAGGTGTGGGGTTTTATTATTAAAAGGCCTCGGTGATATGAAGAGATAATTGGTTTATTATTAACTGTATGATGTTTGTTGAAACTCCCGATGTGGGACAAGATATCATTTCAACACTCCCCCTCACGTGTGACCCGATGCTATTGAGGTACATGTGGAAGGTAATGTTGGGCTGAGGACCCGAATTTGAAATGGACCAACATTGGGCCTGAATAATTGAAATGAATCACATTGGGCCTGAATTTGAAATGGGCCACATTGGGCCTGAAATATCAACCCGCTCTGATATCATGTTGAATTTTAGAGTAGCGCAGGCGCCTGCCGAGCATTATCCGATATTGTCCCCAACTTAATCACCTGTCAACCTCAGGTGTGGGGTTTTATTATTAAAAGGCCTCGGTGATATGAAGAGATAATTAGTTTATTATTAACTGTATGATGCTTGTTGAAACTCCCGATGTGGGACAAGATATCATTTCAACAATAATTGCGCTGTTACGAGTGTTCTAAGGTCTGGGGTGAGAATGAGGATAGGGAAAGTGCAGGATGTTGGATTATTCTCAAGACGTCTTAAATGTGGATACCAAACAATACAACCTCAAAAGAAAAAAAAAACAAAGAAAAAGAAAAAGGGAGAGTGAAAAGAACAGTCGTTCTTGGCAGCACCAAATCCAAACACCGCCGACCGCCGACCCGCAACAAGACTAAACCATGACAAACCCAGTTTTTTTTCCCGATCCACAAAATCCCACAGATCCAGACCGCCGCAAGCTCCAAAACTCGACGACTCGACGACTCAACAATACAAATAATCCAAAGCTTCTGCAGCAAACCCATAATTCCGCCGCCGTCGCACTACACAAAGGGTGGAGAAGACATATCCAAAAATCGGGAGAGAAGTATTTTGCTTCTATTATCATACAACCTGAAGGTTTCGAATTCAATGCTGGAATAACTCTAGACTAATCAAACTATAATGTACGGTTTCAGATTATTGAGATGCATATTGTAGGACGTGAAAAATTTCAGTTTATTCGTGGCAAGAGTCAACCACCGAACGAAAGAGGCACCTGTAGGTGGTATGCTAATAACCAGAAAGTCAAGGAATGGTTGCTTATGACTATGATTCTAGAGGTTCAGAAGCACCATATCTGATTGTGCACCGCTCGTGAAGTTTGAGATGCTTTTGCAAAAGCATTTTACGATGGAACATACGAGATTCAAATCTTTGCTCTAAACTAAAGAGCTTTCAGTGTCAAACTGAATGGAAAAGCACTCTCCACCTATTATGGGGACTGAATTTTTCAGTAAATGGACTATTGTGATAAGGTGGTCGGATGTTGATGATATCAAAGCATACGGTTAGAACCTGCATTTGACCAATTTAAAGAGAAATTCTACAAAAACATCCAGTTCCAAAGCTCGAGCAAACATATGCATATGCAACCCAACCTATCACTAGGATGGTTGGGGAGGAGTTTTTCATATCATTGTTTCGAGAGAATCATAATACAGTTTATGCAGAGTTTAATATTGTTGTTAAGTTTCTAGTAATGCTACCATAATGTTAGACTAAAAAAAGAAAAAAAAGAAGAAGAAGCTAATTTCTTATCAATCAAGTGATAATTTTCATCCATATCATTGCTTGTCAGTATGGAGTATTGTCCATTGGGTTCCTTTAAGAAATATTAAAATAGGATTGGAATAAGAACAGGAACTAAACTCTATGCAACCGAGATACTAGAACACACATTAATTATGTAGTCCAGATTCCAGATACAGAACATATACTGTTTAGCCCAGATGGGTTATTAGCACATAAATATGTAATCGATTTGATACAGCACATACATATCCCATCATATTATAGACCGACCCAGTCATACTTGAAGAATGTAAATCCTACGTCGATTAACACTGCAAAAAGTTCAAGTAGGCCCAAACTCCCATCCTTGGTTGCTTATGCGAGCGCCTCGCCGTTTCATCCCTCAAATTCTCTATTAAATTTTTTCGCCCAACTTCTGTCCACTTCCTTTTGACCGTCCTTGTCCAGTTTTTCTTCAGTTCAGAACAGGTTTAGAATCCACCATTTTTTTTACCGTGCTACAGTAACTTTGCGACAGTAAAATTCACTACAGTGATTTTTTTTTTTTGCCTTGCGATTTGGTCTGGTTTTAAACCAGTTCTGAACTGAAGAAAAATTGGTCCTTGTCGGGGCAATCTTCACGCCTGTGTGCCACGTGCTTCCCGAAAGCATCACAGAACCCACAAAATTTAACAGCAGCATAATATTCCACATCATACTCGTCCTCCCGGTGGGCACCAACCTCCTCATTGCAACATTCACAAAGTATTACAGCTTTAGGGCCCACTTTTGCTCCTCGTGGGATCCACATCTTGAACGGGCAAAGTCCAGTCGAATGGGGATTCTCACAAATCCAGCACATGTCCCGCTTAATTTCTCCAGCCTTCACTTCTCTCATTTTATGGGCAACTTTCCCACAAATCCCGCACATGTCCTGATCAATTTCTCCAGCCTTTGCTTTTCCCATTTTATCAGCAACATTGTCTTTCTGTACTGTTTCTTCAATCCCGTGACTTGTGTTTTGCTTGTGCTCTGTGACAAAAAGCACTAGATATAAGTAAAGCAAAGTTGGATATGTAACATGGGTGTATAAAAGCTAGATTCATGCAATGGCAATTCCTACAAAACATACCAAAAGAACCATCTCGAGAAGAGTCCACATAAATGTGCTCGAATCCCATTGCCTTGATCAATTCCCTGGCATCTTTCACTTTATCAAGGAATTCCCTGCCATCTTCCTCAAAAATGTTTCTAAGACAGTCCCATGGAAAACCCACTGGAAGGGAAAAAAACAGCGCAAAAATTATAAAGAAAAATCAGCGATGAAACCATTAATGTTGCGTGGAAATTTCATTGATAGGATACATGTGTATACCAAAAACAGAGACAGAAACTTAGAGCTATGAAATCTTGTGGAAAAAATAGACTAAATTCACCAAAGGGAAATCACAAAATTAATCAATTTTCAGATCAAACAACAATAGGATACTGGTACAGTACCAAAATTCTACAAAATTCCACCTCAGTAAGGCATCGAGGCAGAAGCCTTTACAATAAATACAGGAAATTACACCAAATCCCAAAGTAAAAAAAGCATAATTGGACAAGACCATCCAAAAGTAAATTCAAGCTTTATACAAGTATCCACAATGATCTTAACTATAACTTAAAATCTTAGAAAACAAAATTTATTACATAGAATCTACTTCAACCAATCCCTACAATCATCCACATCAACAAGATCATCATGAAAGGATTAAGCCTTTCACCCCATTAAAGGCTTTTTACACCTTTTTCCTGAATTTCCCAGTGCATGCGACTTTTTACACCTTTGAAAACAATGGAAGGAATTTTCAACTACATAAGGCATACACTATTCTGACAAAAAAAAATAAAAATTCAAACCTTGTTCAAGACACACCACCCAAGTAAATTCAAAGTAATGTTCACCAAACCCTAAATCAAAAGCATACCAGTTTGAGGGCATGCGATCACCGAGTGTTCACCCTCACAAATAACACACTTGGACTTGCAAAGCTCATTTGCTTCCAAAATCATAGCTTCTGGGTCAAACCCCTCCTTTGCCAGCCCTGTTAAAAACACAGAATGAAGGTGTTGAGTACTGCAAAAACCAACGTATTACAAAACAAAAAACAGAAATAAATAGGCATGCCACTAATCAGTTTATTCAAACAGCCATGGAAGCAAAGTATTGTGAGCCAGTGAAATAAAATTAAAGAAAAACATAAGCCTAAACGGACCCTACAAAATTCAAGACCAATCTTATTCAAAATCCCAACAAGTAAAATGGAAACTAAAATTTACCATCAGGTTTGTTGCCGAGCTTATGATATTTGCCTTGACTGGATCCTGAATCCCTGTACGACAGTTTCATATAGTCATCCTCGCTTGGTGTGCTGAATCCTGATTGCGTGGAGATCGTTCCCATTGCTGTCTGAGAGAGAAAGAAACTGCACAATCTAATCAAAATAGGGCTACGCAATTGTGGGCTTAGGATGGCAATGCAAATTTCAGGGATATACTTTATCATACATCTTTTATTCAACACAAAAATAGTTCAAGGACCATGACGTAGGGTGCACAAACTGAAACAATACACATTAACGGAAAAACGTGCCTACTCAATGATGAATAGGAGTTCCTCTTCATTCCTCTACATTAAATTGTGACTCCAATTACACTATTAAAATTTAAACCAAAGGCATAACTTTACCGTTGAAGAGCGAGAATTAAGCTAAATCGGGGATTTTGGGTCGGGACGGGGAAGATCGGATAAAGTTGTCATCCTTCTAAAAACAATCGTGAAAAAAACTAGATATTGCAGGCTCAAGTATGGTTATTCTTTCGATTTTGGCCTTAAAAAATTAATAAATTTCAGATTCTATTGGTCGCTTCTCCGTATAAATTTTGAGAACCATAATACATATAATAATCGACGGACTTACAGCTAGAGGATGAACGAACTTCGAAGCTTTGATCATGCAGCAGAGAGACTTTCTTCAATGGGAGATCACACGGATCTGGTGGTGTTGTGTTGGACAGAAAACAATCCCTAAGCCTTTATGTTTATATTAGGGCTTTTGGGTCGGCTGAGATGATAAATGGAATTCCTTCTCGGCCCAATTCCAAGGGTCAAGAAAGAGACAGAGAGAGTTCAATTTTGCACCATTGGCAACTAGAGTTTTTGTCTGAAAACCGTATCTGTGACCACGTTTGGACCTTCTTTTTTCCACCAATCTGAAAACAAAATAGTGACCAAAATTCTGCACAGCCAGCGACCAAAAAAGCTGTCGCCTTATGTCCAACCAGCGATGAGGCTTTTTTGACCAATCAGCTGTGATTTTTGGTCGCAATAGTTTTTAGCTGATAAATTGGTTTTTCCTACTAGCCCCTCAAACTTGAAGATATTCTTTCAGTAGATATCCTTGCTGCCTTGTCTGGAACCGGTACGCAACCAAATGTGAAATCTGAGGCTACCCGTCATTTCCATAGATCAATACTATATACCAACAAAGTGACATACATTATCTGTACATGTATTCATAGAACAGGTGGTACCAAGAAATTGGTCCTACAATACCTAAATATGGTGTCATACTTCTTGTTTGCTTCATAATTCATTCATGAGGTCATTGTAAGCAGAATCATTTAAGGAAAAAATACGGGACAGAAGATGCAAAAAATATCTGCAACAATATGTTGCCGTGAGAGTGTATTCTTCTACTTTAATGTAGTGTTTGGTTCAAGTTTCAAGGGATGGGATTGGGAATAAAAAAGGTAAGCCTCCGTTTGGTTGAGAAGCAAAGGGAAAAGCACTCCTGGGCCCACAGAAAAACTGGTGGGCCCCACGGAAAAGAAGGCAGGCATTGCATTCCCATCTCCCTGTCGGTATTGTGATTCCCATTCTGTGGGAATCACAAAATTGCTTCTCTTTTACCATTTTGCCCTTAAAAAAATTGCTTTTTAAAAAAAGTAAGGGTATAATTGTAAAATTATACTATTTTATTTCGTATCCCAATACACATTCCCATCTATTTTCTCATTCCCACCCAACATAACCAAACAACGTAATGAATTTCTTTTTCCCATTCCCACCCTATATTCCTATCAATCTTATTCCCATTCCCATCAATCAAATTCCGTGAACCAAACGCTACATAAGGACACACAACTTTTTCACGTGCCTGGCATTCAGCAAAACAAGGTCTTATATGCAACTTCGTTAGATATCATGTGCTTGAGATCTAAAAGTAAGCCAAGTTGGAAAAATAATTAAAATGATTCAAATAGATATATGTATTACATTTTGGCTCTTCCTCCATATGAAAACAAAACATTGGTACAGTTTCCTTCACAGGTTCTAATCTGCAAAACCCATTGTAGGTAGGACTAAGCAATAAGAAGCTTTCCCTTTCTTTGGATAAAAGCTATAATAGAATTAGGGAAGTATAAAATCATGAAGAGTGGAATAAGCACACCACCCTCATCATGAAGAGTGGTGGAACAAGCACACCACCCTCATTGAATGAAGAAGATTGTGAAGATGGGAGGTTACCCTGGGGGAGCTGTCAAATTACAATTGCAACACAGAATGAAGATGCATTCCCTGGACGTAAGAATCTCTGTACTGAATTAGACTGATCGAGACACTGACTAATTATGATTTCAGAAATGATAACATGTTGAATCTGCATACATGCATGGACATCATTGAGGGCCACATTCGTACAACATAGTAATGGTCAAAGATTGCTGCTAAAGAGAAATATACTTGTGAGTTCTTCCTAGTTGTGCTATCAAGGTGGCCAACAACATTTCCTAAGACCACCAGGGCATATTTTGGATCCATGATTTGCTTACTTTCCATAGAAGGGAAAACATACACAAAATGCTTGAACTAATTAATCTTCCTTCTGTTAGCACAAGTGTGTGCCCTTAATACTGTGATGCACAGCATAAACATAATGCGTGAACTAATTAATCATCCTTCTCTTAGTACAAATCTGTGTCCTTAATACTGTGATGCATGTGCATCTGATGATATATAATACGGATATCATGTGAAACAGAGTCCCAGATGAAATAGGAAATTTTGTGCTTTCCAAACGATGCCCAAGTCAAGGATAAGCTCGGAATGCAAAGCCTCCATATTCTGAATGCCAATGAGATTTGAGGAACAAAATTTTTACACTACATCAGTGTGATACTACAACCGGTCTGTTAAGGTTTCTTGGGCCAGGCTCGAGCAGGGTTTCTACTTTCGGGTCGGGTTTTCCCACCCTTCTCTATAAATAGGGACATCAATACACCATTCAAGGTAATTCAAAACCACTATACATCCATAAGACTTCAGAATCCAATCCTAACTTAGGTCGGAGCTCCTTTGGCTAGTTCCCCACCGGGGTTAGTTAATCTTCTTTGTCAATTACTTTATTTTGCAAGTTTCGTACGTCGTTCTATAAGATAGATGAAATTTGCTCAAACACATGTAACAGATACAACATTTCCATTCTAATTGGCCCCCAAATCATGGTTTATAAATTCAATGTCGCCCCAAAATTCTCATCCTTGATTGATTAAAAACTTCGGTGGAAGAGATTAGGCTGATACCATGGAAAGTTTATAGAATATCAAAGAGAATACTCATTGAGAATGGTCTTAGATATCTTTCATCAATCACTATTACATGGCATATATACACAAAGCACCGGTTCTACAACTATAACTGACATCTCATTCTAATAGCACTATAATACATTAACGGTGGCAATGGTATGAATGGCCTTGATTAGTCCCTTGAATGCGGCAACAAGACCATTTTAGCAATGAAATGTAGGGATAGATTAAACACTATTAGCCTTTTTGTGCAAAAAAATCATCTTTAGCAATGAGATGAGTAAAGGATTGAAGGGGCGCCAATAGGGTTAAAGAACTTGGCTGAGGCTACCTCTAACTCCTTAGCAAGTCTTTTAGCCTCCCCTTTTGTGGTGCCTGCACCAAATTTGCCAAACTCACAAGCAAACCCCCCTCAACCACTAAAGATGATAAAATTGGGGTGTTGAGAAAATAGCAAGCGCACTATATCGTACAAATAATAGTAAGTATTTAGAGTGTCGAACCCACGAGGATTGATTAATTCGAGTGTCTTTTCTATTAAATTGAGATGCCAACTCTACCACGAATGATAGACTAGCGGAGTGATCTAATTCTGCTGCGTGAATAGTAACCATGAACAGTAATTCGCAAATAGTAAAAACAACTTAAAGAACTAATTTAGAACACACAAGTAGTCAAGTAGATTGAACGCAGATTATTAAACATACTAGAGCAAAGATTTCACCACAATCAATCCTACTTGTCTTTAGACTTAATTATATACCAAACTATTTATTCCATGTTGATGATTAAGGATCCCAAGTGTATAAAGCATCCATGTTATCTAGCTTACTTCGCATCTTTTTATATGTTAATAGTGCATGTTGTCTACCTCAGTTAAACATGTAAAAAGTCATTAAGTTCTTGGTCCTTTTTGTTAACCACATAAATCCAAGTGCATGTTGTCTACCTCATGGAATTTATGCTATCAAATTGCAAGAAACTATTCTCTAGTTAAGCATGGTGTCTACTCTAACTAGCATCACATATATTCAATTAACAATCACAAAGAAGGCAATTAAATAAAGATCACACGGCAATTTGATAATCAACATGTAACAAAGGTATGATAAAACCAAAGTCTAAATCCAAGTATTCATGATCGGGCTACATCTAACCCTAGCAAAAGGAATTAGTCACTCATGTTCATAATTGAAATCACAAAATAAATCATAAAAGTTGAATTGTAAAACCCTGAAAAGTGACGAAACTCCAAAATTGCGCTCTTCGCCTCGGCTTCAAAATAAACTTGAATAATGGTATCCAGGTTGTGAGATATGCGGCAGCAAGGCTGCTGCCCAACTTATATAGGGGATCACAAATCTCTTCCCTAATAGAAAACCCTAAACCTATTTCAAAAGGGTAATTAATTCAACCACAATTCCTAGTGGACAAGGGAAAACTTGGCAGCAGATTCAATGACTGATTTGGGCTTCCAACTGGGCCTGCGAAAATCCACCAAAAATTGTACTTATAGATCTTTGTCTCTTCTTCAATTCAAGTACTCACGGGCTCCTAGAAAAAATCGGGAACGGCCTCAACGATCCAATCTTTCATAGCTGTGCAAATCTATCAGAATTCGCAATTGGGCCAACTTGTAAATTCAATATAAAATAAATGGCCCAAGAGAAAAATCTGAAACTTTGGGAAAACGATCTTCAACATGTCATCTTCCTTCTGTAATGTTTCCACAAGGAATCTTCTATAATGTTTCCACAAGGAATCGCGTCCAAATCGGCCTCCAAATGCCCGAAAACGTCCAAACTGTACCTGTAGACAGATTGAATGCAAAACCCAGTAATAAGTCCTTTTTATATTAAATTCATGGCATAAAAGCAATCAATTAACGGGTAAAATATATGATAAATAAGCACCCAATATGGGGCATTAATTTTTAGGTCCCTAACTACTAATTGTGAAGTTTAATAAATCCCAACTTAAAATCAATATAGTTTTAAGTCCCTAGATTCCTTTGTAACCAATCAAATATTTACATATCTTATCCTTTTAAACAGACTTATTTTCCCTTCTAAACAACAATTACACAATACTGTAATGGTACAATAGCCTTATAGGCTTTGGCAAAAAAGAAGACAATTACAGCACTCTGCAATTGTCTAATAACCCACAACAAGTCTTCTTAATTGAAAACTGCAGTGCCAAAAATGGGCAATTGTAGCAATCAAAGCATTTGCAAATTCAAATCCGATGAAAGTAACAACTACAATTTGCAAATCCAAAAACTTAACCATGCCAATTACAACCATTTGGTGGGCATATCCCAACCGAGAAAAAATGCAGCAATTTGCAATTGTCAAGAAGAAATTTTATGAAATCAAAAGGAGAAGAAGAAACAAAACAACAACTGCAGTACATAGGTTTGAAGAATTAACAACAATTGCAATTCAATCGGCAACGGCAAGGGATGAGATGCGACGGCGATGGTGAGTAGCGAGGACGATGGGTGAGCAGCGATGATGAGGGGCGAGCTGCGCAGACCATTCCCGAGCAAAGGCAACATTGGGCGATGGGAGACGAGATGGGCGATGACAATGACGATGGGAGAGCGACGGCGGGTGGTGGACGATGGGAGAGCGACGGCGGGTGATGGCGATGGGCGACGAGATGGGCGACGGCGGCGGTGGGTGATGGGCGGCGACGATGGGAGAGCGACGACGGCGATGGGGGATCGAAGGCAACGATGTGCGACGATGGGATGAGCGAGCGGCTCCGTGTTTTGTTTTGAGAGGGTTGGATTAATAATAGGTTTTATAGAATTAAAAATAGTTTAAAAATAAAACATAGGGACTTATAAAACAATTGCAAAATAGTGGGGATTTAAAAGCCTATAGATTATTAGTTGGGGGCTTTTTATTAGTTTTCCTTAAAATTTAAGGTAGTCTAAATCTTAAGAAAAATGATTTTTTAGATGGCTACAATTTAGTCCAATAGCTCTTTAGCCCCTTTATTGCTAAAGATGACCTAATGGTCTTGATTAGCTCTATTGAATTTATGTTACGGTAATGGTCTTAATATTGTTCGATTATATATTTAGGCTGAATGAGATTTAAACTCAAAAAATTTCTACTTATTAGAGTCATACTCACGTATTTTTTTTTTTTTTTTACATAATTTAACAAACGCTTGAATGATCCTGCCACATAGGATGTATAATCAACTTATTAATTCAAACTATGGGCAAATTACAATTACATACCCTCACCGGCGGATCCAAGGGTGGCCCTCAGTGGTATCGGGACCACCCAAGCATCTAAAAATCTTCACGGAAGCCTTTTGGAAGAAGGAGGCGCGGAAGAAGAAGAAGGGGGTACTGTGCAAGCAGGACCACCCGAAGTCCTCACTACCACGGCGGCAATGGATAAACAAGTGGCCAAGGAGGCAGCTAGCCTCTTTTTCTTTTAATAAGGTTTAGAGAAGATATGTTTTTGGGCTGAAAAGTTTGTCAATAAGTGCAGTAGAAATCGACATGACATTGACTTTTGGCCCATGCCTTTTCAAATCACAGACTTTTATAATAAAAAAAAGGAAAAACAAAGGGAAAACCCAATTGCCGTGGAAAACATTTTAGCTAACCACCCAAAAATGTGGTGGCCATTACCACCCCTATAATCCACCATTGATTTAAATTACCCCACTCAAATCAATGGTGGATTATGGGGTGCTAATGCTCACCACCCATTTTTGGTGGTTAGCAAAAATGCACTCATTGCCGTGTGTGTAAGTTAAACAAACCTAATCCCACATTCTTTTCTACTATGAATATTGTGAAAACTCAACTTTGTAACAAAATGGGAGATCAATAGTTGAGTGATAGCTTAGTTGTTTACATTGAAAAAATTATTTTCTCTTGTATTGAAAATGAAACTATAATGCAACGTTTTCAAAATATGTCGAATAGTCGGTGCCCTTTGCCCTGCTTGTAGGTTATTATGTATTTGACTTTGAATTATTGTATCATCTTTCGATTCTAAAAGGTATTTTTTATCAAAGAATTTTATGGACATTATAAATTAGGACCACCCAACTTTTAGGTCCTAGATCTGCCACTGCGTACCCTGTGATTTGAGTCAAATTTTAAAATGATACCTATACTTTTTTTTCTTGCATTTTAGTACCATGTACTTTCATAAGTGAGGCATTAGTAAATATGGAAAAGACTTCAAATAGGTAGTCTAAAACACAGCAAGATTGCAAGTAGGTTATTCTGCAAAAGGACGCTCCTTTCAGAATCAAAAGGCTATAAAGATCCACAAACCAAGAACACAGATACACCAATCGTATATAATGAAAATATAACACTACACACAGCTTTGTTGTGTAGTCCGCAGCTCGGGCCGTGCATTCCTTGGCTCGGTGTGTGGAGCCTGCGGCTCAGGACGGGCATTACGTGGCTCAGGGTGTGGAGCCTGCAGCTCGGGACGTGTATTCCGCGGCTCGGGGTATAAGATAAATTGTTATGGAATAGAGTTTCGTTATACAGAGGGGAATATAGTTGTATTATTCAATTGTGATTGGTATGACACAAATCAAAAGAAGACGGGGTATAAGATAAATCGTTATGGAATGATCAGTGTGAATGTAAGACAGAAGATAAAAACCAAGGTGCCATTTGTGCTAGCTAGTCAAGCGATCCAGTGTTTCTATGTCAGACTGATAGAAAACAAGACTTGGACTTATGTGGTGGAAACCAATCCTAGAAACACATATGCCCAAAAAGAAGACGAGACTAACGATGAGAGCGAGCCATACCAAGAAGAAGAGACTCATTTGCCTAAAAAGAAAAGAAGACTAGACTCATGAAGTTGAATAGCCAACTACCAATTCTCGAATGCGTATTTTGTTTTTTCCTTTTCTTGTTTGTTTTTGGACGTAATTTGTGCTTGGTATTCGTTGCATATCTAAAATCTTTTTGCATTGGAGATTTCTTTCTCTTTATAAGTGTGTTGCTTTTTTCGCTATCATACTTAAAATGCATTGGATGAAAGTTGTATTTGGTGTTTTCTTGAAAACATTATTACCAACGGCTAATAGATTATTTGCGACAGCCGGTTACTTCCTCGGAAATAAAAACGTATTACCGAGAGGACCAATATCCCCTCGCTAATAGGTATTTATTTCCGACCATGGAAGCAGACCCTCGAAAATAATAATACTATTTCCGACGGCAATCTAGTTGGTCGATAATACATTCAGCGCCAAATGTTCCCGCTAAATAAAAACTATTTCCGACGGCCTTATAGTCCTTTTGCGATGGCTGCCTTCTTTGTCGGAAATAGGAAATTACCCCTGGACAATGTTGCGACAGGAAACTTTTTTTTGTCGCAAAAACGATTATTTCCAACCAAATTAAGGGTCCCTCGGAAAAATTTCGTTGCTAATGACATCTTTTGTTGTAGTGAGTCAATATTTTGCACAATTCAATATCAACTAAACACACAAAATGGATAGATAAGAACCCTCAAGTATATTAGGAACTAATATTGCAACAAATTAGTTTCTAGTAGATTTATTTCTCTAGAAATATGTGAAGGAGTTCTTTGAATCATCAAAAAACCTGCACAGAATGTCAACTATTTATAGAAGATCTCATGTCATTTTGGAAGAAACATGATCTCATGTCATTTTGGAAGAGACACTGTATGGATCATGGTAATACTTCGCATTACTCCAATTTAACTTCCCGGGCGGGTCCGAATTAATATTTTACAAAGTTCTCTGGTCCTTTTGGTTTTGTTCCCTCTTGCTTGCAGTTCAGGTTAAGGCCTTGGACTTTATGAGTACAAAAACCTAAAAATTAGATACTATCTAGAATATCATGGATTTCAAGGTTGGAAACCAAAAAGATCAAGAAGAAACAATGGCATAAGGAAATAAACAAATTTGGTTCCAAATTTCAACCCATGTTTGTATGTTTGTGTACCCAAATGCCAATGTATGGTTACCGCCATGTAAATTATTGAAAATGTAGAAAAAACAAAGTTGCTTGGTTGGGTTTATATAACTGATCACGGCAATGTAGATTATTAAATTACGCGAATTAGAGCAAAGCTACTCGGGCTTGGCCTTGACAATGACTCAAAGCCCCTAGTTTTTAATCCTCTTTTATTTTTATTGACAATGGCAAAGTCTACTTCCATTTTCATATGGCACAATAAAAATATTGCGTTGTCGTTTTCATGTTTCTGTCAGGTATGCACGACGAAGAATGGAAGCAATTCGTTGTGATTTTGGGGTAGCTACTTCCCTTATTTTTTTTATCTTCATTAAAAGAAAAGAGGGGAATACAAAGACCTTTTTTTTTTGAAAGAATTTTTTATTGGCTTGTATATTGTTAACAATAATTTTCTATCCACGCGCTCAAATACTACACAGAGCCATAAACGAAACAAAAAATTTTCGCGCGGATTCGTCTTTTTCATTTTTATTAACCACCACAAACTTCAAAACACTCTTTTACCCATAACTTCTCATCCGGACTCCGTTTGACACGAAATCAATTGGGTTGGATTCGTCTCGTCGCCCTCTTTCCATAGACACCAAGATTGTAACCCTAGACCCACTGTAGAGAGAGTTCGGAACCGCAACATCTTCACGTTTTCCGGCGAGATTCTCCGATTCCGGCGACAAATGAGACGAACCACCACCCAAAACCTCATCCTCTCATCATTCTAAACACAGCTCAACCAATATTGAGCTTTAGTTTGTAGCGGATCATCGCCGATGAGCCTCACATATTAGTTGAAACTTTCCGGTGAGTTTCCGGCGAGTTTCCAGTCAAGGTAGTCTTTGAAACTAGTCTAGAAAGCTTTGTTGGGTTGTTTAGATGAAGATTGATATAAAAATCGTATGAATTGATGGTGAATTAACACAACTATTTTTTCTCCTTCATTAAGAAGGACTTCATTCAATTTGAAGGATCACATCCTTCAATTTGAAGGAGCACATCCTTCAATTTGAAGAAAGTGCTCCTTCAGATCTGCAGGAAACTGTCCTTCAAATTTTTGAAGGAGCACTTCCTTCAATTTGAAGGATCACATCCTTCAATTTGAAATATAACATCCTTCAGATTTTGAAGGAGCACTTCCTTCAATTTGAAGGAGCAGATCCTTCAATTTGAAGGACTTCCTTCATTTTGAAGGAAGTGTTCCTTCAAATTGAAGGAAGTCCTCCTTCACTTTGAAGGAACACTTTCTTCATTTGGACTTCCTTCATTTTAAAGGAAGTCCTTCTTCATTGAAGGAAGTCCTCCTTTATTTTGAAGGAACACTTCCTTCATTCTGAAGGAAGTCCTCCTTCGCCATAAACTTCAAAATACTCTTTTACCCATAACTTTCTCATCTGGACTTCGTTTGACACAAAATCAATTGGGTTGGATTCGTCTCGTCGCCCTCTTTCTATAGACACCAAGATTGTAACCCTAGACCCACTGTAGAGAGAGAACATGGCAGTCCTCCTTCCCCACAAACATCAAAACACTCTTTTACCCATAACTTTCTCATCCGAACTCCGTTTGACACGAAATCAATTGGGTTAGATTCGTCTCGTCGCCCTCTTTCCATAGAAACCAAGATTATAACCCCAGACCCACTGTAAAAAGAGATCGGAACTGCAATATCTTCACGTTTTGCGGTGAGATTCTCCGATTCCGGCGACAAATGGGACGAACCACCACCCAAAACCTCATCCTCTCATCATTCTAGACACAGCCCAACCAATATTGAGCCTTAGTTTGCAGCGGATCATCACCGGAGAGCCTCACATATTGGTTGAAACACAAAGACGGAGGTGGAGGTGTGGTGAGGTGCTTGAGTCTCACGCTCACGTGAGCTGTAGTGGGTTTTTTAGTGTATTTTTGGGAAAGTATTAGTATTTTGTAATAATTTTATTGTGGTAGTGTTTTTGGGCATAATAAAATTGTGGTAGTAGTTTTTGGGTAGAAGCCCTTTTTTTTTGTATGAATCAATCAAAACGAATAAACAATCAAGTTGCTCTTCTTCTATGGATTGATGATGGTGATGTCTCTCCTTATTTCCTATTTTATCATTTATTAGGTGTGAAGCAACCAATTTTTCTTGAATGCAAACTTTTTCTATCTTTTTTTAAATGAATCAACATTTTGTCTAAAAAAAATATAAATGTTATTTCTTGGTCATGGGTTAGTGGATCTGTCGCTGTCTCACAAAAAATAAATACAAACTTCTCAATATTTGTTGAAAACTTGAAAGTAAACTCGAGATGAATAGCTCGAGAAAGAAACTTATATTTTTAAATTCCAACTAATTGATGGTAGGATCTCCAAGATTTTATGTAATTGGGGTTCATTGTCAATCTGCTGGTACTATATTCCCCGGAGTCCTTTGCTTCCGCCTGTCTAGGTGCGTATTCTTACTACTTTATAATTTTGTTTAGTATATGAAAACCAAAAAGAAGAAAAAAAATGAAAAACAACTGTTTAGCATCAAGATATTTGCAGGTAATGACCAATTTAAGATAACTGGCAATAGTGCCATACGTACGTATATGCAAATTGACTTAGACTTTTTATTTAATTCCCTATAACAATTTTGCTGTATATCTATAATTTGCAATCGTTCAGCTTCTTTTGTTCATCTTTTAGCATTTGTAATCAAGCACTTGAGCCAGGAATTACAAATGACACAAGGCATCTCAATTGGGATTGATTTGGGGACAACACCATTATCCAAAAATTATTGAGAACTGTCATGGCCACATGACAACTCGATCATATGTTTCATTCAGCGATATTGATGGTACACTGGTCGGAGATGAAGCCTACAACAAAGCTGGGAAAAACTTCGCGAATACAATCTACGGTAGGACACTACAAGAAAAAGGGCTTTTAGTGACCACCAGAATGGTCACTGAAAATAGCAAATTTGGTCACAAAACAACTTTAGTGACTAAAATATGGTGGTCACTAGAACCCCGTCACTAATTCTGTACTGCGACTAGTGCAAAATGTTGGTCATTAAAACGCCAAAAATTAGTGACCAAAGTCTTTATGGCCACTAAGGTACGTCTATCAGGGACCCCACATTTTCCACCATTGGTCAAATTATTTTTTTATTATTATAATTATTATTTTGTCTTTATAGAAGAATATTTAAAATACACAACCTAACATAGAATTAGGGTTTTTTTTTGTCCTTAGGGGTCATTGTCCCATCTTAAAATTGGATTCTGAACAAAAACAAGAATTGCATTTCACAATAAAAGAAATAATAACAAGAATTAAAAGACCATAAACCCCATTCTATTATTGACTTTAAAACACATTGGATTCTGAACAAAAACAAGAATTGCATTTCACAATAAAAGAAAAAATAACAAGAATTAAAAGACCATAAACCCCATTCTATTATGGGCTTATGCCCAAAAACTACTATCCCACCTTTATTATGCCCAAAAACACTATCTCACTTTTTTTCTTACAATTTACTACTACTTTTACAATTTAATACCAAACCAAACTAACAAACCCACCATAGCCCGTGTGCGTGAGACTCACGAGCCCTACATTGCACACCCCGTGCTTCTCGTCTGCCATTGTCAAAATGAAGGATGTGTTCCTTTAATTTGAAGGAACACTTCCTTCAAAAAAATATGAAGTTGTTCCTTCAAATTCGAAGGAGCTCTTCCTTCAATTTGAAGGAGGTGTTCCTTCAAAATGAAGGAATAACCAGTTGAAAAAAGGTGTTCCTTCAAAATGAAGGATGTGTTCCTTTAAAATGAAAGAAGTTTCCTTCAATTTGAAGGATGTGTTACTTCAAAATGAAAGATGTATCCTTCGATTAAACAAAAATCAAGAAAAATTAAGAAAACATAAAAACTAACAAAACTAAAAGCTTGATCGATCGATTGCGCAGAGATCCCCTCTCGATCATATCGAAAATCTTCACCAATGCTTTGGCCGCCGATTAATCAAAAATGAATTAACTCTTTATTAATCTACAAGATAACCTTAAGGCTTTCAACGTCGCCTGGAACGCACGAGTACTTGCCCTTGGTAGTCTCCCTAATTACAACAACATCCATATTCGTCACTAGCCCATGTCGAGTCCTTAACGACGACGAAATTGAGCGGAGCTCAAAATAGCAAACGACGACGAAATTGATCGGACCTTAACGAAGATGAAATTGAGCTCAAAACAGCAAACGATGACGAAATTGATCGGACCTTAACGAAGATGAAATTGAGCTCAAAGTAAAAAACGACGACGAAAATTGACCGGACCTTAACGACGATGTCGTTTCTGCGAGCTTTGAGAGCAGCGGCGAAGGAATTGGGCAGTGGATCGTACTCGCCGCCCTTAATGCGCGAAGGCCAGGCCTCGGGGGTCTTGTAACAGAGGAAGATGTGCGCGGTCGTAGCCGTCGATGATGCCGCCGATCTTGGTCTCGTAAATCTCCGATCTCTTGAACCCGTACTTCTCGCCGTCGGAGGTCATGACTGCGGAGACGAGGGGGCCGATTCCATCGCGGGGCGGGGCATGTATGTGACGGATTGGGTCGGGGTGGTGGGTTTGGAGAGGAGGTGGCGGAGGATCGGTGCGGAACGAACCGATTAAAAATTACAGTGATGGATCTGAACTGCTGGTGGTGGCCCATAACAGTGATTTAGCGCGTGGGTGAAGGTGCGGGGAAGTTTTTATTAAAAATGCACAAACCAATTAAAAATTACCATGTGTCAAAATGATACTATATTGTAATGTTTAAAGTGTAGTAGTGTTTTTGGGTATTTTGATCTTCAAGTGGTATCAAAATGTAATTGTTTATTCTATTATTGACTTTAAAACACATTCTTCACTGTCTTTCCTCATATTCTTCAGTGTGTCATCATGTATTTTATTCATGCGCACTTGAACTTCCTTGTTGGGGCAATCTTCCGGACTTTTAGCCGGACCCATAGCAAAACAGTACCCACAAAACTTGAAATCAGCATAATATTTCACGCTATCTTCATCCTTGTGTTGGACACCAATCTTCTCGGAGCCAGGATATTTTTCCTTACTGGGCTAAGTAAAACTGTCAACTTGAATGCAAATATGGAAAAATTTCCTCACTGGGCTGAGTTAGGTTAATATATAGGGTATATTTATAAAATCTTACTGGGCTAAGTTATAAAAACATGGAAAATTAGAGGATTTAAATACAAATTTTGCCAAACTCTTACTGGGCTACAACCCACCTCAGCCTTGTGCCTAGTTCCGCCATTGCTCGCAGCGTTCACAAATAATTTCAGCTTTAGAGCTAACTTTTGGTCCCCTTTGGAATGCGTACTTTGTATAAACAAGATGCAGTCGGATGTCACTCTTCTCACAAATCAAGCATAGTCACATCCCTTCTACAGTACAACTTCCAGAAGAAGAGTGTGCACTCATGTCCTCTAATCCTGCCTTTGTTTTTCCATTTTCATCTGCAACTTTGGCTTTCTTTGTTGGTTTTTCCTTGGTCTCTGAGACAAACCCACTAAACACGAGTAAAGCATAACTTGGATCCGTGGCGTAACATAAAGAGTACACTTATTTATCAATTTGCCTCCTGCCACTCTACTTTAGTCTCAGTTTGCCTCCTGTAACTCCAGTTGTCTCAATTTGCCTCCTGCCACTCTACTTCAGTCTCAGTTTGCCTCCTGCAACTCCAATTGTCTCAATTTGCCTCATGCCACTCTATTTCAGTCTCAGTTTGCCTTAACAGTAGTTAATTATGACTTAACAGATTTGAGTTGCAGGAGGCAAAATTACTCAAATTTTTTATTCTAGCATTCACAGCCCATTGTTCCGATCTATTATTCAACCACCTCTCCTTTGATTCTGATTCGGTTTATTCTTCAAAAACCTGAAGTTATTTGAACTAATTAATCTAATTTAGAGGTTATTTCTCCTCAAAAAAAAAATTTAGAGGTTATGTCTCCTCTTTCATTTTTAACAATGAATCTAATTTGTGGTTTTTGTTTGGCAAAGCTGGCATCTATTCGGTGGTAATTAGGGTGGGCATACGAGTCGAACGACTCGCTAACTAGGCTTGTATTACTTGACTCGGTGCAAAACGAACCAAGTCCTAATATTTTTTTCCAAAATGAGTCGAGTTTGGACTCAACTAGTTTATAAACGAGTCCAATACGAGTCCAAAAATTTCTGAACACGAGTACTCGACTCGACTTGTTTAAAGATGTGTAATATACATTGCTTCTTATGATTGGCTTAAAAGATATACATATAACTTGTAGTTCTATAGTAACTCTAAATCTCCTAAAACCCCTAGGGTATATATACATTCTTTTCTACCACAACAAAAATCATTAAAGAGACTTCATAGCCACCACTTCTCTTCTTCACTGACCATCTACATAGCCAAAAATTTGTATGTTGAATTAATTTTTTTATGTATACTGATAATTGTTGCTGTCTTTTTGTAAGTTTATTCGGTCCGAGTTTCGTAGATTGAAGTTCTGTAGTTTATTTGGTTTTGGAATAATTGTATCGTAATTTCAAAGTTTTAGTAGAGTTGCAAGTTTCAAAATTTAGCGAGTTCTACGAGTTCTATCATGTTAAATTTTTTGTTTTGTATAGCTACTTAGATAATTTGAATATGAACTCGTAGAACTCGTTAACTAGACTCGTGTCGACTCATTTTATGATAGATCCAAATGAGTCGAGTCCATTTTTTAAAATACAAAACTCCGACCGAATCAGACTCTTTTCAAAATAAAACGAGTCGAGTTAGAGTCCACCAAAAATATGCACGACTCGACTTGTGCCCAGCCCTAGTGGTAATAGTGAAAAAGAATATGTTGTATTTTGTTAAATATGAAAAAGAAAATAGCAGTGTATTTATATTTTATAGAATGGTATTTTGGGAATCAAACTCTACTGGTTTTGATTCCAGAAAAGAAATTTCACTGTCAATAAACATTGGAATGAGAATGACTGATTCTAATTCCAGCTCATTCTGATTTTAACCCATTCTAATTCTTAATCATTCTGATTCCTGTCCATTCTGATTCCGAGTAAGTAAACATACCCTTAGCCTATCTTTTTTTGTAAAAAAAATAATTTTTAGCAATGTGGTGATTAAAAGGTTGAAGGGCACTAAGAGGGCTAAAGAGATTGGGAGTGGCTACCTTTAGCTCTTTAACAAGCCCTTTAGCCTTTATTTTTGTGGTTCCCACACCAAATTTGCCAAGTCCACGACCAAACCTCCTTCAACCACTAAAGATGGTAAAATTTATGGGTAGTTAATCTAACCTATCATTTTTGAGATGGCTAAAATTTAGATGAAAACTAATAATTGAAAGCAGCCTTGAGGATGCTTTCATAATTTGACTATATTTGGACACGCTGGGTATTTTTTCAAAGTTTAATGATAATTTTCATCTTCCTATTATTCCCTTTACAAATATTTCAATTTACACAATTTTACCCAATCCTCTTATTATCCCCTTAAACCTAGCCCGATTTCCGCCCCACCATCGACCTCCAACCTCGACCCCAAATCCTGCCATCATCTCCACTTCACCGTCGTCACCAATCCACCCCCTCCGTCCATAAGCTCTCCATCCAGTCGACTGAATTCGCCTTTCGCCCCATCACCGACCTCCAACCATGACCCCAAATCCTGCCACCATCTCCACTTCACCACCGTTGCCACTCCACTTACGCCGTCCCAGTCGACTTCGGCCTTCCGCCCCACTGTCGACCTCTAACCCCGACCCCAAATCCTGTCGTCACTCCTCCTACTGTCATCGCCACTCCACCTCCACCGTCCACAAGCTCCCCACCCAATCGACCCTAAATAACTAATATATGAAATTTTATTTTTTTAAAAAAACCTTGATGGTTATATAAAATAATTGTACAAAATTTTGCATGTTTTTCTTTTTAACAAATAGTTTAGTAAAATAGCCATTCAAAAATATCTCTATTTTGATCATTATTTATATTTCACAGCACTTTATTAAAAATATTTACCAAACACTTTGAAATTGATTATTGTGATCCACATCAATTCTGACAGAATGTTTACCAAATTACAAACTGGTTATCCTCACAACAGTTATAATAATTAGTTATCTTACAACATGGGCCCAGAAGTCAACAAAAGCGGTGGGCAAAAAGTTCGAAATGTAAGAGAACATGGGTTGAAGGAAAATAAGAGTACCACTATATTCAGTTTTAGTATGTTCTTAATTAATTTTAGAGGGAGACCTTTAATGTACCCCTTCTTTTCCTGTAATTTTCATGTTTGAAAATAAAGTAGTTCAAAGTCAAGGTGAGAGACTATTCTTAGATTAGCACTGTTTTAAATAATTTTCCGTTCAACTTAAGTATTTTAGACAATCCTGTCAGTCAACTTTGAGCGTTAAAGTTGGAATTGAGCTCAATCACCAAAATCTTATTTTGTATTAAGCAAAATTCCAAGGGAAATTTTATTTACACCCCAATTTTTAGTTAGTACACCCCAATTTAATTTTTTATAAGAAATTACTATTTTACCTTTATCTAAAATTACCAATAAGGACATAATATTTTTATACCTTAAAAATTGTTTATGAGCTTACATCCCAATAATAATTCCTACGGCATTGAACCTCTTCTTAAGTTCATCTTTTTCAACTCCTCAAAATCTAATTCCTCAAATCCTAACTAGTAAACCATGGATAATCACCCACTTGGATGATATCATTTTTTAAAACAAACGATGAAAGCTTTCATATGGAGCAAAAACACCCCCGCCCCCCGTTCCCCATAATTCCAAAAACCCCAAAAAAAACCCAGAAGGTACGATCCATCAAATCAAGGAGGAAATTAACCATTAACTATTAACCCAACTCTCATTATTTAATGGTTTACAGCGTGTATTGTACCCCATATTTCATTAAAAAGCCAAAACCCCCCACCCCCCAAATATAGTTGCAATCCCATCCACCCCCAAATTTGCGTGAAGAATTCATTTTAGCCAACATTTGCACAGCTCGTTCAGGTGCAAGAAGCCTCCTTCTGTGAGAATGAGAAATCATCTTCCCCCAGTGGATGAATTCATAATAATGGAGAGGTGAATTTGAAATAGGGAGGGTGTACTTAATATTTAATTTATTTTATCATTAAGGATAGTTTCAGTAATAAATAGGGTATATTAAGATATTTTGTATAACAAAAAAAATATATAGGGTGAATTAATAATGAGGTGCATTAATTAAAACTTGATATGTAAATAAAATTTCCCAAATTCCAAACTGTTTTGTCAATATATGAAGCAACAATTAGAAGTATGTATATGGTATATTTTTTAGACAGATGCTATTGGCCAGCCACCAGATCAAATACAAACTTGTTAAACATGTGAGGTGGTGCCGTCACAAATTTCCTGTCCGATTACTATATATAACAGATTTCTTCAAAGTCACAAGCACAGAGCAAACACAAACATTTTCCTTCCAGTACTTTGAAGATGTTGAATCTTTTGAGTGAAACCTCCTCCTTTTCACAATCGTTGGCCTTCACACTGCTGGCCATTTTCATCATCCTTTTATACCGATGGTGGTTTGCCATAACCGACACCAAAAACTCATCACCCCCTTCTCCACCAAAGCTCCCTATCATTGGAAACTTTCACCAACTAGGCCTATTCCCTCATCGCACACTTAAAGCCTTCTCTCACCGCTATGGCCCTCTTATGCTGCTCCACTTTGGAAGTGCCCCAGTCCTTATTGTCTCGTCAGCTGAAGCTGCTCGTGAGATCATGAAGCACCATGACCTCACATTCTCTTCTAGAGTAACGACTACGGGGGCCAAGAAGCTTCTCTACAACGCACAAGACATGGCGTTTGCTCCCTATGGCGAGTACTGGAGGAAGGTGAGAAGTCTATGTGTTTTAAATCTCTTGAGCAGCAAAAGAGTTCGTTCTTTTCGTGCTGTGAGAGAAGAGGAAACCAATGTCATGATCAGCGACATCAAGAAATCATCATCTTTGGTTTTGAATCTAAGCCAAACGTTTGCAAAGCTTACAAATGATGTAATATCTAGAGTGGCTCTTGGGAGGAAATATAGTGGGGAGAGGATGTTTAAGGAGCTTCTTGAGGATTTTACACAGCTGCTGGGATATTTAAACATTGGGGACTATATCCCATGGCTTAATTGGTTGCTTCATGTTAATGGTATGAATGCTAAGTTCGACAAGGTGGCTAAAGGGTTGGATGACTTTTTAGATGTAGTCATCCAGGAGCATATGGATCAGAAGGCAAAGACTGGAGAAGATCAGAACGATATTGTTGATGTTTTGCTTGCAATTCAGAAAGAAAACTTGGCTGATATTCATCTTGACACAATAAAGATGAAAGCCCTCATTTTGGTAAGTAAATATGAAGCTCTTCCTTAGTTACATTAGCTAATTGTTTTAAGAGCTTTAGTATAATTTTAATCAAAGTTAATTGTTGCAGGATATGTTTGCTGGTGGCACTGAGACCACATATACTACCCTAGAGTGGGCAATGACTGAGCTTTTACGGCATCCAAGGGTCATGAACAAGTTGAAGAACGAGGTAAGAGGAATAATGGGAAGCAGAGATTTTGCAACAGAAGATGATCTGGTAGAAATGCACTACCTGAAGGCGGTAGTGAAGGAGAGTCTTCGCATACATCCACCTGTTCCACTACTGGCAAGGATGGCGATGCAAGATGTGGAAATAAGTGGCTACAATATCAAGGCCAATACACAAGTTTTGGTGAATTTATTGGCAGTTGGAAGTGATCCCAAGTGTTATGACAGACCAGAGGAGTTTGAGCCCGAAAGGTTTATGGATAGTGTGGTAGACTACAAAGGGAAGGACTTCGAATTTATTCCGTTTGGATCTGGTAGACGAATTTGTCCCGGCTACCAGTTTGCCATGCCTGTTACTGATCTTGCATTGGCAAATCTTGTGCGCAACTTTGATTGGGTAATGCCTAGTGGAAAAAATGCAGCAGATATAGACATGACTGAAGCTTTTGGTATAACATGCCATAGACAATATCCTCTTAAGCTTGTTGCCATTCCATGTCTATCTTGAAAGATGTAGAGGATAAGGATCGAGTCCCCGCATTCAGCATCGGTCCATTTAGTTAACAGTAATGGTTTGACTGCCTGTGGTGGTTGACTGTTAGCTGGTTGTGTTATTGATCTAGTATTTATCTTGTAAGCATATATGTATGATGTTGGATAATACATTACAGCTTTCTCAGAACTTTTGTCTCTCTTCATCTTCGTTTCTCTATGTATAATTATTGAGCTTAAGTTTCATCCATGGCTTTCAGTGGATTTTACCCGTATCTCTACCTTTTACGAAGAATTCAACAATAACACCACACCAAAAGTTTCTTAGCATGTTATAACATAGAAAAGGACCATTGTCCCATGTAGTTTGTTGAACTTACTGGAGGCATTTGTATCCAATAAGATTATCCTTACAAGACCTTTAGATATCTTTTGTAAAATCAAAAATAGAAATTGATGTTTTGTCATGAAAATTCACCATGCTCCTGAATACTAGAAGTTTAAAGTTCAAAAATCTGGTAACAAATTCAAAAAGTGAGATCATAAAAAATAGAAAAACTTGAATTTTAATATCTAGAAGTTGCCAATTCTACACTGATTGGGAATGAAATCATTGAGAGTCATCACAACTCCTGGTGATTCCTGTGTTTACTAAAATTTGGCAATCAAATTTGTGGTGGAACCCACCACAAAATCAGGAATGTGATTTGATTTCCAAGGAATGGGACTCCCTGGGTTGAGGTGGTATTGAGATTCCTGGAGGTTGATTCCCACCAGGAATGAAACTTTTATACTTAAATTATCATTCTACTTAATTTCCACTCCGATTTTGGACAATTAGTAAACGCTTTAGTGAGAGTGCTTCACTCCGATTCCGGCTCTTTCGGATTCCCGCTCACTCCATTCCTGTTCATTCCGACTCTTGCTCACTCCGAGTCCGAATTAGTAAACAGACCATTAATTTATACTACCTTCCTCATCTTCACAATCTTCCTCATCCAATGGCTTTCGAGTACCAAAACTACACACAAACAAACACTTGTCTGTCTTAACATAGTGAGCCTTCATCACCCAAAATCAATTGGCAATGGGAGGATAAGCTCAACTATATCTAAACACTACAGTCTAGACTTCCATATCCAATGTGCGACATTCTCAACACGGCCCCTCATGCGTAGCGTCATTGCATCATACGCGTGATTAGTTAATTGGGTAACGTGGAGCACGTGGGACCGTGAGGCCTTTTACGTGGATAATCTGGTTCTGATACTATCTTAATTTAGTGAGCCTCCATCGCCCAAAACCAATTGGCAGTGGGAAGAGAAGCCCAACTATACATAAACACTACATGCTATGCTTCCATCTCCAATGTACGATGTTCTCAACAGCCTGAAGTACCTGGGCTCCCCTTACTAGGAAATCTAGGCATATACACTCACCGTCCATGTACCGACTAGCTCAGTGCCATGGCGAACTCATGTTGCTCTGTTTTGGAATGAGGCCAATTGTCATAATTTCATCTATAGAGAGCTGCTCGTGAGGTCATGAAAACAAATGACCTCATCTTTGCGAGCAGACCAAGATATATAGTTCATGATAAACTTATATATGATGCTAAGAGTTTCTTATGGTGATTTTTGGAGGCAAGTGAGGAGCATCTGTGTGCTTCAGCTTCTAAGCAAAATCGTGCAGTATTTTCGACGCGTGAGAGAAGAAGAAGCTGCCTTGCTGATCAAGAAAGTGGAACGCAATTTTGCATTGTCACTATGTGATCACATTTACGTTAGCCCAAAAAAAAGAAAATTCATGTCAAAACAAAACTTACATTTGTTGTTTTCTAATTAAAAACTGTTTTGAATTAAATGAAGGATATTTGAGTTAATTTAAGTGAGAATTGTATAAAATTGAAAATTCTATAAAAAAAATGACATTTTGAATTTGAGAATTAATTTTGTGGGCTGTTAGTTTCACCCCCTTGTCTTATTTGCACGCTCACAATTTCATAAAAAATTTAATTACAATTGTATCCTTATTATAAAATGACGTATGAGGATAGTGATAAAAAAACCTAAATTTGGAAAATAGAACTCCACCCAGCAGCCACAGAGTCCTTTCTCTCTTCGCTTCTCCGATCATGGCCGTCAGTTTTCCGTCGTGCTCCGACTTTGAATTTCCGATATAGAATTAGAACCCACAATTCTGAACCCAAAACCCATAATTTCCAAACCCTTAGAAACGGAGACGACAACTGAAGCACAATGTTATGCTCATACTACAGGCCGCTCGACCGCTGCTTCGGTCTCCAATGCGACGGCGGATAAAGCGGCGACAGATATATGCTCTGTCACATGGACTTGAAGCCCACGGCTTTGGCGACTACTTGATCGTGGTGGTTCAAGCCAACTCGATCGTGGTGGTTCAGGGCAACTCGAGCCTCGAGAAGCTGATTAGGTCTTCACCTCGCCGTCTGTGTACGTTGGTGTTTACGACGGCCATGGCGGAACTGAACCTCCTCGGTTCATCAACAACCACCTTTTCCCTTTTACACAATATGTAATTTCTGTTACACATGTCATTTCTTCAATTTTGAATTGAATTTAAGCAAAAGTTTTGAGATTTTAATTGGGTTTTAAGGGAAGTACACAACTTTAAATTTGATTGTGTATATGTTCAGACATTATGAGATTTTAGATGGGTTTTTGTACTGCAGCTTTGATGTACATGGGTAAAATACCTGTTTGAAACGTTGCTTTGGGGAAGGACTGCAACAACTTGATCTGCAGTTTAGATAGGAATGGAATGAAGATGAAGTTTCAAGATTTTGGAAGTTTTGCTTGGTAGGGGAAGACTAGACTGGTCAAATGCCGCGGGTTCGTTTCTTGCACAAGATGGCTGCAGATTATATATAGATGTAATCTCATTAGTGCAGGGTGATCTCTTTGTCTTACTTTTTTTTAAAAAATTATTTATCAAAGCCTCTGTTTCTTCTGAACTATTTCTTGTGTTCCATTTGCAGACTTTTGTATGTAATCTTGATAAAATTAGATCATCATATTGAATCGAAATTGTGTTTGCAAAGCAATGAGGAGTTAAATGGGCATTTATTTTAAGAGATAAATTAGGGGTATTTTAGGAATAATAGTGGGTGGAAAAAAAGTTTGCAATTTAGTGAGGGGGATATTATTTCCACCCGGGGGTGGAAATAACAGCCCCCTTTAGTGAGGGGTGTAAATATAAGATGAGTGTGCAAATAAAACAAGGGATGGAACTAATAGCCCCTTTAATTTTTATATAATTTTGATAAAAACTCTTGCTGCAATTCTACTGTGATTGATATTAATTTATGGAGAATTTTGGGCTGCTTTGGGCTGCTTCACTTCCATTTTCCTACTTTCTCGCAAATTGTTTTCATAATCGGAACCATTCACATTATTCATTAACATGTCAAGATTGTTCCTGCAAAAATTCAATCAAAACTGAGATCATTTGGTTATCTAACTGTATGAACGGTATAATTAGGCATTAAACGAACTGTCGATATGTTTTACAAAGTTACATAACCAAAAAATCTCGGTTTTGATTGAATTTTTGCAGGAACGATCTTGACATATTAATAAATAAAGTGAACGGTTCCGATCATGAAAATTTTTTTTTCGAAAAAGTGGAAAAATGGAAGTGAATCAGCCCTTGGCTGCTTTGCCTTGAGCAGCCCAAAATTCTCCTTAATTTATACCACCTTCATGTGACCATTACTATAGGGATTACGAACCATGAATGGAAATCACATGAACTCACGCAACATTAACAAATGAGCCTCCAGCATCAAACAACTGTTGTGAGTTATAATATCAAAATACTGATGTAAGTGCATCTCTAACATTTGCATTAAAATTTTGCTAATCTAACTAGACAAAATCTTCAAATCTTACTAGTTAAAATACTTTATCATTTTTCTTCCCAACACCTGTGAGCTGGCCCCCATTTTCTCCTCTTTTCCTCCTTCCCTCCTTCCTGCACTCAAAATACCTTCACGTTAGAGCAAAATAATGTTGCTCCATAAACCCAAAAATCTATCCTAAAAATTCAAATTTTCACATAAATCTCAAATAATTTTGGAGGAATAAGATGTATAAACATAAATTGTGGGTGGGGGGGAGGGGGATGGGGATGTAAGTTTGAGTGTAAATATACACACATTTTAAAAGTTTTCCCCTTGATGTGGCATGAGTAGACACCATTATCTTTTCTCTCTCTTTGACACTTGAAAAGATGAATGGTTAAAATAAGTTGAATTTTTATACCAAATTTTTCCCTCTCATTTTTCCCCTTCACATAAAAAAATCTTACATTTTTTCCTTTCAACTTTTTTTACTCTACTTTTTTTCCATATTATTGTTTTTGCTCTTAGATATGCTCAAAGAATACAAAAAAACTATGCCTCGGCTAAAGACTGCCGTCAGGAATAAAAAATTGTCTTGGCCAAAGACTGTCATCTCTGTAATAAAAAAATGTCTAGGTCAAAGACCGCCATCTCAGGAATGAAAAATCATGTCTCGACCGCCATCGCAAAGACTAACATTTGACATTATAGCTATGCTGAAAATTGACATTTCGTACTGATGTAACATGGATGTAACATGTTGAATGTCTATATAAATGATTTAGATGGCCAAAAATGCACAAGACAAATCTCAACATCTGAGACATTAGCTATGGACCAACTTTTGTTATTTTCCTTTATCTTCCTCAACTTCACAATCTTTCTCATCAAATGGCTTTCGTGTACGAAAACTAGACAAAAACATTTTCCTCCTTCAGTACCCGGGCTCCCGGTACTAGGAAATCTTCAACAACTAGGTACATACCCTCACCGGTCTCTACACCTACTAGCTCAGCGCTATGTCGAATTCATGTTGAAATCAGCGTCAAATATATTAAAAGTTGTAAGAATACATAGTAAGATTAAAATATTTACATCCAATTTATATAATTACTAAGGTGTTACGAAAGGTAAGTATTTACAAGATAATATTCGATGATACAAGCCTAATGAATGTCTTAGTTGAAATCCTGGAGATTACATCTTTTTGGCTAATTTTATGTAGTTGACTTTGGAGGAGATTTATTGCTATCACATCCCCCAGCAAGCTTTGTGAGCAAGGCATAGTTTCATCTGCAGACGCTGCTCGTGAGGCCATGAAAACAAATGACCTCATCTTTGCGAGCAGACTGAGATAATACAGTTCCTGATAAACTTATATATGATATGATGCTACGAGTGTGTCTTTATCTTCATATGGTGAGTTTTGGAGGCAAGTGAGGAGCATCTGTGTGCTTCAGCTTCTAAGCAACAAAAGGTGAAGCAACAAAAGGGTGCAGTCTTTTCGAAGCGTGAGAGACGAAGAAGCTGCCTTGCTGATCAAGAAAGTGGAATGCAATTCTGCATTGTCACCATGTGATCATATTTGGGTTAGCCCAAAAAAAAAAAAAATTCATGTCAAAACAAAACTTATATATGTTGTTTTTTAATTAAAAGCTACTTTGAATTAAAGAAGGATATTTGAGTCAATTTAAATGAGAAGTTGTATAGAATGGAAAACTTTTATAAAAAAAAGTGATATGTTCGAAATTGAGGATTAATTTTTGTATAGTTTTGATAAAAACTCTTGCTGTAATTCTGCCGTGATTGATATTAATTTATACCACCTCCATGTGACCATTACTATATGGATTACGAAACCATGATTATTGGAAGAAGAAAATGGAAATCACATGAACTCACACAACATTAACAAATGAGCCTCTGGCATTAAACAATTGTTGTGAGTTATAATATCAAAATATTGATGTAAGATCATCTCCAACAATTGTATTAAATTTTTTGCTAATCTAACTTGACAAAATCTCCAAAATCTTACTAGTTAAAATATTTTATCATTTTTCTTCCCAACACCTGTGAACTAGCCCCTGTTTTCTCCTCTTTTTTCTCCTGTCCTCCTTCCTGCACTCAAAATACCTTTACTCTATGTTTGGATGAAGAAATTTCTAAGTACTAGAAATTGTAAAATTATGGGATTTAAATCTCCATCAATTAAAATTCCATCAGTTATGAATTCTCTAGTTTGGACGAGGAAATTTCTAATCAGTAGGAATTTAAAAATGACAGAAATTGTGAATTCCAATGTTTGGATACCTTTGAGTTTTTGAGAGGAGAATTCAAACCTTATTTTAAATCCAACAAAATTTCAACTCAACAAATAAAAAGTAGAAAGTAATGCTAATACAACATAACAACAAGTGCACTGGGATGTGAGTTTCATCTATAGCACATTTATGTTATGATCTCATGTTATCAAAACTAGTAGTATCCATTTTGTTGTCAACACAATTACATAAATACCAATACATTAAATCACAAGATTTGTTGCGTAGAGACTATTTTGAAACAATGCCGAGCATTAATAATAACGATGAAAAGAAACTGATTGAAAACAAAGAAAATAATTGAACAATACCAAACCATAATAGTCACATGTGTATACATAGCCCATCATATATTATAATAACCAAACACAAACCCACCAGGCCACAAGAGACCAGCGTGTTAGGCCATCTTTAGCAAGAGAGGGGCTAAATGTCTCTTGGGCTAAAATTTAGCCCCCCAAATAATAATTTTTTTATAATTTAGGGTATGTTTAAATTTTACCATCTTTAATAAGAAATGACTAAATTTTCTATTTTTTAATATTTTTTAATTTTAATGTATTATGTGGTTCGTATTTGGTGTGGTGAGTAACAATTATTAATTACTAAAAACAATTTTGAACAAAGAACCATTTTCAACGAAGTTTAAGCATCTTGAACAAAGTTTGAATTTACGTACGCCGTTAATTCACAAAAAGTCCGATGACTCTGAATTTTGGATATGTTTTAGGAATCGAGGCAGTGAACAATTTTTGTGAAGAACGTTTTTGATTTGAGCAACAAAAATTGGGCATTTGGGCTGCAACAGTTTTCGGTGGGCTCCGCAAAAGGGGCTACCTAAAGGGCTATGGGTAGAACCCCTTTAGCCCTTTAGTCCCCTTTGTAGCCCTTAGACCTTTAGCCCTCGCATTACTAAAAATGGTTTTTTGTCCAAAAAAGGGGCTAATAGTGTTTAACATACCCCTCAATTCCATTGCTAAAGATAGCCTTAAGAGCCGCATCATTCTATAATATTATATGTACCAAACAAACACAAACCCAATAGACCAGCATGTTAACAACAAATATCATCTCAGTCCCCACCCAAACAAAAACCAAACAGCAATCAGCCCCACCCCCATCCCCACCCCTTCTTTCCAGATGCAGATGAACCACATCTCCAGAAAAACCAAAAAGCTCGACCAATTTCTCTAGAAAACCAACAAAACAATTTCTTCTCTATAGCTCAGAAAATCAAACAAATTCATCACAAATCTTCAATGAAAAATACAGACTGAAGATAGGTTTGAAGTTTAAACTTGAAATTGAAGTTCGGTGACGCACATCAATAATGATTCTCCTTCTCTCTCTGTGTGTGAAGATATTGTCTTGCTCGAAAATTAATAGTCGGGTTTTGGCGTGCGCTCGAAATCTCCCGCTTGGCAAAAAGAAATTTCCGTGCTTGCAAGATTTGTCAAATTCCGACCCTTTTGGTGGAATTTGAAACTCAGAAATTGGCTCTCCAATTTCCCCGACTTTCCCGGCATAGAAATTGGGAATTTCCTCCTCTCATCATCCAAACACTTCATTTTCTGAATTTCCAACCTCAATTCCTGAGTTTTAGTTAAATTCCGGTAATTGAACCCTCATCCAAACACACGGTTACGTTAGAGATGCTCTAAGAATAGAAAAGAATATGTCTCGGCTACAGATCGCCGTCAGGAATAAAAAACTGTCTTGGCCAAAGACTGTCATCTCATTAATAAAAAACTGTCTCGGCCAAAGACCGCCATCCCAGGAAATAAAAAATCATGTCTCGGCCAATGACCGCCATCTCTAGATAAATGACTCAGATGGCCAAAAATGCACAAGACAAATCTCAACATCTGAGACATTAGCTGTGGAGCAACTTTTGGTATTTGTCTTTACCTTTCTTAACTTCACAATCTTCCTCATCAAATGGCTTTCGTGTACGAAAACTAGACACAAACACTTGCCTCCTTCAGTATCAGGGCTCCTGGTACTAGGAAATCTTCACCAACTAGGTGCATACCCTCACCGGTCTCTACACCGATCGAGACGCGTTCCTTCCTCGGTCCACAATCGTTTTGAAAGAAGTCAGATCAGCGCAACCACATACATACCTACAACTATCTTTTCCTCGTCGGTGAGGTGGCACGCCCGCGCACACAAACAAGAAGGACGAAAAAGGAGTCTGAAATCCTAGTGACGGATTTTGAGACCAACAGCTACGTTTTTATTTACCTGTACCATTGTAAAATTATGTACCTACACATCATTAGGTATCTACCAATGCTTAATTTACCTACATGCATATATGCAACCCCCAAAAAATAAAGTAATCATTGCAAGAATTTATCTTGATTTCCATTCTTCCCAGTTGCAGCAAGTAAGTGCCCTTTATATCTATGGTGAATAAGATATAAACCCAAATATTTGTACTTATGACACTCATACTCATATATTTTTCTTACAAAATAAAACTCACATTTTAGTAGTCTTGCCACACAATATGTACAATTAACTCATTAGTAATTTACCTATATGTCATTCTCTCATCTCTATTACACCTAATGTCATTTTATAGGGTTTTTATCACGAATGATGCCTGCACTTTCACTCACCAGATTTCATAGTGTCTGAACTTTAAAAGTGATCACTTTAGTACTCAGACTTTATAGTATCTGAACTTTATATATAAATGATTACCTATACGGCAATAATATTGAAAATGTAGAAAAAGCAAGTTGTTGCTTGGTTTGGGTTTATATAACTGATCACGGCAATGTAGATTATTCAAATTAAGTGAATTAGAGCGAAGCTGCCCGGGCTTGGCCTTGACAATGACTCAAAGCCCCTTGTTTTTAATCCTCATTTTATTTTTATTAACAATGACAAAGTCTACTTCCATTTTCATATGGCACAATAAAAATATTGCGTTGTCGCTTTCATGTTTCTGTCAGGTATGCACGACGAAGAACAGAAGCAATTCGTTGTGATTTTGGGGTGGCTTCTTCCCTTATTTTTTATCTTCATTAAAGAAAAGAGGGGAATACAAAGACTTTGTTTTTTGTACGAATCAATCAAAACGAATAAACAACCAAGTTGCTTTTCTCCTATGGATTGATGATGGTGATGTCTCTCCTTACTTCCTATTTCATCATTTATTAGGTGTGAAGCAACCAATTTTTCTTGAATGCAAACTTTTTCTATCTTTTTTTTCAATGAATCAACAGTTTGTCTAAAAAAAAATATAAATGTTATTTCTTGGTCATAGGTACGTGGTGGATCTATCGTTGTCTCACAAAAAATAAATACAAACTTCTCAATATTTGTTGAAAACTTGAAAGTAAACTCGGGATGAATAGCTCAAGAAAGAAACTTATATTTTTAAATTCCAAGTAATTAATGGTAGGATCTCCAAGATTGTATGTAATTGGGGTTTATTGTCAATCTGTTGGTACTGTATTCCTGAGAGTCGTTCGCTTCCGCCTGTCCAGGTGCTTATTCTTACTACTTTATAATTTTGTTTCGTCTATGAAAACCAAAAAGAAAAAAAAATTTAAAACAAGGATTAATTACCCATAAGGACATAGAAAAGTACCTCTTTCTATATTAGGCACTTTCTACAGTCCACCTGGTGGATTGGTCTGCCTAAGTGATTTTTTTTAAAAAAAATCATGTGCCTTGCACATGCTTTTCAAAATCACTCTTTAAAAAGGTTGGTGGACTGATCTGCCTGGGGCGGACTGTAGAATTTTACTTCTATGGTAGGACATACAATTTGAATATTCTCCTACAAAGACAAAAACCTAAATTATACATTAAAATATTAAAATATTAAAACTATCCTATTTCTACACACGTGCTATTCCTCACCCCAAAACTCAGCAGCAAACTTTCTCATTCTGCTCAAACTTGTCGAACCCACCGACGACGACGCCGATGTCGTGGGCACTACAAGTCTCAAGTCTTCACTGTTTTCTTCTCTCCTATGTTGTTTGCGTGTGTGTGTTTGGTTTCCTCAATTTTCTCCAGATCTGCCTCTTTTGCTTCTTCTTTTTTTTTTTTTCCTGCTTTTGCTTTTCAAAGTCATACAAAACCTTTCAATACCAACCCATCATCACTTCTTTTTGGAAATTCTGGGTTATGGCCTCCTTGATCTCCACGGATCGATGCTAGTTTTCTTGGAAATTCTGGGTTATGGCCACCTTGATCTCGTACTCCAAGTACAAAGGCAACGCCTTGGGGTAATTGCCGGTCAATCCAATTTTTTTTTTTTTTTTTGTGTTCCGTTGCTTTGCTTGTTGGGTGCCCAGTGGTGGAAAGGAGACAAAATAGAGAAAAAATGGGAGGTGTTGATGGGATCGTTTTTTTTGTTTTTTTTTTGTATGCTCGCTTGCTTTGGTTGTTGTGTTCTTGCCAAGGAACAAAATTTCGGTTTCGATGGAAATTTCAGTCGTCAAAATTTATGGAAATTTCGGAAAAAGTTTCGATTTCGGAGGAAATTTTGGTTAAAAAAAAAAGACGAAAAACATACTAGAAAACCTATAAATTAATATCTCTACTTTCTCTAAACTCTAAAATTAACTAGTAGTGTACTCAATTAACAAATAAGATATACCTCAACCCTTTGTATGCTCGAAAACTATAAAAATTGACATTATGCATGCTACTAAACTTAATAATAAGAAATGAAATTATAAATACAACTTTATTTTTCTTATCTAGATTAACTTCCATTTTGATATACTTATTGTTATTTGTGGTATAATAAAAAGGAAATTAAACTTTATGATATAGAACCATAAAAACCCAACAATCTAAGCACTTTTGTTGTTTCTTTATAAAAAATAAGTGGCCGTACAGCCCTCTCTACCATAGATAAGTGTAATGGTATCAAAAAAACCATAGATAAGTGTAAGAAACGTGCTCGATTTAGGACACGTGCAACCCTTTATTATCATAGAAAAGTGTAATACACGTGCAGCCCTCTCTACCATTCATCCCATTATCAAAATGACGAAAGTGACCAAAAACTTGGGTAAATTACAAAATTGTCTTTCTTCCTCCCCAATACCCCCGACTTCACCGACACCGCTGCACACACACCAGCCGCTGCACTTCGCCAATTTCATCCAAATCATCACCTATTTTCATTGAAATTCGTTCAAAATTATCGGAATTTCACCGAAACTCAACCGAAATCACCGAAAACATCGAAATTTCGACTTTTTCTGGTGATATCGAAACGTCCCCTCGTTTCAAACTTCGGTACCCAAAAATCCCGAAATTTCGACCGAAATTTCGGGATTTCGATCGAAATTTAGTTCCTTGGTTCTTGCTTTGTTCTTTGAAATTACTACACATCACTCCAGTTACTCGAGCTTGAATTTTATTATGTGTTTGATAGGGTCTTCTGGAAAACTAAGAATTTCATATCGCATGAACTGTTTCTGTGTTTGTGTGTCACATGAACTGTTTCTGTGTTTGGTAGAAATTGTTTGTGTTGGCTTGAACTGTTTCTGTATTTGGCAGTTTTCTATGTTTGGCAGAAACAGTTTCTGTGTTGGCAGTTGGTAAGAACTGTTTATGTGTTGTATGAACTATTTCTGTGTTTGTATGAACTGTTTATGTGTTGGCAGAAAGAAGAACAGTTTCTATATTATTGTTCAAGCACAGTACTATTCACGCGCACGTGGTACTATTCACATAGTATTGTTCACGTGCTAATCTATCATTGGTCCAATTATTATTTTTGTTCTTGTAGGAAATTATTTAAAATACTGTCCTTACACAGAATTGAGGTATTTTTTTTTGTCCTTAGGGGTCATTGTCCCTTAATTTAATGAGAAATTATATTTACACTTCGAAAACTAATGAATTCATCCCATATTGCATTTCTTTTATTAAGTTTTGGATTTTAGCCCTATTTTTAGTTAATCAAAACTTCCTTTCTTAAAAAAACATAAAATTAAAAATTTATTATTTCCAAGCACGTATCCAAAAAATTTAAATTTGCAATTTTTTTAAATAAAAATTTCCCACATACAAACAAGGGACAATGACCATTAAGGATAAAAAAAATATCCTAATTCTATACTAGGACAAAAATTTGAAATATTCACATACAAGAACAAACGAATAATTAATATAATAAAAAAATAATTTAGCTTTACAAAGTCCACGCGCATGAAGAGTAACGTGCATGAACCCAGTATGCACAGAAACAGTTAATTTCTAGCGACACAGAAACAGTTAATTTTTACAACACAAAAACAGTTCTATCAAACACAGAAACAGTTAATTTCTACAACACATAAACGTTCCACAAAGAAACAGTTAACGCTAACATAGAAACAGTTTATTACAACACATAAACAGTTAATAACAACACAGAAACAGTTAACGCCAACACAAAAACAATTCATACTACACAGAAAGAGTTCGTTAAAACACAGAAACAATTTATTACAATACATAAACAGTTAATAACAATATATAAACAGTTAACACCAACACAGAAACAGTTCGTTAAAACACAGAAACCGTTTATTACAACACAGAAATAGTTAATAACAACGCATAAACAGTTAATACCAACACATAAACAGTTAATATAGAAAAAAATGATATGATCAACAATTTCATATCTAACCACAAAAAAATAAGATGCATTGCAAAATGCTTCAAAAATCGATAAAATCCCAATATCACAATAGCTCAACTCAAATCAAAATTTATAAAATGACATAAAAGGTAAAATCCATCAAAACTAGCTTGCTAGTGGACTTTCCACTTCAGCTTGAAATTTGGACAGGTTTGATTCTTGAAACATTCCAGCCTACACATCCCACAAACCAAACCCATCAAAACTAGATTCAAAATTCGCAATAAAAACACCGAACACACAAGAATCGCAACTTTTAAATTAACAAATGCAACTAAAACTCCATAGAGGCAAATCAACAAACACTTGGTGTGCAACTTCATACCTTCTGCATTTCGGGCTTCGAAACGAAAGCGGTTAAGCTCCCACCGGTTTTACTCGAAACAAAGACCATCCGGCCATTTGACAAGTAGATTGTTCCCTTTGCCTTGAGCCGACTGCCATCAGATGTGAAAGATTCCAAGGCACCCTAACCAATTAACACAATTACTAAAACCAATTTGGAACTCGAATACATTTCCACTCCGCAGTTTCAACACTGCCACTTTCCTCCAATCACTCAAAACAATTTACTCAAATTCATACAGCACCATCAACGAATCAAAATTCTAATCAAAACCCAATAGAGAATAACGAAAATCGAATTTCAAACAGGCACAATGAATGAATTAACATATACATAGCAAAGTCAAATTCAAAGCAAAACCCATCAATTCAATCACAACTGAAAGAGAATATAGAGTACGAACCCAGGAATCTTGTCGCCCTCAAACTCGACGCCGTCTCTGGCTAATATACTCTCTGCTAGCCGGAGGCAATCGGGTCCGGCAGGTGCTCAGGCTCGCCGTGTGCGACCTCGTCGAGGGCGTCGTTGCGGCACCACCGGCAATTGGGGTTCGTACAAGGTTTTTACAATCAGGAATTTCAAATTCGAAATTAGTTTGAGAAGATTTGGTACTTACCCGAGGTGACAAACTCAACGGCTACCAGAAGCTTGAATAGAACGACGTCGTGTTATTGGTACAGACCTCCAATTTAGATTTGTTTCGGATGTCCCAAAATCTCCCCCGCCTTCTTCGGCTGCTCGTGGCGGCGAACCTCCACCACTCCGGCTGAGGTTGGTGGACAACGGACTCAAATTGATTAGTATTCGAGGAATCATGCACTCCGTTTGCGGCCGAGAGCATGGAGTGATCTCAGGACGATTCTGATCTGATTGGGGAATTTGAGGCCTGTGACGGCGACGGAGAATCATGCACTCTGTTTGCGCGTTCAAGAAAGTTGCGTGCATTGTTTCTGTTGAAGCGAAAAGGGAGGCGAGCGCGTGGGTGGAAGGGTTTTTATTTTTTATTTTAATACTTAATTTGGTGTTTTGTCCTTATAAGAAATTATTTGAAGTATACGTTTTAATATAGAGTTAGGTATTTCTTTATGTTCTTATGAGATATTAATCTTTCAATTAATAGTGATATTTTAGAAATCTTTTTTAATAATGGTATTTTAAAATCTAGAAATTATAGATGATCTCCAGATTTAGTACGTTGATGACGTAGAGTGAGACTACATCAACTTAAAAAGTTTCGGTGTGTTGCAGAACGGGTATGAAAGTAGTGCAGTGACAGAAAGTAAATGAGACACAAAATTTAACGAGGTTCGGCAAGTGTGCCTAGTCCTCGGGGCGGTAGTACTAGTTTCTCTCATTATATGGAAATACTGGAAATGTATACAATACAGAGTATCCTCACTACTATCTCCCCCGGCTTGTACTCTTCTCTTCAGGAGAAGAGTTGGCTATTCGGTTGTGTGTTCTAGGAGGGGGGGGCTTCATCTCTTTATATAGGCAATGGATTGGGAGTGATGTGGTAAGCCATGAAGTAAGCATCCACACTTAATATTCTACAACACTCCCCCTTGGATGCACACGAATGCACATGAATGCTTTTGAATGCACCACCTGATGAACATCACCGTAGCTCTTCAATCGATCTAGGAATGTTGAGGTTGAATCTGATCTGGATCCTTGACTCTCTCTCTTCTGTCAGAAGGACAAGGACAAGGACTAGGAGAAGCCTGTGGATTCCAGGAAGGTCAGCAAGGCTTATGAGAACTGCCAAGATTGGAAGCATGATATGAGATACCATTGCTTCCAACCTCCATGATATGAGATACCTTTGCTTCTGGAAGGAATGACCGAAGTTGGCTATTCGGACTATCGACCTCCAAAACATCGTGGTTTGACAGGAATTCATCCCTGGGAATGTGAAGGTCTTGCAAGGTCGGCAGAATGCTGCGGTGGAGTTTAGGGAATCCCCAAGTCAACTAATCTTCGGAGTATGATATGAGGTACACTTGCTCCTTTAAACATATGAAAGGCAAATTGCGCATGAAAGGCTGGATGAGTGATCATCTAAAGGAAATTGGGAATGCTGAGAGACTTCTTCTATACCAAGTGCAGAATGCTGAGGATATATACATAGACCAGCAGGAGAATAAATGGCTGAGATGCGTTTTCTAATCATCTCAAGACAGGTAAGGCGCCCTCCTTGGGATCCGAGAACGCTTTGAAAATATCCCGTGAGTGATTCAACGTCTGTTGAAATTAGTCACCCTTGGAACACGTGCGGTCAATCATCTGAAATCTGATCCGAAGTTAATGGGATCTGATTTGCAATAAAGTAGATTTGCCTGTCAGGTCTCGAAGAAGGAGACCCATTTTTCTCTAGATATCCTCCGTGCAATTCATCTTTGGAAGTCGCATCTTCAAAGACTTTCGCTTGCAAACTATCTCAGCTTTAGCCCTCCAATTTTCCTAGCATTTCATACCTTTCTTTCTTTCCAGGAATGGCTTCCTCCTCCAATGTTTCTCCTGATTTGACTCTTGCTCCCCCTGGAGTTTCGACGCCAAGTGTTAAGATTTGGCATCCCACTTTTAATTCCAGCACAGGCCCGCTTACTGTTAAGGACTCAGTAATGCGCAATGATGGTACTGCATCAATAGTGGCCTGGAACATCTCGACTCCAGAGGATGAGATGTTGTTAGCGGGGCGTTCTGACAAAGAAGCCATGACACGTGCTATGGCTTCATGTGTCCAGGGTGCAGCAGAAGTGTCAAATCTGGCCAAACGACTCGTGGCCCGAAACTATGAGCTAGACGTGCTCAAGAAGGATAACCAATCATTGAGAGAAGAGAACCGACGTCTGCATGCCATATGCAATCAGTACTCAACAGAGATGAAGGACAAACTTGATTGGCTGGGGTCCAGAGCCTCTGTTCTACCGCATAAAGATTCATGATTGCATCCATTCTGGGATAATATCAATTCCAGGCCTTTGTGAAAAACTTTGTGTTACAAGTTTTGCCATATGCCTTGTAATCTTGTTTTTCACACTTTCTTGTAAAAGACCCACTTGTAACCTTCAGGGTTCACATTGGGCGGGGTTTGACATACTGGTCCGAATATACTTCAAGGAATTCAAATTTGCCTGAATTGCATATTTCAATCATATCTCTGTATCTAGATGCCCATAGAGATATCCTGCAATCATATCCATAAGCTGCATATTCAGTTTTTCGGAAACTACCAAACTGAGAAGGTAGTGGAACGCCATTGCGTCCATTACGAGAGAATACATCTCATCGTAATCAATGTCAGGGCTAATGAGAGAAGCCTTTTGCCAGAAGGCGTGCCTTCGCACTATTTCATTTCTCATCATTATGCTTCCTTATGAAATCCCACATGTAACCTACAGGGCTCACATTGGGTAGTGTGGGAACTTCAGGTCCAAACACTTTTCGCTAAGGAATCTAAATCGACCTGCATTGTTTCTTTCCATTTTCACCAATTAGTTCAACGTTGTGCTTAATCAACGGAACGCGGTTCGATATCGTCGCACTTTGTGATTCAGTGGCCACTGCATAAGCAAAGATATCATCGATGATTATCTCATTTTGATTCCATAAGCTCATCCGGACCGAGATCTTCTGGTTCTCGGGAATTTGGATTTGGGGTATCACCCTGGGACGTCTCCCAGGACACTTCCATAATCCTGCGCAATTCATGAATTGGATCGGTTGAGATAGCGACCGGATTCAATTGTGCCATAGTTCTCCTCTTCCGGGGAGTAAATCCTTCGAGCCGAGTCTGTCTCGTTTCTGGCCGAGGACAGAGGATTGGCTAGCCGCCGATGTACCTCGTTCGTCAGGAACGGAACGTCATACAGAGACGTTGCATCTTTCGGGGATGATTTTGCGTCCTACAGGGACACCTTCATTACAGTATTTGTTTTGTATGTGGTATATATGATCTCGTCACTTTTATTTGATCATAAGGGGCATCAACCATATCTAAGCAATATTCATCATCCACGTTAATTCGCGTGGGTAAGATGTTGCATTTGCTTATTATACTGTGTGATGCGGGGATCAAGATGAGACATAGTGGATGCATCCCTGTCAATTCACGCCGTTCTTCATGAACGTTGACGTTCTTTCCTGCCCCTAACGGCGGTAAGACTGTCTCATCAAAGTGACTATTTGCAATGAAGGCCTGTCAATGGAGGGAAATCATATCCGATAAAGATTCCGAAATTGAGGACCCATATTGGTACGTTGCGGCGGCGCAACTGGCACATAAACTGCACACCCAACATTGCGTAAGTACGGTGAATCATGTCCGTACCCAGTAACCAACTGTAACGCTCAACATGAGTGGGTGGAGATGGGTCTCAAGCGGACCAATATAGTTGCATGCAGAATTGCATAGTCCCACGCAGAAAACGGGAAACGTTGTGAACATCATCAACTAGTCTGACCCGGGTCTGCCCAGCCGGTCTAATCCATGTTTCTGCGAGATCATTTTGAGTATGAACATAGGGAATTAAATGTTCAATCTCAATCCTAAGGGACGTGTAATAATAATCGAAAGCCTTCGATATAAACTTTCCGGCATTATCCAGTCTTCTAGACTACAACGGATAACTAGGGTGGTGAGCCCTCAATATGTGCCAGAAGTTTAGCAAATGCAGCTTTTGATGTGGACAATATACATGTGATCAGCGAGTCACTACAACCAAAACCATAAAATCTTTATATGGTCCGCGTATTGGTTGGCAATCGTCCACAAACTTTTCCCCTTTTTAACATGGTAACTGTTCAATCGAATATCCTTATAACCCAACAATATTCTTCCGGATTGTGGTGAGTATAATGTCTTTGTGGAACTTCATGGAGGTATGAAGTTAATAATATATCTCCATTCAGGGAGAATATTATGCGCAGCCGCGCTATCATCCATATGATTAACTTTACATTCCTCAACATGAATTAATTGAATTGATACATGATCAAGGAAACTACTGGTTCCAATTGATTCAATTAATTGATATTCGAGAACAAGATCCGGATAAGACTGAAACTTAAATCCGAATAGAGCAAAATCTAGCTCTCAATTAATCCCAATGTCTTTCAGTTTGGATTTGATCAAGGAACTTCATGTCCGATCATATTATGATGACTAAGGAACTTCGGGTCCAATCATATAATAAGGATCAAGGAACTTCAGGTCCGATCTCTTGCATGATATAAAATATCAAATATTTGCAAGACTCCGTTACTCATGATATTGCACTGGCATATAATATAAAATGGGAATCGGTAAAACCGTACCACCATCCCATAATCAGAATTTAAATTACATAAAGTAAATAGCAGAATTTAAATTGCTGAAAGTAAATAGCAGAATTTAAATTGCTGAAAGTAAATAGCATAATTTAAATTGCCGAAAGTAAATATGGAGAGGCGGATAAACCGTTTCCAACATCCCACATTCCCACATTGCATAATTTAAATTGCATAAAGTAAATATGGAGAGGCGGTACAACCGTCCAACATCCCACATTTGCATAATTTAAATTGCATAAAGTAAATATGGGGAGGCGGTACAACCGTCCAACATCCCACATTTGCAGAATTTAAATTGCAGAAAGTAAATGGCAGGCGGAAACCGCAACACCACAGGAAATTGCGGAATTTAAATTGCAGAAAGTAAATAGTTAGAAGTTAGGTTAGATGTTAGATGTTAGATCAATATTAGTAACTTCTTTTGAAACTTCGGGTTTCATTCGAAACTTCAGGTTCGAGATTTATTGTGAACTTCGAGTTCACTATGCGTGCCAGTACAATATTAGTAACTTATAGTTTTGAAACTTCGGGTTTCATTCGAATCTTCGGGTTCAATTGTAATTTCACTTGAAATAATACTGTGGTTAAAAAGCCCACAGTCCAAACAAAAGTTTTGGGTATGCTCGAAACTTCGGGTTCGAGGTCTATTGTGAACTTCGGGTTCACTCTGCATATAATTGAAATAAACTTCAAAGTTAGAAACTTCGGGTTTCTAAGTCTAATTAAGCTTGAAACTTCAGGTTCAATCGAAATTGCATCTTCCAACAAGTATTACACATAGACCAAACAAAAAAAGTCTCGAGTCTACTGGACTCATTTTTAATACGTTGAAGATTGTTTTGGGCTTCAGAAAACTGTCTTGGCCTAATTGGAATAGCAAACAGACTTCCAGGTCCATGGCCCAAAAACCCAAACAAATCCAGCCCAAAATAGGAAAAGGCCCATTCGGCCCAAATTGCAAACCGGCCCAGTTGACCAGCCCAGGCGAACGTTCGGCAGGGGCATCCGAACAAGAGGGCAGCCCTGTTGGTTATGTTTTGTTCGGCTGGTGCTTCCGAACATGACTGAGCTCTGTTCGGTTGAAGCTTTCGAACAGACAACGAAGTCAACGCCGTCCCAAGGAATCGGATCGACTCCTAGACGCCGATCAGGATCTCTACCGCCGTGGTGTCATCATCGGCGCCGACGGTCCGTGGCAGATCAAGGGGATCCGGCGAGTAGGCGGCGACTTCTGGTCGTCCTCGCCGTGCGGCGGCGTCAAGAAAGGTGGGCCTGCGGTAGGGAGTCAACCGGCGTCTGCCTCTTCTGGGCAGGGCAGCGATGGCGATGAGACGCGCGACGGCGATCGCGTTGAGGATGCTGAGCCCGTCGTTGGTGAAAAACACGACGTACGCGCCGACGTCCTGGTGAGAGCGTAGCCATTAGTGGCGTAGCTGGCGTCGAGCTCGTTGCAGCAGCCGACGAAGTGGCTTGGCGATGATCGCGTTCGGAGACGGCGAAAACAGGTCACCTGGATTCTTCGGGATCCTCGATGACCGCGATCCAGCCGGTTGGACCTCCGCCACTCAACGTCGGCGCCGTTGTTCTCCAAAGAACATGGTGAGCTGCTGCTGGGTTTTCCTTCAGGGATAACGGCAGCTGGACCTCAAGGAGCGGCGGCGGATCACGACTGCTGGTCGTGAAACGCTGGGCTGCGCTTGGCGGGTGTCAAAGCACACAGTTTCGATGCCTGGGTGGGCATATGAAGTTTAGAACTTCGTTTATTTTGGAGTTTCAACAGTATAGGAGAAGAAGGGGGTTAGTGGGAAACATTTTAGTGAGTTTCTGCCTGTAAAGAACTGCTGGTTCTTTATTGCATACAGTGAGAATCTTTAGGTCCTCATTCTGGATTGCTCTTCTGGAGAAATCCTTTTTCAGTAAGAAATATTGAGTAGTGCTTAACGGTAGGTAAAGCAAAAGCAATCAATTCCTTTATCTGTGTTCAGTCCACCACTAATACTTACACGAGAGCAATTCGTGTTGATAACGTGTTGCAGAACGGGTATGAAAGTAGTGCAGTGACAGAAAGTAAATGAGACACAGAATTTAACGAGGTTCGGCAAGTGTGCCTAGTCCTCGGGGCGGTAGTACTAGTTTCTCTCATTATATGGAAATACTGGAAATGTATACAATACAGAGTATCCTCACTACTATCTCCCCCTGGCTTGTACTCTTCTCTTCAGGAGAAGAGTTGGCTATTCGGTTGTGTGTTTAGGGGGGGGGGGGGGGGGGGCTTCATGAAGTAAGCATCCACACTTAATATTCTACAACACGGTGGTTTTTATGCTAAATTGTTTTTCTTAAAAAGGCAACTTACAAAGTGGTTTGGCTTTTTTAATTGGTGTTTGTCTCATTTCTTCTATTATTAATAGTTTTCTGGTATAGTTAACTAGTATTTATGTTAACCCCCATAAAAGAGCCTATGCACTCTATTCTCAGACTGTTTTAGCCTTTCTGGAGTTGCAAAGTATGTCTTTCTCCCACCTCAGCAGCATTTGGTGTTCCACTTTTCCATCATCTGCAGGTTTTTTACATTTCTCCATCTATGACCATATCTCATTATGTGTTGAATGATTGAATCTTGTCACACACAAAAATTTGTGTCATTCATCATGAAAGAGTTGGCTCATTTTTTGACTTTCCTATAAACATTCTGAGAAGGTTTCTTGCCGCAAGCAGCTTCAAGGATCCGTGTCATCAATGGCGGCACCACAGGAGAGAGCACAGCTTCTGTTGTGGTAAGATAACCCGTCACAAAGTCCTATTAACGTTTCCTTAAATGTAATCTCTTAGATTGTTAACGATTATCAGAAGTGCTTGGTGTACGTAATTTCAGGACAACTTCGAGGAAACTAAACAAAGGATAAAGAAGATGTTCCACAATTTGGATCTCTCTGTTTCATCATATGACACTGCTTGGGTGGCAATGGTGCCTTCTCCCAATTCCCTCAAGGACCCTTTCTTCCCTGAATGCCTAAACTGGTTATTGGATAATCAACTCCGTGATGGCTCGTGGGGTCTTCCTAAGTTCCATCCGTTGCTGAAAAAAGATGCTCTCTTATCTTCCTTGGCATGTATTCTTGCACTTAAGCGATGGAGTGTTGGTGCAGAAAAAATTAACAAGGGTATATGTACATTTCTGTTGGTCTTGCTAACTTAATTGATGCCTTAATGATCTATAATGAATAATGAAAGCCGGCTCTCTCCATTGTGTTTTCAGGACTATATTTTATCGAATCAAATCTAGCTTCAGCTACCGATGATCAGCAACAATCTCCGCTTGGATTTGATATAATATTTCCTGCTATGGTTGAATCTGCAATGAAGTTGGGTGTAAATCTGCCCCTTGCAACATCGACCCTAGATTCTATATATTGCAGAAGAGACTATGAGCTTGCAAGGTAGGTACATGAAGTTTCTTTCCTTACAACAGGTTTGGTCACTCTTATTTGATTCTGTTCGTTTACTATATGTTAGTAACTTATTAACCATTCATAACTGAAAAACACTCTGTTTCAATTGATTATTTAGAGGGGGTGAAAGCAACTCAGAGGCATGGAGAGCCTTCTCCGCGTATATTTCAGAAGGAAAGGGAGAGTTTCAGGATTGGGAGGCGATCATGAAGTATCAAAGGAAGAACGGATCCTTGTTTAATTCACCATCAACCACAGCTGCTGCTTTTACTCACGTTAACAATGCTGATTGTCTGAAGTACCTCCGGACACTCTTGGAAAAGTTTGGGAATGCAGGTTCCTCTCCCTGCATACTTGCCTTTAATATGGTGCAAGCTGTATGTGTGCTTACTACAATATTAGGATTGACAGAGTTTTGATTGTGTTATTGTACATCAACATTTTTCAGTTCCAACGGTTTATCCTCTAGAAAACTATGCTCGTCTTTCTATGGTTGCTAATCTTGAAAGTTTGGGAATTGACCGGCATTTCAGAGAAGAAATTACTAGTGTACTGGATGAAACATACAGGTGTGTACCTGGTGTTCCTTATACTAAATATGTGCATGTACACTCCAATAATGGGCTGCCTATTAGTATTGAACCTTTCCAGAAGCATATGACACTATCCGAAAAACTTGCAGATTGTGGCGGCAGGGAGATGAGGATATATTCGCAGATGCTTCCACTTGTGCAATGGCATTCCGACTCTTACGTGTGAATGGATATGAGGTTTCTGCAGGTAAGTATTTTCCTATTCAGGTGCCCAGCTAGCTTGGTCTTCATCACTTTGATTTGACAGATAGTATTTGACTGGTTTCTATATGCTGTCTTTCTTTGTACATTAGATCCATTAGAAAAATTTTCAGAAGACTGCTTGTTGTTCAATTCACTTGGAGGACAAGTCGGTGCTGCCTTAGAATTGTTTAAGGCTTCAGAAATGGTCATACATCCAAATGAACCACTCTTGGAGAAACAGAATTTCTGGACAAGTCATTTCCTGAAACAGAAACTATCTAATAATTTTCTTCAGGAGCATAAACTAGATAAGAATATTGCCCAGCAGGTAGCTTCATATATAATACTCCCTAACTGTCCTTTTTTTCAGTTTAGACTATTTGGTTATACAAGTTTTCATATAGTCCCACACAATATAACTCCGAAAATTGCCTATTTTCAGGTGGATGATGCTCTTAAGTGTCCTTACCATGCAAATTTGGGTCGGTTGTCGAGCAGGAGAGCTATGAAATATTACAACACAGATAGTACAAGGATTCTTAAATCTTCTTACAGGCAAAGCAACCTTTGTAGCCTCTTCTTAGTACCCTAATTGATTTTCATGTCTTCTACTTTTTCCATCATCTCTTTGTTTTAAGAAGAAAGTCAGTTCTGTTGGATTTTCATCAGTACTCAGTCTATTTATCCTTGTAGTACCCTTTCTTGTCTTAGTTCTCTGAACATAGGGAATGAGGATTTCCTGAAGCTGGCAGTGGAAGACTACACGATTTGCCAATCTGTACATTGTAAAGAATTCAACCAAATGGAAAGGTGCATATCTGTCTCTCTTACAGTTTTATTCATTATTTCATGGTTCCATTGTGCCGTTCAAGAATGAACTGCAGAATACTATCTTAATTTTGCAGGTGGGTTGTGGAGAACAGATTGGACAAGCTGAAATTTGCTAGGCAGAACCAGGCATACTGTTACTTCTCTGCTGTTGAAAGCCTTTTTCCTCCAGAGCTATCAGATGCCCGCCTATCATGGGCAAAAAATGCAGTGCTGACAACTGTGGTCGATGATTTCTTTGACACTACTGGCTCTGCAGAGGAGCTGGAAAACCTTATACTCCTGGTTGAGAAGTATGTATCCTTTTTCCCCCATTTCTTTCTAGCTAGTATTGGCACTTGGATCTGTTCTCTGGTCCGTCGATTGTGTTTATGAGCCTAACTCTTTCTGGTGCAATGTCTTAATGTTCCTTGTATTTGAACCGTAGGTGGGATGTGAATACAAATGTTGAGTGTTGTTCTGAGCATGTTGAAATTCTATTTTCCGCACTCAGGAACACCATCAGCGACATCGGAGCCAAAGCATCCGCATTGCAAGGGCGCTGTGTGACTGATCACATAGTTGAGATTGTAAGATACTAAGATGACATCTTGTACTTTGTTCATGTATTTGGTTTGAGATTTTGTTCAGTTGAACTATGGATGAACTGTGAGCTCTATGCTTGATTTTCATTTTCAGTGGTTGGATTGCCTCAAGTCTATGTTAAAGGAAGCTGACTGGGCGAGAAACAAGTCGGTACCAACAATGGATGAATATATGAAAAATGCAGATGTATCATTTGCCTTAGGACCAATTACCCTCCCAACGGTCTATTTTGTCGGACATAAGCTTTCAGAGGAGGCTGTAGGAAGTTCTGAACTTCATTATCTCTTTACTCTTATGAGCATTTGCGGACGTCTCCTCAACGATATGCAAAGCTTTAAGGTACAAAATGTGAAGCACAAAAGAAACGATTACCAAATCTATTGAATTCTGACTGAAAACTAAATTGTAAGTACTCCGGACTATTTTGCAGAGGGAATTAACGCAGGGGAAGCTAAATGCTGTAACGTTGGCCATGATTCACGGCGGTGATGGCGTTAGTGAGGAAGATGCCATCAATGAGGTGAAGAACATAATAATGGGCCGGACAAGAGAATTGCTCAGAATCGTTTTGCAGGAGAAGGAAAGCATAATTCCAAGAGCTTGCAAGATTTTGTTTTGGAACCTGAACAAAGTGATGCACCTATTTTATTTGAAAGATGATGGTTACGTTGGGAAGGAGATGATGAAATCTGTGAAAGAAGTAATTGAACAACTTGTAGTTGTTAATGAATTGTAAAAGAAAATCAATGCAGTTGAATGGCTTGTGTATCAAAGCAAGAAATTATGAACTGGTCTCTTCTGTACCAGCCATCATACTCCATGGGAGATCACTCTCGATAATTGTTCGATACCTACTCTTACACACTGTAGAGGAAATTCTGGTAGACCAATTCACTGTCTTGGGAGAATACAAGTTATAAAAGAACATAAATCCCATTCTATTCATAAGCGAGCAGCTGCGGGGTTTATTCTCTCCCATTCTTCACTGACTTTCCTCATATTCTTCAATGTTTCATCATGTATTTTATTCATGCGCACTTGACCTTCCTTGTTGGGACAATCTTCCGGACTTTTAGCCGATCCCATAGCAAAACAGTACCCGCAAAACTTGAGATCAGCATCATATTTCACCTATCTTCATCCTTGTGTTGGACACCAATCTTCTCGCAGCGTTCACAAATAATTTCAGCTTTAGAGCTAACTTTTGGTCCCCTTTGGAATGCGTACTTTGTATGGACAAGATGCAGTCGGATGGTCACTCTTCTCACAAATCAAGCATAGTAACCTCCCTTCTACAGTACAACTTCCAGAAGAAGAGTGTGCTCTCATGTCCTCTATTCCTCCTGCCTGTGTTTTTCCATTTTCATCTGCAACTTTGGCTTTCTTTGTTGGATTTTCCTTGGTCTCTGTGACAAACCCACTAAACAGGAGTAAAGCATAACTTGGATTCGTGGCATAACATAAAGAGCATAAAAGCTAGATGCAGATTCATGCAATGGTTAGTGTTACAAAACTACCTACAGCACACCTCCAGTGGAAGAGTCTGGAAGATACTGCCCCAATCCCAACGACCTCAGATATTCCCTGCCATCTTCCAATGACATCTCTCCTAGAGTCCTAGAGCGTCGTATGAAATATTCTTGGACTCTGAGGGAAAAAAGATAGCAAAAGAAAAGATTCAACGCTGAAACCAAGGCAATAGCAGTCTCTCAACCTATAAGCAAAATTAAGTTAAAAAAGCACTGGGATGAAGGAGCATCTGAAGGCCGATATGTGTTAAGCTCATCTAGACAAAAGCTCCGCAAGTAATTGATTCCCAGCACAACACAATGTAATTGATTCCCAGCACAACACAATGTAAGTAAACCGCCTATCATGGGCAAAAAATGCATTGCTCACATCTGTGGTCGATGATTTCTTTGACACTACTGGTTCTGCAGAGGAGCTGGCAAACCTTATACTCTTGGTTGAGAAGTATGTATCCTTTTTCCCCCATTCCGCTCTAGCTAGTATTGGCGCTTGGATCTGTTTTCTGGTCCGTAAATTGTGTTCATGAGCCTAATTAGTTTGGTACTCTTTCTGGTGCAATGTCCTAATGTTCCTGGTATTTGAACCACAGGTGGGATGTGAATACAAATGTTGATTGTTGTTCTGAGCATGTTGAAATTCTATTTTTAGTACTTAGGAACACCATCAGCGACATTGGAGCCAAAGCATCCGCATTGCAAGGGCGTTGTGTGACTGATCACATTGCTGAGATTGTAAGATACTAAGATGACATATTGTACTTTGTTCATGTATTTGGTATGAGATTTTGTTCAGTGAACTATGGATGAACAGTGAGCTCTGTGCTTGATTTTCATTTTCAGTGGTTGGATGCACTCAAGTCTATGTCGAAGGAAGCTGAGTGGGCGAGAAACAAGTCAGTACCAACAATGGATGAATATATGAAAAATGCAGAGTTATCAATTGCCTTAGGACCAATAGTCCTCCCAACTCTCTATTTTGTCGGACCTAAGCTTTCAGAGGAGGCTGTAGGGAGTTCTGAAGTTCATTATCTCTTTACTCTTAATAGCATTTGCGGACGTCTCCTCAACGATGTGCAAAGCTTTAAGGTACAAAATGTGAAGCACAAAGGAAACGATTATCACATCTATTGAATTCTGACGACTGAAAACTAAATTGTAAGTACTCCGGACTATTTTGCAGAGAGAATTAGAGCAGGGGAAGCTAAATGCTGTATCGTTGGCCATGATTCACGGCGGTGATAGTGTTAGTGAGGAAGATGCCACCAATGAGGTGAAGAACATAATAAGAAGCCGGACGAGAGAATTGCTCAGAATCGTTTTGCAGGAGAAGGAAAGCATAATTCCAAGAGCTTGCAAGGTTTTGTTTTGGAACCTGAACAAAACGCTGCACGTATTTTATTTGAAGGATGATGGGTACTATGGGAAAGGGATGATGAAATCTGTGAAAGAAGTAATTGAACAACTTATAGTTGTCAATGAAAATCAATGCAGCTGAATGGCTTGGCTTGTGTATCAAAGCAAGAAAATAAGAACTGATCTCCTGTACCAGCCATCAGTCTCTATGGGAGATCACTCTCAATAATTATTCGATGCCTACTCCTACACACTATAGAGGAAATTCTGGTAGACCAATTCACTGTCAAGTCTTGGGAGAAAACATTTTATAGCAGCCTAATGCAAAATTGGAGCAGGATGTTGGTGTTTGGTTAGTTATCTAATTGACTTTTTAGATTCTCAATAAATCGCCTTTAAAAGGATTAATGACTCACAATGACATAGAAAAATACATAATTTTATTTTAGGACATGTAGTTCAAATAATCTCCTATAGAAGGACAAAACACCAAATTATATATTAAAATAAAAAACTAATCCCTACACACCCACGCGCTCGCTCAAAAAGTGTCCCCTCCCTTTTCGCTTCTCACTTCCATCATCCCCTCCAACTCGAACTCCACCTCCGGACATGACGACGTCTCCCCGGCGGCGTATCCAAGTGGCAGGGCAGTTGAAGCGCATGTAGGCCAAGAAAGCCCAGCAGCTCCTCAAGGCCCGCCTCTGCCGCGAGCGCCAAGTCTACGAGATGCGGAAGCTGGCCAAGCTCAATGCCGCCGTGTCGGAGGTCGAGCGGCCGTGGGAAGTCGTCGACAAAGCTCCGAAGTTGTTCTCCGTGGGCGCCGACGAGCAAGTTAAAGTCTTGGCGGATCAGTTTTAGAGGCTCGGTGGGTTCGATTTGGAGACCGAGAGGGACGGCCCACAATTGTTTCACACCATGGACGACTTGTCCTCGACTAGAATTTTCCCCAAAGGAGTTGTATATAGCGTCAAGCCGTACAAAAGGGTTTCTGGGCCTGATGAAATGGAGGATATGGAGGGTAAAGATGGGGGCTTTGGATTGGGTGGAGTTGAAGATTTGGTTAACGGGGGGGGTGAAGAAGAATAAGGAGAAATTGGAGATGGAGAGTGCAAATGGGAAGGGTTTGAATCTCTGAAAATCTAGTTTGAATGGCGAAAATGGGAAGAAGAATAATGGGAGGATGAGGAAGAAGGGGTAGGAGAAGCTTAAAGTCTGAGTCTTTGGGTGGGGTTGATAATGGAGACGTTGGTTTTGATAGGAAACAAAGAGGGCAGAGCCCAACAATGCGGGGTGGCAGAGTTCGAAATAGTAGAGGCAATGGTTCAAAGACTGCTGGAACTTACGAAATTCAAGCGGATAATGTCCAGCGGTGATTTGTATGTGCTTAAAAGTTTACTGGACGATCCTGAGAACTCATACTGTGATAATGATGAGGAACCAGTTATGCAAAGGAAGTGATTAGTGTGTTTGCTCATTTGTATCCGTGTTTGATGAAGGATCATGGTGAACCAGACAAAGGGCATCGATCTCCGAAACTGTATGCATACATTTATGTTCTATAGTTGTATGCTGAAATAGTTGAATATCAATGTAGTTCTGATCAAAGTATATATAATGCTATCTTATTGGCTAATTGGTTATAAGGTGCTTAAGTTGTTAGATTCAGTTGTCACACTCACATGATTTTTTTTTATATTGCCATACAAACAAAGGATTCATTTATGTGGAATCTGGTTGGTAAAATTTACAAAAATTTTGATTGAAATGAGACTTTGAGTCACAAATTGTTTATGAGTTCTCAAAAAATATTTCCTTTTTCTCAAAAAAGTATTTCTGTATTTTAAAAAAAATTTTTTTTTAAAAAAAAAAATTAATATATTATTCAACAAAAATTATTTCTTTTAAAGCAAAAACAATTTTAAGAAACGTAAAATCCTTTTGTGTAAAAAAAAATACTATCTTGAATACGAAAAAAAACTCTCTTTTTACGTACAACAATACACTCTCCTTTTTCTATATGTAAAGAAACGGTGCTACCCCAACACATAACCCACAACCCCAAACACATGTACACCTCACGTCCACGCAGCCCGCGCCACCTGTCCCCCCACGCATGGCCCTTCACCACTCACCTCCAAAAAATTTTTTTAGGGGGCTGTTATTTCCACCCCCCATTCCTCTCTTCCCACCCCCCAAATATAATTAACTCAAATAAAGTTATATTATTTAGGTACAAATTACCTAAATGTCCATTCTTCTTCCCCAATACTCTCTGTCCATGAAACAATTCTTTTCTTGAACACACCCGACCCACATCGCACCCCAATTGCATCGTCAACGTCGCGTCCCTCAGCGTCGCCACTCCTCCGGCAGCGGAGTGATGGGATCCGAACGAATATACTGACATGTTTCAAAGCCGACGATACCGCGAAATGAAAATCTAGCGAAGGTACCGGCCGGATTTCTCTGCGGCAGACGCCGACGGGTTGCTGGCTGTCCGACCGATGTGCTCAAGGACGTAATCATCGATCACAACGGCGATGCCAGGTCAGCACCAAGGCCCGCCGCAACTGCAGCAACATCGCGGTTGCGCAGATCGTCGCCGCCCGCCTCCCAGATTTGGATGCTTTCCCCGTCGCCGTTCCGATCTTCAAGATTGGATTTTGATCGAAACCCAATTGAGTTTATGGCACATAAATACTGAGAATTGGGTGCCCAATTTAGATTATGTATGACGATACATGTGTGTATTTCAGATTAGAATTATGAGAAAGCATGTATGGAGATGTGATTAGTGGTTGTGAAATTCTATTGTGTATCTTAGAATTGCGGGCTTGAATGCAGGTAGAGCATGGCTTACGAACATGCATATAATCAGTTTTGATTACATGGCGGATGAAGGAGATATGTCTAATTTTGTCGAATATGTTGAAGAAGTAATCAGGGTGGAGATATGGGTCTTGATGAATAGGACATGGTCTGTTTCCCTCATTACTTGTTTCCCGCATCACTTGTTATACTAAATGGATGTGAAATTCGTTGTGTTTGAGCTCGAGCAGCTTACCACGGTGTCTGATACCTCATCTGTACAAGCAAGAAAGAAAGGGAAAGGAGAATTGGGGTGTGATGTGGATCAGATGTGTTCAAGAAGAGAATTGTTTCATGGACAGAGTATTGGGGAAGAATAATGGACATTTAGGTAATTTGTATCTAAATAATATAACTTTATTTGAATTAATTATATTTGAGGGGTGGGAAGAGAGGAATGGGGAGTGGAAATAACTTTTAATTTATTTTTTTTAAAATTTAAATTCCCCACTTTCTGTTTCAGTCTACTTAACATCTAAACACCACAAACGATCTTCACACAAAAAAAAAAGAAAAATATAAAAAAAAAGCCCCCTTTAAAAAAAAATAATAATAAAAATAATATTTCCCCTAAAAAAAAAAAAATTAAAAAAATATCTCCAAACATAGAATTAGAGTATATTTTTTCCCCCACCATCTTTATCCCCCACAATACAATTCACAATAATTATACTCTAAAAACCAATACAATTAAAAAAAACATATCAAAAAAACCAAACCCTCAAAAAGAACAACCCAAGAAAAAAAAAAAAGAAAACAAACATCATCACAAAACACAACAATAAAAAAAAACAAACCAAACAAAAAGCAAACCAATAAAAAAACAAAATATTACCGAAAAAAAAAGGAAATTAAAAAATAAAAAAAAATGAGAAAAAATTTTTAAAACTACAAAAAATAAAAAAAAAAAAAAAAAACAAAAAAAAAACCCAAAAACATTAATATTTCTACTTCCTCTAGGCTTTAAAATCAACAAATAATACAATTTAACATTTAAGCTATATAGCATTATCCATATGGATTAATTTTTATATACGTAAGGGAGAAGAATTCATGTTTTATATTCCACTAAGCTATCAATCAGCACAATATCTTAAGGTGAGGCTCATGAAACATACACTAACCATACATTAATATTACAATATAATATAAGAGTTTTAAGGAATATAATATATCAAAATTACACACATATATTATTCTAATACATAAAACATCAAAAGAATTATTGAAGGCACGCACCGTTCAATGTAAGCAAGTCAAAAGAGAATAAATTGTGAAAGAACCATTATTGAAGGCAAAGCAAGTAAAAAGAGAATAGATTGTGAAAGAACCATTATTGAAGGTAAGAAAGAAAACACCGAAAGAAAGTTAATATTGAAGGCAAGAAAAAAACACCAAAAAAAAAGCTATTGAAGGTACCAAAAGAAAGCAAGAAAACACCAAAAAAAACGTTGTTGAATGCACAAAAAGAAAGTTGTGGAAAGATTCAAGGAGCATTATTGAAGGTAAGCAAGAAAACTTCAAAAGAAAGTTGCTGACCGAAATTTTACCGAAATTTTCCGAAATTTCGATGGAAATTTCGGTAATTTCGGAAAGTTTCAGCTTAAAAGGCTCGAAATTTACCGAAATTTTCCAAAACTATCGAAATTACCGAAATTTACCAAAATTTCGATCGAAATTTCGGTATTTTTCCGCTGATATTGGGACGTACCCCGATTCAACTTTCGGGACTCCAAAAATACCGAAATTTTGGTATTTCGGTCGAAATTTATTTCCTTGATACCATTATGGGGCACTTAGACACTATGTGGGGACCCTTGCAAATATGGCATTCCGGCCCGCGCAGGTTGCTTGATTTGATTAGTATAACCTCCCGTCCTATTCCCCTTTGAGATCTTTCTAGTGCGGCCTCCTCTGTTTGAAAACACACAAAAATCAAGTTAACATAATACACGACTAATTGATCGATCTGTTAAAAACGCAAAAGTATACGGTGTCCATCATATAATATCTGCCCTGACTAGATTCTGATATCTTGGTCATGTATTGTGGCAAATCATTGTCGTCCTCCGGGAGCGTCGTGTTCTCGAAGCTACTGGGTCTTCTACTTCTTCCTTCTTGGCTTTCTTGCTTTTAGTTTTCCTTTTAAAAGTTTCTTCAGAAAAAGTTAATTTATTCCGTACTTTTTCGAATGTTTAACCTTGAGAACTGGATCGTGAGCATTTTGATTGAGGGTATTTCCGGAGCCCTTCCGGCTTAGTAAATAGAGATCAAAGATATACAGAGAGAGAGAGAGAGAGAGAGAGAGAGAGAGAGAGAGAGAGCTTATACTTTCATTATATACATAGCTAATTTCTTACCAATCAATAAGTAAATGGTAGCATAGCTCATTTCTTATCAATCAAGTGTGAATGTCGTCCATGTTGTTAATTGCTGCCGTAAAGTGAAACATAAATGACACAGCGGGAGCCAAGTATTGTCCAATGGCTTCTGATTATCTGTTAAGAAAGTTATAATTGGAATTGAAACTGTATACAATATAGATTCTAGAACAAGCATAAATTACAATCCAGATACATAACACACCATTAGCCCATATAGTTCAATTTATTGGTCAGTCTTACTTGAGATATGTAACTAAATACCACGTGCAACTATTTGAGAAGGAACAAACTTTCACCCTTTGGTTGCTTAATAGTGCGATGCGAGCACCTTGGTTAACTTTAAATCATATTTACGCGATCAGCTTCAGGGTTTCTTCGCCTCCATTCTTCAGCCCTTTTCTTCAGTTTCTTCAGTGTTTCATCATGTATTTTATTCAAGCGCTCTTGACCTTCCTTGTTGGGACAATCTTCCGGACTTTTAGCAGAGTGACTTCCCATAGCAAAACAGTACCCACAAAACTTGAGATCAGCATAATATTCCACCCTCTCCTCATCCTCGTGGGGGGCATCAACCTTGTTGCAGCATTCACAAAAAATTTCAGCATTAGAGCTAACTTTTATACCCCTCGGGATACGTAGCATGTACGGACAAGCTCCAGTCGGATGGTCACTCCTCTCACAAATCAAGCACAGCTTATTTTCTACAGCACAAACTCTAGAAGGAGACTGTGGCCTCATGTCCTCTATTCCTCCTGCTTTTGTTTTTCTGCTGTCAACTGCATCTTCGGCTTTCATTGTTGCATTATTGTTGTGCTCTGTGACAAAACCACTAAATATAAGCAAGCAGGAATTGGATCAGAACATAAGTGTAAAAGCTAGCAGATTGATGAAACGGCGAAGTCAAAACATACCGACAGCAGAAACTTGAGTGGAATGGTCTGGAAAATACTGCCCCAATCCCAATGACCTGAGATATTCCCTGCGAGCTTCCACTGGCATCTTTCTAAGAGCATCGAATGAAATATTCGTGGACACTAAGAACGCAAAAGAAAAAGAATCAACACCGAAACCAAGCAATCTCAAACAATTAAAGCGATTCAAGAAAACATGGCAGAGTATATAATTAGGTGAAAGGCAATAGCTAGACTCTCAAGCAAGAGGCAAACTTAAGTTAAAGAGCGCAAATGAAGGACCATCTGAAAGTCGATATGTATTAATCTCTACAATACGACCTAGTAGTGCTTCAGTTTCAAGCTTAGTAATATGGTAGACATCTTAACCATTCTAATTTCTACAACCAATCCAATTCAATTAAAACATTTGATTTGTTCAAAATGCACATCTTCGAAAGGAACATTCAGTGACTGAAGTAACCAAAGCAAATATATTTTCTGATCAAACAAACAATCAAAAGCATACCAATTACGGGGCACCTAGACAGCACGTGGTCACCCTTACAAATACGGCATTCCAACTTGCGATTGCTGTTTGCTTTGATCAGTATAACTTCTCGTCCAACTCCGCTTCTAGATCTTTCTAGAGCGGCTTCAGCTGTTAAAAGCACACAAAACTCAAAAACTAATCAAAAGCATATATAACATTAATGAATTTGTTCAAATAGCGCAATGGTGTACCAGATTATGATGAAATCAATCTCGTTCAAAATCCCTTAGAAGGAAAAGACAAAAGTCGAAATCATACCATCAGGATCGGTGTCGAGCATATAATATCTGCCCCGGCGGGGCTTTGATGTCTTGCTCGGCACTTCCGGCAACTCATCGCCGTCCTCCGGCAGCGTTGGGTTGTCGACGCTCATAGATTTTGAGTGCTGTTGTGGGTTCTTCTTCCTTCTCTCTTCTTATTTCTTACTTCTACCCTTCTTGTAAACTTTAGTTTAAAAGGGGAAGGAAAAAGGATTAATGACCTCTATGTTGCAGAACAGGTATGAAAGTAGTGCAGTGGCGGAAAGTAAATGAGACACAGAATTTAACGAGGTTCGGCAAGTGTGCCTAGTCCTCGGGGCGGTAGTACTGGTTTCTCTCATTATATGGAAATACTGGAAATGTAAATATACAGAGACATAGTATCTCCCCCTGACCTATGCTCTTCTCTTCCGGAGAAGAGGTTCTCACTTCCGTTCACTTGGTTGTGTGTTGTGAAGGAGGGGGCTTCATCTCTTTATATAGGCAAGGCAATTGGGAGTGATGATGTGAGGGATGAGTGAAGCATCCACATGAGGAAGCTTCTACAACACTCCCCCTTGGATGCTCACTGTTGAGAAAATAGCAAGCGCACTATATCGTACAAGTAATATTAAGTATTGAGTATCGATCCCACGAAGATTAAGTATTTTACTTATGTATTTAACTAATTTTGGTGCTAATGCATACACAAAGTGTAGGACTAGCGTGAACGATTTGATTGGTGGCAGTGAATAGTAAAAACGTAAATAGTAAACAAATTAGAAAAGCAATTAAAACACACAATTTGAAAATAGGTTGAATGCAAATTAATAAAAACACTAGGACATAGATTTCACCACAATCAATCTAACTTAAGTTACAACTCCAATTTACTATTCCATTCATGTCATGTTGATGGTTAAGTTCCCAAAATTACACAATATCCGTGTCGTCCAGATTATTATGCATCTTTCTATATGCTAACAGTCCATGTCGTCTAGATCAGTTAAACACACAAAAAGTCATTAAGATCTTTGGATACTTTTGTAAAACCACATAAACCCTAGTGCATGTCGTCTACATCAAGGAATTTATGATATCAATTGCAAGAAGCTAAACTCAAGTTAAGCATGTCGTCTACTATAACTTGCATCAAATTACTCAATAAACAATCACAAAGAAGGCAATCAAGTATGAACAAACGGCAATTGATATTCAGCATGGTCATAAATTTCATAGCAAATTGAAATCACAACTTAAGTCTTCATGGTTGGGCTACATCTTAGCCCTAGCAAAAGCGTTTAGTTACTCATAGTCATAATTGAAACCAAAATAATAAACATAAAGCTAAAAGAAATATCCCAAGTTGCCGACTCCTCAAACGTAGCGCTCCGCCTTCGGCTTCGGTCTTGAAAATTGCGTTAAAGTTCAATGTCTGTGTCCGGATGAACAGTGCCGCCTCTTATATATGGACTCAATGAAAACCTTTCTAAAATAGAAAACCCTAATCCTAATCACAAAGGTAATTAATCACAACCACAATTCCTAATGGACTGGGGAGAACTTGGCAGCAGATTCAATGACTGATTTGGGCTTCCAAATGGGCCTGCGAAAATCCACCAAAAATTGGGCTTAAAGATCTTTGTCTCATCTTCAATTCAAGTACTCGCGGACTTCTAGCAAAAATCGGTAAAGGCTCCAACGATCCAATCTTTCACAACTGCGCAAATCTGTCAGAATTCGCACTTGGGCCAACTTGTAAATTCAATATCAAATAAATGGCCCAAGAGAAAAATCTGAAACTTTGGGGAATCGATCTTCAACGTCTCGGCTTTCACCAATAATATTTCCATATGCAAATTCGTCCGAATAAGCCATCTTTTGACTAGAAACACGCTAGCTGTACCTGTAGACAGATTATGTGCAAAACAAAGCAATAAGTCCTTTTTATATTAAATTCATGGCATAAAGGCAATAAATTAATGGGTAAAATATAGAGTAAATAAGCACCTAACACTCACGAATCCACATGAATGCTTCTAAATGCTCCCCCTTGATGTGCATCACCGTAGCTCTTCAATTGACCTGGGAATGTTGAGGTTGAATCTAGCTGGATACTTGTCTCTCTCTCTTCTGTCAGAAGGACAAGGACAAGGACTAGAAGAAGCCTGGTGGATTCCAGAAGGTCCAGCGCAGGCTTATGAGCACCGCCAAGATTGGAAGCATGATATGAGATACATTTGCTTCCAATCTCCTTGATATGAGATACCTTTGCTTCTGGAAGGAATGACCGAAGTTGGCTATTCGGACTATCGATCTCCAAAACATCGTGGTTTGACAGGAATTCATCCCGGGGAATGTGAAGGTCTTGCAAGGTCAGACAGATGCTGCGGTGGAGTTTAGGGAATCTCCAAGTCAACTAATCTTCGGAGTATGATATGAGGTACTTTTGCTCCTTTAAACATATGAAAGGCAAATTGCGCATGAAAGGCTGGATGAGTGATCATCTAAAGGAAATTGTGAATGCTGAGAGACTTCTTCTACCAAGTGCAGAATGTTGAGGATATATACATAGAGCAGCAGGAGAATAAATGGCTGAGATGCGTTTTCTAATCATCTCAAGACAGGTAAGGCGCACTCCTTGGGATCCGAGAACGCTTTGAAAATATCCCGTGAGTGATTCAACGTCTGTTGAAATTAGTCACTCTTGGAACACGTGCGGTCAATCATCTGAAATCTGATCCGAAGTTAATGGGATCTGATTTGCAATAAAGTAGATTTGTCTGTCAGGTCTCGAAAGAAGGAGATCCATTTTTCTCTACATATCCTCGGTGCAATTCATCTGTGGAAGTCACATCTTTGAAGACTTTCTCTTGCAAACTATCTCAGCTTTAGCCCTCCAATTTTCCTAGCATTTCATACATTTCTTTCTTTCCAGTAATGGCTTCCTCCTCCAATATTTCTCCCGATTTGACTCTTGCTCCCCCTGGAGTTTCAACGCCAAGTGTTAAGATTTGGCATCCCACTTTTAATTCCAGCACAGGCCCGCTTACTGTTAAGGACTCAGTAATGCGTAATGATGGTACTGCATCAATAGTGGCCTGCAACATCTCGACTCCGGAGGATGAGATGTTGTTAGCGGGGCGTTCTGACAAAGAAGCCATGACACGTGCTATGGGGTCATGTGTCCAGAGTGCAACACAAGTGTCAAATCTGGCCAAACGACTGGCGGCCCGAAACTGTGAGCTAGAAGTGCTCAAGAAGGATAACCAATCATTGAGAGAAGAGAACCGACGTCTGCATGCCATATGCACTCAGTACTCAACAGAGATGAAGGACAAACTTGACTGGCTGGAGTCCAGATCCTCTGTTCTACCGCATAAGGATTCTTGATTGCATCCATTCTGGGATAATATCAATTCCAGGACTTTGTGAAAAACTTTATATTACAAGCTTTACCGTATGCCTTGTAATCTTGTTTTTCTCATTTTCTTGTAAAAAGACCCACTTGTAACCGTCATGGTTCACATTGGGCGGGGTTTGACAGACTGGTCCGAATATAGTACAAGAAATTCAAATTTGCCTGAATTGCGTGTTTCAATCATATCTCTGTATGTAAATCCCCATAGAGATATCTTGCAATCATATCCATAAGCCGTATATCAGTTTTTCGGAAACTACCAAACTGATTAGGTAGTGGAACGTAACAACGTCCATTACGAGAGAATACATCTCATCGTAATCAATGTCAGGGCTAATGAGAGAAGCCTTTTACCATAAGGCGTGCCTTCGCACTATTTCATTCTCACCATTACGCTTCCTTACGAAATCCCACATGTAACCTACAGGGTTCACATTGGGTAGTGTGGGAACTTCAGGTCCAAACACCTTTCGCTAAGGAGTCTAAATCGACCTGCATTGTTTCTTTCCATTTTCACCAATTAGTTCAACGTTGTGCTTAATCAACAGAACGCGGTTCGATATCGTCGCACTTTATGATTCAGTGGCCACTGCATAAGCAAAGATATCATCGATGATTATCTCATCTCGATTCCATAAGCTCATCCGGACCGAGATCTTCTGGTTCTCGGGAATTTGGATTTGGGGTATCACCCTGGGACGTCTCCCAGGACACTTCCATAATCCTGCGCAATTCATGAGTTGGATCGGTTGAGATAGCGACTGGATTCAATTGTGCCATAGTTCTCCTCTTCTAGGGAGTGAATCCATCGAACCGAGTCTGTCTCGCTTCTAGCCGAGGACAGAGTATTGGCTAGCCGCCGATGTACCTCGTTCGTCAGGAACGAAACGTCATACAGAGACGTTGCATCTTTCGGGGATGACTTTGCGTCCTACAGGGACACCTTCATTACAGACTTTGTTTTGCATATGGTATTTATGATCTCGTCACTTTTATTTGATCATAAGGGGCATCAACCATATCGAAGCAATATTCATCATCCACGTTAATTCGCGTGGGTAAGATGTTGCATTTGCTTATTATACTGTGTGATGCGGGGATCAAGATGAGACATAGTGGATGCATCCCTGTCAATTCACGCCGTTCTTCAGGAACGTTGACGTTCTTTCCTCCCCCTAACGGCGGGAAGACTGTCTCATCAAAGTGACTATTTGCAATGAAGGCCTGTCAATGGAGGGAAATCATATCCGACTAAGATTCCTAAATTGAGGACCCATATTGGTACGTTGCGGCGGCGCAACTGGCACATAAACTGCACACCCAAAATTGCGTAAATACGGTGAATCATGTCCGTACCCAGTAACCAACTGTAACGCTCAACATGAGTGGGTGGAGATGGGTCTCAAGCGGACCAAGATAGTTGCATGCAGAATTGCATATTCCCACGCAGAAAACGGAAAACGTTGTGAACATCATCAACTTGTACGACCCGGGTCTGCCCAGCCGGTCTGACCTGTGTTTCTGCGAGATCATTTTGAGTATGAACATAGGGAATTAAATGTTCAATCTCAATCCTAAGGGACGTGCAATAATCATCGAAAGCCTTCGATATAAACTTTTCGGCATTATCCAGTCTTCTAGACTACAACGGATAACTAGGGTGGTGAGCCCTCAATATGTGCCAGAAGTTTAGCAAATGCAACTTTTGATGTGGACAATAGACATGTGATCAACGAGTCACTACATCAACCAAAACCAAAATCTTTATATGGTCCGCGTATTGGTTGGAAATCGTCCACAAACTTTCCCCTTTTTAATATAGTAACTGTTCAATCGAATATCCTTATAACTCAACAAAATTCTTCCGGAATGTAGTGAGTATAAGGCCTTTGTAAGTCTACATGGAGGTATGAAGTAAGTAATATATCTCCATTCAGGGAGAATATCATGCGCAGCCGCGCTATCATCTAAATGATTAACTTCACATTCCTCAACATGGATTAATTGAATTGGTACATGATCAAGGAAACTTCTGGTTCCAACTGATTCAATTAATTGATATTCGAGAACAAAATTCGGATAAGACTGAAACTTAAATCCGGATGAGAGCCAAATCTGCCTCTCAATTAATCCCAATGACTTTCAGTTTGGATTTGATCAAGGAACTTCATGTCCGATCATATTATGATGACTAAGGAACTTCGGGTCCAATCATATAATAAGGATCAAGGAACTTCAGGTCCGATCTCTTGCATGATATAAAATATCAAATATTTGCAAGACTTCGTTACTTATGATATTACACTGGCATATAATATAAAATGGGAATCGGTAAAACTGTACCATTATCCCACAATCAGAATTTAAATTACAGAAAGTAAATAGCAGAATTTAAATTGCTGAAAGTAAATAGCATAATTTAAATTGCCGAAAGTAAATATGGAGAGGCGGTAAAACCGTCCAACATCCCACATTTGCATAATTTAAATTGCATAAAGTAAATATGGAGAGGCGGTACAACCGTCCAACATCCCACATTTGCATAATTTAAATTGCATAAAGTAAATATGGGGAGGCGGTACAACCGTCCAACATCCCACATTTGCATAATTTAAATTGCATAAAGTAAATATGGGGAGGCGGTACAACCATCCAACATCCCACAGTTGCAGAATTTAAATTGCAGAAAGTAAATGGCGGAATTTAAATTGCAGAAACTAAATGGCGGAATTTAAATTGCAGAAAGTAAATGGCGGAATTTAAATTGCAGAAAGTAAATAGTTAGAAGTTAGATGTTAGATCAATATTAGTAACTTCTTTTGAAACTTCGGGTTTCATTCGAAACTTCAGGTTCGAGATTTATTGTGAACTTCGAGTTCACTATGCGTGCCAGTACAATATTAGTAACTTATAGTTTTGAAACTTCGGGTTTCATTCGAATCTTCGGGTTCGATTGTAATTTTACTTGAAATAATACTGAGGCAAAAAAGCCTACAGTCCAAACAAAAGGTTTGGGTACGCTCGAAACTTCAGGTTCGAGGTCTATTGTGAACTTGGGGTTCACTTAATCGAAACTTCGGGTTCGATATATATAATGAACTTCAGGTTCAATATTCCAACAGAAAACATTAACAATTGATGGTCTAGGATCTTCGGGATCCGTTTTGATATGCTTACTGAGTATATGGGCCTCAGGCCCACTGGTTATCAAAATATGGGTCTGCTGGACCCAGGGCTATTAGAAGCCCATTGCTCGACAAAGAAAAGAAGGGCAGCAAAGGCACAGATCTGGTGGCTACGAAAGCCCAAATCCGATTGGGGGTCAGGCCCAATGGGTTTGGCCCACGGTTCACGGACTGGTTCGGTCTGACCCGGGTCTGGCCCGGCCGGCCTGACCTGTGGGGAAAACCGAACGGAATTCATCGATTCCGACAGCGTTCGATGCTGGTTCCGGCAACGAGGAGTGGCGGAGCGTGATGGGCTCGACGCTGCGACTCCGTCGCGCACTGTGGAGGCCTGCAGGGCCCACTGTGGCGGCGTAGGAACGGATCCAAAGCGAAACCCGATCGGTGAGATCGGGGAATCCGTCGAAACGGCGGCGGACTCCGGTGAGGGATCGAGGCAACGGCGTCACAGAGGACGCGCCATCGATCCGAGCTCCGCTCCGGGATCGATCGGCATCTGAATCGGGGGTGTCTGCGGCGGCTGTCGCGGTTTCGCGATCAAACCCGAATGGAACCTCCTGGGTTCTCGGGTATCGGCGATGACGGCGCTCGGCGGTCCTTCAGGGACGGCCTATGGCTCGCGGTGACGACGGCGATCGCGAACGACGAAGCTCTGAAGCATGACTGGTGAGAACCGAGAGTGATGAAAATTTTGCAGAGAAATGTCAGAGAAGAAGAAGCTGTGTTTGGAGAGCGTGAAACAATAGCATTTTGGTTTCTGGTGCTTCTTTTTGAGAGCTTCGGTGGAGAGTGAAGTGAGATAGTTTGGTGAGTTTTGGCCGGAGCTTGAGTAAAGCAAAAGCAGAAGAGGGTTGGTTAGGTACAGCAACATTGCTGTGCCCTTTATTTTCAGTAGAAAATAAAGAGGAGTGCTTTGCGTTAGGTAAGCAAAGCAATATCAATTCTTCAAACGTAAAGAACTGCAGGTTCTTATGGGAGTACACAGCTGAGAATCTTCAGGTTCTCATTCAATGTGTATTGTTCTCTCAGAGTACACAGCTGAGAATCTTCAGGTTCTCATTCAATGTGTATTGCTTTTTTTCAGTAAGAATAATAGAGAGTGGTTTGCGGTAGGTAAAGCAAAACATCTCATATTATTATTTTCCGCATCCACCACTAACACTTACACGAGAGTCATTCGTGCTGATAACGTGTTGCAGAACAGGTATGAAAGTAGTGCAGTGGCGGAAAGTAAATGAGACACAGAATTTAACGAGGTTCGGCAAGTGTGCCTAGTCCTCGGGGCGGTAGTACTGGTTTCTCTCATTATATGGAAATACTGGAAATGTAAATATACAGATACATAGTATCTCCCCCTGACCTATGCTCTTCTCTTTCGGAGAAGAGGTTCTCACTTCCGTTCACTTGGTTGTGTGTTGTGAAGGAGGGGGCTTCATCTCTTTATATAGGCAAGGCAATTGGGAGTGATGATGTGAGGGATGAGTGAAGCATCCACATGAGGAAGCTTCTACAACACTCTAAGGATAAAGAAACATACCTCTTTCTATTATAGGCATAAATTTCAAATGTTCTCCTTTAAGAACAAATAAATAATTAAAATAATAAAAAAAATGTTTTGACTAAGCCGCGTGAACAGTATTGCATGAATAGTACCACGCGGGTGTACAGTACCGCGTGCAGTAACACAAAAACAATTATGAAAAACACAGAAACTGTTATTTAAAAAGACAAAAACAGTTATTTAAAACACAAAAACAGTTGTAAAAATACAAAAATAGTTATTTAAAACACAGAAACGGTGCAGGTTGGCAATGAGGGGGGTAATTTTCAATTAAGTCACGGCAAGTACAAACAATTCACACAACAGATTACTTAGGTGACCAGTCACCTAAAGTAATGAACTCTAACCTTTGTTTCTGTACTGAACAACGTGACCAGTCACTTGGTTTCCACACTAAAATAAGTGACCAGTCCTTTAATTAACAGTTTGTGTATGCTTGTGAAGTTGTTCAAAACACATTCGAATGCTATGCCAACTTAGGTTCCCAAAACAGATTCAGTGAGGATGAACTCTGCGGGCTATCCACAACTACAGCCTACTCAATTCCAGCGGTTCTAATGCAGCAGTTTATAGGATGACCAGTCACTCGATATTGTCCAGATTGCATGTTAAGTCAAGTTGGTGCATAATTAAATTCTGATTTTATGATTAGCCAAGTGGTTAACAAATCAAAGAGATGGACACAATGTTTTGGTACCCGGAAAAACCCCAAAGGGTAAAAAACCGGGGGTCTATCAGAAGACCGGCCTTCCACTATGAAACGGCAAAAAGATGCCCAATACAAGGTTCATACAATGCTCAATATCTAATGTACCTAGTCTTAGATGCAGCAAATCCTCGTGCGGCTTCTTCTTCAATCGCTTCACCTCCAGTGGTACAGATGACTGGTCATTCACTTTCCAGAGAATACACACGTATGTCTGGTCAGCGGCACCAAATGTATAAGCTGTGATTATATGTGACTAGTCACCAGCAGAGTTACAGAGAGCTAACGAGCTTCAGTAAAACCGCTGGACAACTGAGTGTTCTTCTGCGACAGTTACAAAACTGGGCAGAAAAACTCGAAGTCAAAAGACTCCTAAATATCAATCTTGTCTCAAATAATGTGTGAACATGGGAGACAAGATCAAGGACCACTATTTCAACTTCTAAATTAAATGAGTTTTGAAAAACAAGGAAGTTGAAACGGTGAAGATGAGAACTTCTTCAAGGTTTCCTTCAAAGATATGATTTTGAAAAGAACTAAAACTTAGAAGAAATTCATGCGCTTGCCATCTTATGAATCTTTGTAGAAACTCAACAAGAATGAAGGTTCACAAAGATTTAAGATATGTTTCCGAACAAGGAGGCAGCAAGATAAGAGAGTTTTTGAAAGATGAATGTTTGAAATGTTTTATGCAAAAACCCCAAAGAAAAGTGGCGGATAGAGTTTGGTATTTAAAGCCAAGGGAGAGGTGAAAGGGGCGGCTCAGATCTCACAAGAGGAGCGGCTGAGATTTTCTTAAGCAATTTTAACCTAGGCAGAATCGAGATAGTGGGATGCATTTGAATTCACAGCGGTTAAAAGCATGCTTCAGCCGGATAAAGACATGACCTGTCTAAACCGGGTAAAAGAGTGTTCTGTCAGGTGACCAGTCACCAGTTGACTACACAATGGTTAAACAGATGTTCAGTCAACCCGGATAATAACATGACCTGTTAAAACCGGATAAACCCTGATCTGTCAAGCAACTGATCACCAGTCGCTGTCAGGAACTGAGCTGTCAAAAGCAAGGCTTAAGGTGACCAGTCACCAAACATGTGAAAACTTGAATTTGATGAAGAACACATTTTTCTCAATTTTAAACCTAAGTTTATGAAAACCTTATGCATATGCAAATGATGCTACATGTTGAATTAATCACAGTGCAACTGAACCTGTCTTCATTTCTTGATCTTCACTTCAATCACCTATCACTAAACTTCATCCTAAACTTCTAAAACCTAAATTGAGCATGTGAATGATTTTACAATGTTTTTGTTACAAGGATAGCCAATATTACATTAAGTCTAAGATACAAATATCCTACAATCTCCCCCTTTGGCTTTCCTTGACAAAAACAACCCGATATGCTCACATCTCTCACACTCACCAAGAATTGACTAGAGAATGACTAGTCACCAGATGTTCCTGCAATAAACACATATATCTCTATGCATGCGTGACTAGTCAACAAGTGACTGTGACTAGTCAATGAATGTTCCTGCACTAAACTCAAGAAATGTATATGTATGCAATTTCTCCCCCTAAGTACCATAACATGATATTCACAGTTAAGAGAGTTAGCCAGAAGAAAAAAACAAGGCAATTATGAGCATGGCAATTTTTTATACTCCCCCTAACTCCAAACTTACTCCCCCTTTTTGTCATGGGAAGACAAAGGATGAGCACAAACGGAGGCTACAGACATGATACACAAAGAGAGTTAACTTAACAAACTATGCGAAAACAGAGACAATGAAGAAGGCAGTAGCATAGATATGACTAGTCAATAAAACTTTAGAACTTCACACAGGACTAGTCAGATAACATTAAGGAAATATGCAGAACTGAATAAGAATGACAACATAGCTATGTAGTACTCAAGAAACTGAAAGCAAAACAGCATAACTCCACAAAACACAAACACAAACACACAAAAGCCTCAATGTCCAAGAGGGCTAATTATGTTACAACCAGCAAAAAGACAACTAACATAAATATTGTTCATAGAGACTAGACATAACAGAAAGTAAACAACAAACACAAACAACCGCACTACAACAACACTTGATCACTCCTGATCAGTCGCCTTCGAAGATGAGGTCTTGGACTTCTTCTTTTTCTTCACACCAAAAGCTTCGAGAAGCTGTGATGTGGCCTTCTTAACAGCAGCGTCAATGGTGGCAGACAGTGACTCCTCAGTGACTGATCCTAGATTGACCTTACCCTTTCGAGCGTTGTTAACCGCAGTCTCACTCTTTTGCACAAAATCTGCAGTCATAGGACTGGTGGGAGCCTGAAACACATCCTCAGGACCAGACATGTCGACTCCAGAGGTCTCACACAGATGATGGATCAGACAAGGGAAGACAATAGAACCACGTGACCCTTCCATTTTCCCACAATTCCTAGTCTTAGACACTATTGCATCATAAATGAGGTGACCAAACGGAACAGGAAAACGATGATACAAGAGAATTGCTAGACGGGCTGCTTCTAAGGTGACATTGGCTGCATTGCCGGTAGGAACAAGATTGGTTTTAATGAAATGCACCAAATACCTAAAGCTAGGGGACAAGTGGTGTCTAGACGGCTTTGTACCATGGGCCAAGACTAGTTCTGGGTCATGAAAAGCTAAGACAGAAAAATCATGCATAAAATATCTACTCGACTCGTCAAGATAGGTATCATATGCATCATGACTTGAAGGACTAGGCAAAGAGAAATGATCATAAATTACAGAGGGACTCAACCTAACCACTGTGTCTCTAACCGAAACCTGTACACCATACTCAAATTCTTCTACAACAGGGAAGTTTGCATAAAATTCACGCACAACTGACACATTAAAACGGAAGGAACTGGGAAACCCAGCCACCAAATTCTCAAGCTTTAAGCTCCTAATGACTTCTTGAACCCAACCCATACCTAAGGACTTGACCAATTTGGAAGGAAAGTTTAGAATGGGATACCCTCGTTCGGTCACAATCATCCGTGTAGAGACTTGGCTGTAATACCTCTGCGCATCTTCATCTACGAAGCGAGACTGACTGGTCGTCGACTGAGAGGTGGATCCTCGTGCTTTTCGCGGTGGAGCCAGGTGCTTCACACGTTTGCCGCGGCTATTTGGAGGAGGAGATGGGTTGGTCTGGACAGAAGATGGGCGAGCAGAGGACTCTTCAGGAGGTTTATCAGAGTTCTTTTCATGGTTGTCAGGACCAGCCAAGGGTGTTGAAACAAAGTCTGACTGCGATTCTCCGGCGTGTTCAGCACGACGACCTGAGGCTCCTCGTCGGAGTCAGATCCGTACCGGAGATGCACCAAGTGTGCAATTAGTAGTGCCAGAAACATGGTGGCGGTGAGAATTGAGAGGGGCTTGAAGGAATTTCTGAGAAGTTAGAGAATTTTGGCAAAGGTTTGAGAGCGGCGAAAATGAGATGAAATGAAGAGAGGCCGAACCCTTGCTTTAAATACCCACTCAACCCTAATTCGGAACCGCTGCCATGGAACTCGAAAGAACACACTGGTCTATGACCAGATCACACGTGGCAGAACACTAGACAACCTGGGGAGACGTTTTTATTAAAGTGGAACCGGTTCACAACTATACCCCTTTTCAAAAAATGTAACGGTTATTATGGTGGTCTATACCAGTCAACCAACACACAAAAATATGAAGACCCACTCACATTTCGGATTCCGAAACAAACACATTAATGATCAAACAATTACTTATAGCCGACAACTAAACATTATTGATTAGTACAACCTTCCATGGTTAGTGCTTGAATTAATGTGATGCAAAAATAAACAAATTTAACTAAGTGCATGAATTTATTTTTGGACCCAAACTGATTCTCACACATTAGTTTGACATTCCCAAGAGCATATTCAACGGATAGAAATGATTCAATGGCTAAGTCAGACAACATATTTGGGAGAGGGATGACTAGTCATATTGAGTGTATAATACAAAAAAAACAGATTACCATTTGATGACCCACTATGCCGTGCACCCACAACATCTTTTAGACTTATTAATCAAGTGAAAACTTGTGAAATTTAATTTTTTTTTTTAGTGTAGATCAATGATAAACATCTCAATTTCAAGGAGTGGTGCAACATTGGCACATCTTTTCTTTGACTCAAGCCCAAAACCCTAATCTTTTGATTTTATTTTTCTTTTGAGTTAGGGCCTTATTGTCCTTCTCGTTTTCATTTTCGAGGAAAATCTCCAATTTTTCTTTTTACTACACACTTTTTGAAAACTCAAGACTCAAAATGATTAGTTATCATCAAGTAGTAAGGGAGTTAAGAAAGTGAAGAAGACAAATTTAAATCAACAATCTTTAGAATATGCACTCTTTACTTCTTGATCAAGAAAACGGGATTATGACTATTTGACTCAACCTAGGGCTTCAAATATATCCAATCAAATATCCAATTCGCAATATCAACCCAAGGGAGACCAGTTTGAGTGGTGTTTTTCAATTTAAAACATGATGCATGATATGTAGGAATTGAAAAATGTACAAGCACTAACTGTGACTAGTCATACTAATCAATAGAGCAGATTCCAAGACTTTTATGGAGACCAGTCAGAACCTGATCCTCCAAAGGTTTTGTTAAGATGTCAGCCAGTTGTTTTTCCGAAGGAACAAATTTGAGCATTAATGTCTTTGACTCAACGAGATCTCTAATGAAGTGGTGCCTAATATCAATGTGTTTAGTCCTAGAATGCTGCACTGGGTTCTCCGAGATGCATATAGCACTCGTGTTGTCACAGTAAATGAGGAACTGGTCCTGGACTATGCCATAGTCACTGAGCATTTGCTTCATCCAAAGCAACTGTGTGCAGCAACTACCTACCGCTATGTACTCTGCCTCAGCAGTGGACAACGAAACCGAATTTTGCTTCTTACTATACCAAGAAACCATGTTGTTTCCTAGATAAAAGACACCACCGGAGGTGCTTTTCCGATCATCACTACATCCTGCCCAGTCAGCATCACTAAACCCAACAAGATTGGTATTTGTGTCAAATGTATACCAAATGCCATAAGACAACGTTCCACTAACGTACTTAATGACCCTTTTTACAGCATGAAGATGTGATTCTCTAGGATCGCTTTGAAATCGAGCACAAACTCCAACAGAGAAGGAGATGTCTGGTCTACTTGCAGTAAGATACAGCAGGCTGCCTATCATACTTCTGTAGAGTGTCTGGTCAACACTCTTTCCTGTTTTATCACTAGACAACTTGGTGGATTTGCTCATGGGGGTCCTAGCGGGTTTTGCAGAAGAAAATCCAAATTTGCTAACAAGGTTTGCAGCATACTTGGATTGAGAAATGAAGAGACCAGTCTCTTCTTGCCTAACTTGCAAACCAAGAAAATAATTCAATTCACCAATGAGACTCATCTCAAACTCACTAGTCATAATCTTTATGAATTGTTGAACTTGAGATTCGGATGTGGAACCCACAACAATATCATCAACATAGATCTGAGCAACCACAACATCATTCTTGGTTCGTTTGATGAACAAAGTTTTGTCCACCGAACCACGAGTATAGCCATTTGACAGAAGATGACTAGACAACCTATCATACCAAGCTCTAGGAGCTTGCTTCAAACCATACAAAGCCTTTTTCAATTTATACACACCATTGGGCATATGAGGATCCTCAAAGCCTTTTGGTTGTTCAACAAACACATCCTCATTCAAGTATCCATTGAGAAATGCCGTTTTGACATCCATTTGATACAACTTGAATTTAAGATGACAAGCAATAGCACACAACAAACGGACTGACTCAAGTCTAGCTACAGGAGCAAAAGTTTCCTCAAAATCGATGCCTTCGACTTGAGAATATCCCTGAGCAACAAGCCTAGCCTTGTTCCTCACTATGTGACCAGTCTCATCACTCTTATTCTTAAAGATCCACTTTGTGCCTATGACATTTGAGGTGACTGGTCTCTTGACCAATGTCCAGACTTGATTTCTCTCAAACTGATTCAGCTCTTCTTGCATGGCAAGCACCCATTCCTCATGGATAAGAGCCTCTTTGATGTTTTTGGGTTCTACTGTGCAGACATAACACACATGTGCTACTTCACTTTGGATCTGACTTCTAGTCCTCACACCTTCTTTTGCTGACCCAATTATGTTCTGTTCAGGGTGTCTAGACACTACCCAATTTGGCTTTTTCTTTGGTGGTTGACTAGACTCATCTAAGCCTTCAGAATCAGAACCGGATGACTGGTCATCTTGTTCTGTCTGAGTCTCACTAGCAGACTCAGTGACCTGTTCTGGAAACAAACCATCCTCATCTAAGGCTTGATCAACTGACGCATCAAGGTCGTCAATTGTCACATTTATGGACTCCATGATGGTATTGGTTCTAAGGTTGAAGACTCTGTAAGCACGACTGTTCATGGAATACCCAAGAAAAATGCCTTCATCACTCTTGGGATCAAACTTAGCAAGATGTTCCCTATCTCTTAATATGTAACAAGTACTGCCAAAAACTCTCAGGTGACCGATCATTGGTTTCTTTCCTTTCCAGATCTCATAGGGAGTCTGGTCTGTGCCTGGTCTCAAGTAGACTCGATTGGAAATATAACAAGCAGTGTTAATGGCCTCAGCCCACAAATTCTTAGCTAGATTTTTGCTGTTTAGCATCACTCTAGCCATCTCAATCAAGACTCTATTTTTCCTCTCAACGATTCCATTTTGTTGAGGAGTAATTGGAGCCGAATACTCATGCTTTATGCCCATGCTGGCACAGAAATCAGCAAACAAGGAATTCTCAAACTCAGTGCCGTGATCAGTCCTAATCCTGACAACAGAGGGGTGACTAGTCACCGCCTCATTCTGAATTTGCTTGAACACCGTCACAAAATTTTGAAAAGCATCAGACTTTTCTCTCAAGAAAGACACCCAAGTATACCTACTGAAATCATCAACAATCACAAGAATGTATTTCTTACCACCAACAGACACGGTTTGAACTGGACCTACAAGATCCATGTGAACGAGTTCAAGGGGGTGACTAGTCCCAACGTCCTTGACTCTCTTGTGTGCGACACGTGACTGTTTGCCTAGCTGACATGGACCACAGATGTGCTTAGATGGCTTCTCTAGCTTTGGAATACCTCTAACAAGTTGCTTTTTGGCCAAGGTGTACAAATCATTAAAATTCATATGTCCTAACCGTTGGTGCCATAAAGCAGTGGTCTTATCGGTCACAGAGTGACAGGTCACCTTGGTAGCCAAGGTTTGGCTATCAAGAGTATAGCAATTGTCATTTGATCTGCCTGTCCTGACTAGATCCTGACCCTTGCTATCAATAATCCTACAACCTTTTGTTGACATGCAGACTTCCTCAGCCCACTGATCACACAGGTGTGATACACTGATTAGGTTGGACTTAAGGCCTTCTACATACCTTACATTTTCAAGGACTGGTAGACCCGGAAGTTTAACACTACCTTGACCAGTCATCTTAGCAGTTTCACCACCTCCAAATTCAACACAACCACCATCAAAATTCTTAAAATTTACAAAGACAGATTTGTCACCAGACATGTGTTTGGAACAGCCACTGTCAATGTACCAACGAGTTGGATCACGCACATTCAAAACAGACAATGCAACAAGACAGGTTTCATTTTTCTTTACCCACTTCTTTTGAGAAACACTGGGTGATGGGGAAGATGACTCAACAAGTTTTGCTATTCTAGTTACTTCAACTAGCAGTCGATTAACCTGTTCTCTGAGTGAATTATTGTGACCAGTCACACTCTTGTTCTTTAGCTTATTACAGTTTGGCCTAATGTGACCAGTCATTCCACAATGATGGCATGTGGGCACAAATCTAGAATTTAACAGACCAGTGGAACTTGAAGACACTTGAAGACTCTTTTTGCTAGTGCTGACTCTAGATTCCGGTGCAACAGACTTGACAGGTGATTTAGATGATGTTGCTACTGTTGCTTTTACAAACCTCGTTTGTGAAGTTGAGGGACCAGACCCAGCAGCAACAAAACCTAGACCAGTCCTATCATTGTGACTTTTCCCAACATTAAGCATCTTATCCAACTTAGCCGAACCAATTGACAGATCATTGACCTTTACTTGCAGTGATTTATTGTATTCAACCAAGTAGACATTAGATTGCTTGAGTGACTCAACTTCTTCCTTCAACTTAAGACTTTTACTATGCATGAGATTGATGTCATTTTCCGAAATGCACAATTGATGCCTAAGATCTTTGTTTTCCTTTTTAACCTTTTCATTTTCAACACACATCTGTGAATACAAGACTTCAAATCTAGACTTAGATGACTGGTCATCTGCACTCTCCCTTTCTCTATGTGAATGACCGGTCTCGTAATCCTCTAAAGCGAGGCAGAGTGCAGCCTTTTCCAGTTCCAACTCACTACAGCGCTTTTTCAGCTCAATGCTATCAGCCTTGATCACACAAGTTTCATCAAATAAGGCATCATACCTTTCACACATCTTCTCATAAGTCTGATTCTCTGGAAGAGCATCATAATCATGAAAAACAGGACAATACATCTCAGGTGACTGGTCATCATCAGTCATGTGTTGTGAACCCGACTCGGATTCCTCACCCACTGAGTTGTGATCAGAGATTCTAACAACAAAGGCAATCTCATCATCTTCATTATCAGAAGAAGAGTTAGAGTGAAGTGATTCCTCATCCTCACTATCACTCCAAGATGCTTTCAAGGCCTTATCCTTGCCTTTGTATGACTTTTTCCTATTGTTAGCACAATCAACAGAAATGTGACCAGTCCCACCACAAGTAAAACATTTAATCGGACCCTTCTTGAACTTGTTATCTCTAGACCCTGAGTTCCTTTCAAATTTCTTTTCATTAGTCATTTCACCTTGAGGTTTGAACTTTGACTCTCTAGGATAACTTGTACTACCCTTGTGATCCTTTCTATCCCTTAAGATTCTTCTAAACCTTTTCACAAATAATGCCATATCATCATCCACAGAAGATGACTGGTCAGACTTGAAACTCTTGGGTTCTGGGTGATCGGTCACACTCTGCAGTGCAACACCTTTGTCCTTTTTGTGCATACTCTCTTCCAATTTTAACTCAAGCTCATAGGTTTTCAATTTTCCAACAAGTTTAGGAAGCTTTATGTCAGACATGTTTTGACATTCTTTGATCGCGGTCTTCTTCGCAGAAAACCTTCTAGGCAACACCCTTAAGATTTTTTGTACAACCGTAAGTTCTGAAATTGGTGACCCTAGACTCATTGCAGAATTAGTGACATTCTCAACTCTAAGATAAAAATCAGAGAAGCTCTCTGAATCGGTCATTCTAAGCTCCTCAAACTCGGAGAGGACCATCTCAAGTTTTAAATCCCGAACCTGGTCATCACCCTCATGAATGACACGCAATCTATCCCAAGCTTCCCTAGCTGTTGTACAGTGTTGAATATGTGAATATTGCGCACTGGATACAGCAACAGCTATAGCATTCCTAGCTTTCTTATTTGCATTAGACGCACTGACTTGGACCTGTGTCCAGTCATCTCTTGGAATGTTCTCTCTCTCACCGTCAACGATTCTAAACGGAGGACGCCATTCAATAGACAAATACTGAAATGCAAACTCATCATAAGCATCAAGAAAGATTTCAAATTTATCACGCCAAGCAGCATAGTTTGTGCCATCGAAGTAGGGAGGTGAATTCACCGAACCGGCTACTCGATCTCTTTCCATGACTAGACCCCTAACCAACCAGTCCCTAGACCGGCTTTATGTATATCTAAAGCCCTGCTCTGATGCCAATTGCAGGTTGGCAATGAGGGGGGTAATTTTCAATTAAGTCACGGCAAGTACAAACAATTCACACAACAGATTACTTAGGTGACCAGTCACCTAAAGTAATGAACTCTAACCTTTGTTTCTGTACTGAACAACGTGACCAGTCACTTGGTTTCCACACTAAAATAAGTGACCAGTCCTTTAATTAACAGTTTGTGTATGCTTGTGAAGTTGTTCAAAACACATTCGAATGCTATGCCAACTTAGGTTCCCAAAACAGATTCAGTGAGGATGAACTCTGCGGGCTATCCACAACTACAGCCTACTCAATTCCAGCGGTTCTAATGCAGCAGTTTATAGGATGACCAGTCACTCGATATTGTCCAGATTGCATGTTAAGTCAAGTTGGTGCATAATTAAATTCTGATTTTATGATTAGCCAAGTGGTTAACAAATCAAAGAGATGGACACAATGTTTTGGTACCCGGAAAAACCCCAAAGGGTAAAAAACCGGGGGTCTATCAGAAGACCGGCCTTCCACTATGAAACGGCAAAAAGATGCCCAATACAAGGTTCATACAATGCTCAATATCTAATGTACCTAGTCTTAGATGCAGCAAATCCTCGTGCGGCTTCTTCTTCAATCGCTTCACCTCCAGTGGTACAGATGACTGGTCATTCACTTTCCAGAGAATACACACGTATGTCTGGTCAGCGGCACCAAATGTATAAGCTGTGATTATATGTGACTAGTCACCAGCAGAGTTACAGAGAGCTAACGAGCTTCAGTAAAACCGCTGGACAACTGAGTGTTCTTCTGCGACAGTTACAAAACTGGGCAGAAAAACTCGAAGTCAAAAGACTCCTAAATATCAATCTTGTCTCAAATAATGTGTGAACATGGGAGACAAGATCAAGGACCACTATTTCAACTTCTAAATTAAATGAGTTTTGAAAAACAAGGAAGTTGAAACGGTGAAGATGAGAACTTCTTCAAGGTTTCCTTCAAAGATATGATTTTGAAAAGAACTAAAACTTAGAAGAAATTCATGCGCTTGCCATCTTATGAATCTTTGTAGAAACTCAACAAGAATGAAGGTTCACAAAGATTTAAGATATGTTTCCGAACAAGGAGGCAGCAAGATAAGAGAGTTTTTGAAAGATGAATGTTTGAAATGTTTTATGCAAAAACCCCAAAGAAAAGTGGCGGATAGAGTTTGGTATTTAAAGCCAAGGGAGAGGTGAAAGGGGCGGCTCAGATCTCACAAGAGGAGCGGCTGAGATTTTCTTAAGCAATTTTAACCTAGGCAGAATCGAGATAGTGGGATGCATTTGAATTCACAGCGGTTAAAAGCATGCTTCAGCCGGATAAAGACATGACCTGTCTAAACCGGGTAAAAGAGTGTTCTGTCAGGTGACCAGTCACCAGTTGACTACACAATGGTTAAACAGATGTTCAGTCAACCCGGATAATAACATGACCTGCTAAAACCGGATAAACCACTGATCTGTCAAGCAACTGATCACCAGTCGCTGTCAGGAACTGAGCTGTCAAAAGCAAGGCTTAAGGTGACCAGTCACCAAACATGTGAAAACTTGAATTTGATGAAGAACACATTTTTCTCAATTTTAAACCTAAGTTTATGAAAACCTTATGCATATGCAAATGATGCTACATGTTGAATTAATCACAGTGCAACTGAACCTGTCTTCATTTCTTGATCTTCACTTCAATCACCTATCACTAAACTTCATCCTAAACTTCTAAAACCTAAATTGAGCATGTGAATGATTTTACAATGTTTTTGTTACAAGGATAGCCAATATTACATTAAGTCTAAGATACAAATATCCTACAAACGGTTATTTAAAACACATAAACAGAAAAAAAAAAAAAAAAAAGAAATAGAAAAAAAAAAAAAAAAATAAAAAAAAAAAAAAAGAAAAAAAAAAAAAAAAAAAAAAAATAAGAAAAAAAAAAAAAAAAACAAAAAAAAAAAAAAAAAAAAAAAACAAAAAAAAAAAAACAAAAACAAAAAAAAAAAAAAAAAAAACCCCCCCCCCCCCCCCACCCCACCTCCCCCCCCCCCCCCCCCACACCCACACCCACCCCCCCACACCCCCCCCCCCCCCCCACCATTCCCCACCATTTCATTCGTTCCTTCATCATCTAATCCCATTAAACCACACAAATGGAAGAAGTGTTTGGGTTCGCCCGAAATTGCTCTCCGATTCGGCTGCGATCGACGGAGGTGAACTTGCCCGAGATCGACGTGAGGGTCTTGAGTTCCTCCTCCCCAAAAACCTTCCCATTCCGCTCCTTCGCCGGCTGCTCCGACACAATACCCACCTCGATCTCCGCATCATCCGACCCGATCCGGACCTGATCCTCATTAGGCCGGGCCAACCCCTGCTTCCTCTCATAGTACTGCGTCCCGACGAAGCCAAAGAGCAAGGTGATCAACGACGCCATCATTGCGAAAAACCCAGAAAATGGAAACTTGGCCCATGGAAACTCGGGCAGTCACGGGTTGCTGAGCGAGGAGAGCATGTGGACGAAGCCGGTGGCGAGAATGATGCCGGCGGTATAGGCCTTGGCGGCGACGAAGATACTGTTGTCGGTTCGGAGGAAGCTTGCGGTTCCTATCGACAAGCGGAATCGCAATCCCGACGACTTCGACAACGAGAATCGAAGCTATGGCGATGAACTTGAGGGCAGATATAGCAACGGAGAATCTCCAAAACGTCGTCGACTTTCAGCAAGGCAACCGGGAGACGGGTTCGGTTCATTATCATTTGGGCAAATGGGAGACGGCAGGAGAGAGGTGTACAGAAAGGATAGGAGAAACGCGCGTGGCCTCTGCAATTGGTTTTTTGTTTGGGGCCCATTTTTTATTTAATTAAATAGCAATTTGTCCTTAGAGGAGAATTTTTAAAATGGTTGTCCTACTATAGAATTAGGGGTCTTATTTTGTCCTTAGGTTCATTGAAGGAAGTCCTTCTTCATTTTAAAGGAACACTTCCTTCATTTTGAAGGAAGTCCTCATTCCCCACAAACTTCAAAACACTCTTTTATCCATAACTTTCTCATCCGGACTTCGTTTGACAAGAAATTAATTGGGTTGGATTCGTCTCATCGCCCTCTTTCCATGGACACTAAGATTGTAACCACAGGCCCACTGTAGAGAGAGAACAGGGCCTCCTTCCCCACAAACTTCAAAACACTCTTTTACTCATAACTTTCTCATCCGGACTCCGTTTGACATGAAATCAATTGGGTAGAGAGAGAACAGGGCAGTAACGTTTTCACGTTTTCCGGCGAGATTCTTCGATTCAGGCGACAAATGGAAGAACCACCACCCAAAACTTCATCCTCTCATCATTCTAGACATAGCCCATCCAACATTGAAACTTAGTTTGCAGTGGATCATCGCCGGAGAGCCTCACATATTGGTTGAAACACGGGAGACAGAGGCGGAGGTATGGCTGTGCGTGAGTCTCACGCTCGCGTGAGTTGTAGTGGGCTTTTTAGTGGATTTTTGGGAAAGTAGTAGTATTTTGTAATAATTTTATTGAAGTAGTATTTTTGGGCATAATAAAAGCCTAGTAGTAGTTTTTGGGCTGAAGCCCTAACAATAATGCTCAAACTCTCATTAAATCCCACAAACAGTAGTTAACTCTGCCTATTGTGGAAATTACAAAGTGTTGCCATCATTAAATCCCCAAAACCACCGAAATCCCACCAAAAATTGCAAACTGTTGCCATCATATTTGCCGTTGTTGCCTTAAAGAAAAGCACCATAGTCGACGCCAAGGACGGACCCAGCATGGAGCGGCCGTCAGTGGTCGCTCCCATCCTCATTGGAAAAGATATGGGCTGGGAGTGGGTTTGATGTTCTCCGCTCTCCTGGCTTTCGCCGAGAACTTCATTGAAGCTGGCGGAGCTGTGCTGTCCGCGAGGAAGAAAAAGAATCAGCCCTTTTTCTGTTTTGTCTTTGTTGTGAAAATAATGTTCTCCTAGTTTTACGCACTCGCAAGTGTACGAATCGTGAAATAGTATAGCCTCGCAAGCACGGATTATCGATCCCACAGAGACTAAACGTTTTACTTATTTAATTAATTTATTTATTGCTAATGCATACACCTAAGTGTAGGACTAGCGGGAACGATTTTGAGGTTCTGTAAACTAAAACAATAATTGAAGACAAGAAATAAACAATCAAAATAAAATAGCAATTTAAGGAAACAAGGCAAGTTTAGATTAAATCAAGAGTAAGAAAACCTAGGGCAAAGACTTCACCACAATCAATCCTACTTGTCTTTAGATTTAGCTCTACCAAACTTATTGTCCATGTTGATGATTAAGGATCCCAATTGTATGAAGCATCTATGGTGTCTAGCTTACTTCGTATCTTTTTATATGCTAACAGTCTATGGTGTCTAGCTCAGTTAAACATACAAAAAGTCATTAAGTTCTAGGTCCTTTTTGTTAACCACATAAACCCTAGTGCATGTCGTCTACCTCTTGGAATTTATGCTATCAAATTGCAAGAAGCTATTCTCTAGTTAAGTATGGTGTCTACTCTAACTAGCATCCCGGTAATTCAAAACAAGATGGTGATCAGACATCTAATTCAAATTATCAATAAACACAGCAATTTGATAATCAACATAAAGCAAAAGTATGATAAAACCAAAATCTAAATCCAAGTATTCATGATCGGGCTACATCTAGCCCTAGCAAAAGATTTACCTACACATAGTCATAATAGAAATCACAAAATAAAACATGAAGTAAAGAAATATCCCAAGTTGCCGACTCCTCAAACGTAGCGCTCCTCCTTCGGCTCCTGTCTTGAAAATTGTGTTAAAGTTCAATGTATGGGTCCGGATGAACAGTGCCGCCCCTTATATAGGGACTCAATGAAAACCTTTCTAAAATAGAAAACCCTAATTCTAAGCACAAAGGTAATTAATCACAATCACAATTCCTAATGGACTGGGGAGAACTTGGCAGCAGATTCAATGATTGATTTGGGCTTCCAAATGGGCCTACGAAAATCCATCAAAAATTGACTTATAAATCCTTGTCTCATCTTCAATTTAAGTACTCGCGGGCTTTTAGCAAAAATTGGTAAAGGCTTCAACGATCCAATCCTTCACAGCTGCGCAAATCTGTCAAAATTCGCAATTGGGCCAACTTGTAAATTCAATATCAAATAAATGGCCCAAGAGAAAAATCTGAAACTTTGGGGAATCGATCTTCAACGTCTCAGCTTTCACCAATAATATTTTCATATGCAAATTCGTCCAAATAAGCCATCTTTTGACTAGAAACACGCCAACTGTACCTGTAGACAGATTATGTGCAAAACAAAGTAATAAGTCCTTTTTATATTAAATTCATGGCATAAAGGCAATCAATTAAAGGGTAAAATATATAATAAATAAGCACCTAACAGTCTTACACCAAAAAGGCGTCGTTTTGGTCATTTAGAGAAACGGCATCGTTTCAACACTTTATGGTCCAGGTGTGACTCTCATCTCATCCCATCTCCATCAGCCGCAAATCACATGTGCAGTTTATCACTAGATGCTTCTAATTTTGATCAAGAAAAGAAAAAAAAAAAAAACTAGATACTTCTAATCATTCCACTGAGTTTTCACATGGTAATTTTTCATTCTTTGAGAATTTACATCTTACATAATATGCGGATTTCATATTACAAATATGCAATCTCCTCTGTAATGCTGTTGAATTGAATGGACAATTTGGAGTGTTCTAGACCTTCATTATATCTTTCTTTCTCTTCATTATGGTGAGAGTTGTTGTCAATCTCCTTGTTATTTTCATATTTTTTGTGAAAATTTGACAGCAGTAGATTATATATTGAAATTTTTATCGAAATTTTCCTACTTTGGAGTTACAAAAAATCTAATTTCTTGAATATGGGTATGAGAATTTTTTTGGGAACACTAACCCTTATAAAATCTGCTCCCCCTCTCCAAGAATCCTGGGTCCGTCCCTGGTCGACGCCATCGTCTCTGTAATTCACCTCGCCTCTTCGATTCAGTCAAATTGTCAGGTACAAATCCTAAAACTTTTTATTATGAAAATCTCGAATCAATCATCCCAATTTACTTATGGTTATTTATTTCTCTAGAAACAAGTGAAGGACTTCTTTGAATCATCAAAAAACCTGCAGATAATGTCAACTATTTATATATAGAAGATCCATGTCATTTTGGAAGAGACACTGTATGGATCTTGGTAATACTTTGCATTACGCCAAATTAACTTCCCGGGTCCGAACCAATATTTTACAATGTTCTCTGGTCCTTTGGTTTTGTTCCCTCTTGCTTGTTGTTCAGGTTAAAGCCTTGAACTTTATATGAGTACAAAAACCTCAAAATGAGATACCATCTAGAATGTCATGGATTGCAAGGAAACTAAAAAGATCAAGAAGAAACAATGGCATAAGGAAACAAACAAATTTGGTTCGAAATTTCAACCCACGTTTGTGTACCCAAATGCCAATGTATGATTACCGCCGTGTAAATTATTGAAAATGTAGAAAAGCAAATTGGTCCTCAAAATGAGATACCATCTAGAATGTCATGGATTGCAAGGAAACTAAAAAGATCAAGAAGAAACAATGGCATAAGGAAACAAACAAATTTGGTTTGAAATTTCAACCCACGTTTGTGTACCCAAATGCCAATGTATGATTACCGCCGTGTAAATTATTGAAAATGTAGAAAAGCAAGTTGGTCGGACTTGGTGTGTTGCGTTGGTCAAACTTCCGAAAATATTTTATGTTTATGTTTATATAACGGGTGATTTTATCCACACCCATCAATTTGATATTTTTACCCAATCTTATTTTAAAACTCATCATTAATTTTGGCTAGTTTGAGTTTTATCACCCATTTTGTGTTTAAAAAATACCCTTTACTCAACATTGAATTTGGTTTTTACACTCATCATTAATATTTGATGAACACGGCTAGGGATCAGGACGTTCCAATTACAGAGTCGCTTTTGCAATCCATGGCGAACTCCACCAGTTGCCAAAGCTCCGACGAGACGTGCCGTGACAAGTCGTCCTCAGTTTCATCACCACCTGTTGCCAAAGCTCAGATAATTGAAAATTCGCAAAATGTACACGGGTAACCCATGAGCAAAACCGTGATTTACTAATGGCTGGAACTAGCATGATGGAGCGACTCTTGGCAGCAAGAAAATCTTGTTCGATATGTAAAGAACGGCCAAACACATCTTTGACCTAGTACCTACCTAGAAGTGGAAGGGGCATTTGTTTGTGGTGTTGGCGTGTCACCAAAAGAAGGCTTTGTGGTAGCCTTGTTAGCCATCTCTACAGCTTTGGCACTTTCACCATTGTAACCAGTTGTCATCTCAATCTACCCAAGTGATCATGAAGTTCAAATTAAACAATACTAAATAATCATCAAACTATGTTTGAGAAAGAAAAGAAGAAACCTTTTCCTTGTTCTTCTTGGAGACAAGTGTGGCGTCGAAAGAATTCTTGCTCGTCGGCATACCCGACATAGATCTCATGGGAGCGACTGCTAGGGTTATGTTGATAATGTTGGGTGTAGTGATCAATTTGTTATTTTATTTTAGGTCTTTAAGTGTAATTTTGTAATAGGCAAAAAAAAAAATAAAAAAAAAAAAAAGAGGGGGGGGGGCAAAAAACATATGGGGGGGGGTAAAAAAATCCCCCCTAAAAAACTTGTCGGGGCGGAGAAAATTTCAAAATAAAAGAAGAGGGCTTGTTATTTCCACCCCCCAATCCTCTTTCCCCACCCACCACTTTAAAATTAATTCAATAATGAAATATATAATTGTGCAAAAAGATTGAAAAGTCCTTGAATAAGTCATCAATGTGTTGCTTGGTGTGTTCTAAAACTCAGATCAAGTTCCTTTACATGAAACCAAACAAATGTACAGTGTATCAAGTTCAACGTTGTCTTATCTCAACCGTCATATTCACCAAAGAACTTTTCCCCTCTTCGTTCAATCCGCCGCCTCTTGTTCCGATCTCGACCAAATCTTTCCTGATTCGATCTCAATCTTCCATCCCGATTTTAAATTTGAGATTGGATTTGATTAATTCGTCGTATCCCTTATCAACCGATTCAAATTTCATCTCCAGCCGTTCTCCCAATTCGATTCTAGGGTTAAGATTTCCAGATTTGTTCGATCTTTCTTCTCCGTAAGTAAATAAATAAAAATTCTGGGTTATTATTATTATTTTTTTGTTTGTTTTCCGCTCTCACTTTTGATCGGATTTGTAAATAATTCGAATTTTACTTTTTGGGATTTGATCTATTTTCGTGTGCTTCCGGTGGCAGAGAAGCTAGATTTGGTTGTGAATTAGGGTCAATTTTGGGGACTTCATCGGGAATTCAAATATGATTGTCCAAATGGTGGTTACTGTGTTGGTTATCAATAACTTGTTCTCTATTTTATTTGAATTTGGTTGGTGTTTCGGACTGGTTATTAGATGGCAAAGGCAACATTGCGGCTAGGAATTACCGGCAACACATTGATGACTTATTCAAGGACTTTTCAGTCTTTTTGCACAATTATATATTTCATTATTGAATTAATTTTAAAGTAGTGGGTGAGGAAAGAAGCTTGGGGGTGGAAATAACAGCCCCCTAAAAGAATTAGAGCGGCTGCTTGGACTTGGCCTTGACTATGACTCAAAGACCCTTGTTTTTTTTTTTTTTTTTTTCCCAACAAAGACCCCTCTTTTTTTTCTTCCTTTTTTATTTAAAAAAAAAAGCAAAAACACGCAGCAGTCACCAACGGGAAAGGGAGAAAGAAGGAAGGAGAGAGATATGTGTTTATACTTGGGTACTACTTCCTCTTTTTTTTTCTTAATTTAAAAAAAAAAAAAAAGGTCAATACACATTTTCTTTTATCAAATAAACAAAACAAAAAAAAAACACAATTCCCCTTCTCTCTTTACTCGAGGTTGTTGTTGCTCCCCCTCTTTCCTTTTTCTATAATTAAAAAAAAAAAAACAAACAAATCTAAATCTAATTTAATCTTTTTTTTTTTTTTACTATATAAATTAAACAAGATTCAAAAATATTCAAATGTTATTTCTCGGTCATATGTTAGTGGATCTATCGCTGTCTCACAAAACCCAAATACAACTTCTCAATATTTGTTGAAAACTTGAAAGCAAACTCCAGATGAATAGCTCGAGATAGAAACTTATAATTTTAAATTCCAACTAATTAATGGTAGGATCTCCAAGATTGTAATTGGGGTTTATTGTCAATCCGCTAGTACTATATTCCCGAGAGTCGTTTGCTTCCGCCTGCCCAGGTGCGTATTCTTACTACTTTATGATTTTGTTTAGTATGAAAACCAAAGAGAAAGAAAATGAAAAACAACGGTTTAGCATCAAGATATTTTCAATGGCATATTTGAACTTCTGTCCAACTCAATTGATGTAAGTTCTCCAGAGATTTGACAAAATGTATGACTGCTCACGGCTGCAATTTCCCTCAAAATTCATTCTCCTTATTTCCGTCGTCGCCTTCTGAGATGTCCATATGGTTCAGGACTTCATCCTCCACTATCTCGCAAAAATTGATGGTTATGGCGTTCTTTTTCTCCTTCACCATGTTCAGGTGCAACACACAAACATCTAATTCGGTTTGCAATAAGCATAGGGGATGATCCGCCACAAAATAAGTAATCTCAAACTATACGATCTTCAGCTCATTGAACCTTGAATGTATCTCAGAACACACCTCTAAAAATGAGGTATGGCTGACACGGTGTTCTCCTTGTATATGCATCTTCCTATAATGGCATTCTCCATTTGCTACAAATGGAATAAAACAAATAAATATGTATAACAAAATTCACCTATTCTAAATATGAAATTCATACAATAACATAAAGACAATAGAAAAATGACATACATAAGACCAACGACAAAAAAGGAGAGTTGTGTTCTTCCAAAATTATGTGGGGTCTTATCCAAAATTTCAACATTGCTGAGATTTGTTGAATAACTAGCAATCGCAGGGAGTTGGTGGAGGAAGTTTTTACCCCGAATGAAGCGACAGCAATTCAAAGTATTCCCCTTAGCCGCTTTGGTTTGCCTGATCGCCTTGTGTGAGTGCATTCTCGGCATGGAGATTACACGGTGAAGTCGGGTTACTATGTTGCATGCTCAGCAAGGAGACAGGGGGTTTTGAATGCGTTGGATCCATCACGAAATAATTGGTGTATGATTCGGAAGATCGCGGTACCAACTAAGATCTGAATCTTTATGTGGCAGGCATTCCATGAGGCAGTTGGGGTGCAGGCAGTGCTACGCCACAGACATATGCAGGTTCCCTTGGAGTGCCCGCCATGTAGACAGGAAGTGGAGACTCAGTTTCATATGCTCTTTGGGTGTGTGGGGGTTCGACAATTCTGGGAAGCTTGGATGCCGGGAGTGGTGGGCGGTCTAGTGTATGAGAGTCCGATGTATGTAGCCTGGGAAGCTGTTATGAGTCGTCGACCCCTAGATATCTCAGTTGAAGACTTCCGTTAGAAGGTGGCAATCGGTATGTGACAGGTTTGGAAGTGGAGGAACTCCCGTGTGTTTGAAGAAAAGAATACTGTGCTGCAGATCATTGTGGATGGAGCCAGGACCTATCTCCAGGATGTTCGTGAGGCCAACTCTCGGCTCCCTAGAGCAGTGCTTGGAAGACAGCGGCGAGTTGAGCAGCGATGGCGTAAACCTGCGTATGGAGTCCTCAAAATTAATGTAGATGGAGCTTGGGATGCTAGGAGTGGAAGTGGCGGCTTCGGCTGGGTGGTTCGTGACTTACGGGCGACCTGAAAATATTTGGGGGATTCGGAGGTGACCACTTCCAGTCGGCCCTGGTGACGGAAGCTGAAGCTATCCACGCGGCACTCCAAGTTTGCAAAGACCAGCGCTATGGGGAGGTTGAGGTTGAGAGTGATTCTCAAGTGTTGGTGGATATGGTGAACGGTAAGTTGGCCGATATGTTTGAGGTTGATTGTTTATTATTTGATATTAGACGTCTCATTGGGGAGCTCGGAGCTATTTCCGTTCTTTTTGCCCCTAGATCTTGTAATATGGCAGCGCACACTGTGGCGGCCTTTGTAGCTAGGCAGGGAGGTAGTTTTGTTTGGGACTCGGTTGGACCCCATTGGTTATTTGATACCCTAACTGCTGAAGCTAATGTTTCCATTCGTCTTTAGTTGAATAAAACTTCTCTCTTGGCAAAAAAAAGAAAAAGAAATTTTGATAGTCTTATTTGGTGTACTGAAGTTAATTAATAAACTAAGAACAGTATCTAGAACCGCACATAATCATGGGTTGAAACTTGAAAGGTGGCCATGGTTTCTCATCTCAATATTTCCTTTATTCTTTCTCTCATCTCTTATCTGTAGGTGGTGAAATGGCCATCAAGCATGGTAAGGGTAGTTCAAAGAGGTCTTGGTGGTTCAATTTCGATAATTTGCAGTTTGGGTTCATTAATTTTGTTGTTTGAGAAGTTCAATTTGCAGTTTTGATTAGAATTTGAAGAGGAGATAGTAGATTAATATGGTGGGTGGTGGTTATGATTATTCACAATTGGCTGCAAGGAAGTTTTGATTAACTAAAAATAGGGCTAAAAAGGGAAAACTTAATGAAAAAAATGCAATATGGGATGAATTCATTAGTTTTCGAAGTGTAAATAAAATTTCCCATTAAATTAATAGCGATATTTTAGAAATCTTTTTTTAGTAATGATGTTTTAGAAATCTAAACCTTATAGATGATCTCTAGATTTAGTACGTTGATGATATAGAGTGAGGCTACATCAACAATAAAAGTTTCGGTGGGTTTTATGTTAAAATAAAAAAAAGGCAACTTACAAAGTGGTTTGGCTTTTTTAATTGGTGTTTGTCTCATTTCTTCTATTATATATTTAATAGTTTTCTGGTATAGTTAACTAGTATTTATGTTAACCCCCATAGAAGGGCCTCTACATTACATTTACACTACGTAAACGCCTATGCACTCTATTTTCAGACTGTTTTAGCCTTTCTGGAGTTGCAAAGCATGTCTTTCTCCCACCTCAGCAGCAATTGGTGTTCCACTTTTCCATCATCTGCAGGTTTTTTACATTTCTCCCTCTATGACCATACCTCATTATGTGTTGAATGATTGAATCTTGTCAAAAAAAAAATATAATTTGTCATTCACCATGAAAGAGTTGGCTCAGTTTTTTGACGTTCTTATCAACATTCTGAAAAGGTTTCTTGCCGCAATCAGCTTCAAGGATCCATGTCATCAATGGCGGCATCGCAGGAGAGAGCACAGCTTCTGTTGTGGTATAATAAACCGTCACAAAGTCCTATTAATGTTTCCTTAAATGTAATCGTTTAGACTGTTAAATATTATCAGAAGTGCTTGGTGTACGTAATTTCAGGACAACTTCGAGGCCACTAAACAAAGAATAAAGAAGATGTTCAACAATTTGGATCTCTCTGTTTCATCATATGACACTGCTTGGGTGGCAATGGTGCCTTCTCCCAATTCCCTCAAGGACCCTTTCTTCCCTGAATGCCTAAATTGGTTATTGGATAATCAACTCCGTGATGGCTCGTGGGGTCTTCCTAAGTTACATCCGTTGCTGAAAAAAGATGCTCTCTTATCTTCCTTGGCATGTATTCTTGCACTTAAGCGATGGAGTGTTGGTGAAGAACAAATTAACAAGGGTATGTGTACATTTCTGTTCGTCTTGCTAAGTTAATTGATGCTTTAATGATCAATAATGAATAGTGAAAGCCGGCTCTCTCCATTGTGTTTTCAGGACTACATTTTATCGAATCAAATCTAGCTTCAGCTACCGATGATCAGCAACAATGTCCGCTTGGATTTGATATAATATTTCCTGCTATGGTTGAATCTGCAATGAAGTTGGGTGTAAATCTGCCCCTTGGAGCATCGACCCTAGATGCTATATATTGCAGAAGAGACTTTGAGCTTACAAGGTAGGTACATGAAGTTTCTTTCCTTACAACAGGTTTGGTCACTCTCTTATATGATTCTGTTCGTTTACTATATGTTAGTAACTTATTAACCATTCATAAGTGAAAAACTCTCTGTTTCAATTGATTATTTAGAGGGTGTGAAAGCAACTCAGAGGCATGGAGAGCCTTCTCCGCGTATATTTCAGAAGGAAAGGGAGAGTTTCAGGATTGGGAGGCGATCATGAAGTATCAAAGGAAGAACGGATCCTTATTTAATTCACCATCAACCACAGCTGCTGCTTTTACTCACGTTAACAACGCTGATTGTCTGAAGTACCTCCGGACACTCTTGGAAAAGTTTGGGAATGCAGGTTCCTCTCCCTGCATACTTGCCTTTAATATGGTGCTAGCTGTATGTATGCTTATTACAATATAAGGATTGAATGAGTTTTGATTCTGTTATTGTGCATCAACATTTTTCAGTTCCAACGGTTTATCCTCTAGAAAACTATGCTCGTCTTTCTATGGTTGCTAATCTTGAAAGTTTGGGAATTGACCGGCATTTCAGGGAAGAAATTACTAGTGTACTGGATGAAACATACAGGTATGTACCTGGTGTTCCAAATATGTGCATGTGCACTCCAATAACGGGCTGCCTATTAGTTTTGAACCTTTCCAGAAGCATATGACACTATCTGAAAAACTTGCAGATTGTGGCAGCAGGGAGATGAGGATATATTTGCAGATGCTTCCACTTGTGCAATGGCATTCCGACTCTTACGTGTGAATGGATATGAGGTTTCTGCAGGTAAGTATTTTCCTATTCAGGTGCCCAGCTAGCTTGGTCTTCATCACTTTGATTTGACAGATAGTATTTGACTGGTTTCTATATGCTGTCTTTCTTTGTACATTAGATCCATTAGAAAAATTTTCAGAAGACTGCTTGTTGTTCAATTCACTTGGAGGACAAGTCGGTGCTGCCTTAGAATTGTTTAAGGCTTCAGAAATGGTCATACATCCAAATGAACCACTCTTGGAGAAACAGAATTTCTGGACAAGTCATTTCCTGAAACAGAAACTATCTAATAATTTTCTTCAGGAGCATAAACTAGATAAGAATATTGCCCAGCAGGTAGCTTCATATATAATACTCCCTAACTGTCCTTTTTTTCAGTTTAGACTATTTGGTTATACAAGTTTTCATATAGTCCCACACAATATAACTCCGAAAATTGCCTATTTTCAGGTGGATGATGCTCTTAAGTGTCCTTACCATGCAAATTTGGGTCGGTTGTCGAGCAGGAGAGCTATGAAATATTACAACACAGATAGTACAAGGATTCTTAAATCTTCTTACAGGCAAAGCAACCTTTGTAGCCTCTACTTAGTACCCTAATTGATTTTCATGTCTTCTACTTTTTCCATCATCTCTTTGTTTTAAGAAGAAAGTCAGTTCTGTTGGATTTTCATCAGTACTCAGTCTATTTATCCTTGTAGTACCCTTTCTTGTCTTAGTTCTCTGAACATAGGGAATGAGGATTTCCTGAAGCTGGCAGTGGAAGACTACACGATTTGCCAATCTGTACATTGTAAAGAATTCAACCAAATGGAAAGGTGCATATCTGTCTCTCTTACAGTCTTATTCATTATTTCATGGTTCCATTGTGCCGTTCAAGAATGAACTGGAGAATACTATCTTAATTTTGCAGGTGGGTTGTGGAGAACAGATTGGACAAGCTGAAATTTGCTAGGCAGAACCAGGCATACTGTTACTTCTCTGCTGTTGAAAGCCTTTTTCCTCCAGAGCTATCAGATGCCCGCCTATCATGGGCAAAAAATGCAGTGCTGACAACTGTGGTCGATGATTTCTTTGACACTACTGGCTCTGCAGAGGAGCTGGCAAACCTTATACTCCTGGTTGAGAAGTATGTATCCTTTTTCCCCCCATTTCTTTCTAGCTAGTATTGGCACTTGGATCTGTTCTCTGGTCCGTCGATTGTGTTTATGAGCCTAACTCTTTCTGGGGCAATGTCTTAATGTTCCTTGTATTTGAACCACAGGTGGGATGTGAATACAAATGTTGAGTGTTGTTCTGAGCATGTTGAAATTCTATTTTCAGCACTCAGGAACACCATCAGCGACATCGGAGCCAAAGCATCCGCATTGCAAGGGCGCTGTGTGACTGATCACATAGTTGAGATTGTAAGATACTAAGATGACATCTTGTACTTTGTTCATGTATTTGGTTTGAGATTTTGTTCAGTTGAACTATGGATGAACTGTGAGCTCTATGCTTGATTTTCATTTTCAGTGGTTGGATTGCCTCAAGTCTATGTTAAAGGAAGCTGACTGGGCGAGAAACAAGTCGGTACCAACAATGGATGAATATATGAAAAATGCAGATGTATCATTTGCCTTAGGACCAATTACCCTCCCAACGGTCTATTTTGTCGGACATAAGCTTTCAGAGGAGGCTGTAGGAAGTTCTGAACTTCATTATCTCTTTACTCTTATGAGCATTTGCGGACGTCTCCTCAACGATATGCAAAGCTTTAAGGTACACAATGTGAAGCACAAAAGAAACGATTACCACATCTATTGAATTCTGACTGAAAACTAAATTGTAAGTACTCCGGACTGTTTTGCAGAGGGAATTAACGCAGGGGAAGCTAAATGGTGTAACGTTGGCCATGATTCACGGCGGTGACGGCGTTAGTGAGGAAGATGCCATCAATGAGGTGAAGAACATAATAATGGGCCGGACAAGAGAATTGCTCAGGATCGTTTTGCAGGAGAACGAAAGCATAATTCCAAGAGCTTGCAAGATTTTGTTTTGGAACCTGAACAAAGTGATGCACCTATTTTATTTGAAAGATGATGGTTACGTTGGGAAGGAGATGATGAAATCTGTGAAAGAAGTAATTGAACAACTTGTAGTTGTCAATGAATTGTAAAAGAAAATCAATGCAGTTGAATGGCTTGTGTATCAAAGCAAGAAATTAAGAACTGGTCTCTTCTGTACCAGCCATCATACTCCATGAGATCACTCTCGATAATTGTTCGATACCTACTCTTACACACTATAGAGGAAATTCTGGCAGACCAATTCACTGTCTTGGGAGAATACAATTTATAGCAGCCTAATGCAAAATTGGAGCAGGATGATGGTGTTTGGTCAGCCAACTAATTGACTTTTGAGATTCTCAAGAAATTTTAAAATTGGATTGTGAACAAAAACAAGAATTGCATTTCACAAGAAAAGAAACAATAGCAAGAATTAAACTGTATATAATCCAGACACAGTACTATAGAAAACACATGTATACAAGTTATAAAAGAACACAAATCCCATTCTATTCATAAGCGAGCAGCTGCGGGGTTTATTCTCTCCCATTCTTCACTGACTTTCCTCATATTCTTCAATGTTTCATCATGTATTTTATTCATGCACACTTGACCTTCCTTGTTGGGACAATCTTCCGGACTTTTAGCCGATCCCATAGCAAAACAGTACCCACAAAACTTGAGATCAGCATCATATTTCACCTATCTTCATCCTTGTGTTGGACACCAATCTTCTCGCAGCGTTCACAAATAATTTTAGCTTTAGAGCTAACTTTTGGTCCCCTTTGGAATGCGTACTTTGTATGGACAAGATGCAGTCGGATGGTCACTCTTCTCACAAATCAAGCATAGTAACCTCCCTTCTACAGTACAACTTCCAGAAGAGAGTGTGCTCTCAGTCCTCTATTCCTCCTGCCTTTGTTTTTCCATTTTCATCTGCAACTTTGGCTTTCTTTGTTGGATTTCTCTGTGACAAACTCACTAAACAGGAGTAAAGCATAACTTGGATTCGTGGCATAACATAAAAAGCATAAAAGCTAGATGCATATTCATGCAATGGTTAGTGTTACAAAACATACCTACAGCACACCTCGAGTGGAAGAGTCTGGAAGATACTGCCCCAATCCCAACGACCTCAGCCTGCCATCTTCCAGTGACATCTCTCCTAGTCCTAGAGCGTCGTATGAAATATTCTTGGACTCTGAGGGAAAAAAGATAGCAAAAGAAAAGATTCAACGCTGAAACCAAGGCAATAGCAGTCTCTCAACCTATAAGCAAAATTAAGTTAAAAAAGCACTGGGATGAAGGAGCATCTGAAGGCCGATATGTGTTAAGCTCATCTAGACAAAAGCTCCGCAAGTAATTGATTCCCAGCACAACACAATGTAAGTAAACCGTCTTACGTACATTTAGATCAAGGCCCTGACTCATTTTCTCATTAAAATCATGCACACTGATCGGCAAAGCACTGCTTCAAGTTCAAGCATAGTAATGGTAAAGTGTCATCAATTCTAATCTCTACAAACAAGCCAATTAAATTGAAGCTTGATTTGTTCAAAAACCAAATCTTCTAAAAGAACATACCACAAATATCTGTTAAAAACGCAAAGGTATACGGTGTCCATCACATAATATCTGCCCCGACGGGATTCTGATATCTTGGTCATGTACTCTGGCAAATCATCGCTGTCCTCCGGGAGCGTCCGGTTCTCGAACCTCATCTCTAGATTTTCAGCGGCAGTGGTTCAATAATGCTGCTGGGTCTTCTACTTCTTCCTTCTTATCTTTCTTGTTTTCAGTTTTCCTTTTAAAAGTTTTTTCAGAAAAAGTTAATTTATTCCGTACCTTTTGAGATGTTTAACCTTAAAAACCCGATCGTGAGTATTTTGATAGAGTGTGTTTTCAGAGCCCTTCCGGCTTAATATATAGAGATCAAAGATCTAAACTCACAGAGAGAGAGAGAGAGAGAGAGAGAGAGAGAGAGAGAGAGAGAGAGAGTCATATCATTCATGTTGTTGATTGCTGCCGTAAAGTGAAACATAAATGACAAAGGGGAAGCCAAGTATTGTCCATTGGCTTCTGATTATCTGTTAAGACATTTAGAATTGGATATGAAATTGTATATATATAATCGAGATTCTAGAACAAGCATTAATTACAATCCAGATGTAGAACATACCGTTAGCCCATATAGTTCAATTTATTGGTCAAGTCATACTTGAGAGATCTAAATCCCAGGTGCAAATATTTGAGAATGCCCAAACTTTCATCCTTGTTGCTTAATAGTGCGATGCGAGAATCTTGGTTTACCTTAAATCACATTTATGCGCGCAGCTTCGGGGTTTCTTCTCCTCCATTCTTCAGCCCTTTTCTTCAGTTTCTTCAGTGTTTCATCATGTATTTTACTCAAGCGCTCTTGACCTTCCTTGTTGGGGCAATCTTCCGGACTTTTAGCCGAGTGACTTCCCATAGCAAAACAGTACCCACAAAACTTGAGATCAGCATAATATTTCACCCTCTCCTCATCCCCGTGGGGGGCACCAACCTTGTTGCAGCATTCACAAAATATATCAGCATTAGAGCTAACTTTTGCTCCCCTTGGGATACCTAGCATGTACGGACAAGCTCCAGTCGGATGGTCACTCTTCTCACAAATCAAGCATAAACCTCTAGGAGAAGACTGTGCACTCATGTCATCTATTCCTCCTCCCTTTGTTTTTCCGTTATCAACTGCATCTTCGGCTTTCATTGTTGCATTTTCGTTGTGCTCTGTGACAAAACCACTAAATATAAGCAAGCAGGAATTGGATCAGAACATAAAAATGTAAAAGCTAGATGCAGATTGATGAAACGGCAAAGTCAAAACATACCAACAGCAGAACCTCGAGTGGAATGGTCTGGAAAATACTGCCCCAATCCCAATGACTTGAGATATTCCCTGCGAGCTTCCACTGGCATCTTTCTAAGAGCGTCGAATGAAATATTTGTGGACACTAAGAACACAAAAGAAAAAGAGTCAACCCCGAAACCAAGCAATCTCAAACAATCAAAGCTAGACTCTCAAGCAAGAGGCAAACTTAAGTTAAAGGGCGCAAATGAAGGACCATCTGAAAGTCGATATGTATTAATCTCAACTGCCCAAAAACACAGTAACCATTAAAGTTCATTTTACACTTCCATTCTCTCATTAAAATCTTGCACACTGATCGACAAAGTAGTGCTTCAGTTTCAAGCTTAGTAATATGGTAGACTTCTTAACCATTCTAATTTCTACAAACAATCCAATTCAATCAAACAAACAATCAAAATCATACCAATTACGGGGCACCTAGACAGCACGTGGCCACCCTTACAAATACGGCATTCCAACTTGCGATTGTTGTTTGCTTTGATCAGTATAACTTCTCGCCCAACTCCGCTTCTAGATCTTTCTAGAGCGGCTTCGGCTGTTAAAAGCACACAAAACTCTAACACTAATCAGAAGAATATATAACACTAATCAATTTGTTCAAATAGCGCAATGGTGTACCAAATTATGATGAAATCAATCTCGTTCAAAATCCCTGGGAAGGAAAAGACAAAAGTCGAAATCATACCATCAGGATCGGTGTCGAGCATGTAATATCTTCCCCGGCGGGGCTCTGATGTCTTGCTCGGCACTTCCGGCAACTCATCGCCGTCCTCCGGCAGCGTTGGCTTCTCGACGCTCATAGATTTTGAGTGCTGTTGCGGGTTCTTGTTCCTTCTCACTTCTACCGTTCTTTTACTTTAATTAACTTTAGTTTAAAAGGGGAAGAAAAAAAGCGTGTATTTTATTTTCATTTACTGTTTCGGGAATAAATTTGCCTCCACATAAAATGATGATAATACTAATTATCTGATTATGTACTAAGTAAGATTTTTGAGATATATGGTTTAATACACCTCATTTATCTAATTGGAAGTAACCAAGTAGTGAATATTACCAAAGTCGTTACTGCAAATGTTGTAAGTATTCATAATTGAATCACAAAAAATATGATATTTCAGAAAAAGAATACAAAGACCAGAATAAAAATTCTCTATATTGACATGAATGCATTCATTATAAATGAACTCAAATACTTACAATAGAAGATGCCTTCATTTATTTTACCTTACATTAATCAATTAATCAAAAGATTAATCATAATTAACAGAACCGACATCATTTAACTATGACCTTAATCCTCTATTCTGAAACGACCGTTGTTCATATTTACTGTTCATTCTGCTAACAATTGGAAAAGAGGAGTTAAGAAAATGACCTTAGTCCTCTATTCTCAAATTATTATTGATACTATGTTAATATTGTGTTTTATGCGGTGCGTTCGAAAGTTCCAGCGTGCGGTGCGTTTGACATTTTGAGTCATGCGGTCTTCAGAAATGACCAAACAACCCCTCCGCAATACGCAATTTGCAAGCAGCTCCATCTTCTTCCCCCCCTCACCCATGGCCTAAGCCTCGAGCTCGATCTGAGATTAAAAAAAACAGAGAAAAAGCCCAGCTGGAGATCAAAATCCAGAGAAATAGATAAATACAGAAACAGAGAGATTGGATCTCCGAAATTGACTCGAAAATGGCGGCTTTCATCAAGCTCGAGGATTCCCCAATGTTCCAGAAGCAGGTAATGTATACATCTTCCGATTTCGGATTCTCGTTATTAAAGTTTCAATCTTTCTTTTCAAATCTTGTGAAATTCTGAAACGAAAACCATCACACTTTCTCATTGTATCGGCTCGTACGAAATTTTCAGTATTTGCAGTATTTTTCAGCTCAACATTGACTTTAATTACTGAAGAAATATGCATGTAGTTTAGGACAATCAATTTTGTAGAGTTGGAACTTTAGTTGATTGCAGGAAATTGGTAAAATTTATGAGAAATTTTACTGGGAGTTCTTTGTAGCTATTATTGTGGCCTGTTTTCTTTAAGTACAACATTCCAATTGCATCAAATGATTATTTCATCATTTGGATTTTTTCAACAGTTATATTCTCTAGAACAGAACGCTGATGAGTTGAAAGATCGGTGCCAGAAGTTATACAAAGGGTCTAAGAAGTTTATGTAAGTGTCGTAACGCTGTTGTCTCCTGTCTATTTTATTGATGTATTGTGTTGTAAAGATGCTAGATCAGTGTGCATTGTCGAAATTATTCAAATCTGATCTTAAATATGCAAGCTTGAGGCCGTTGCCTTTGTTTTTTCTGACAGGGCGGCCCTCGGAGAAGCATGTAATGGAGACACCACGTTTGCAGAGTCTTTAGAAGCGTTTGGTGGTGGGCTGGATGATCCTGTTAGTGTATCGGTAGGAGGTTGGTGGGACTCATATTTTTCTTCACTTTGTCGTCTTGTTTTACTGGAAAACTACGTCTACTAATCATGCAGATCTCCTATTTTTTTCACTGTTGTGTTTCATTGCTGATAGGAGATGATCTGTGTGGTAGTTAATGCTGCATTTAGACTATTCGATCAATTGTATGATATAGAAAAAGTAAACCTGAGTAGAACAAGCTGTAGTTTTGGTATAATTTTACTGGAACATGGAAAAGAGAGCTCGTATACAAAAGTATAAAAAGAAAGTTCAGATCAACCAGATTATCTTTGTTATCCTTGTCTGTCTTTTTCCAGACTTTTCGTGAATGGAAAACATTGACTTAACTTCTTGTTTGACTCACAAGTAATAAGGTTGATGTCAGTTTTTGGTCTTATTTGCTTTGAGTTGATAACTAGATTCTTAAATATTTCTGAAGGTAGGTTAGCTTGGTGATAATACGTGGGAAAAGAGATATAACAGTTGAAGAGGATTAGCGTAACTTGGTTTTTATGTGGTACTTTCTTCCAGGTCCAGTGATATCCAAATTCGTTACTGCATTTCAAGAGCTTGCCACTTATAAAGAGCTTCTTCGCTCCCAAGTGAGTTGTTAGATAGCCAAACAATGAAATATTCTGTATGCTAGTTTGAATGGTTAAACTGGGGCATGCTTTCTATATATTTGGAATTAAGGGACCATCCAAATGGTGGCATGTGATGCGGTGGGTTGAAGTACATAGGAGGTTCAACCATTCCCGAACAACGAAAAAAGAATACATTTCTGAGTTCCATAAAAGCTCTTTTCATTTATTTCTCCGCTTCTAAATATTTAGTGGACATGGTTATCCATTACAGGTTGAGCATGTGTTAGTTGATCGGTTGATGCACTTTATGACAGTTGATTTGCAGGATGCAAAGGTAACTCTTTGTTCCTTTTTAGCTGAAATCATCAGTACTGGTGCATGTAACAGCATTCAGATAGATGGTTATGCGTGTGTGGTAATAGTATCTACTCTGGACTAAGTTTTGCAGTATGCTATATTGCTCCTAAACATGTAAAGATGCATGGTATATGATTTCTTATGGGGATAAGATTTAAATAAGAATTACAGTACTGTGCTAGTAATTCACAGGTTAACACTTTCTTCTTTTTGGGCGGTAAAAGTCTTTGGATCTTTAATTCCTGAAATCATCATATCTTTGTCTTGATAGTTGTTTTGTAAAGCTTTGTATCGTACTTTGTATATTGCATTTAAATTTGAATGATTCATGTGTAGTATCTCTATGTAGAGTTGAGCTCTGAATTATTGAGTCTTTTCTCTTATACAACAGACCCAAAAAATAAAAAATGACCATCATCATTATTATTTTCAAAAAGCTTAGACGATTCCATGATATTGGTAAGGCCTATATTGTAACACAAGGTTTTATACTCCTGAAGCTTTACAGCTAAAGGAACAAGCTCTTACCTTCGTTGGTATTGTTTCTTATGTAGAACTTCTGGCTATTTGGATCTAGTTCTAAACCTTTGATTTTCTTTTCCCTTGCATCATTTTCTTTTTCCAGGAGTCTCGACGCCGCTTTGACAAAGCTATACATGGTTATGATCAGGTACTGTAGGCGTCCATGATTATGTTCTAGTTGTATAAATATGTGATACAAGGCTATGATATTAATTCAGTTCATTCTTGCTAAGAAAGGAAAAGCTATTGCTTGGTCCTACCTAGAAGGCCATTTGGCCTGTATTCTACTTATCTCAGTTTGGAATCTTTAAAATGTATTGGTTTTGGAATTTTTAGAATTTTACTTGTGTTTAAATTTTACTTTGGCCCTTACATTTCCATGTAAATCTCTTTTGATGAGTTTTCCACCTGGTCTTACTTTTAAATATGAGGCACTTGAGTTGATATCTAACAAAGTTGCATAAAATTTTGTTTTATCAACGCCAGTCACGCGAAAAGTTTGTGTCCTTGAAGAAGAATACACGTGGAGACATTGTGGCAGAACTAGAGGAGGTGCATGCTAGTTCAAATATATGAACTTTAGTAATTTCTGATATAGACCTTCTTGGTGGAAATTCTGAGGATCTTATGTTCCTTTACTCATGACAGGATCTACAAAATTCAAAATCAACATTCGAGAAAAGCCGCTTCAACCTAGTATGTCTTCTCTATTCACAAATCTCTTTTCCATTTGTCTTGTATCGTTTCCCTTAATCTTTCTGCATGTAATGAAAACTTATAAGCTGTCTCTGTGATGTTAAGGACTGCAGGTAAACTCACTGATGAATATTGAAGCAAAAAAGAAGTATGAGTTTTTGGAATCTATTAGTGCAATCATGGATGCTCATCTGCGGTACTTTAAGCTGGTCTGTTTGTACAAACATTAGTTGTTATATTTTCCCACAGTGATGCCATTATTGACAGCTGAAGAGTCATTTGTTTATATTTTTGGTGTAGGGATACGAGTTATTTAGCCAAATGGAACCATATATTCATCAGGTATGACTGTAATTCAATTTTCAATTGAAAGTAGTAAACAGAAGATGTGTGAGCTCTTTGAGCATCTACAGTGCTAAAGTCTCTAAATGAGTCTCCACCACCACTTGTGGGGACTCATTTTGGAGACTTTATAGGAATATTGCCTAAAATGGGCGAGTCTCTAAATGAGTTCTAATTATTTAAAAAATGGACTCTAAATAAATATGGAGCCAGTTGTTGTACCTTGCATCAGGCGACTTCCGGAGTAATCGCACTTTCTAGCATGTAAAGCCCTCCAGCCATATGATGCTGACATGGATGTATGCCTTTTCCTTGTGAGGTTTGCACATTTCCACAGGCTGAGTCTCTAAATAGAACTCTACATTCAGAGTTGTTTTCGAAGACTCATGGTGGGTCTTTAATTTACAGACTTTTTCCGGTCCATTGTAGAGCTCACTTTTAGATGAAACTACTAAATCTTGAAAACCAACGGTGGTGGAGATTCATGTAGAGTCTCCATTGTAGATTCCCTTAAAGATAAGAGAGGTGAAGTTTATCCTCCTTGTAATCCGAGTTAACTATGCATTGGGTTCAGTTCGTACATTATTGGGTTAGTTAAAATATGGAGAGAATTTGCCACTGACCAAATTAGAACACTGGCCCTCATCAAGAATGCTGGATTCTATTAGTTTCTGAAAACCCTACCTTCATGGGTATGATATTCCTTGAATTCAATTCTTTGAAACAAGCGTGTCCAGGCAGATTTATACCATTGACTACTTGTCCCCTGGGGAGTTCCGAACCCAGATACTAGTTTCAATTGATGAGGAACTTCTTTCCTGAATCAGGTGTTGACATATGCACAACAATCTAAAGAACAGACCACTATCGAACAAGATAAACTTCACAAAAGGATTCAGGAATTCAGGACACAAGCTGAGATCGAGAGTTTACGGGCTTCCAGCAATATTGAGCCTTCTGCAGCAGTTGATGGAATTCGCCCCTTTGGTTTGGCTTCTTACAAAAACATAGAAGCTATCATGCTGTCCAGTGCAAATGGGAAGGTGATAGAATTGGTTGAAGAAGTATTTTCTCAGTAGCAATCTTTCTTTTTCTGCATGGTGTTCCTTTTTGTAATTTTTTTTTTTGTATAAATTGTGTCCTCAATTTTGATTCTCCGATTTGTTATATTGTTGGAACTCTATAAGATTATATGTCACTTTGTAGGCCGTATTGTTGTATCGTAAAGGATAGCCAAATAATTCCTTTTTTGGTTCCTATTTTAGGTCCAGACGATGAAGCAAGGATATTTGTTGAAACGATCTTCAAGTTTGAGGGGAGATTGGAAGAGGAGGTTTTTTGTATTAAATAGTCAAGGAGCTTTGTTTTATTACAGAATTAAGGGTACCAAAGCCATGGTATGTTATTTTCTTCTTTCTTTTAGTAACTGTAATTTTTGTTTGAAAAAAAAGACATAAAGATACAAAAATGACAGACAAGAAGTTAACCTATGCTTAAACATATGTAAATTGGAGAATTACGAGAAATAATACAAATAGTTCAGACTTTCTTAGTGAAGATGATTTGTTTTAGGGGAATGACCCTATAATGCTTTGACAATGATGCCCAGTAAAGACGCCAATAATTAATTCCTACCCATAGAAAATCCTTATTCTCAAAATACCCCATTCTTTGCTATTCTGTTTACTGGTTAATATTCTAACTCAACACTAAACAGACGAAAGCATGCTGGATCTTATGATAAGAAAACCGGAAGGCTTTTATACAATATTCTGCTTATTCTTATATGCAACTTTTGTATTCTGTGTGCTGAATGAAAGTGTTCCAAATATTTAATATTTGCATACTCCTGATATTTTTTTTTCTATCTTGCATCTGTCACCATCACAGGGGGAGAAATCACATCATTCCACACGTTCTCCTGAACATCACAGTGGTGTGTTTGGTAGATTTCGTTCAAAATATAGGGCAGCATCAGTCAGTGAAAACATTCTGGGATGCCGTACTGTTGATCTGCGCACGTCAACAATAAAGATGGATGCAGAAGATACGGATCTGCGACTTTGCTTCAGAATTATATCACCAATGAAGACTTATACGTTGCAGGTAATTAGTTGATTTATTTCAGAGCGTTCCTTATTTTAGAGCAGAAATTGTTTGCCTAGCTTTAACTCGTCTACTATCAAGATAAACCTGGACAACCATGTGAGGTCAGCTGTAGTTTGTAGGCATAGGACCTTTCGGAAGTCAAGTCTGTAAACCAAGAGCACTAAAACTCCTGTCTTGTTTCTAAAAGGGGCATTAATTTTGTTTCATTTGTCATTTTATCAGGCCAACAAGAGAGTTCTGAAAGCATAATAAAAAATTGACACTGGACACAAGTGTAGCTTATTAAAATATTAAATTGGTTTGCTGTAGAATTGTCTCATTGTCTCATTTGGATGTCCCACTTGTAAGTGTGAGAAAAGCAGTTGTACATTAACTGCAAAACTAGTTTGTTGATTAAAGAAACTGTTACAGCTCCTTTCCACAGACATAAAGGTATAGGTTTGATACTGTCAAGAAAGTAATGTATAGACACTAGTGATCGTACTTATGTCAAAGCACTATTGGGTGGTTGTTCCTCACTTTTTTCTTGAAAGTTGAAAGGAAAATCGACTTTATCATCAGCTTAACTAAGAGTTCTTAATCTTTAAGATTATGGTGAATCAGCTATTTACAACAACCGTGAATGTGGAGAATGACAAATTAGAATATTCTTGCTCCAATGTGTACTCATACCATCATTTAAATCTGTACATATTATATAACTGCAACAATGATCATGAGTTTAGCCCTTATCATTTCTAGTAGGATTGCTTTCTAAATTTGAAGAGGGAGAAGATATTGGAAATGAACATTGATGAAAGAGGCTGTCTTTATTCATGCTGTATATACAAGCAAACAGGAGAGTCTCTCTTCAAAAGAAAAAGAAATCTCTGGACAATCGTTTAGGGTTAAACATATCGGAAACACACTTAAAGTTAATCCTTTCACCTATTGCATTATTTCATTCTTTCTCTCATCTGAATCAATAGCCATATAGTTAAAATATTTGGGACAACAATGTGGCGGGCCCTTGAACAGGCTCCAAGTTTCAAATCATATAATTGAATTAATTGCATGCGTTTTTTTCATTCCTTCTTTCATTCTACTCTGTTTTTTTCAGGCTGAAAATGAGGCCGATAGGATGGATTGGACAAACAAAATAACAGGAGTTATTGCATCTCTTTTAAACTCTCAGCTTCTTGAGCAGGTCCCTCCGTTGATTGCTTTCTGACTTTTCCATATAACTTAATAGGATTTGATTGCAAGAACTAGTTCTAACAAAGTCTCTTTGTATCATCCCCAGCCACATCCTGAAAACACAAAGCTCGAGAGTAGTAAATCTGTACTTGGTACTTATGATGTTCACCCAATAAAAAGCACGCGGAGTTTAGAGGATCTCAGAAAATTCAACAGAGTAGATTCTGTGTCTAGTATTCTCAGGGGAATCCCTGGAAATGATATTTGTGCGGAGTGCAGTGCTCCTTTGCCTGATTGGGCATCTCTCAATCTGGGTATACTAATGTGCATCGAATGCTCTGGTGTTCACCGGAACCTTGGAGTACATATTTCAAAGGTGCGTTAAGAAATGAAAGTTTAAATTGATGGTGTTATTCTGTATAAGTTCAGAACAGGTATCATTATTTGCTGTGTGTTCCACTTTGCTGTGTATTAGTTTTTACTTTTTTCTTTATTTATTAATGGAGGGCACTTATTATTATTTTGACTATTATGTGCAATTTGGATTGTTTTTGTTATTAGCGAAAAATCCTGCATGTTAAAACCTTTACAGTTTGTTGATCAAAGACTTTTGTTTTGAAATTATCTGTAGCGATTGTTAAAGAATTGTAGAACTAATGTGGTTTAGGCATGATTGTATGACTATCGTGAAATCTTGTTCACAATCCCATAGTAAAACATACTTTGTACTAATAAATGCAGCCTGCAGGTGAGATCTCTAACATTAGATGTCAAGGTTTGGGAACCTACAATTATGGACTTATTTCGCAGCTTGGGTAATGCTTATTGTAATTCTATTTGGGAGGGAACGCTTCAAATTGAGAATGAAAGGTAAGAATTCCAATAGTATCTAGACCATGTCAAGTCCTTAAATGTACCTATATTCTGAAAAAAAAAAAAAAAAAAAAAAAAAAAAGAAAGTAAACTATTGTTGATTTCCACATTGAAGTATACCATGCAGGAGCTTGAAAAAAATGTAAATGAGGACGTGTGCTCTTGTATGGGTTTCAAGAGCTACTAATGACTCCAGAAACTTGAATGCTAGGTATCAGATGATGGAACCTAATTCAAGCAGTTAAATCCAGAACCATAAAAAGATATTTTAGTACATTATTGATATATTGAGTAGCCAGTTGCTTCTTCACATACTGTTTTCCTGTACACAGATGCTTTTTCTTTTGCACGAATGTAAACTTTTGTCCATGGACGTAGCCTTTACATAGAACCTGTCTAGTACTTTCAGCCTACGATTCAAAATCTAATAAAAGACATATTTGGCTGCCTAGTCCGTTAATAACTTGATACCAATTACCCCACCAATTGGGCAAGGCTAAGATACAACCACCATTTCTCCTTTCCTAATTGATGAAATACATTTCAGTAATGTGCTTTGTGGTACTAGAAGTTATTGTGTACTGTGTTCTAACTCCAGTTGGATGTAAAAATCTTTTTCAGAGTGGATGGCTCAAAGGCCATGAGGGCCCCAATTTTAAAACCAGGCCCGACAGATGCAACTCAACATAAGGAAATATTTATTCAAGCAAAGGTATTTTTGAGTTCTTTTCCTCAATTCTGTAATACGAAAATGCATATAAATTATCAAAAGAAAGCAAAATATGACAAGCAAAAGTATGATGAAATGCATATAGCTTGAAAGTTGCATTACGTTTTCTTGAATATCTTTTGGTTAACATAAACCCAGAAAAATGAAATGACATAAAAATTTACCCTTTTTTGTTGGTTACTTCGACAAAATCAAACCTTGGACCTATGGTAATCCTATCCAAATACCCCCCATCTTCCCTCACCTTATGCAAAGGTTAAGAAACAGGAATAACAGAGCATGCTTAATTAGATGACACTAAATAAGAAACTAACTTTTGAGTTATTATGTAATGTATAGCCTTCTTTGTATATTACTAGTTGATCACATTTTTCCATTTGTGTTGCGTTCCGCATTCGTCTCTCATCACCTGACTTCCAATTTCTATGGTGTTCTGCATTATTCCTTGATTTCCTTTTCATCTTCTCATGCAATTAAGAAATTATTTTGAACATAATAATTTTGTGCCCACAACCAGTATGTGGAGAAAGTGATGGTTGTTAGAGATGTAGCTGTATCGGGCATGCCTCTTGCAGCGAGGATATGGGAAGCGGTAAAGACTTGTAACTTACAAGAAGTCTACCATCTTATCGTGATGTCAGATGTCAATATCGTTGACACAACCTTCGATAATGTGGTTAGTGTTGATTCATATCACCACATTGATGCACAAGATTCGGACTCAGATTTTCGGCCGGTGGAGTTGAAACACTACGATCCAGCAGCATGTGAGAGAATTAAGGAGTCTAATGATCAAGGGAACTGTCTTCAAGGTTGTTCATTATTGCACCTGGCATGTCATGGTAACAATTGGATGATGGTTGAATTGCTGCTGCAGTTTGGTGCCAACATAAATTTGCGCGATTTCCACGGAAGGACCCCTTTGCACCACTGTATAGCCAGTGGGAACAATGCATTGGCAAAGTTTCTACTTAGGAGGTAATGTATCTATTCAGGTTGAAAACTGCAGTTAATAAGTGGTCATTTTCTTCAGTTCTTATAGTCAATCAGAAAACTCTCTCGTGCAGTCGGTAAAAAAAAAAAAAAAGATGACTTGAACAGTCCATGTGAAGTAACCGATATCATCTCAGTACTTTATATAGCAGCCCCTTCGTTGTAATTGTTGGAAAACCTTTCAATTGGCTATCAAAGAACCTGATTAATCGAAACCATCTTGACACGTTGTTACATAACGAAGCTTCCATATATGTCTATTTCCCCTCTCTGGATAGTATCTTGTAAAACATTGGTGAAGCCTGCTTAGGTAAATACTTGGTGTGATAAGCTAGTGGTGACAATAAGATAGCCAGGGACAACATTATCATATTGATTTAATTTTGTTATTTTGGCCATGTCATGGACTGACATATTAGTTATGCAGGGGTGCACGCCCATCAGTTCAAGATGGAGGAGGTCAAAGTGTACTGGAAAGAGCGATGGAGATGGGAGCAATTACGGATGAGGAGCTGTTCATACATCTTTCTGAATGTGAGTGAAACAAACAGAAAATTCCATCCAACGCGTTGGCTTCTTTTTAACTTTGTTATCCGAAGAAACCCATTTTGATTTGACTATCATCATGGTACTGTGTCATAATAAGAGTCCTCCCAAGTTTCCTATATATGTTAGTTGTCTCCACCAGCATCGCAATTATTTCATCGTTTTAGTAATGTCATTTACCTGTATGTGCACTTCTGAAGTGTGACGCTCAACATCTGTTTAATTGCAGAATTAATAACACTTTCTTACTTCCCCTTCTGTGAGATTTCATATACGTTTTATGAATTTTTACTGAGATCCATACAACATAAAGTACATGGCACTTACATATAACGGGTACGTACTTAACAACACACAAACACTCTCGCGACAATGTGTGTTGATGGTATGTTGCGTTCAGATTTAAGTAATATGTTAATTAATTTACATTCATTCTTGTATTGGGATTCCCTTTCCTATATACATTGGGATTCCTTGTATTGAAACACTCCATTGTTTAATAAGCTAGTATCAAGGGTTTGGAACAAGGGCCCATTGTTGTAGGTGCTTATGATGACTAGGTTTTGTGCTGTGCAATCGAGTATTTTCATCGGGATTACTATATCTGCAATCCATATACAACTGAATGGGTTTGTCTTCCTCCTCCTCCTCCTCAAGTGCACAAGTGCATAACAGTGGGCTTCATATGCGATCTTCCCTTCTATGATTTGTCAGAAGAGTAAGGACATACCATCCAGCTTAACTATGGATACAGATGCAGGGTTGTGAGAATAGTGCGGATACCACTAGTAAGTCCTACTTCCCAATTGTTCTACCACGGTGGCCAACAACAGTTCCTGCGCCACCACGGCATGCTGCTTAATGAGTAACGCACACAAAATAATGAGCTAATTAATCCTCTTGTCAATACTAGTGTGTCCTTAGTTTGTCATGTGTCTGATGACATTGACGTGATATATCAGCCTGTTAATCAATGTTTGTTTAGTACTTTGAAAGTCCTCAAAAACGATCCTGGGTTTGGCAAACACATGAACCATAAAAGTGATCTTTCATACGCTCTATAACATTGGACAATGCTAAGAGTTTCAAAAATACAATACTACGCATACAGACACCTGAGATCTCTCTCGTTACATCCAAAAATTTCTCCAAATGTATACTGTAACTTCAAAATTGGATCACTATCACAAATGGAACTGTTAGATTGCATCTGCGGGATCTGGTTGACTGCTTTACAAACTATCTGAATCTGGTTCTATTCTTGATCGTAGCCCTCCGCGAATCATCATTTGCGAGTAAAATTCAGCATGTTCCTGAAAACCAATAGTGTAGCCTATTAGCATTTTCTTCAAAACAAAATAAAGTATAAACATGCAGTATGGGAGACCTAATAGCATGCATTTACCAATTTGTTTCTCCGAGCAAAGGTTCTAAGGGCTATTAGGTTCTTCCGTATAATTCATCAAATCGAAGCCCCCATTTTTTGTTATGCAACAATGCACATCCAAGAAGCAAGGAAACCAAAAAGCAACTAGCAATGATCATACAGGAATTAAAGAAATTTCACCAAAGAGTTCCTACTTATGCAAATCTATGCTTTCCACAGAGAACTCACCTTTACTGTAACGATAACAACAGCGACGCCATCTTCCTTCGACTTATGAAATAGCTCTCTAGCACCGTCAGGAGTAACAGATGGAACAGCTTGGGGCAAGACCTTTGCAACTACAAAACAAAGACAGATTCCGTTAACAAAGCTTACATTCCATACAATGCAATTGCCACTACTAGGCACAAAAGTGAGTGGACTGCAAATTTCAGTAATCAAAGAGAGTCTTAACAAATGAACAGCAAACGACTCAATAAACTGCATCTACACATGCATGACACCGGACAAACTGTTATTAAAAATCGGACGTCATGTACAAAGTTCGGACTACAGAGACATGTGTATGAAATTTACCTAACTTCTCGGTGTGGCGAACATCATCAAGCAGCAAAACTCTGTAACTATCTCCACTTCCAATACCTCTCTTGTCCTTCAGTCGTCCAATATCTCCACCTGTAATTCCAACATCAAACCAACCAAAAGAAACTCAATCAATTGGGTTCATTCTATTTCCATATTTTTTATAAGGAAACCACCCAAACGCTCACCACAAGTTCTAAGTTCGATTCCCTAGTGATGACAAAAATACACACAAATGAACACAATTGGTACCTTGTTCAAGTTGGGTAGCCGGGTCAAATTGAGATTGGTCAAACTTGGGCCGCTCCAACACGCCCGCACCGCCCTTGGACGACCCGAACCGGGCCTTCACCGCCATGCCACCGCCGCCCCATCTTTTTTGGGCCTCATTCACTGCCAGAATCTTTGGAGATTGAGGAGGAGGATGGACACCAACAACCTTGGTCAAGGTAAACGACGACGTTACAGGTGTTGTTGCTGCAACAGCCATCATTTCTCTACTCCCTGGTAACTCGAAGCTTGAGTAGAAAATCTCGGTTTTCAAGAAAGTTGCAGGGGTTTTGGTTACTAGAGTACCACTTCAGTTTTTCTGCAAACTTCAGTCAGGTGGATTACTTATGTATGGCTTGTGTTCAATTAATTTTTCTTTATAAATTTTATAAATAATTGTGGTCCGTAAAAATAATTGGAAATGAGTGACTACATTCATTTGCGTACGTACAATTTTCTTCTCAGAACTCTCTAGAGGCTTCTCTTCATTTTTTTTTTGGGTCTAATTTCAACGTTTAGTGAACCTAGAAAGTTTAACCACGCAAGCACCTTTCATTAGTTGGGTAGTCTCTTAGACATAAATAATATAGGAAGGGAAGGGCCTATTATAAGTGCTTAAAGTAAGAAATTTAATATTAAATACAAATTAACAGTGAAAGTATTTTATATGAGGGCTGTAATTAAATTTGAAGGGTATATTATATGTAAACAATCTCAAACCACGGCCTCTCTGTTCTCTATATCGGGCTACTGAACTCAAAACTTTCATATTTACTTCTCATTAAGTTCAATCAACCGATAGAGATCATGAGCACGTGATTTAGGATTGTTTACATGTAATACACCATCCAAGTTTATTTACAACCCTCAGATGGTCCAGTGTCACTATTAATTTATATTTAACAGTAAATTTTTTAGAGGACTGGCTATGTACACCCTATTTATATCTCTGGACACCCATATTTCTTTGGTCATCCATAGTTAAATTTGTAATCTCTTTGAACACCCAACAAAATTATAAGATACCAAAATAACCCCTAAAAATTGTTTTTTATTCATCCCAGGGAAATATATCGTTGGCCCATTGGTAATGAACTATGAAGGACAACTGGTTTCGCAACGTGGTTGTTCCAAGATCCTATCTTTCTCTACTGGGCAGCAGCTCCGTCTTGTTGCTAGTCTCACATTACTCTCTGGCCAAAATTCCATTATGTCTGTGTCAGCAAAATTCGACATAATGTGCATCCGTATTATGTCAACGTTCTTGCAATCTTTCATTTAGGTTGACATTGAATTACACAACAACATGACTATTTGGTCCATCAAGTAAACAATAAGTGTTAGCAATGATTACAATTTAATTTCAATGACATTACAGCTCTTATATATCATCCAATTCAATAACCAGATTTAGAACTTTTGATTTCTGTACATGGAACTTGAATGATCTGATGATAAAATAACTGAACTTGTGTTTAGATGTCCAAACTGAAGTCTCTGGATATAAACCAATATGAACAAATAACTATTTTCAATAAACAATCATAACTGTAAACATATAAAGCTGCAGCAGAAACTGACAAAACATTACCCGAACCAAAAACTGAATTCGAAACTGAATACCAGCATATAAATATAAATGTGCCCTGTCCATCATCAAATACAAATAGATAATAATCCAACGGATCATTACCACTTTTGATTCTTGCTATCTAAATCTGCTAGCTGATGGATCATGTGGCATTATGCCGTGGAGTATAGGAAGTATAGGAACTGGTGTCGGCCACCATGGGAACACAACTGGGCAGAAGTAATTACACTTCCCAATCCACCTTAGTAACTTCTGCAAGAGAAAAGAGACTCTCTTGCTTCCTAAGAATCGGTGTAGGAATCGGCCGAAATGCTCTACACCTACACCAACGCCATCCACGGCTTCTCCATAAAGGCTCACGAAAGCACAAGCCGAGTCGCTCCAGTCCCAGCCCGGAGTCCTCTCCGTCCTCCCCGAGTTGAAGTAGGAGCTGCACACGACTCGGACGCCCGAGTTTCTCGGACTCGGCGGGGAAACCGAGACGGTGCCGCAGTCCAATTCCGAAAGGGACGTCGTAATTGGAGTTTTGGACACAAGTGTTTGGCCCGAGAGCAAGAGCTTTGATGATACCGGGTTAGGATCCGTACCCCGCATCTTGGAAAGGCGAGTGCGAATCGGGACTTTGTTGTCGTCGGCCATGACCACAACCTTATTAGAACTTTCCCGGTGACTTCGCCATCGTAGGCCATAATAGAAACCTTTTTCTTTTTCAAATTTTCAAATTCTTTATGAGATATTTGTAAAATTATTAATACGGGCCTTTGAGTCATTTTAACCAAGGACAAAATTATCTTTACAAGTATTAAAAATGTCTTGGGTGTCCAGAGATAAATTTGGGGTGTACATACTTTTAAGTCTTTACAATAAGTTATTACCATAAACCTTTCTCCTTTCAGAATTATGGCCAGGCTTTTCTAGATGCTTTAGTTGGGTTTTCGGCCCAAATAAATTTGCATTTGGGTTTGAAATCTCAATGAGATCTCTCTCTCATACTTGGCACATGGATGAGTAGGAACCTCAGGCAACTGGCGCTTGATCCCGAACCCGGTGGTATGATTTTGATCTTTGTTTTTCCTTGTAGGGATTTTTAGCTGGTATGATTTGGTTCATTAGGGACTCAATAATCTGCTTACTGATGCTCTATTTTTATTTTTTTGGTAAAACAAATTGATCGCAGGAGAAATCTAAACTTGTTAAAATCAGTAGAAATTTCAACAAGTGGAAGATCTCAAAGGCTTTTAAGACCGAAAATACAGCGCAGTCACACATTAGCTGATTGAAGCAAAGCTTTGAATCATGTAAAGCAAATTGAATTGGATTGCTTGTGGAAATTAGAATGGTTAACAACTTTACCATACACTACTACTAATACGTTGAGTTGTGCTGGGAATCAATTACTAGCTCATGCTTAGCTTTTTCTTGCGTCGTGAGTTTATTTTGCTAGCTACATGGTAAAGTTGGAAAGGATGAGCATATCTGATATATTATTTTGACTTATCGAGTGTTGTAAGCGATTTATGGGCGTTTTCTTTCTCAGCGTCCAAGAATATTCAATTAGTCTTGCACCTGTCTCGACGCCAGAAATCAAAATGATACAAGAAAACATGGCAGAATATAAATATTGCAAGATGCCTGTGGAAGATGCTAGGGAGTATCTCAAGGAAATGGACTGGGGCAGTATCTTCTATACTCTCCGATTCAAGATGCTGGTGTTGGTATGTTTCCTAACACTTGCCATTGCATCAATCTGCATCTAGCTAGCTGCTTTTGTACTTTTATTGCTACATTGCTGATCCAATTTTGCTTTACTTATATTTTGTGGTTTTGTCACAGAGCACAAGGACAATGCAACAAAGAAAGGTGAAGTTGCAGTTGACAACGGAAAACATAGGCAGGAGGAATAGAGGGCATCTGTATAGACTCTTCGTCTCGAGTTTGTGCTCTAGAGTTATGCTGGATTCGTGAGCGTGACCATTCGACTGGATGTTGCCCCTACAAGGCATATCTCCCAAGGGAAGCTAAAGCTTAGCTCAAAGGATGAGAATTGTACAACTTGAACGATGTAAATGAAAGCCTGATTAACCCTATTTGTCAATAGATTGAACTTAATAATGAATCTTAACACATTCTGCAAGATAGGCAGTGATTACTATCATATCTTCGACAGTCAGAATGCAACTTGCAACTTCGATTTCACATCATTAAACATTATAGGGACGCGGTTGTAGATGCTCTTGTTGGTCTAAATCAGTAAAAATAATGAACTTCAAAACACATTGAACGAAACCGTGTGCTCAAAGCCATCTAATCTCCGAAACTATAGTGTTGAAGTTATTGATCCAATTTCAACTCACCTAAATTAGGAGAAATTATTGTGTACGCCTGGCGTACCACGTGGCACTTGCCAGGTGGTAGTCCTTACCAATACTAAAACAACATGTGGAAACAATGACAAGTCAGAGAAACTAAGGTGCGAAGTAGAACAGACGTTAAAGCATATCTTCATCCCCACCGCAAACCTTAAAGTCTGGAGAAAAAGAAACAATCTCAATGCATGGCTATGGGTGCTTCTGATACAATCAAGGAATCATATATGTTCTTGCATATCAAACAAGTAATTCAAAACCCTTTTTGATGGAAACCCAAGCTTAATTGGGTCTGCAGACCACCAGCTTCCAGTAGAGTTTTAATGGTGTTTGAAATGCATCAAAAAATTAAACCCAAACTTTGTTGTTTTCCACAACTCCGTTGATTCGATTCTCTTTTCCCAACCCCAATTTAGTCCATGGTTTTTGTTTGAGCCCGTTTTGTGCAAACTCTATTCTGACGCGGGCTTGAATGGATTTTATGCCAAGCGGTGGCAAATCAAGTAAAATCCCAATCAGTGAAGAATTATTTGGAGATGCGATCAAGAATGTAGAAATCAAGGCAATTATTACTTAATTGCAATTGGCGTGGAAGATATTTATCATGGTGTCCAATAGGAAAGAAAGGTCAAGCAGTGGCCTAATTAAATAATGAGTCCAACAAGTGACTTTAATTGGAGAAGGATGCCTTTATCTCAAAGCCTTGCCGTGGCTTTTCTTAAAGAAGTCAAGGTCAATTTGGTCTTCAATGCAAGTCAATTGCAATATTCTATCAAAAGCCAAGCGGTGGCTTTGAATGAAGATATCTTGTTTGAATTCTACAAAGAGAAGGAATCTACGCAAGTCATAAATATCAAGGCATTATTCAAGTAGGAGAAGACTTAACTTTCCCTTTTGTTATTAGCCAACCGTGGCTTCAAAAGGGGATAGTGGTTTCATTAAACAAATAAAGGATTTGTGCTGCTTGTCTTTCAAGGGAATTAATCTCCTTTGTTTATTAAAGTCAATCATGTGGCTATCCTAGAAGACGTGGCTTTATTTCCTTTATGTCATTAATGGCATTGAATACTAGTCCAACTTGGACTCAATTAGTCAACCTGCCATGCAGAAGATATTCCAGATTCGCAAGATTTCAAGAAGATCAAGACAAGGATTTCAAGGAAGCTGAGTTTGGAAAGGATTTGAAGTGGCATTAAATATTGGATTCAGAATCAAGATCTTCTACATCAATTAGGAATCAATCTTCCTTACTTGACGTCCAAGGAAAAGCCCAAGGTCCATGAAGCGTCGCCTATATAAAGAAGAGCTCATGCAACAAGTCAAAGATCCCCGATCCCTCAAACACAAATCCCTAAAAAGATTTAGCCGAAAGGCACCAGATTTCGCCGCAAGGCACCCAGATTTCGCCGCAAGGCACCGACGCAGAAGAAAGGTCACGAGTACCGGACTTCCAAGGGACGATCACGAGTATCGCTTCCGGACGCATAAGCCGATCACGAGTATCAGGCTCCTACGACGACGCAGAGACTAGGCCGATCTAGTTCTCTTTCACAAGCAGCCGACGCGCATCCCGGTTGTATTTATCTTTACTTTCATTTGCTTTGTACTTCAATTCAATAAGGATTCTAGTCCTTGACTATCGTTGTAGCACTTTGAATTTTAATAAAGTCCTTTATCGCCCAAAGGCAAAAAAGAACTCTAGTCTAGACTTACTCTTGCATGTCCCCTGTCTAGCACAATCGTTTGGCGAGAGGTCAAAGACGCGCAATCATCCACATTTAAGTCCAATAGACCATTGCGGTGCTATTGGTGGCACGCCCGCGCACTCAAGAAAGTAAGGTTTCCTTACGTGGAAATTAGGGTCAACAGTTTTCCTCAACTCAAGAACACAAGAAAAAAAAATGGGGGACAGATGATGATTTAATTCAATTTTAGGGAGATATAAGCATATTAGAGAAAGATTCGAAGGGGTCATCGTTATTGGACTCAACTCTCCTGGATCTTTGTCTTCTTGATCCATCTCCTCTTTATTTTTTTTTTATTTTTTTGCCAAGATCCATCTCCTCTTTGTTGAGAAACGATAGAGTTAATCAAATCTGGAAGTAATAAAAGAAATTGAAGCACGGGTCAAATAGAGAGTTAACACCTTTGAACGGCGAAGACCTGCACGTGAAAGCACACTCTCCTGTCCATGTGTCGTTTTATCATTGGTAAGGACTACCACCTGGCGAGTGCCACGTGGTACGCCAGGCGTACACAATAATTTCTCCTAAATTAGCTAGGGTGATTTACTAATCCAATTTCAATTTCAAGTCCCTTTTCCCAATTTCAATTCATTTTCTCTCATATCGTAATCTCTTCTATTCCCAACTTAAATAGGCAAGGCACTGCTTTGTGCTTTTGTTGGGATGGGCCATGCTATGTGCTTTTGTTGGGCTGGGCCTACATTACGCATCTAAATTTCCAACGGTAATTTTTTTTTTTTTTTTTGGTAAATCCACAACATATATAGTCATCATTAGACGGAGAAGGTCGCGAAAAGAAGAGAGAGCGACGGAGGAGCCGATCGACGAACTAGAACCAGTGGCGGCAGCGCAGGCGGCGGCGCTATCTCGTCCGTCGATATTCGTTTATCCCTCTTGTCTTTGCTCACACGGTACGTACGTTTCACCGTTTCCGACTTTTCCTCGGACGATTTCAATTTTCTTAATTTCGTTCTATATTTCGGTATGATTTTCTCGGCCACCAAACTGAATTAGGGTTACTTAATTTTGTTGGGAATCTAATCATTGTAAGATACGATGCGAAAAGAAAATAATTGGGGTAGAGCAGATGGCATATTGAAAACCCTAGGTTTCGAAGAGTTCTAAAATTGATTTGCTGCTGTCAGATTTTGTGCATAGTTAGGGGTTAGGTTTAGGAATAACCTGATTTTTCTTTGGATTATTGATTTTGTCATCTAGAAATTGGAAGCTTATTTGGGGACAAACTTTTGAAGGAGCAATGTCGGCTTCAAATCAGGCGCTGCAAGACTATTTGAAACGATACGAGAGTAAGGAAGAAGTGGAGAAGAGAAAGCAAGAGTATTTGAAACGATACGAGAGTAAGGAAGAAGTGGAGAAGAGAAAGAAGAAGAAACAGCAGAAGAAAGAGAAGAAAAATGCAGAAGAAGCAGAAGGCGCTAGTTCCATAAAGGCCGAGAAAAAAGCAATGGGTGTTGTAGTGGTGGATGCAGATCCTGATTGGAGGAAACCGGTGGAAATTAAGAAGGAAGATGATGATGGCAATTCGACAGATGAAGACAAGCCTGTTGTTGAGGAAGACATTGAGGTGAAGAGGATGAAGAGACTTGAACTGCTGAGGGCCAAACGTCCCTTTAATTCAATATCTGAAGACGGAAGTGGTTGGGTTCCAATTGGTCAATCTCCTCCTAATGGATCAAACTATGATTTATCTCCACCTCGTAGACAGAGGACTTTGGTGGAGCCTGAATCTATGTCAGTGCGAATTAAAACGGAAGATATTGACTCGTCACCTCCACGGGAGCGTAGAAAGCGCCACCACACTCCATCACCTGAACCTGAAACAAACCAAGATCACTTGCCAACATCTCGTGGATTAGACCTTTCACCCCCAAGGAAGAGTAGGAACGGTGATAATGCTGATCTGTATCCACCAAGGAAGGGTGGGAAGGAAGTTGAAGACGATCTTTCTCCACCAAGGAAGAGTAGGAAGGAAGTTCATGCCGATATATCTGCACCAAGGAAGAGTAGGAAGGAAGTTGATGGCGATCTTTCTCCACCAAGGAAGAGTAGGAAGGAAGTTGATGGTGATCTTTCTCTACCAAGGAAGAGTAGGAAGGAAGTTGGTGCTGATCTTTCTACACCAAGGAAGATTAGGAACGAACGTGGTGCAGATTCTTCCCCACCAAGAAAAATCAGGGAGGATGCTGGTGATGACCTTTCTCCACCAAGGAAAAAGGCACAAGTTCCTCCCGGTCCGTTGAAAGAGCAACAGAAAGTTGGTTTGATATCTGGACGAGATATCAGTAATGAGATCAGTAAAACTAAGAAGGATGAGTTCTCAAGGTCTGTGCTTGTTGTAATGTACAAATATATTGCTAAGAAGGATTCAGTTGGTTCTAGCTTTTTTCCCTTCACGGATAAATTTTTGCCTGTTCTGACTTAATAAAGATTGATTTATGTAGATTTCAACAGATGGATCCTTCTGTAAGTGGAAGGGAGGCAGCACCTGTATTTCGCGATAAGAAAACAGGTCAGCTGAAGTTATATATGGTCCCCCTTTATTAGTTATATTTGACTTTCATGCTTTTATCTAAATCTTGCATATTAATGTCGCAGGCCAGCGCATTTCAAAGGAGGAGCTTTTGAAATCACAAAGGAAAGTAGATGAAAAACCAAAGGTGAGTTAGTGAACTGGTCATGCTTGAGTGGTGCTGTCATTAATTCTCCATAAATGATGTTACTTGTCATATGCTATGATGCAATCTGCAAATAGAGCTAACCGGCATAGTATCTAATTGAACATTCATTAGTTTGCCTTAAAAAAAATTCATTATATATGTACTGTATGGGGTGTCTGAGTTGCGATTGTTATGTTATACTATTGAAAATGCCGTTGAAATGGATTACTTATGGTCGGTTTTCCTGTTGCATTATCAGGAGATAAAGTTGGAATGGGGTAAAGGCTTGGCCCAAAAGCGGGAAGCTGAAACTAAGCTGGAGGAGTTAGAACGTGAAAAGGAGAAGCCTTTCGCACGGACTAGGTAAATGATATAAGAGTCTGAATTATTGCTTTCTTGATATTGCATGGTTTGATATTATTGTATTCACCCCATAATAGTGATTATTAAATATGGTTGGAACCTGTTTAGCGTCTATCATTTGATGGTCTTAGACACGTTTAGAGTCTGTCATTTGATAGGCGTAGAACATAGTTAGAGATTGGATGTATTTGGAAACAGTTCAGAGCCTATCATTGGGTATCTTTCTATACTGTTTAGAGCATATCACTGGATATCTTTCAAAACTGTTTGGAAGCCTACCATTAGATTTCCTTCAAAATTGGCTCTGTAGAGCCTATCATTTGATGTCTTTTGAAACTGTCTAGAGCCTATTACTGGGTATCTTTCACAACAGTTTGGAAGCTTATCATTAGATTTCTTTCAAAACTGACTGTTAAAAGCCTTTGCTGTTTCTTTCCCTGTGTATTGTGTTTTCAAACTTTATCCTCCGTTTGCAGAGATGATCCAGAATTGGACAGAATGATGAAGGAGGCAGTAAGATGGGGTGATCCTATGGCACATTTGGTAAAGGTAATAAGCGAAGTTTCCTATGAAGAGGGAGGATATGGAATTACAGAAATTAATAATGGATTTGACATTTGTTTCGCTGTCATGCTGCAGAAAAAGTATCCCGAATCTGTTCTCCCTAACTTAGGGGATGACGAGAGAATGAAGGAATCAGGATTCATTATTCCTCAGGATATTCCGAATCATAGCTGGTTAAGAAGAGGATTGGATGCTGCTATAAACCGGTACGGGATAAAACCAGGAAGGCATTGGGATGGAGTTGATCGCAGTAATGGTAGGTCCTCTTTCCTCATTCTGTGTAGCTCTCTTTTACTCTTCGGTTCAGGTAACTTAAAACTGAAGTGTGCTGTGAACTTGGTGCTACTCTGCCTTGTGGCATGATATACCGATGGCAATCATGTGCACAAATAGGTCAGACTTTACTAATGTGTGCTGATGCGTGTCTCGCAGGATTTGAGAAGGGAATGTTTAAGAGGAAGAATGAGAAACAAGCTACGGAGGCAGAAGCGTATCTTTGGTCGGTGGCAGATATGTGATTTGTTCCGAGTAGTAAAAAAAGCCCCACTTACTTGTATTCTATGGAAAGCGTTGAAGGATTTGTTACACTTTCATATATCCGGATGAATGCAATACTTGTCTGAGCTTCTTTATGCGAAGAGGCTGTGTGAGTCATGTACTCCCAAGGGTGAGATTGTGGGCAATTTTTGCCAATAGGAAACTGGATTCCCGCACTTGTACATATTCGAGTTTTATGGGTCTTTATTGAATTAATTGACTGATCACTAATCATATCATGTCGCGAAGTAATTCATCGTTGTCACAATAACTTGCTCTGCGGATAGTTCCTTTGCTGTTCCTTAGTATTAACAGATTGTTGTTTACAACTATGGCCTTCTTCTAATGCTACCGTCGTCCAATATGTTGTAGCATTAGCCTTACTGTTACAAATTAGAGGCAGGTACAAAAGGCTCAAAAGGTTGTACGTTTGTTGCTCAAATTCAAAAGAGAGTTATCCATTGGGCCCTTTGATTTTAGCTGGGCTGGGCCTAATCGACGAAGGAATCTTTTCCTAACCCGAAACTGAGACATAACTTCGAAACGCGCACATGGCGAGAAAAATTCGTGAGTCCTTTTTATTTTTCTTCTGAAAATCCACGAAAAAGAAAAGAACAGCGGAGGCGGAGGAGCGGCGGCGTAAGCGGCGGAGGCAACTCGTCGGCTGAACGAGAAGCTCATTCGTGATCCATCTCTGATTTTTGTTTCTTCTTGTAAACCTCCTCGACTTGGTACGCACCTTTCGCAATTTTCTAAATTTTATTTTATTTGCTTTCGATCGATTGCTTTATTTTCTTTTTTTCTGTCTGATTTTCTCGCCAACCAAACAGAATTATGGTCTGTCTTCATATCATTTCCTTCATAATTGGAATGCTGATTTAGTAAATATTTGTGATACAATCGACAACTGCGAGATTCTACATTTGAAGAACCTAATGAAAGTGTTTTGCACTGTGCTTTCCTGAACGCAACTTGATTGGTAAAGTAGGAAACTTTATATGAGAGGAATTTCACTATCCTCTAGTGGTGTTGGAACGGAAGATGGAAGTTGCATTAGTGTGTTCGAAATTTGGAGTCGTTGAATTTAGTGTTGGCAAGAGCTTTTGCTAAGCTTTGGCTGTATGTTTCGAACTAGAATGAACTGTGATGCACACATTCGTCGTTCGTTTGAAGATACGGGACCTTAATTTCACGCAATCTAATAGGTTTTCAATCACGTGTGTTGTAGGTTAAGGGATTAAAAAGAAATGGTGGATGTTACTGCGGATGATGGAAGTAGGAGAAGGTTACCACAGTGGATGCTTGGCGTATCTGCTGCTGGCCAAGTAAAGAAGTCTGGTGATGCTAATGAAAATGAAACATTGGGAGAAAATTCAAGTGTTCTAGTAAAATGCGACGCGAAGAGAAGAAAGAGAAAATCAACTGAACAAGACCTGGACTATGAAGGTGATGTCAAAGAAATCGTTCCAGAAAAGAAGCGTAATGGCCGTGGGAGAAGAAAAGTTCAGGATCCCACTGCTTCAGAGAGACAAAAAGCAAAGGGTCCTGGAAAGGGGATGCTGCTTTGTGAAAATGAATCATTGGAGGAGAACTCGGACTTTCCTGCAAAATGTGAGACAAAACGGAGAAAAAGCAAATCGAAAGATCAAGATGCAGAAGGTCCTGAAACGTTTTCAGAGAAGAAGTCTAATGGGCGTGGGAGAAGAAAAGTCCAGGAATCTGTTGCTCTGAATAGACGAAAAGCAAAGGGTTCTAGCTGTGGAAGTGATGTGGAGCAAGAAAACCAGATTTCAACTGATGATGAAGAACTGACAGTTAACGATTTAGTGAATATTGCTAAAGAGGTGATGTGCTCTTACTTCATATTCAAGAGAAATCTTTTTTGAATCTTTTCTGTTTGTAGATCATGTAGAGGATATTATGATGTAATATTAATTACCGGAGAATGAACTGGAGAAAATTGCTTCACTATCAATAGCTGTTGATTGTTTATCACCTACATTAGATAGGGACAGACTTAAAGAATCTCATGCTAATAATACACAAAATAGAAATTGTAAGTTTGTGTCAATTTTGTGCAGTATATCAAAGCCAATAGGCATACAATTGATAGATGTTAATCTGTCTTGGGCACCAAGATTAGATAGGGATAGACTTAGAGAAATCTCATATTAATAATGCACAAGGTAGAAATCTGAAGTTTGTGTCACTTTGTGCAGCATATCGAAGCGGATAGGCATTCAAAGCTAAAAGAAGCATCTAATCGAGAAAGTGAATCTGGCAGCAGAGTTGCAGAAAGAGTAAACTCCAGTAACAAGTTAGAAGACTCTGTAGATGCCCAAAACTGTATTAAAAGATCTGTCATCCCTGATACAAGGAGTTCTAAGCCAAGCGGGAGTTTGACAAACAAAGAAAATGCCTTCAGTTCGAGTAGTACAGGGGATCCTGCTCAGGACATGCTAGATCTGTTTTTAGGACCCTTGCTGAGGAAAACAGTCGAGAAGGAAACACAGACTCAATCTTTGGCAGAAGATGTTGCATTTACATATGAAATGAAAACAGAAAGTCGTAGTAATGCTGTTAGAGAAGAAATCGCTCCAGTAACAAAGAAGAAGAGCAGTCTCAAAGACAAGGTGGCGATGTTTCTTGACTGAATCAGAGACTAGAAACTGTTAACAGGACACGTCTAGTACAACGAAGTTTTAAGTTTCATGATACTGAAGATTGATTGGATGCACAAATCAGTCTCTTGCAGATTTGGCATCTCACTGTAGATGTTGCTCAACTCTAGAACTCGGTTGTGTGTTGCATAGAATACTAAGTTGTCATATAACAGTGATTTTTTTTTCTGCGAATACTAATTCAACTAATTGGTTTATGACGGAACCTCTAGAACTCGGTTGAGTGCGTTACGTAGATTACTTGGAAGTTGGCATATAACTGCGATTTTTTCTGTGAATACTGATTCAATTAATAAATAAAAGTTACTCGGGCAGAAATTTCTTTTTCGATCTTTAAGGTCCGCTCGAACTTATGTATCGCAATTTCATTTTCTCGTTTCAAGATCCAGAATTCCTTGGTCTGATGTTTCCTGGTTGTGCTTGGAGGTTGTTGAAACTGTAACAGTGATTCAGTTTCTGGTGGGGGCAACCGGCCGCCAAGACAATACAACCTTTTTCTTTTTCTTTCAAGGCTTAGCTGCAACCGCCAATAGACAACAACGTATTTTTGAGGTGTTTCTAGGCTTAGCAGGTTCATCTCTTTAACTCATGTTACCTTGTCAGTGATCGTGTCAGTTATGTCTTCTCATTTTTGTTTGTGCTGTCATTTCTGTGGGTTTGACCGACAGCCAAGATGTTAACGGCTGTAAATTGGTTGGTGTGATGTTTCATTTCATGCCTGGCACCTTCAGTGGCTTATCTCATTCTAGCGTCTCCTTTCACACTTCCTTTTTCTTTGTGAAAAATCTCCCACATGGCTGCTGCGATTGGTGTTTCGGAAGGTTTTGTGGTCAGATAAGGCTAGCTTTCTTGCTTCTCAAGTCACATCGTTTTGTATCTTTCAAGTTTAAACTTTATCTCATAGTCATAAGTTCATCAATACTAAAAGCATTGATGGATCGAGGCATATTACCCACTTTGACTCTTTTGTTTCATGGGGAGTTGCGCTTCAAAATAATCATTTTACACGCGCATTATAAATATTTTAATGAACAATAATTGTTCTCTTGTTTTATCACTAACCATTATGATTGTACTAGGTGTAATTATTAGAGATCTCTTTCGATAAACTGTATGGAAATTTAACCGAGAAAAACTTCGATGTCCCAGTTTTGTTGTCACTCTTTGCTATTCATTTCACATGAGCATCAAATGCAAAGGAGAAAAGAATAGGAAAATAAAAAATTACTCTCTATTAATCTCCAACTTGAGCAAAAATCGTACGCAGTTCTGTAGGTTTACATCATGTAAATACTATATACTGTACACATTGCAAATCTTAGTGAGTATACATGCAAATAAATAATTTTATAAATTATATGGAACTAATGGTAATAAAAAGGTGGGGTGCCTTGCTTCCAGACAATACAGTAGGTGTTGACTAGCTAAATCTGAATGGAATCAAGTGCCTTTTTCCTTTTTTTTTTTTTTTTTTTTTACTTTTCTTTTAAGAATCTGATATGCATACTAGCTGCTCTAAAGAAGAAATCTGGAAAGGCCAATTTTGTGCCCAAGTTTCTGGACATCTTGTTGAACTTGACTCCTGTAATCTCGAAATGTAAAGTTTCTATAGATTGGAGATTCTGATCTGCAGCTTCCAATGAAAGAATCATATGAAGGGCACATGAAGTAGGCGATCGAGTAGCGTTCCATCTTCTCGTTTGCCACAACCTTGTGCTCCACGCTTTTGTACACATCATTGCTCCACGCCTATATGTAACCAAAAAAAGTCATTATTATTAAGTTAATAATCGAAACCATCTTATTGTTACTTACACAAAGTAATTAAAATACAACATGTGCTTGACATGGCTGCATTGCATTGTTATATAGAGTATAGATGTCAGCATTTCACATGGTATACACAGTGGATATTCTAATTATCATATTAAATGAGAACTGTTATTGATATTTTAAAATAGTCATTATGCATTTTGCTGTCTTTTTATTACCTGAAAAAGATCTCCGATGTTAACAATAAGTGCATCTTGGTTGGGTTTCACAGCAACCCATTTGGAATCTTTCATGAGCTGAAGTCCTCCTACTTGATCTTGGAAGAGAATGGTGAGAAAATCGCTATCCGTGTGAGGCACTAATCCGGAGATCTCTGGGGAAATAGGACACGCTGGGTAGCGGTTCAAGCGAAGAAAGCAATTGCTGGAGTCACAAATGTCTAGTAGTGCTTCGTTTTGGTGGCCTAAGTTGTTCACTAGAACTCCAGCAAGCAACTTTGACAGGTTTGACATGGCTCCTGCAAATTCCTCCATCACTCCCCTGTTGCAACAAGTAAGTAAATTATTAGCCGTACTGCATTGTTGTGTTTGAAGGCAAGTTGAGTATTTCCAAGTTGCATTTACACTTTAGATAAAGGACCACTTTGCCACATGCCATACACCAACTTGTTGAAGTTGATCTTCTGGATATGTGGCATATGCCTTCTATTTTTCTCCTTTCTAGGTAACCATATTTTAGGTTGATTCTGAAATGTCAATTCTACTTAAGAGCCGTTTAGGAGAGAGTGCCAGAATCGAGAACTTAATTGAAGAACGAAATGATTGAAACTTCGGTAGTACCTTAGAGAGGTGAACTCCTCCCCATAGCAAGATTCATCTGAGATTTTGGTGACAGGGATGTGGAAAGCTTCAGACCAAGAGTATTGAGTCGGACGAGTTGCCGTTGGAGTCCCCCACCTGTACGAATTGTTCAGCAGCCCACAATTAGCTTTCTTCTCAAAGGGTGCTGAAAACAACTTGAGTTGTTCTCTCCTCATATTCTTTATCAGCTCAGGGCTGATGTCATGGTTCACAACTTGGAAAAATCCCCATTCCGACGACGCGCTGCAGATGGCTCTAGCACATTCCAGCCTCTCCCATTTGTCAAGGCTTCTTAAGCCGTGAAGATCTATCAACGGAAGCTGGCATTCTTCTGTGAAACCTCCTTTTCCAATAGGGTGGCTGTCCTGGAATTGAACAAGTTTATTGGATGGATTGTGCAGAAGTGCACCATAATGGTGTAGAAGAGGTGGGTTTGATTCTATCATATTGCGTCTGTGTTTTTTTGTTTCTAATACCAACAATATTCGAGTGGGGAGAATCAAACTCGGAACTGTGTCTTTGAACTTAGTTTGTGTGTGTCTGCTGAGGTGAAAATTGAGAAGCAGCAAAGGTATATATATGGGGAGTGGAACAAATAGAGTCCAAGGTGGGTCAGTTGGACAAAGAGCACAAGAAGAAGAGAACAAAATGGGAAAGAGGAATCGTCAAGAGGGGAGCTCTCAAGTTGTGACAATTGTCAGAAGGAGACCATTTCTCTTTGATATTGAGACTAAGTCATTAAGATACTAGAAAACAATTTGAAAAGGAAGAGGTAATAGAGGAGTGGGAAAATGATAAATAGGATGAATCCAACCTAACTTCCCCTTTTTGACTTTGTGACTTTGTGGACAACCTGAAAAGTTTGTTTGATTCAATGGATATAGGTTATAGGACGCTTTCCTCTGATTCTGATATTGGCAAACTTGTCCTCTGTCCCCAGTTGGTCATTGACTTTAATTTGTTTTGGACCTTGACACCAGTTTTTCCTCCCAAGGTAATCATCATGTTCATCTGCCCTTCTCTTTTCAATTTAATTTGTGTAGCAACATTCAAGCTCCAATACATCATGTTTGTTCAAACAAATTTAGAACAAAATTAGTCGGAACTTATATGCAATGGAGAATATAGCTTAGTTCTAATTACATTTATTTTTCAGTTGATCACGTAATTAGTGTTATAGGTCTGTTCAAACCATCATTTTGTTTATATTGATTTTATAAGGAAAGAACCTTAGCTTATGAACCTAACATGAGGAATAAGCATTATCAATGTACTATACTGTGGGAAGTGTTAGCTATACATCACTATATTATTAATAGGGCAGAGAACATGGCAGAGGATTGACCCCTTTATTTCTTACAATTTCTGCTGACTTCACACAAACTATATATTTATTGGTCAGCAGCAGGCAGCAGGCAGAGGGAGGCAGGCAGAATTGCAACCAAATCAATGATAGGCTCCATATGGCCTCGAGACAAATGCATGTGAGTGATGAGAACACCAACTACTCTGTTTTTCACTTGTATAATTAAGCATCTTAATTACCATTATCCTCATAATTAACCTTTCATGACAATAATTAGACGCCTCATAGCAACATTATAACCTCTAGTGAACTCTCCTTAAATTTAGCCACCAAAAGCATACCGTCTTTAAATTGCGGGGTAGAGGTTTTCAAACTTTAAGGTAGAAAGAAAACATATTAAACCAACCAACTTGGTTGAATCTTTAGCCACGACAGACCTTCACTTTATGCAGGAGAAAATGGTGGCTTTTACTGCTGCATGTGCTGTTAGGAAAAAAGGAGGAAAAAAGAGGAAAAAAAAACATATAGAGGGAGACATGGTGCCGCCCAGATGACTCGGAATTTCCCCGAAATTCGACAATATGATGTAACAGTCTATTTGCTGCTGGTGCCGCCCTAAACATAGAACGCATGTAACATGTCTTTGTCAAAGTTTTCACAATTTTGTAACTAGTCCCCTAGGCCCATAATTCATAACAAACTTTATTTATTTTCATTAAGGAAATCCGACATGACTTATAAGTTATAAGTTTTTTTTTTTTATAAATATAGGTCGAGTAATGGTCCCTCGTATAAACTTATGTCTTCACTATATGAATTTATTGTTATATTATGATTATTGCGTAAAGTGAGTTAAAATTAACAGTAATTATCGAGCGAAGACCATAAAGTAGCAAGTGCATGTAGTAGAGAATCTTTTTCAATAACATCCCAACAGCATTCTTAAACAAATCTAGGATTGAAGAAACTAAGCCGATTGATCCTCGAAACAAAGTGGTATGGTTTCCTCACACTGACTCATACTCAAATTAAAATAACACTAGGGACCAATCAGACGGCTAAGTTGTTTGGGAGTATCAGATGCTCAAAGAATATGGTTTATTAATTAAATAAATCTTTGACCAAGACTCAAAACTCTTTGGTGAACAAGTATTATTAATTTAGCATACAATATGCTTTGCCTTGCTTGGGTTGCATTTGTATGTACCTTACGATGGGATCAGAAAAAGGTTTCGTTTTGGAAGAACGTGACTTGGCTTTTTTGGGATGAGAATTTTGTTGTTAGTGACGGCAAAAGAGAGTTTATTTGGGTGGACATAAATATTTGATTATCAATCGTTCAAACTCGAATGACAAAGGAGATGATCTTCTCTATAGGGACAAGAAAACAAACATAACTTCCTCAATTGGGAAAGTACGTTGTCCAATAGTTTCATTAGTTTGCAGAAGCAGGTTAAGCAACCGTGTGAAATTAGATTATTGCATTTGTGGATTTGGTGGCTACAGATAGTTTTGGTCAGCCTGATTTGGAAGTTTATGCTCAATAATTTGTGATAGTTATTGGAAGTTAAGAAATGGTGAAACATTCATAATATTAAAATTCTCTTCGATTGAAAAGAATAAAATAAAAAATAATAATAATTTTGAAAGAGTGGGTAAAATTGTCATTAATTAAAAATAAATTTTATCATACTAGACAAAAATCCCGCAAACAATATCTGAAAACCAACCTGTCACACTTGAGATAAAAAATGGCAACATTAAAATATGGCACAAAACACCAACATAAGTAAAATATGGCACAAAACACCAACATAAGTAAAAAAAGCTTCTCGTACACACATATATAAGTGCGGCGTAACTAGTAAAGGTTTTCTTATATGCATATATAGTGAAGCTAGTAAAAGTTATATTTTTATATGAATAAATGAGATGGAGCTTTCCCTCGACAATTTTCTTGTCCAAAGCTGGGATGGTCATGGGCTTTCCCCATGTTTTATTGAAATCTTCAAGCCCACCCAAATAAGCAGAGCCTATTGGGCTTGGATGGCTGATCTTATGATGCTTAAGTTAGTAGAAGACGTCTTCTTACAATATGCTTTGATTGTTACAGTGTGCTTTGATTGTTAAGACTGCTTCTAAAGGGCTTACTAAACTTTTCAAACAAAACTATCAGACAATTCATTTTTGAAATTTGAAAAACTGAAAATTTTCATCAGAACTAGGAATTTTAAGCAAATTGAGTCAATATGCAAATATCTCATTTACTTGCCAAAATATTTCCTAAAACTTCCGGCAACTCAGACGTAACTCATATAAACATTGGAATTTGACATACTTACAAAAAATCGCCTCGTTTTCGTGGTTTTAATAGTAGAAAATTGACTAAATTGAGCACTTTTCAACATTTTCTACTCAAATTGTGCAGGTAGCAATGGGCAATTCCAAGGTAAGTAAAACACTGGTTGTATTTTGCAAGTATGCTCATGATATAAAACAATCATGTTTTGCAGATGTATCCCTCATTTTCTCTGCTTCGTCCTCCCTCTCGATCTGCCTCTACGACGACGCCATTGATGCCATCAACTTGCCCTCGACCAAGCTTCCATCAAGCTGCCCTCATAGAGGACACCATCCACGATGGGCGAAGCTTCATCAATAAAAAGTCTGGTGAAGCCATCAATCAGGTCCAAGCTCATAAATATACAAAAATTGACTCTCAATTTCAATAATATCACTTTATTATAAAACTTTCATTTTTATACAAAAACCTACTTAAATAGACTAGAATACCCTCTCAATTCAAAGTAAAGCTCATTTGGCGACGTCTGGTTCCGATGTTGGGAAGGAGCGGGGGTCGTACCACCGCAACTGCGGTTGCGTGCTATACAACAAGTCACGCAACAAACAATGTACACACGGTGAGCCTAAACGATGTCATATCCCATGAGGCGGGAGTGGAGCGAAGGCAATAGCTTGGCCTTGATGGCGTCATCATATTCAGCGCATTCCTCGCCGTCTAATTCTTCGTCGGCGACAGCAGGGCTGCAACAGCAGCTCCACTGCGGCCACCGCTGCCGCACTTCTCAACAATTGGATGTTTTGTGGGATGATATCGGGGAGGAGGAGGAAGAGGACATTGTGTTCTTCAACGAGGTTCGATGATGTATTGTGTACTTTGTTCTAATAATCGAGAGGTTTGACAAATCAAGTTTTGTACTTAAAGTATAATGTTCAAGAATAATCATTATCAAAGGTTGAATATTTTTTTTTCTGATCATAGCCAATTTTTTGGTTCGCCCGAACAAGTTCATTCATGGTCAAATTTAATATGGATCTAATCGAAATGGCTCTCTTGTATTTGGTGATTTCATTGATTGTTTGCGGAGATGATCATTAAAGGGTGATTTAGAAATCGAACGGTTTGATAAGTAGAGAAAATCCAAAGGGGAAGAACTAATGGAAGTTCAAGGTGAAGAAATTGTAAAAAAATTAACAGTCATGTACTTTCAGATCAGTGAAGGTTGTTTTTGCAAAGGAATAAAAAGTAAAGGATTTTTTAGTCTATTTAAGTCAAGTTTGTATAAAAATGAAAATTTTATAAAAAAAATGGCATTATTGAAATTGAGGACCAATTTTTGCATATTTATGATAAAAACTCGATCCAAACGGCTTGAGTACTCCTAACTGGGTTGCAGCAGTCATAACTTCATCGAATACTAAAGGAGCCAGTAGATCTTCATTCATGGAATCGTTGATAAGCACATGAACATGACCAAGAACCCTACTCCAATCCATGGTACCAGAAGTAGTGAAAAGACTCTGAAAATGCGCAGTGAAAAATGCCAAAATCTCATTCTCATTGCTAATCCACAAATCATCATCAACCTTGATCATGGTTTTTCAGTTATTCTTTCTACGATTGAGTGTTGAAATGTGGAAAAACTATGACTTAGAGTCACCAGCCGAGAGCCATTTAATGCGAGACGGCTGGTGCCCGAAGAGTTCTTCTTGCTTCCACAAGTCTTGAAGATTGCTGGTAATGAGACGCGCATCGATTCGGTTAGCAGAGATCTCCATCACGTCCTGTAAAGCGGAGAACTGTCGAAAAAGCTTATTGGCGGCGATGACGGAGGTGAAGCGGTGGAGTCTCACTGTTGATGCTTTACGAGCCCCAATAATTACCGAAACACAAGCACTTCTTCAGATGAGTGGCGGTGGATCGTCGTTATGGGACACCGCCGGCGGAATTCTGGTAGCGTCTCCGGAATCAAGTTCCGCCATCGGAGTTCTCGTCGGCGATACGACCGTCGGCCGGTGGTTTACTTGAACGACACCTCTGTTTTCTATTTACACTTCACCGTCTAAAGTTAACGAGCTATATATGTGGTTTGGTTTTGATTTGGTAGTTAATGGACTTAAGCCTGGTTTTATGTGGCTTTATCGATACCATCCTGGGCTTTATCGCGTGTCCTCGGTTTTGGAACTGGGATCCGGGGTTGGGCCCATACTCTTCCAAGTTAATTATTCTTTTTTTTTTATCGGATACATCAGATAAACGGAAAACCTTTTTCACTAACAGCGTTATAAGTTTGTTTGTTATGTATGTTCATTCATATATTTAGTTTATCATAGATTCATTTCCTTTTTTTACTTGTGTAAAAGAAAATATTAAGCGTCACCTATTGACAGTCCGCTCTCTTAAGTTCTTCGTATCATCAAAACCCAAGTTCCTTTTGAGAGAAGTTATAAAAACATTAAGAAAAAATTATCAAGAATTGGACCAACATTTCCGACCTTCAAAAGGCAAGGTCGCCGAGTATTGCAGTAGTCACAAAAATAATTTGATCTTAACCGATCGAGATATTAACTCCGGTTGGACTGACAACATAAAAGAGAGAAAGTCGGCTAGGCATTGGAGCAAGAGAACTTTACGGGTAACCCCATTTGTGTTTTCTTATTTACCACTGATTTTCAATTTCATTCCATTTTTTCCTCAGATATTTCATATTTCTCACACCCACACCACCACCGCAGAGTATCCACCTTTTCTTTTTTATTTCTTAAACAATATTCTTACATTCGTGCTTATAATTTCTTGCTTCAAAAAGTAAGTTGTATATATTATTTATGCGTCTCTGTTGAACTAGCACAGACTACAGACAACATGACATATCCTTGTTTTCAAGCAGACCGTCCAGGTAGCTCTGACTCTTCATCTCTTTCTCAGTTTGTTATTTCATCTTTTAATCATTCTTATTTCCTTGAATTTTGTAAGTTTATAATAATTTTTTCTCTGGGTTTTGTTCTTCAATCTCTTTGGTGCATACCATGAACATATGATTGTGTGATGTATGCTGAAAGAGGGCAGTAATCCTTTGAAAATTCTCCATTGCAACATGCAATTTGGGGACGCTTCTGGGTTGAAAGTATGAGATAGTAATGAATTCTAGCAGCTAGGTTTAGCTCAAGTCTCTCTCTCTCTCCCGCTCTCTCTCTCTTGTTCTCCTCGAGTACGAATTTCCTTACACAGCTTAGATTACAATATACTGTCGCTTGAAAAGCCTTTTAATACTTGAATAATAACTCTCATTGGATGTTAGGCACGTATTTCAAGCATTGTAGCGAAAGAATCTTTTTTGGCAGAAAGCTTTGTGCTTTGATCAAAAGTGCTTCGGTACAAGATTATCTTGTTGTCACATCATTTTGGTTTTCTTAAGCACAAAGATTTCGACTTTCAAGTTTGAATGGAGGTCTATGCTTTTCTTGTGTCATCAGAGAAGCAACCTTGGCTTTTTAATCATTCTCTTAGTTTGTTAATGTCACCTGTAGGCCATGGTAAAATGGTGGATATGCAGTTGAAGGGAAGTGCTTGTAGGATTAAGAAGTGCGCTTTTGATTTACTGTCAATTGGGAACGATCTGATGAACGATGATTACTCGTGGGACTTGGTCGGAAGGGATCTACGCCTCAAATCTACATTCTTGTATTGTGATTTTAAACAGATGATCTCTTTTGCACCGAAGGATCAGAAGAGGGCCATGACAGAACTTGCCAACAAATTGTTTTGCTCCATTGAAGAGGTACTGAACCACTTCTCTGCAACTACGTCATTCCACTTCCTTATTTGTCCTTGCTTAACAAACCATTTTTCTGGGTACGAATATATGCTAGTATTGTGTAGGTACACTATGTACTCCGATCGTACACATAAAAATCAAGCATCATAGTTCATTAAAACCTACATTTCACCCCTTGAGGACTGCTTCTTACTAGGAATGTTAATGTGGTCTGGGTGGTTGTTAAACATAACAAACGCATTCTGTTGCTTTCGCAGTTAGATCAAGCAGTGAAAATTCGGAGCCTTCCTTTGACCCAAGATCGATACAATGAAGCTGCTGTCATTTTACAAGAGGTGATGACTCTGGTGCCTTAAGCCTATACGCAGTTGTAGTAGGTTGACGCCTCTTCCTTGAATTGGTGTTCTACAATCATCCGTGTACTTTCAGTAACATTACAGAAACTTCCATCTGTAAATAAAACCTTATTCTCTTGTTTGCTATATGGCTAATTAATAAACATAAATGTTGTAGCAACAGAGCCAGATTAGTCTGCTTTGGAGTGTATAATTATCACGATTAAGGACTTGTCCATTCCTAATCCCCTTAAACTTGCTTGTGTTGTGTTCAGACAGAGATCCAACACATTCCAGCACAGAGCCAGACAACTACCACATAAATTAGAAGACGAATTCAACAATCAGTATTTTTCTCCGTAGAAAATCAAAAAGCATTTCATTAAGGTTGAACGAAAAATGGGCAAACTAACAAATCAAACCACGGAGTCCAACTGAAGTGAAGTGGTAGTACAATTAGTAACTATAAATTGAAATTTACAAGGGAAAAATAGTGCCCGCAGCTCCCAACTATATCTATATATCACTTATTTCCTGCACAAATGAGAGTAAGGATACATAACAATATGTATTTCGACACATTACATGAAGCCCGGGATGGAGCACTTCGGACAAATTTTGAATTGAAGCCTGCTCTGCGTAGACCCTCATCAGATATTTGCTACTCTGCTTCCCAACTTCTACACTTGACGATCAGACAATGAGGCAGTCCATCAGGATTCAGGACCTTGATTTGTCTGCTTGCATTGATAATTAAAAATTAATATAAACTCTGTATATCCACAACTTCCAGACAAATTTAGTCAAATTCAGAAATCAAACTTAGAGTAGGTGTTGGAGCCTGTAACTGTGGATTTCTCTTTGGAGTATATTTACTACTTGTATACAACCAGTCAAACTCTGTTAGAAAGTTAAGATGCCAGTTCGTTCATACAAAGCATACTGAAATTGTCTACAAGTTCAAATAAACAGGCACAAACAAAATTCCCGTGCATGCTACGACATATACGAGTTGACTGTCATTTCACATGAACTTACTTAAGTTGTGTTACGCAAGATACTATTAGCAAGATCCTCATCAATGGTTACAGGAAGTGGCGGCATTTGGCTCATTATGCCAGGCATACCTCTCATGCTGCAAAAAATAAAAAAAAGTATGGTTGAAAGTTTGACAGTTTGCATCATGTGGAATATATATTGTAAGACAGGCACATACTCGTTTAGGATGGCAGCTATGTTGCTCCTCGTACGGTAGAAGAGGTCAATATTTTCCTGTATCTGTTTATGGAAGAAACAAATTTATAAGCAAGACAGAAAAACACATGATTTCTTGTTTTCATGAAAACATATAGTGATCAGAAATGCAGACAAAACTAATGCCTGCATATTGAAATCAGAGAAGAGAAAAGTTTGGGGTAGACATGCTGTTAGGTTAGTGATAGTCAGTTAGAGACGGGATAAAGATAAGCTATTTCTTCCCTCCTGATGAACTGCTCCGCCAGAAAAAAAAAAATTATACTAAAATACACGAGCTGATGTGACAATCTTTGTACTTAGATAAACAGGCATACAAAGATATTACCTTCAATGATCATCACACATTGGCATCTCCAAATAGTTAAATTTAAACGTATTGGCCTTCGTTTAAAATGACCAAATTTTATCTACTGAATAACACAACTGCTGTCATTCCTAGCAAACGGCAGACTCGTATATATGGGGCTTACTTAGATTATAACATGTCTAAAACAAACAAGGTCATGTTAACATGAGTAAGTTAACAGGTAAAGTCGATCCATTCATATATTAAATCATTCTCTAAGCTGATCAGTGGGCAAAGTGAGATGAGATACAAGAAGAAGAGTAAGCACTAATTTGCATGAAGAACTAAGGCCTGAAGCACTGACCTTGTATATAGAAAGATTAGTTGTGATTTGACTAAAAGCTTGGGCATTTTGCTCCAATAGATTCTTCACTGTGCCACTTAGTCCTGAGAGTAATCGTAGAAGAACTATGTCAATGAAACTACCAAAAGCCATTAAATAACAAGGTAGCATGTGGTCCACAGCTTCAAGAAGGGAAAATTCTAACCACACGGCCAGAAAAGAAAAATAAAAAAGAATATGCTTAATTTCTATAGGTAATGGAAAGAAATAACAAAATGCGGGCCAATACTAGTCCATTCTTTAGAAAGTTTGAAATCATCTAGTCCATTCTTTAGAAAGTTTGAAATCATCTTATATATTGAGACTAAATAAAACTAAATAATTTATATACACAATAAGAAGGGGAGAAGATACAAGGAAGATCCTCTAACCTTCACAATGCAGACGCTGACTCTGGTCCATATGATGAGCCATAAGAGAATATGCAGCCATGTCCAGTGCTGGAGCTGGAGGTATGCTTGTCCTTGAGGATGACTCGACCAGTTTATCCTGGGTAATCATGAGCTTTAGAGTACTGTCTCTTCAATCAACAATAGATTGTAAGGACATTAATTGGTTCCATAAATTAAAATGCAGCCATTTAATTTCCAATCTTCATGTTACAACTTCAGTAACTGTGTACAATTTTAGCCAACAGTACATCACAGATCGCTGATACAAAATGAGGTTTCCAATTTTAAGGTTCATAATTGCAGCTAAGCAAACAGTAATGTTTAATCTCAGAGGGCGGAGTCAACACACTCCACTACTAACCATTGATTGCATCATACTCAATCACATGAAAAAGAAAAAAATCAACCAATAACCAATGTCAGACCGCTTATCTAATTTTACTGGCATACCTTTCTAATGTTCCCCTTCTTTCCTGCATAATGCTCTTCAGGTTTCCTACGCTTTCTCTGCAAAACGTTTCCAAAAGAGCTCCTAACTCAACAAATATTCCTCAAGGATTTTTTTTTTTCTTCTTATTTGAAAAAACAAGTCGAAGGTAAAATCATCAAGCAAATCTCCTTAGTAATAAAAAAAACAAATTCGAATGCATCATTAGGAAGAGTAGAGTGCTTACTGTCATCCACCTACACCTCAAAGCAACATCCCGCACAGTTTTATCATGCAATGTGGCAGCGATCTTAATGTACCTCATAATACTTGGCTCATCAGAATATCTACATTCAACAAAATTAATGATGAACATAACAACCAGCCATGTGAAACAACAGGGCTCTTCTAGAGAACCGCAGATAGTAATTTCAATGAGTAAACAGACCCGGAAACACTAAGAGTACGAAAGGAGGCCAAAGATAATGGTTTAAGTCAAACAAAACATATACTATGCCTATGTGATGATGATCACAAAACTGTGCTGTTTTTCGAAACTATGTGACAGCATCTACTGGATCATAACAGCATGAAACTATCAAAAGTAAAGCCAATTTCGACATAATCATGGCGAAAACAAAACATAACAGCAGGAGATATAAGATTCTGAAGGACCTACTTGCCAAGGCCCTCCTCCAACTTGTACTGCTCCTCCACAGACCACTCAACCGCCAACCCCGTGTCGTGCTTGAGCCCCGGAACCGACTCAAGAACCACCGACCCTGATGATGAGTTCCCAGCCGGACCAATCACACGACTGTTGCTGTTGGTGTTGCCGTTGCCGTTGTTCACCATGCCGGAGCTCGACGTGAATATCATGCCTCCGCCGCCGCCGCCGCCGAAGTAGCTACCCATCGGAATCATATCCGATGTGCTGTTTATTGCTCCGGACTGGAATGAAATCGCGTGGCGGTTCAAGCCGTAGCCGAAAGCTTCCTCGTAGTGGTGAAACCCCGAATTCGATTCCATGGCCATTTTCCCGTGTGTAATTCTACACCTAATTCCTCATACAGTCAACAAAGCAATTTCGAATCAACGCAAATTGAAATTCCACATCGCGTAAAGCCAACGCCTTTACCAAAAACCTCGGCTCAGCAAAACCCTAGATTCCATAGCTCAATTAGCTCCATCGCTGATAATCTCCGACGAAAAAGCCTTCAACTTTAGCAGAAAATCGACTCCAGAAGCAAAACCCAAATCGCCAAAACTCGAAGAGGAGCCCCCAAAGTGCACAATCTTGAGATTTTTTTGAAACCCAAAACGCAGAGAAGTTTGTTAAGGCATTTGGTTTGGAAATGGCGGATAATGGAAAGCACTGAGAGGAGCAAGTGGGGGCTGGTAAGAGAGAGAAAAGCTTTAGAGAGAGAGAGAGAGAGAGAGAGAGAGAGGGGTTACCTTTTTGGGTTCAACTTTCCGACGGAGCCCTAATTGGCCCTTCTCTGCTTTCTTTTCGTTTTCGATTTTGTTTTTTCCTTCTTTTTTTTTTTTTTTTTCCTTCTTTTCTTTTCTCTCTCCCTGGGTAGTAGTACTGGTAGTGATGGCTCTGTTGCTCCGCTCTATTTACACTCTTCCCACTGCTACTTTATTTTTATTTTTAATTCTCTCAAATATTGAGTATTCGAGATAGAGTGAATCGAACTCGGAACTTTGATATCGTATTCTCTGATTTGTAAACAGTACTGCTCTAAAATGACGCATTTGGTTTATATTAACACGATGTAATAACGAATTATTTATTCATCGAGTTAATATACGAGCTAAAAATATAGCTTTCGATAAATTCTCTTAATTAATTATAGACAAATATCTTGCACTACTTTTCTCTTCCTTGGTATTGTAAATTGTTTTTGTTTCTTGGAAAAGATTTTGGGGTATTTGGCAAGGGGAGAGTGGCCTGTTTGTTTTTTCTTTTCCTCCAAAGAAGGACAGAGTGATAGCTCAGACGCCTGGAGGTCAGCCAATGGGGAAGCTAAGAAAGGGTGCGAACAGAAAGGTGAGGGCTTTATTTTTAGTTTTAAATTTTTTTACTTGTTTTTATTCATAAAGTTGAATAAAATTAATTTCTGGTTGGAGATCTTGGAATTCAGCAACAGTGCGAATCCCCATAAGCATTTGATGCCAATTATTGTGGACCCTCCACCTTTCCTTTGTGCAACACCTTTTTTTTTCCCTCCACTTTTTTTTTTTTTTTTTTTTTCACTTATTCATCAAAATGCCCCCTGCCACTCACTTTTAGTTTCACTTTGCCTCCTGTAAGTTAAAATGACTCACTTTGCCCTCTGCCACTCAAATTGTTGTCTCACGTTACCTCCTCGTTAAAAATTCTGTTAACTTCTGCTGACATGGACTGCCACGTGGCAAAAATGCCACGTGGCAATTTTATATTGGCTTAGAAAAGATTGTGGGGCCCTTTTCCACCAATCACAAACCCACTCCGTACTGCCTCTTCCGTTGCCACGGCAGCGAGAAATTCGGCTCCGCGTGGTTACAGAACACCTTCACGACGGCGTCCATGGCGGGGACCACCATCACCGCCACGCTCTTCCAGCTCATCGGGGGCTTTGAAACGACGTGTTCGACGTCGCCGTTATGGTGCTCCGCGCGCGTGGTGCCTCGAGCTTCGTCTTTTCGGTGAGGCCGCGATGCTGGGCTGCTGCTTCTCAGCCTTTCTGGGCCTGCCTCGTCGAGGGCGGGAGCTACTGGGGTCGGCGACGGCGGGAGCTACTGAGTTTCACAGATATGGAGCCGGAGCGGGGGATTTTGAAGAACGTTCTGGAGCGGTGTTTTTTGTACAGAGTTTTGATCGTACTGTGCCGTTTTGCTTACGTCGTCACCGTCGCCGGTGAGTCCTGCAAGCTCGGGAACTTCTGCTTCTTCTCCCTACCGGAGAATCTCAACTTCGTTATCGCCAACACCGGCGGTTCCTCCATCGTCGCCCAAAACGACGCCGAAAGCAAGGACTGGATCAAGGCCGTCCATTTCTACTCCTCTGTTTTCCAATATCTAATGGCCCAGGGCTTCCTATCCACAACCGGCAAGTCCCTCTGCGTCGACACCCCCGCCGGCCCCGTTGTCTACGCTCTGAGGGAGTCTGGCCTAAAGGACGCGGTCAGAGCTTTCAAGAAAGCACCGCAGCCGTTGGTAATTCCGGGAGACCCGCACCCTTTACCGATCCGCGGCAGCACCTTTGACTTTATTTTCTCCGGCGGCGGGAGGCACGACAGGTCTCCGAAGTGGGTTTGTGATTGGTGGAAAAGGGCCCCACAATCTTTTCTAATCCAATATAAAATTGCCACGTAGCATTTTTGCCACGTGGCAGTCCATGTTAGCAGAAGTTAACAGAATTTTTAACGAGGAGGTAACGTGAGACAACAATTTGAGTGGCAGAGGGCAAAGTGAGTCATTTTAACTTACAGGAGGCAAAGTGAAACTAAAAGTGAGTGGCAGGGGGCATTTTGATGAATAAGTGTTTTTTTTTTGTAGTTCTTTCGCGAAAGGAAAAAGGGGCCATAGAAAGGGAAGGGCCAGGCCGACCCCCAAAATGCGAGCCCCATTCCAATTTTAATATTTTTGGTTCTGCATTTCAACACTAGATTCTTATTCCATCATAAAAGGAAAGTAATGATGCATTCAAATGTCACACATGTATTTAGATCATGAAAAATGAAGTTCTTAATGGCCTATGAACACTGGCTAAAAGAAACCAAACATTGTACATGAAGTCATGTCAATTCAAAACTAATTTGTTTTTGAATAAAATTATCGCATTGCAAGCAGATATTTGGAATAACTCATCCAATTTTCACTCACCGACCTCAAAAAATCTAACAACATTCCTGAAAGTTCATTAATCAATCGTCAGAATCTATCTCTAATAAGAAACTATAAATGCCAGCAAAGACCTCCTACACTCAATTACTTGAAAGTTACCAAAAAAGTTTATTTGAAAGTTGAAATCATTATATAGAATTTGACCAAAAGAGAAGTCATGATTAAGTTTTTTTGTTTCCCTACCTGAGGACGCCTCATTCGTCTAAAATGGGCTGACGGGCCTAGTAACACAGTAGAGTACTCAGTTCCCGTTATGAAGAAAAGTCGGCTAGACGTGCCACTGACTAAACAGTATGGTTGGTCAGAAAGACAACTGTTTGAGACTTTGGGTCTCCGAAGAAGAAGGGAATTGAAGGTTCCTGACTCATAGTTGCATAATTGAGAATATTGCAGTTAGGAGGAGTCATGTTTGGTTCGTATCACATTCCAACTGTGAGAAAGAGGAAGATTCAAGTTTTCTAAAACTCTACTTGCGTCTTCATAAAAATGTGATGAACAGTTGGAGCATTGACATTGCCAAAAGTCCAGCAATGACAAAGAGGTAGATTCAAGCTTTCTTACTATGATTATAGTTTGTCTTTCTTCATAAAGAGTGGAAGACATTTAAAGATGGAGCATGTCCATGACTTGGTTGTACAAGATTGTACCAGAGGTGCAAAATGCAGTCATTCCCAATTAGTAAACGTGTCATAAGCAATGAATTACAAGCACGAGGTAAAAATCATTAGATAGGCTGAGAACATAAAGGTTCTCGATGCAAAGAATGGAATAGAAACCCTAGCTTTGACAACAAGAATCACAACAAAATGAACTTGTCAGCTCTAAAGCATGCACATAACCGCATGAGGTGGTACATATATATGTTAATGCAACTCAATCATGCAGCAGTTGGCACCAACTGCAAGAGTTGGTGAGTTGAAAACGCTGGATCATTTAACAACAACAATGATAGGGTGATATCGGATCCCAACTAACAGAGAGAGAGAGAGAGAGAGAGAGAGAGAGAGAGAGAGAGAGAGATCAGCCGTTAGATCGAGACTGCAACATGGATCATGGCTCATGGATGCAGTAGTTATCCCCAGCACAACTACCAAGAACGACAGCATTATGAAGCAATTAAAACCGGAGTGACTCGACGGAGAATATGCTTGGATCATATACATTCATGCAGCTATGCTCCATCCAATGATTGATCAACTGTTCTGTTAATGGCCAGTGTGAAGTATATGAGGATTAATGTGCCCATACTCGACCTGCCAACACAAAACAAACAAACACACCCAAGCATATATCAATGAGTGGAAGCATATATCAATGAGTGGAATGTACTAATTAGAAATCTACACTTCTTAGATTTATGTTCATGGAAGAATGAAATGGAAGACTTACGCAGATGCAAATATGAAAAGGATCTTCCGGGGATTAATGGCCATAAACCGATTAAACCTTTTGCCCCTCCCTTCCCCTGCGTCGCCAAGATTAGCGCCTGGGAGAGCAGTTGAGGCTGCTGGGGTTCCTTTTATGGTGATCGATGACTGCTTCAATGGCTCCAATTGAGAGTTTACTATAAAGGGAACATATAAAACAGAAAACATTGAGATTGCAATGCACAACAGATTGCCTATTGTCCATTGAGACTTCCATAACTTGCACAATTACTGTATATTGTACCTTTCACTAGAAGTTTCTTTGATGGTTCATCTGTGTCTTCCTCCTCTGTATTGATATTGATAAATCTCTCGGCTCGATAAGACCATTTTCTTGATAGTGCTCTCTAAAGTGAAGGTGGAAAAATTAGTGTAAATGAAAATAGAACAATGCACTCAAGTTTGCTAGAACAATTAGTATATTTGCATTTGGAGGAGTATGAATTTGAGATTGACAACAAAGAGACCACTCACAGTCATTTTAGGGCTTCCTGAGCTTCTGTCTGAAGGTTGTACAAGGCTCTCAATATCCAGCACAACAGTGTGAGTTCTATCTGAACAACTAGTGTCATTCTGGGGTTGAAGATCAGATCAGTATGTTGGTAAATACACAGATGCATAATAAGAAGCATATTATTTTATTAATTTTGAGCTTCCAAAAACGATATGTGAATAGAGTTATCGTCAGTTCATACAATGCATCGATCGAAAACTTTGAATAGCATAGTTATCAGCAATTCCAATATATGGTAGCTCAATGACCGACAGGGCTACTCATTTAGGTCCAGATCCTTGTATAGACTGATTTACCAACTGCTGCCCTTGTTTTCTATTCACAAGTACTACTCAATAAGTTAGCTAGATTGTAAATTCGTAGTTCCTTTTGCTGTTGACTGGAAGGTGTTAGAAATGTTTACCATTCTAGGCCTACAAACACTAAAAGTACCTAAAAAAGGACAGACAAACCTTATGCAGTAAACTAGACAATTGTCAGTACTGTGAAATTATTGGATATTTTTCTTTTCTGAAGATGTCACCAACATGTAGCCAATACCAAAACTTACTTTTCGTAATTAATCAAGTCAACTAAACTAAACAAGTTGACAAAAAACTCAAGAGGACCAAAGACAAAGGGAAATTAATTTAGATGAGAACTGCAGCTAACTAACTGGATGCAGTAAACATTTCTTACTCTAGCTAGTTGTAATTTTGCATTGGAACCTTGCACACCTAATTCTTGGACCCCTCCCAATAATAGTCCCATGTGACCTGACAAAACCGAGACAACAAAAAACTATAGAAAAACTAAGCATGCTTAATTAAGCTTAATATTCTTATCAACGAATACTTGAAATAGGCAATCCCAGAATCACATGCACCTAAAATTTCCCAAATTATAATAAGGATGTTTATGGTGTCAGTCTTTGTTTTCTAAGATGCTTGTGTAGTTGTTTGCTCGTATTAACCGAAAATTAAGACGCTGTTTAAGACGAAACAAACCAAAAAAATTACTGTCTTTACACACGCATTATCTCAAAAGATTTCGGTGTTAAGCATAGCGGTAAAACAGTGATCTGATCTCAATTAAGTTGTCACCTACTATTGAATCCGTGAGATGAGTGAAGTTTGTCTGTTAGCATGGGCTCCAATAATTGACATCTACCCCCATATACATACATTTATAATTTCTTCACTACTTGGACTTTAAGCTCAACCAGGCATTTGCATATAGCCGAAGCTGTCCCTGGATACTGAAGATTCCTTTTCATTGTACGAGCCAGGAAGGTGTCCATGCATTTTCATATAGTATACAATTGTAATTTCTTTCCTACATTTCAATCCTACCCTCGTATTTTCGTCTTTTGAATCGTAATTTAATTCGAAATTCGAATTTCCAGTTAAACACAAAATGCACTAAGAAACATGTATACATACATGTCACAACTTCAACACACATATCAACTAGCAATACTATTACTGTTGCTTGATTCGTATGTCAACTATTCATCTAACCATTTGAATTTTGAATAAAATAAAATGTCACTGCGTCGAGTAATTTAGATTAGAGTAAACTATCGCTTGAATTGCAATTGTGGACACAAATAATATTGGAATTCACTAGCAATTTCAGTTATTTATTTTCCAAGGCAATAAAAATGAAAAGGTCAAAATTGCAAATGTAAAATGCGAATAACGAACTAGATGGATGAGTACCTGCGCCTGCCGCTCCTCCATCGGAAACCGCCGCCAATCGCCGGAGAGAGAAGAGATCGCCGTCGTCCTCCTCCTCAATCGGCACTCCTCAATGTACGTTGACAAACAGACCAACTTTCGACCACGGAAGCAAAAACCAGAGCGGAGGAGTGATCACCGATCGGAGAACCCGCCGGAGACTGGAGACGTTCGTCGGAAAAGACAATCTGGATGGCGGCGAACAGCTCGACTGCCGGCGGAGGAGCAGATATATCAAGACGGAGAAAAATGAAGTAAAGGAGAACGGATTTGTATTTTAAAGGGTGCGATGATTTATATATTCATCACGGGCGCAATTGGACTTTTTCTATTTTGTATTCTGGATTTTATGATTTTTTTTTTAAATTTATATTTTTCCACTTGATGAAAAGAAAACACATCGATTCAAGTATAGTAGTGATTATTACTAAAATCCATCAAGTACATATTCTGTTCATTACTTTATTGTGAAATTGGAGATCACCTCATACAATGCAGAGATACTGTCTGGCCACCAATATCTACATCAACTTATTGTTTATTTATGAACATGTCTCTAGTAGGCTATAGTACATGACTAGTACCTAACTAAAGAGTTTTGTTAAATCAAAGAAATGCACATTTATAATAAATAAGTCGGCATCACACTAAACAACGGAATACAACGAGAATAGAAAAATAATACAATCATAAAGATCACGTTAAAAAACATCGCGATGAGAAAAAGAGTGCCCAATGAAACAAGTTACTGCAAATTGATAATGTCAGTGACACACTAGAGATTTGCCAATCAAATCTGAATCCTAAATGATGTGGCAGATGGCACCTAATTCTATCGAGTTTCTTAATAGTATTAGTAAGCATATTCATTTGTGTCTAGCATTGTCTTTTTTTATAATATGGTAGCTCACTGACCTACTAGCTGAAGATCCTAATACATGATGGAGCACGTAGTTACAAATCGATAATGCTAGAGACACTAGAGATTTGTGAATCGAATCTGAATCCTTAATGATGTGGCAGATAATACATAATCATATCGAATTTCGTATACTATTATTAATAAATATGATCATCTGTCTTTAACATTGTTTATAGATACACTCATTTCTGTTTAATATTGTTTCATACCATTGTGAAATTGTCATACTTCTTTAAACACATTCGCTAATCGTTGCTGATCGACTAACAACATTATCATGTGTGCAACCTTTGTTTCTTACCGCTAGAAATTTGAGTCATTTTGTTTAATGTGTTTGTAACCAACCGATTAGCAACGTGATTACTTTGTTTAATAAGACGACTGAGCCAGTGAGTCAGTAGTAGCAGAGAGGAATCGGATTGGGTTTCTATGTCAACAGTCAGTCAAAGTAATGGTAGCGTCGTTGTTGCCTTGCTCACCACAGATGGCAAACATGCAAACATCTCTGTTCCTGTTGCACTTTGCAGTTGCGCAGTTTGGTCCCTTTCGATTAATGTGCCTTTCTTTCTTTCTACAATTTTGTTGTTGGTTCGGTTCAATCAGAAATCACTATGTTTCTCTTTCAATCTTTGCTACACAAGTTGAATAACTCTTTGTTGCTACAAACGTACGATTCCGCTTAAACCATTAATGTGGACAGCACACACATGCCACTAGTAGCTACAATGGTTTACGTTCCATAAATGATGTATCGATGTGTACATGAATAATGTGTCAATATCAATATTCTCGAATATTGATAGTGTGTTAACGTCATTTCGCAACAATTGAATTGGTACATAATATGGTAGGAGTCTGTGGACACTATACGTGCATTCAACATCAACGTACTTGAAACTAAAAGGCAATATTCTAACTAAAATTGAAAATACTGAGCATATCATGAGAAGAAAAGTGCCACTTTGATGGGGGGAAACTATTCAATCAAAATGAAGTAGACTGCAAACTAGATGTCTACCTTCATCCACCATTAGATTGAAGCTCCAATATCCATGTCAAACACTTGTGTAAGATGATAAAATTTCACAGAGAAAAACTGCAAACTAGCTAAAACCAGAAACAAGAACAAATCATAGAACCTTTACACCAGTGCTGCATTCTACAATGAGTAGTACAAGCATCAACGGTTCAATCCCCCCAAAGAATCAGAATACGTAATCTAAGCCACAATGTAGACAATCTCCAATGGATAGACGAATAGGTGTATGTTGGTGCTGGGAAAACTTGAGTTTGAGACCTTTTGTATTGGAGAAGGTATTATGTACTAACCACTCAAATGCTCAAGTGTTCTTCCCTTGGCAAGCTCTGAACAGTATCTGACCATCTCCCAGGCGAGTGATCACTGCTGTTGGAAGACACTTGAGCCTCCGCCCTTGCATCTCTTATCATCCTCAGAACATCTCTCATTGTAGGCCTGTTCTCAGGTACAACTGAAACACAGGCCATTGCAATGTTAAGAAGCGCTTGAAGTTTCTCCTCTGATGCCTCATTGCCTGAGGCAGGATCGTCCCCTGACTCAGTCTCTTCTTCACGCACAGAACGAACCCATTTAGGGATATCCGAACCATGTTCCTGAACAAGGTCTTGGAAGGGAGTCTTTCCAGTTAGGAGCTCCAAGAGGAGGACACCGAAGCTGTATACATCAGCTTGTTGGGTGGATGGCCTTCGAATGTCACGACATTCAGGGGCTCTATAAAAGAGAGTAGTTGCACTAGGTTCTTCGAGTGAATCAGGATCTCGGAATAAAGTGAGACCATAATCCGTCAAGCAGGATTCAAAATCAGAACCTAACAGCACATTTGAAGATTTCAAGTTTCCATGAGTCATGCCCGGGTTCTGGTGGATATAAACAACACCACTTGCTAAGTCCTCAGCTATTTTAAGACATGATGTCCAGTGAAGAGGCTTCCCACCTCCTGAGGTTCTTGAACCTGTAAAATCAGTTGAAATATGTCAATATGTGAATATGCATGAGAAGTACAGGTTACCAAACATTGCTTTAGTGCAAAACATCAGATTTAGCAGCCTTGACTCCGTGACCTTCTTACCTCAACTAGCTTGCAATGATATGAAATCCTCAAAAATTTAAGAAATGTATCCTTATCCACCATAAAATAGGTTATCACAGTTCAGCGTATCTCTAGATTATTACGTAGCTCGTTGATACACTCTCAGCTTTTTGAGATGGGCTACGCGGCTATGTCAATCTTGACGAATGACAGAGAGTTGAAATGAAATCTTATTTTCATTCATCTAGAGGATATGCCCTTCCAAAATTGTCTTCTCATTTTCGTACTATCATCATTCCTTAAACTATTCATTTTAGATTAGACAACAAAATTATGGAGACATAACCCTAAAAAGATATAAAATTGCCTTTTAAGACGAAAAGTCCACCAGCAATACCCTACATGTTTCTTTAGCGCTTGGCAATTCCTGATTAGAATTGAAAATGGAAAGCTTAATACTCCTCTTAAACATGAAAAGCTTAAAAGTTTAGGGATTTTAAGAAATGTTTTAGCTAATGACTGATTCCAGAACAATACAACAAGTTTAATCAATTTCAAGTTGAGTGTATCTGAATCTTGTCTACTGCATTGCAGATGCTTGACACAAGTATATAGGAGAAGTGGAAAGAGGTATACACCAAAACTTGAGGACCAATTACCAAATAAATTTTACATATTTCCAACTGGCAGAGGAAAAAGACATACTCTCCACAAAGACATACGCAGAAGGGTCTAACAAATGAAAAAGAAAGATCTCCATATATGCAACTCAGGAAATATGACCTATGCTTCTAAGCCAATCCTTCCTGCAAGTCGAACATGCCTTTCTAAATAATTGACTTCCTATAGCACATGGACTTCTCAATATAAAGGAACAAACATCGTCAATAGGTCAGCTTAATAGCAATGAATTAGTTTATGGTGAATGTTTGATGCAAGTAAACAGTTCAATGAACTTATAAGCAAAGTGCAAAATCCAGCGCTAATGAAAATGCATGAACTGGTCTAGAAGGTCTTCTGTTAATCTTCTTAACTCTTTGAATCAAAATAGAGTTGGAATTGTAAATAAGGTCTGAAATTTGTATTAGCGCCTCAGGGTCAAGAATCGGGTGCGAAGTTTGTACAGTTACACATCAGTTAGAGGACTAATACCAGAAGAATGACAGAATTATAGGAACATGCTGTAATATATCGATCAAGAAATATAGGCACATCTATCAGCATTATGTGCAAATGTGCAAATGTGCAGAAAACGAAAGTCTGAGCAAGTGGGACTGCACTAACATGCTAAGCTCAGACTAAACAATGAGTTTATAATCAGCCAACTCTTTTCCAAAGATTGAGATTTATTATTTAAATGCAACTCAATTATTAATTACCTTCTAAAGCCTAAGGGACAAGCAAACCATCTGACATATCTTTGTCGCTGTTTACCTAAATCTCTTGAAGAATGATGTACTGACGTAGAAAGATCCAACATGCATTTATCTGATATGAAAACGACACATGCCTCATGATATCATCTTTTCACTATCCATTTGCTCATCGAGAAAAACTTTTCCCTACTTTGAGACAAAACTTTTCAGAATGTTTTGCCAGCCCAAAAGCAAAAGCTTGCACTTGACAAAAGCAAAAGCTTGCAGAATGTTTTTGTTTTATGGTATGTTGTGTTCCAAATCGTAATCACACACCAAGGAGAAAACCTGAGCTATAAGGAATATCCTAACTCTCTATATCGCTCGTCGGGTGAAAAACGTACAGGATTAGAAAGATAGAGAGAGTGCGGCATATCCAAGTTCTTTACTGTATTCTCCCCAAGGTACAAGCGTAGTAGACAGTTAAATACAGAGCAAACAATAGAAAACTATACAGAATTTACATGGAGTTCAGTCATTCATTCACATGAATGATGAATCATATAGGATCTAAAGGTAGAAAAGGCCAAAATCAGACAGTGGCTTTAAGCATGGGGTCCAACACCAATTCAGGAAGAGTAGAAAGAAACCCATACTTGAATTTCAAAACCCACCCACCCTCCTCATTTCTAATTCAAATGGCAGGTTTTAAAATCTTGCATAGAAGAAGCTTAACATTGGGCTCATAAATTAAAATAAGTCTTGTTCTATACCTGCCTAAGATTGTTCCCAGAAACCTAGATGGGTGACCCTACAAATGCAGGTGAAGAGGAAAATTCACTGCTACCATTTAAATTGGCTGCCCCCACAAAATTGATGAGATCATAATGTCCCTATCATAGTTTCACTAGACCAAGAAGGCAATCCAACATGACCCACAAATAGATCAAAGCTTAATTAAGGAGTCAAGGGCCTCTAAAATTGATTAGCTTGTAAGTTTGCATGACAATGATGCTTTGACTAAAATGAATATCATAGGGCTTGTTTATACTAGGAACTTCTACAGAACACTTCGATCAAATGACCACCACCGATCAAATGACTACGACCGCATTATAGAATAAAACAAGTACAATATTATAATGATATAATCACTGTAATTAGCTGGTTTTTGACAAGTGATGCGACACAAGTTGTTAGAGATTTTATGTTGTTACCCAGAAGTTACTTCTTTCTTGAACTGTATTATATGATTTAACAAGTGCAACTTCTAGTGGACTATTAAATAAATTGATGAGATAACCTAAGCATGTAAAGTAAGAGTCTTCTCTCTACAACGTCACGAATCTATAAATCTCAAATTTTCAGTACTTCATGATATTATGTCGATATTTACTGCAATCAATATTATGTCGATATTTACATGATTGCAGTAATATCAGTACAATATCGATATTGATATGTAAAATGTATATGATTGGGATGTTGTATAAATCGTAAAACTCCCGTAAAGTAAAATAGGTAGAGATGAGATGACCCGACATACCGTGAATAAGTGAGAAGAGGCTGCCATTGGGGAAGTAATCGTATACAAGCAGGCGCTCCTCCTTAGCCTGGAAATACGCCCTGAGTGGGACCAGGTGCGGGTGCCTCAGCTTCCCGATCAAATCCATCTGATACCTAGCATCCTTCAGCCTTTTAACGGTCACGATGAAGCCGGACTCCATCACCGCCTTGTAGGTGCTCCCCACCGTACCCCTCCCCAGCGTCTCCGCCGATGCCTTCAGTAAGTCCTCCAGGCTGTAACTCATCTGCTGATCCCCTGGTCCACAGAACACCAGACTCCCTAGTCCCTCGCCTTCCCACGAAAACCCCCCTTGTTTCCCACCATTATTACCACCCCTGCCACCCTGACCTCCTGCGGGCCCCTCCTCACCTCCTCTCTCCGCTGCCACCTCAGCACCCTCACTGACTCCGCCTTTACTCCTCCTCTCTCCGCCGCGGCTCCTCCGGCGACGACGGCACACCATCCACACTAAAACCAAACAGATCATAACCACCACGAAACCGCCGACGCTCCCGGTGATTATCTTTATCAATTTCCCGCGCTTTGATTTCGATTTCGACTTCGGTCTCAACGGATAGCTCGGACTAATCGACGGCGGAAATCCAATTCCGCCGCCGCAAACTTTATCAATCTGGACGCCGCAGATGCCGGCATTACCCGAAAACGACGAGGCATTGAACTGAATCAGCGGCGGGGTCACCGGAATCTCCCCGGAGAGTTCGTTATTCGACACATTGAAGAACCGGAGGGAGGTCTGGTTCAGCGGCGGGATAGCTCCTGTGAACTTGTTGTCCTGCAGGTACAGAACGTAGAGCCGCCGGAGCTTCAGAATCGAAGCCGGAATCTCCCCGGAGAGTTGGTTGCCGGCGAGGACGACGATTTTCAGGCGGTGGAGGTCGGTGATGGAGGCCGGGAAGACGCCGGAGAAGTTGTTGTCGTTAAGGAAGAGGGACTTGAGGTTGACGAGGGCGGAGAGGTCTGGGATTTGGCCGGAGATTGAGTTGCCCTTGAGGCTGAGGACTCTGAGCTGGTCCAGCCGGTTTATGATTTTCCGATCTAAAACTCCGGTCAAATTTGAATATTCCAGTACGAGCTTACTGACTCTTCCGTTCAGGCATTCCTTCACGCCTTCCCATGAGCACACATTGCTTCCTATTCGCCAAGGGAGCGAATTTAACGGGTCGATTGTCGATTTCAGGCTTAACAAGGCTTCTGCATCCCCTCCTCGAACCGAAGGCATTAGCAGGAACAGGAACAAGGACAATGGGAGCAATATGAGGCCTTTCATTTTCATTGCGAAAGACCTTCACTGAGGAGCTAATCTCGCCTAATCGGAATTTAAACCACTGTCTTAAAAGAGCAGCATTTGGAGTAGGATTCCATAAAGAGCGGGATCAGATGAGGAAGTTAAGAGAATCTGAAATGAATTTATATAAGGGAAGAATTTGAAAACGAAAAAGGTTTTTGGCCTTTTGAGCCCACACTTCACTTCCCCTTTTGCACCTGTAAGCTCTAATTAAGCCTATTTGTCTTGAATGCTTTCCCCGCAATCGCTTTCCATACCCAAATCTTCAAGATCTACATCCATCATTATTTTGGAAATGCACGATTGATTCGACAGCTTGAAACAAAACTCACCAAATTGAGTTTCCACTAATCAGAGGAGGTTATAACTCAGGTGGTTAAGAGCATTCACCTACACCCGAAGCTCCGAATTCGATTTCGCCTTTGGCGACTGCGGTCGGAGCATTTAAGGTGCAGGAGCCTCATTGGTGAACTCATGAAATGGACAGAGCAAAACAATGGGGGTGGGGGGTTGGCATCGTTTATCGGACTGAGCTTGCTTGCAAAACTGTACTCACGGACATTTACAAATTTACAGCGTGAGCTTCACGTGAAGGACCCTCTGAACTTTGCAGATTCTCCTCTCTCCACCATTTGTATATTTTATATCTGCAGCCATTATTGAAACCAACAAATTAAAATCAAATAAACAAATCCCCTGTCTAATTTTCTCTTTGTTTTTGAGCCCTCTATGGTCTTGGGGTAATCAAAGCTCAAACTTTCTTTTAGGTTAGTACCTTTGAAAACTCAAAGGCATGGGATCCGATACTCCAAAACTCACTCACCTCCAAGAACTAGTGCTTTGGATTCAGCAACTTTTCAACGGCTAGCTCTACCCTCTCTGGAGTCGACAAGAGTCTGAAATTTAAGGAAATCGATGCTAAGATTTTCAGAGTTATGGAGCACCGCCTCACCACTAAAGCAGAAACAACAGAGATCAAAGCAAATCTCCAAGCAATTTAAAAACAAAAATGAAATGAGTGAAATTGAATACCGAATGCAGATGGATACATGCAAGTGATTAACTGGAGAATCCAACATTGCATGTTAAGAATAAATGTAAGGCATCCATAGTCCGGTGAGGTAATAATGCCAGACAGCAAAGAGAGAGAGATGAACATTTTGACCAGAAGACAGCTGAGGTGTTTTTTTAACTCAGGAAATGGGTGAGGGAATTGAAGGCAGAAAACTGAGCCCCCCCCCCTAATAATTGTTTTTGTTAAATGAAAATGGTATTTCGTCCCAACAGCAACCAACCAGCCCACAGGGCAGGGGGCGCAGAAAGTTATTGGACTACCTGACTGACACTTTCCTAACATTTACTCCTCGCACAAAAGATTGAATATCGCACGCAGCAAAGTATTGACCAATGTAATCGCGGCATTCAGGTTATAACATGTGTGGACATCAATGGAGCGCTCGTATTAAAACATCAACATGATTTACTGTTATGTACTCTAAATTCTCATACTACCTGAATTTACGGTATATGATTAACCATGTGGTTGCGAATGGGATGATTGTTACTAAGATTATATCACGCGAACTAGTTATATTACTCAATTATAATAACGCCCTATAAGTTACTATGAAATTGACCTCTCTTGTTATTCTGGCACAACAAAAAGAGTAAAAGATATAAAAGGTGGGCTGAGCTCACGTTATGCCTGTGTCTTAGACCAACAACTCAAGCCAGCTGGGGGTTTGCTTGGATCACGGTGGCTGCCGGTGGTCTTGGTATGACGACTCACCCGCCAATGTTGCCGGAGATTTAGGACCCGAGACAATCTGATTCAAACAAGCATGTAGAGTTTAGTAAGCAGCGTCTTTTGAGGACCATTAAACACTATTCTTGGTTGGACTAAATCTAAAAAATAATGCTTTAATATCAGACCAACAAATTGTGATCCACTATGATGGACGTATTAAATTCAGAATCAAACAAAGGTCGGATTGGAAGTAGGCCGACATATCTCAGCCCAATATATCTTGACGAATAACTGTGACCTTATCCAAATTAACAGCACAAGAACAGAGCACAAACCCCCAATAAAACTCCCCCAACTCAACTGGGAAACATCAACCCTCCTGGGTTTAGTCCTCTATACATAATACATCATAAAGCTGCTTAACCAACTAGTAGACTTAAGAATGACACCATCTTTGCAAGTTCAGGTCATGTATTTTGCTAGCACATACCGGCTGCCGTTGTCCGGAAGTTGGAAAACGGTTGTTGCCGGTGGTCTTCGTCAATCGACTCACCCGCCTATGCGGTTAGAGGTTTAGGAGCCAGAGATTATCCGAGTCATACAAGCATCTCTACACCATTGGTTTGATGGACTATTATGAGCGAGTAGAGCAGTGCTAACAATTGCAAATCACCATGGTGGAATAAGCTAGCATTATCTCACTAAGGACCTAAGGTGAGGTGCTAAAACAAATCGCAACCCTAGTAGAAAACAACTTGCTAAAGAGATAAGATGAACCAGTAAAAAATATATGAAGAAAGGCTTGGTCTTAGGGAGAATTGCGAGACACACAGCTCTGCAGGAAGCTAACAACCATGTGTACAATTGCCATCCTTAACACCATAGAATTTAGAACTTCGGTGGGCTAGTACGAGGGCAGCGGCGAGCTGCAGCTTTCTCAAGTGCCTTCAATCTGTTAGCTTCCATTCGTGCTTTCTGTTCATCTGTCATCTGATTTTCACTGGATCCACTAGCTTCATTATTTGGAACTTGATTATTCAACTCCTCCTGAAAACTGCCTGCCGCAGGTATGCTAGGAGCAGCCAGATCACCATGCAAGGTCTCAGAAGGTTCCTATAATTAACAAAGCAAAGCAACACCATCAACCTTTACTCAACAAATATTGTCTAGTACACTTAATAATGTGAAATAAGATCATCTCAACGGGTAATACTAAGCATTCAAAGACCATCCTCAAATGAATCATCAACTAAGGGTTGTTTGAGCACCAAGGTATTTGGAGGATTCACACAAATCAATAATTGGGTGAGGATGGCACTGTGGCAATGTGCAAGCACGAAATAAAAATATAACAAACAAAATACACCAGCAAAGCTGTTCTGTGAATGTCAACTTGTTATCTAGTAAATGTCTTAAAAATTTCTCTAAAAGAACCCAAGGTATTTGGAGGATTCACACAAATCAATAATTGGGTGAGGATGGCACTGTGGCAATGTGCAAGCACGAAATAAAAATATAACAAACAAAATACACCAGCAAAGCTGTTCTGTGAATGTCAACTTGTTATCTAGTAAAATGTCTTAAACATTTCTCTAAAAGAACCCAGTGATGGTTATTTTCATTAAAATAAATGCTCAACAGATGGAGGAACCCGAGGAAAACTAGAATCAAATCAACTGAAGCAAAGAGTACATACCTCAGTGGCTTTCTCATAAATATCCTGAAGCATATCTTCCTGTATATCATCAGCATCTTGGTTCCCTGACGATGTTCCCTGATCATGAGATGGCCCCTCAGGGTTCAAGTTTTCTGCAGGAAAATTAGATCAGAACTCACCATAAGAAGAAAAACAGCAATGGTATTTTCAGATCCAATTGTCTAATTGAATTAATTCACAACAACGGGCGATGTGCCTATATGACATCATAGAATTTGTAGCCTAAGTGGTGCCAATGGCTACAAGGCTGGAAAGTGCTCAACTTTTTACACTCGTATGCAGTGAGGCGTGTACAGCCTACAATCTATTGTGCAGATCACAATGCCAGCAATGTTATGCTTCTTTTCAAACAGAAACAAAGAAAAAGTACGCATCTCATACAAGTAAACAAGATCCAATCTACAAAATCGAGCATAATGAAATAGCATAATATACCATGTTGATCATTGGGAATGTCCTGCTCAACCGGTGGTTCATGCATCTTTGTCGGGTCTCCTCCGCTTGCAACTCTTTCTCTCAACTCCCTAAGAGTCATCTAACAAAAAGTTCGCACCAAAAAGAATAAACAACTGAAGAAACACAGACCAAACTCCAGCTGAAATTTCCTTTCAATGAGTAAGAAGATATCAGTACCTTTACTCGTCTAGTGGCGGCAACATCTTCCACCTTGTGAACAAACTGATCAAATGAGTAATAAGGCAGCAACCGCGAGTGCCATTGTCTGTACAACCCAATTAAATTCCCCAAATCCCTAACCTGCAAAAAATTAAAAAAAAAAAAAAAAACCCCAAAAAACTAACAAATCAACACAAAATTAAGCATTTTTATCAAGCAAACAAAAGAATCAATAGCAGAATTGAAATATCGGACCTCATTTCCACGGCCGCGGTACTTGAAGCCGCGAGGGAAGTGGCGGAGGACGTAGCCGAGGCCGTCGTCGGAGAGAAGCAGCTCGGGAGTCAGCTTCGGCCGAGTCTTCGGAGCCGAGACCTTCTTCGCCTTCGAAGCGCCGCCGCCTACTCCGCCGCCACTTGTGCCGCTCTTGAAGGGGTAAGAAGACGGGCCGAGGTTGCTAGGTTTAGGGTTAGGGTTAGGGTTGGGGGTGAAATCGGGGTTATTGGAACTGGGATTCGAATTGGAGGTGGCGGCGGAGGAAGGGCAGTCACGTGACCAGTGGCCTGGTCGGCCGCACTTATAGCAACCGGTGGCTGGTGCGCTGTCCATTTAACTCGTCTGGTTTTTTGGGTTCTGCAACCACCGCCGATTTGCTTTTTGTTTCATTTCTCTGCGGATCTGTATTTATATTTCCATTTTTCAGTTATTTCTTGGCGGGAACAAGAGGAGGGAAATTATTCGATACTTAGAAATGGGCTCTCATTGGAAACCAAGGCCCATTGATTGATCAAAAAGAGGATAATGTATGTTGTGAAATGGGCTCTTAGTGATTGTGTTACATAATTTGGTTACGTATCATCTTTAATGGTGGTTGATATCGATTCTTAACTTATAATTAAAATCGTTCAATTTTTAACAACCTGTAATTAGTATGGAGAACGAGCAAGAAGTAGTAGACATGTTTTCTGGAAAACTAGAGTTGCATTGCATTGCAGCCAAATGGCCGGAAAACTGAACTCATAACACAACAAGAACTTACAATGCAGAATCCCAAATTGCATTTGTCTTTGCCTTCCCTGATTTAAACAATCAACTAAATAGTACCATTCCCTTCCCCCATACCTTGTTATTCTCAAGGTACTTCACAGCGAATTGAAATCGACGATTCATCTATTCTTTCTTTCAAAATTGAGGTATTATATACAGTATTTCCCTTGCCACTGCAAGTATATATATATACCTTGAAATAAGTTTCAGTTATCAATTTTGAAACTACGGCACCGCACCATATGTGTTGTCTTAGAGTCGCGATTCAAGAGTTCATGGACCAATCGTAGTTCTGGTATGAAATGCTTATTTGTCCTCCATCACCCAATAGATGTGTCAAAAGACCGGCTCTTGTCGCATCCAAGTAGTTGAGGATCCACTTGAGAATTTCTTTGTCTTGTCCAAAATCGCCATTGAACCTGCGGATAACACATACAACATTTTTATCTTTAGCATTATGAAACCATTGGAGTTGCTTTCAAGATGAACAGAATGGTATTGAATGACTCGATCACTCACCATTTAATAATCTGGGTGAGGTACACAGTCCTCTTCTCCAAGTTCACTTCCATTCCGCCGCTCTTAAAGAACTCTCTCGCTGCATATCTTAGTTCAGCTTCAACTCCTTGGGGCGAGAAGAACCTTACCGTTGGACTTGACCTTGTCCCATTACAAAGTCCAAAGTGTACTAACGGATTCACTTTAGCACAAGCAAGCTGGATTGTATTGGATGAACGAAACTTAGTACTTTTTTCGGAGATTGAGAGTATATATTCAAACAGTTAACTGATATGGTAAATGAAGAAGAACTTTCAAAAATCTTAACAAGTTAATCTTCTTTAGTACTGCAAGTGCAGGCAAACTTGTTCCAGAACCATTATATTGTGCAAGGCATGAAGAGGGGAAAGACACAAGAATCGAAGACTAATTACCTCGGCACGGTTGTCTCCATTGCCAAAGGGCTTGACCAAGGAATAAGGAGGTCTACGGTTGCTTCTAAGGATCCCATTCTCGATGGCACTGAGGGAATAAGGATGGCCTCCAACTAAATATTGGAAGTCGGAAAAGAAGGATCTCCTTTCGATAACACCTTGTGGACGCCCTACCCTAATAACTGCATGGATGACCATGGCATTGTAGAGGTTCAAAAAGAAAGCTAGCCTCTCATCTTTCGAGAGGTCAAAAAGGTTTATTCGGTGAAGTTCTTGAACCAAATTTATGTACCTTCATGACAAAAATGACGCACATCATAAGCATCAATGCATCATCAATAGGTTAAAAGGAGAAATTATCATGGGAGCTAACAGCAATCGAACTATTTCCTTCAAAGAGGAAGTCGCTTAAGTATTCGATTCTTAGGCTTATACTAAGCAAATTGTGTAAACTCACTATTGCATCTATAGCATACTACTGAAATCTTTATCTATTTTGAATCAGCATATTATTAATTGTTCACTGACTAGTCGGCCAAAGGAAATTGGACATTGACAGAGAACAAATGCCTCCAAATTAGTTCAGTTAACCATCTCTATATACTACATGTGTCTCATTCAATAACAAATGGAAAAAAGAAGTAAAGTATAAACAAAAGTAAAGTAAAGAAATAAGCTGATATGTTACCTACGAAACTCCTCGCTGTTGCTTATGCCAATGTAATCGAGATGGCGCCTGTCCTCTGATGCATAGGACTCCAGTATGGCAGACATGATCTTGGTTAGCCTTTGGCCAACTTTAGCTGCAGGCTTGGGTTCACAATCATTTATGGATCCTCGGAAGTTAAAGCATTTGGGAATGAACGGTTCGTGCTCAAGAAAACGGTAAAAATGGTTTCCATCTTCAAATTCATTATCCCTGCACAAACACAACATGGCTATGAGCAAACATTTATGGATAAAAATATATTTAGTATCAGTTGGTAGAGACACATTTCTTACCCAAAGACATGATGAATGAAGTGTTTCCTGGCCAGCTGCCTTCCTATCTCTACTGCCTGCATATGTTTTAATATAAAATTAGTTAACATGATACAATATTGAAGCAAAAGCAGCAAAGACCAAAATATAATAAATAATAGAAGAGACCCTAGGACAATCAAAGAACTGCAGGTCACGTGTTTATGCCTCACAAGCATGCACTGTAAATATTCAAGAACTCATTCAAAAGTTTGGTCATCCCCCAGTTAACCTGGATAAAATTTGGACTGATTCCTAAGTTGTTGAAGTTCTACCAGCTAAACTTACAACTTTCAACAGAAAGGCAATTAGAAAAAAGAGGAGCAATTATCAGGTCAATATTTCAACAGTGTGAAAACCCAGTCCAATTCCTATGAACTTTGAATAGGTAGGCATATGCCACTTCAATCTTTCTCAAAATTTTCTCCACACGTCCTGTCATTTAATGAGACAAAACGTAGTGATAACAAGTCGAAACATCTTAGTTGTGGTGTTCAGATTCCTAAATGAGCGAATCTGAAAAAAGATAAGCGCAAAAGGTTGCCATGTCAAAAACGTTACGCGTATACTTTTCCCTATAGGACGAGTCATATATCCGACTGGGTGTGGTCTCCATGATCTCCAATGGGACCCCTTCAAACACAGTGATGGCTTCACAAATCACCACCTTTCTTGTCTTCGAAGGCAATCATGTCAGCACGCCCAGTTACAAAATCCAGCCGTTCAAAAGGCAAAACACAACTTCATCAAAAACATGGTCCACCACCAACCCATCGACTCGTCTCCACAACTAGACACGGCCAATCTTTTCACTACTCCCCAGGATAAAAATTAAATTGAATCGAACAAGAGAGCGTCACAAAATAAATCTAAGAGAGTGGACCAGTGAAAAACGCTCCTTTTAATAATGGCAGTCACTCGGTGATACCATGGATTGCCATAATTGTTTTCAATAAAATCTAATTGGACTAAACTAATTGACAGATGCGATGCAATTACTAAAATATAACTAGTAGTTTGGATCCGGTAACCAATAAATATGAAATGAAAATGATGATGTAAATTAAATATTACTATACTGTTTTCCTTTAATCTTTATCATATTGCAAACATGGTCGTCATCATTAATGTTGTGACTATGGTCCAAGTGAATTCATGGGTTTATCCGAAAGGACAAAGGGCCACTGCTCGGTTGAACCTTTAAGCTGTTACTAGTACTTTATTATTATCACACTAGTCAACTATTTCAATATGAAAGGCTCATTAATGGCCGTAATTATTTTCAAAACAAATATATTCGAGTCACTTAAATAATAAGTTATTAAGACGGAACATTGTAACCAAATAGTCTCGCGAAATCCAGAACCTCGCGAGACCAGGGGTTACAATGGTCCCAAAAACAGAGAATTAACGGTAACGAAATTTGGAAGAGTTGGGCCCTACCTTTTTACGCCCACAGTCCAAATGCTGAATGAGGACCTCCACCATCTCGCTGCCGGCGAAGCAGTTCTTGACGATCTTCATCTTCATCAGACGGTCCTGAATCGGCAATCTCAGCCTCAGCACCCTCACAATCCCAATCATCTGGTCCGTCGGTTCCTCCTCCTCCTCGAGATCATCGAACCCGTACACCGGCGGCGCCGGAGCGTCGTCGGGGCACTTCGACCCGATCATCTCCTTCAGCCGCTGGTCGAATCCGCCGCTATTTCGAAGCGAATTGAGCGCCACGAGTCCGCCGAACAACTTCTCGTTGAAGAAAATCTGCGGCACCGCCGCCGTCCCAGTCCGATCGACGAGCTCCTTCTCGCGATTCGGATACACGTCGACGTTGATTTCCACGAATTTCAAGCCCTTCTCCGTCAGAAACCGCCGCACCGCCGTGCAATCCCGGCAATTCGACCGGGAAAAGAAGCTGATTCGGCCTTTCAGCGCCGGTTGGCGGTCGTCGGACTTCGTCTTCACCTGCACCGTCACTTTCAGGCCGGAAAGATTGAACTCCGTCACGCCCGATTTCTTCGATTTCGGATCGTCCTCGGCGGCGGCGTTGTCCTTCAGCGACGACAACCGCCGGACGAACGCCGCCGAGAAGTTGCTGCTTCTCTCGCGGATGAGCTTCCCGATCGCCGGCACATCCACTCCGAATTTCGCGCCGTCGTCGGTCGGGGAAGCGGGCGGCGAGGTGTAGAGCCCCCGCGGCGCCTCCGGCTTGGGGAGTTGCGCGTGAGGTCGGAGGATGCCAGCTGTCCCTTCGCTGTCGTCGTCTGTTTCGGCCGTTGCAACGGCTAATTTGATCACGTGCTCGGTCTTTTCGGGCGAAGAAACCGTTTGAAGCTCGTCCGCCTTTTCGGTCGTCTCATCTGATTCGGAAGAAACGGCGTCGTCGCGGTCTTCGAGGTGACCATTTTTCCTCTTCTCAACCTCAATTTCCGAAAACTCATCAGAATCTTTCTGTTTTATCGGGCTTTCCGGGAAAGCCCCATCTTGCGGCGCTCCATTTAATTTTCCGGCGGATTTATAAACTTTGACCTCAAGAAGTCCGTTGTTTTCGATTCCTTTGGTGGAAAAATCCATGATTTCCTTTTTTTCGAGGATACGCGGATTTTTCTTTTTCAGGAAATGGAAAACAAGAAACCCTAGGAGGAGGAGGAGAAATTCATAAAATAAAAAAAAAAGAGGGGAGCGAGCGAAGAAAGCAAAGGAAATGTTTTTGGGTTTGTTTGTTTGAGAGGGAACGATGAAATCGGGGGAGGTTTTATGGAGGAAATGCCCCAGAGGTTTATGGGAACTATTTTATAATTAACGGGAAGAGGTCAAACAACGTTCAGACACTTTGGACACTCTTGGGCCATATCGGATTGGGTCGCCGGCCCAACCTAAGAAATATCTTTGGCCCCACCTCAGCCGTAATCTATGGGACTTCAATTTGTTTAACTGAGTTCACTATAATGCCCCTCTCTCGTTCTTGTTAATATCTATCTACTATTTCTCACTCTTTTACTTATACTAGACTGAAAAGTAAATAGATTCGACCGTTGAGTTAGGAACGTGCCATGATTGTATTTGTGTGCGAAGTGTGCTATATTATGTGGGGGTGATCCACTCCATCTCCGTTCGTCTTCGAAGCCATTGATTTCGAAGCCATTGATTTTCCAAATGAGTAAACCGCGTCATTCTATTGTAAGTGAATTGCAGGGGCTTTAAGGGAAATGTAAGAGTTGGGATGGGAATGCCGTTAATTTCGGTTGGTATGAGTGCCTAGTCTACCAAACAAGTCTGGTGTGATTAGGCAGGTGGTTCCATTGACACGGCAAGAGTCCAAGTGGCACTATAAAACGGGACGGGGTCTATAAGTTCATTACCTTAACAGACATTCTTTAGTCTTTGTCTTTGACTTTGAATTGTTAAGATGATACAAGTAAGATGTAACTTACTGGGAATGCTTCCTTTGATAGGACAATAAATACCTTTCTTCTACTGTTAAAACAGAAATATACTTTCTCTTTTAGTATCCTAACAGAAAAATTAACTTGAGAATTCATGTTTCTGTATAAAGATGTTTGACCAAGGAAAACTTCTTCGGTATAAAAATGGAAATACTTCTAACAAGAAGGAAATAAAGTTCCATCGGCTTTGTTGTCATTTCTATGGAATGATTGGTGCATGACCGAACCGATTTCTGGCTACTTCAGTTTTTGTTCTGTAAGATGATGGGGGCTGGCTAAAATATCTTGTTTGCATTTGCATTTTCTATAATTGCAAAAATATTGAATTATTTACCGTATGTTTGTTTTGAATGATTGATTTAGATTATACACGATCTCTAAGCTAATACTTGGCGAGTTACATATGGGAGGAGTCGAGTATTGTCCCAATTATAAAAGCTCGGGATGTGTGATTCAATTCCTGGGAGATTTAGCATCATCACAATCTTTGCAGGTTAGCTTAATCTAATGGTGCACAGCAACATAAAGCTACATGTAGTTAACTTAACTCATACTCGTTTGGTCCACGTAGTTATGAAGAGCAAGAATAACTATTTGTACCATTCTCAACTGGTCATTTAACTTGGTCTTTGTATGATCACTACAGAGAATGAATTAACTTGCAGGTTTGCATACTCTATCTGTTATAGGTTAGCATGGCATCACTACAAAACACAACACAACGCAAACGCCTTGCCTTAACAAGCACCAAAAACATGAGGGAGGAGAGCCATGCGGGAAAGCTATCAGGTATCTTGCTTGTGGCCCTCGGGGCATTAGTCCTTCTGCTCGTAAGGTGTGTCTTCAGACGCCACCAGGCAGTACTCCTCTCACCCATCTTCCGTCGTTATCCACCAATCTTCAGCTGATTGATTCAATTTACGGTGCGCACAGGAATAAAGCCATGCAAAAGGTTAAGCCAGCACTCCCATCAATTATTCACTTCTGGAACCAAGGTATCGATCATATCCCTATGATCGATGTTGCATTCCCGAGTATAAACTCGATTTCGTGGTTGCATTTTATAGGTACCGCTAGTTCCATTCTGGTCGAAGACGTCTTTCGTGCTTGTTTCTTTTACGAAGGCAAGGCGTTTGTGTTGTGTTTTGTAGGACGCCACGCTATAACAGATAAAGAGTATGCAGCTAGCGGAAACCACTTTAATTAGACAGTCGCAAACAAGAGGGGGGACATCACCAAACCCCTAATCAAAACAATATAGCAATAGCCAGACCAATAAAAAGTACCATGGCAGCCCCAAAGGAATGCCCATAAAACATATTATAAGGTGAAAAAAACAAACATAGATCAAAACTTCAATCGCACAGTTAGTGTCCGATTTTGTGTAGGATAACGACCAGCCATGCAAATAGGAGTGACCTTCGCATTTATTATGTTCTTATTCTTTTTCGCCCCCAGTCTTCGCCTTCGGATTGAATTCGCTAAATTATCTGTTATTGAAGACTGCGTCACCCTGTTGCATACAAGCACAAACAAATTGCAAGTTAAATGACCAGTTGATCCCATTATGGCTTACCTACTAGAACAGAAATAAAAAGGACATTTTTTATGAAGTCCCGACGTACGTACCTATCTATTCCAATGAAAGATGCTATTCCAAATATAAATCCGGTAGCCATTCCAACAATCATTCCCCTGAAAAGTGGTTTTTCGGTATATTTGCTTGTTTTTCCAGGAGACTCTGGTTCAAGAGGATTATGCTCCTCGGACAGACATGGGGGAGCATGGTCACCACAAAGATTGTTCCCTTGAAAGCTTGAACTTGGGAAAGTCCCAAACTGACCCCCTGAAGGGATGAGGCCATGTAATAGATTGTCTGAAACATTGAACCTGGACAAGAAGCTGAGCTTAACCAAGGAAGGCGGTATCATCCCTGAAAGCTTGTTGTGAGACAAATCCAGAATCTCTAAGCCCACCATATCAGATAAACTACTTGGAATTGGTCCTGATAGATTGTTGCACTTAAGATCCAAAACATGAAGCAATTTTAGTTTTCCAAACTCTGGCCAAATTGGTCCACTAAGATTATTGTTACTAAGTGCCAGTGTTGGTGGAATGCTCCATACTTGATTATACTGCAATCCTCGTGCACTGACATTCCTTTTCATGAACAAAGGGAAATCAGGGGAAGGCTCCTCAAGTAAAATCCTCCCATTAATGAGGCTCTGCAGGCCAGTTAAGCTTTTCGGGATTTCCCCAGTAAAAGAATTGTTAGACAGGTCCAAGTAGAAGAGATTGCTGAAATTTCCAAACCAGAATGGAACTGTTCCTTCCAAGTGATTCCATGATAAATCCAACAACTGCAATCTGCTGCTAAGACTCAACCATTGGGGTATTGAACCATTGAGCCTACAATTTGCAATAATGAGAACCTTCAACTTTTTGAAATTCAGGGTTGGATCAGCAGGAAATTCTTCACCACGGAAGTTCAAGGTGAGAACTAAAGTAGTTAGGTTCTGACACTGTTGTAAAATTTGAAGGGCAGAAGAAATATTAGTTAGGCTGGAATTTGACAGTGAGAGGTAAGTGAGGCTATCAAAGTTCTTGAAGCTTTCTGGTATTTGGCCATTAAATTTGTTCTTGGCAAGGTTTACATTCTTCAAATGTCGGCAAGAGGGAAGATTGGACGGAATAGGTCCATTAAACTGATTGGAACCTAGATCAAGCGAGGTCAAACTAGTCATTGCTGAACAGCTAAGATTAATAGAACCCTCCAATGAATTGTTTCTCAGATTAAGCAAAGAGATAGTCTGGGAACTCGACAAGGAAGGGGGAACGGACCACTAAAATTATTGGAATGAGCAACAAAATACTGTAATCTTCCAAGGCTGTGGAAAACATCTGGGATACTTCCTGACAACCCATTAGTCGAGATATCTAAACGAACAAGGTTAATGAGTTTACCAGTTTCATTGCTGAGCATCCCAGAAAGCTTGTTATCTTGAATATTCAACTGGGTTAGCTTTTGAAGACGAAAGACACCTTCAGGTATACCTCCATGGAGATTATTCGTGCCGAGAGAGAGGTCCTCCAAAGAATTACAATTGCCAAGACCTGATGGGAGAGCACCAGAGAAGTAGTTCACAGCCAACTTCAGTGCTTGAAGCTGAGTAGAATTCTCACAGATACTAGATGGAAGGGAGCCATTCAAAGAGTTTGAAGACATGTCAAGGAACTTGAGTGAAGGTAACTCGATATCCACTGGAATGGGGCCTTTAAAGTCATTAGTGCTCAAGTCTAAGACCTCCAACTTTGGCAAATGGAACAGCGAAACCGGAAGGGAGCCTTTGAGGAGATTCCGGGTGAGATTAAGGGTTGTAAGCTGGTCCAAAGTGCCTAAAGATTCAGAAAGTTTGCCCACTAATCTTCTCCTTGGAAGCTCCAACTTAACCACTCTGAAGGATGAAGAGTTGCAAGTGACGCCTGTCCATTTACAGCAATCCGTAGCGGCATTGCTGCCCCATCCCTCAATCACAGTTTTGATATTGCTCATGAAATCGTCCAGTGCTTTCAAATCATTTGGATTGCATGTCAGGTTCTGAGAGCTCGAAACTGGAGCTTGCAAGCACAACCCAAGAACAATGATGATCACCCAGAAATCTCGAACACAACCCATATCACAGAAACACACTTGAACAATCAAGGCAGCAGATAAAAGAATGTAAAAGCTATTAAAGTTCTTGAATGCCTCTGGTATTTGGCCTCTCAAGTTGTTCCTGGCAAGATTTAAGTTATTCAAACGTCGACAGGAGGGGAGATTGTCTGGAATAGGTCCATCAAACCAGTTGGATCCTAGATCAAGGGAGGTCAAATTAGTCATTGCTGAACAGTTAAGATCAATAGAACCCGCCAATGAATTGTTTCTCACATTAAGCAAAGACAGAGTTGGGGAACTCGACAAGGACTGAGGCAACAGACCACTAAAGTTATTTGAATGAGCTATGAAATACGGTAATCTCACAAGGCTGTGGAAAACATCTGGGATAAGTCCTGAAAACGCATTAGTTGAGATGTCCAGACCACTAAAGTTACCAATTTCTTTGCTGAGCAGTCCGGAAAGCTTGTTACCGTGAATGTTCAATCGGGTCAGCTTCTGCAGAGAAAGTATACTCTGAGGTACACCACCGGTGAGGTCATTTGCGCAGAGATTGAGGTCCTCCAAGGATGTGCAGTTGCCTAGACCTTGTGGGAGAATGCCGGAGAAGTAGTTCCCCGAAAGTTTCAGCACCCGAAGTTGAGTGCTAAAGTTGTCACAGATAGCTGGTGGAAGGGAACCAGTCAAAGAGTTTTCAGAAATGTCAAGGAATTTGAGTGAAGGTAAATTGATATCCAATGGAATAGGGCCTCTGAAGTCATTAGAGCTCAAGTCTAAGACCTCTAAATTTGGCAAACGGAACAGCGAATTCGGAAGGGAGCCTTTGAGGAAATTTTGGGACAGATTGAGGGTTGTAAGCTGGTCCAAAGTGCCTACAGATTCAGAGAGTTTGGCCACCAATCTTCTCTTTGGTAGCTCAAACTTAACTACTCTATAAGTATCGATCAATTCGTCCAATCCGAGAGACGATGAAGAGATGCAAGTGATGCCTGCCCATTGACAGCAATCGGAAGAGAAGTTGTTGCCCCAACCCTGAATCTCAGTTTGTAAATCATCTTTCATGAAATCCTCAAGTGCTTTCATATCGTTTGGATTGCATTTCAGGTTTTGAGAGGTCAAGGCTTGTGCTTGGAAGCAAGCGCAGATAACAATGACCATCCAAATATCTTGAGCAGCCATGTCCAAGAGGATCAACTAGCAAGAGATGGAAAGAAGAGTAAGAACAATGCAAGAGAGGGGAAGAAAAGATGGGGGAGAAAAGAACTTGATGTTGAAGTCAGCAAGATATTTTGAAATTAGAGAAGACTTAAGTCTAACTCGAGAGCCTTGACCAACAGAAAAGGTCTCTGGATTAATAACGAGTGATTCATAAACTCTGAACAGCAGATCCGCCCCAGCCAAGTAACTGCTTCGCCCAGGCCCATTTTGATACCAAAGCAAAAGCAAACACAGCAAGAAGACCTGCAAGGTGTCTGATCTAAAGCACAAAGGCCCATGAACACGCGATCTTTTTCCTCATAAGATCCTAAAGCGATGTGAAACATTACTTTTGGCACAAGGAAGGCTCTGTATACTATTTTCCGCTGCAATTGCGAATACATATGATTTGCAATTTTTGCTACTTGAATACTTGGTATATGATGAAAATCTGATGCATGTTGTGCAAGTCACTAATTATTGATTAAAGTTAGAGCATCACCATTATTTCTCCAAATGATGATTACCTAAGACTTACATCTCACGAAACATACGTGTATGTGTATCTATCTTGTATAGTACATGAATGGCGGGCAAATGCTTATTGGACTTCTCTAAATAAAACTTTAATTACATGAACTTAGTGTCCCATCATAATTATTATATGAAGACAAAATTAGATAATGACAATAAATTCATACAGAAACTCTTTTTCTTGATAACGTAGGTAGTGACGCTCACAGTCAATACTCCACACAATCCATACAACACTGCAACTTCATGATTATATATGTGCCTACTGCTTCATGACAAAACAAAACAGCAGTGATAACATTTTGGTATAATGATCATGACGATTGACTAAATTTCATTATCCGCCACATTGCGTTCCAGTATATGCCACATCCGCCACATTATGAGCAATTTGTTGCGCTTGAATTAGTGCATGCTCCACTAGCTATAAGATGAGGATGGTATATAGAAGAACACGGACCACGAATGCAGTATATGCATGTAGCATCTAAATTAGTTGTGGATGTGTGTTGGTAAGTATGACTATGATCGTTCCCAACTTTTGGAGAAAGTTAAATTACTTCAAGTCAAACACTCCACTTTTTTAATTTGATATATATCAACTTCAAAACCTCATTAAGTGAAAATAATCTTTGGATATTGGTGTTTTATAAAGTATATGTGTGAATATGTTTCTTTCCATTTATGTTTGTATGTACTGCCTTTGAATAGAAAGCTCGTTTTTGAGTTGAAGTTTCCCTACTAGCCAGTACTCTCCGCTTCTAGTGAATGCTGTTTTTGAAAGATCTAGTGAACTTATATTTCGTTGACCAAATGCATGTAGATATCATGTTTACACCTTTTTGTGGATTAAAAGGTTTAATCTTCAAGATAAGATTATGAGAGACATGTGAATTGCTGTTGACATATTGAGAGTATAAGATATCATACATGTGACATCTTCATCCTTCAAACTAGAGAGGATACATGTGTCCTCATCGTGTGGATAAATCTTTTCCCATTAATGAACAAGAGCATTCTTCATTCATTCTTTAAGATAAATGGTTACAAGTATCTTTCTCAAGATGTATAGTGATTTATCAATGTGTGTATTTACAATACCACCATCCATGAAAGCTCCACATATGTCTCTATGCATGGTTCAGACAATTTACATAATGATGATATATACTCAAATGTGAGCTTAATTGGGACTAGCGTTGAAAGTGTCATTTGCACGCAAACTCAATCTCCATTGTCTGCAGTAGCTTAGACCATCTTTAGCCCTAAAATTTTAGGGGAGCTTAAATAATATTAACAATAATTTTTTTATGTAAAAAATTATTTTTACCAATATACTGATTAAAGGATTAAAAGACCACTAAAAAAGCTAAAGAGTTTGAGGGGTCGTTGCCTTTAACCTTTTAGCTAATTATTTTGATGGTACCCACGTAATTTTGTCAAACACATATACAAGCTTCTCTCAATCACTAAAAATAATTAAATTTAGCAATAATTTAAATTTAAAAATATATATATTTTACAAAATTAAATTTAACTATAAAACTTTTAAACCTCTTTATCCTCAAAAAAAGCGTCATAAGCCCAAACTAGCCCCATCCTGGTTTCTTGGGGTTCGGTCCCCCCCAGGGCGCCCCCCGCCCCACCGACGTGCAGACACCACACTACCACAACCCCACCACCTCTTAGCTAAACCACATGACCCAGTAACAAAATACTAAACAACCAAACAACAACACCACAACAAAACAACCCCCACCCACCCCCCCTCAACACACAAAAACCAAAACAAATCAAAGAAAAACAAACGAACACAACCACACATACAGTACATTTAATATATATAACATAAAAAACACACAAAAAACGAAGCAAAACAAGATTCGCAACATGCGAAAAAAAAAAACAACAAACACACCACAACAAAAAACAAAAAAAAATTTTATTTGCACCCCATAAATTTATGAAACCACCCCATTTTTATTTTTAAACTTTAGAAGACAATTTAACTTATGTGAAAAGACTAATAAGGACATTAAACTTATTTAATGAAATCCTATTTTTTATGGATGTACCCCACATTAGCATAAATCAAGTCTAATTCGAGTTTCATTTTCGTCAAGAACATAAACTCTATCATATAAATCCAAAATCCTATCAATAAATTAATCAATTGCATGGTATACATCTTTTGCGCACTATCGACTAACATCAACAAAAGCAACAATACGATAACAACGAATTAAGGGTTTACTTTCTCACAGTTATTTTGGTTTAATTTAACACCACTTTAGAGCTTTATCAATCTAAATCCAAACAAAATTAACAGTACAACAATGAATTAAATACATGTTTAAATCAAAGTTGAAAGGACAATCCAAGTGCTAGGAACCCTCTTCCTTGTTCTTTATGTGCTAGCCAACGGGATTTTGTGGCTATGTGTTTCGGTGCTGGGCAGTTAATTAATCCATTAAAGGTGGAGCTAATAAGGGCAGGTGGAGCAGCCATGGCGAATAATCCCAAAGCCATGGCGAATAATCCCAAAGCCATGGCGAATAATCCCAAAGCCACAAAAAACCTAGATGCAAATCAAAACTGATAAATTGTTGAAAAAAATTACAGAGAAAAATGAGGAAATTGTATTCGAGCAGAACCGAAATGAAATTCATAAGCGAAAATCAAATCGGAGGAGAAGAAATACCAGATGAGGAGGAAGGAGAGTGAGATTTGGAGCAGGAGATCGAGAGAAAAGAGGAGGACTGGCCGCTCGAGCCTTCCATTTTTTTAAAACTTTTTAACACTAATAAGGTTAGTTAAGGTACATTAAGGGGTGATTTAAGATATAAAAAAGGGTGCATTCATAATGGTGTGATTTCATAAGGTTTTGGGGTGAAAAAAAAATCCCAAAAAATCAATTTTGGGAAAAAAACAACAAAAGAAAAAAACAAAAAACCAAACCACCCAACAAACAAAAAAAAAAAAAAAGAAACTAAAACTTTGTCCTACCCTGCACATAATAAAAAAAAAACCAAAAACCGGCTCTGCAGAGAGAAGCTGTGCAGAGGATCCGAACCCGTATCTTGTTAACAAGTGCACATGGCCCACAAGATCTCCAGAAAATGGACAATCAAAGGCGCCTTCTAGTCTCCAGACCGCTGCGCTGTAGATGGGGGCCTACGCTGCTGTTTATATTTGACCCCGTTTGATTTGAGAGTCCGGTATACCGTATACCTGAGACATGCATAATATTTGACTATTCTGAATTTCTCCACACTTCCGGTCGGGCTCGCCTCACCATCATCATTCTACATGTTTTATTTGTCAATCACTAATTTAGTACTAACCAACCTATTCATGCATTTTCTCGCCATATATGTATTCATAAACTTAAATTACAAAACAATAATATTCAATGTTCTCAGTAAATAGAAATCCAAACTGTCCTATAAATACTAATTTAGGGGATGCAAAAAAAAACAAAAAACACTCAAGCAGTGAGGGTAAACAAACTCCCTAATTATTGTGATGATGATAGTGATAATGATATCGATATATTTATCGATGCTTAAATTGACAAGATGCTATGGTTATCTCAACGACATACTACAGTTTCAATATTAATTTAAAAGCATAACATTTTATACTTAATCAGGCTATTGTGTAAATAAAAATGAGAGACGAAAAACAGAGTATAAATTCATAAACTATCAGAAAAAAAGAATGAATATTTGAAAAGAGAGCAATGTCTTGAACTGAGGTCTGTACACGGCAATTTGATAGCCATCTCTTTTCAACTTGATAATTGAAAAAAGATGATGGTTGACGTTGGAGTTATGTCATAGAAACTGGCTGAAAATGTAGAATTTGAGCAACACAAAGAAGAACGTATTCGACTTATGCATAGTCAAATTGAGAGATCAAAACCATGTAGCGAAATTCAATTCAAAAGTTGCTGTCACCTCTATATCTTATTAGTTGATATGAGCAATATACACCACTTGAATTTGGTCACGGATTCTGTATACTTCTATTTTTCTTATTCATTTCCCACTTGGTGTCGATTGTCAAAATGTCAAACCAACGTGTTCAAACTAATCCATTTTTTCAAGTCTTCATTTCTGACTTTGGTTTCGCCAAATACCCATCTCGATATATGTTGTTCTACTTATGGTGAAGAAAGTTAGAACCTATCGATACTAATTTCAACCTAAGTTCAAAGTAATCAGTTCCAATCTTACACATTTTCCTCATAAATCTAAGCCCAGTCAAGTCATTAGAGTATTTTGCTCTGTTTCTCTAGATTTGAGTTCGAATAGTCCCGTCAAAATTTTGAGCAATGTTCTCTCACCTTTGAACCCTATGAAATAAAGGTAAATATCATCCGATATACTAATTATTTCGGGTAGAAAGGAGCAAGATAGGTAACCTACTCTTTGATAGCTCTCTAGTAAAATCGGATTTATTTCTTGAAAATTGAGAAAGGCCGTGACTGTAGACTATTGCTCTAGATTATCCAAAGTTTTATGCTACATCAGACCATCTCAAATCGGTAGGATCAAACCCATATTTGAACAAAAAAACTAGGGGTGGGTCGGGCTGGGCGGTCCAGGGTTTTGGCTAGGACCGAAAAAAGCCCGTTAGCGATCGGGCTCTAGATTTTTGGGACCGTTGGAGGGCCCGATGTAAACGGGCCGGGCCGGGTTTTTATACCCTCGGGTTCGGGCCGGGCTCGCCGGGCCGGGCTAAGCCCGATCAATTTTCCAATTAAAAAAAACCATATTTCCACACAAAATTAATATCGAATTTCCCAAATTAATACAAAACACCATCTAAAACAATACATAACACCAAATTCAAATCAATACCAAGATAATCACCATGGTAAAACCCTTGGAATTGAAATCAAATAAAGGTATCAACACACTAATCACCAAAGTTTCATTCATATATGCCGCCGAAGATGAAAAGTTAAGAAAAAGAAAGTGTTTTAGGGTTTTTTGGGGATGGATATGGTGTAGTTGTTTTATTTTTGGGTGATGTACCCGAATTTTTTGTCCAATAAACATACAACATGTGTAAAAAAAATTATTATTTAATAAAAATATATATATTCGGGCTTTTCCGGGCCGGGCCGGGCTTTGAAAAATTGAGCCCGTATTTGAGCCCGATTTCTACGGGCCGGGCCGGGCTTTTTACCATTCGGGCCGGGCTTCTAAAATGAGACCGGCCCATTAAGAATTTTCGGGTCGGGCTCGGGCCGGGCTCCGGGTTTTGGGCCGGGTTTTCCCACCCCTAAAAAAAACCTCCCAATGGTAATATGTGGTCCGTATACTCCGGCTCAAATTTGAGTCTGGAGTTAAATTTTGGGTCAAATTTGACACGGATTATGACTTCAGACTCATAAATGGAGCTCACCAATTTTGACACAAATTCTGACTACAATCTCACAAATTATGACTTTAATCTCAAATTTGAGTCTGGAGTCAAATTCTTGGTCAAATTCCACACCTTTTGTTTGAACTTGATTTTAAACCGAATGACAAAAAATTGTCAGATTTTGAATTTTTTTAGGTTGGAATATTCATAAAATTAACTTAAGAAATTCCATCTACAAATTAACTTGAGAAAAAAAAAATAATTGACAAAAAATTAAGGTTAAACTCAATTAGTTAAAGTATAATGTTAAATTTGAGTCTTTCATCATTGAGAGAAATGTCAAATTCGTATAGATGAATAGTTGTATTTTGTGATGTCAAATTTGAGATTATGACTCCAATTATTGGAGATGGTCTCAGTGGGTCAAATAAGCCTTGCCGTTGAGAGAAAAAAGAAAGAAAAAAGAAACATAATATTAAATATGACAAATTACAATTACGTACTATATGGTTTTGGTTAAATTTTAAAATGATACCTATATTTTTTTTCTTGTATTTTAGTACGCTGAACTTTAAAATCCTTGCAATTATATTTCACCGTTTGTAAAATCGTCAATTTTCAGCTGTTCAGAGATGATGTGGACTCTGTGAGTTTGATTAATTGGTGTATGGGTTAATGAATTATGTATCTGCAGCAAAAACATGGTGCCAAAACTAGTAAAGGCCAAATTCTCCAGTTACTCGAAACTACTCGATGAACTTGTACCACTCATTGTAGACCACAGATGATAGGGATAGTGAACATGTGGGCTCCATAGATCCACGTCATCTCTAAACAGTCGAAAATTAACGATTCTACAAACGATAGAAATAATTGCAAGAATTTGAAAATATAAAGTACTAAAATGTAAGAAAAAAAATATAAATATCATTTGATCCTAATTTCATGACACGTCATTGCCCAATTAAATAAGGTTCCACAACTTGTCAAAAGTTCTTGAAGGCGGGCTGGGGTCGGAACCGGCGCAGTTTATATGATTCGGTGCACGGGTTGCCACCAACTCGTTGACCTCCCTCTCTCAATCGCCAACCCAACCTCACCGGTTTTTCCCGGTCACCACATTCAGTCCACCGGTCACTACTTTTTACCAGCTTCTCATAAAAAAAACCAACCCCCGCCTGACAACGGAAGCCCATATTGGAAAACAAAAAAATCGCTAGTGGAGAGAGAGCACCACGGCTTTCATTCATTCATCTCCTTCCTTCATTTCATTCATTGGTTCATAAATTCATACCAGAAAGCGTGTTTTCAAGTCAAAGACTCAAAGCCCCAGCTGAGAAAGGTGGTAAAGCCTTTTCCTTTTCCTTTTTCTCTTTTTTTTTTTTCTTCTTCTTCTTCTGCTTTCTCTTTTCCTTTGGTTGTTTTTGTTAGTTTGGCTTGTTTGATTAGTTTGGCTTGTTTTTGATTTGTATCAGTTGTAATGTTTGTCTCAAGAAAACCCAGTTGAGAAAAGCAGGGTTCTTGACAAGGGTTTCTGCAGCTGCTTGATTGCACATTGCTGAAAGGTATGTCCTTTTTCTCTTTCTTGGTTTTGCTGTTATGAATCAGATCAATCATAGAACGCAACCCATCTGTTCATTCTGCTTAATTTGGGTTTGTGTTGTTTGAATTTCAGTCATTATGCTTATGCCAAGAAAACCCACTTCAGAAAGCAAGGTTCTTGGCAAGGTTTTTGCTGCTACTTGATTGTCTACGTTCTTTTATCTGCTGCCTTGATTGTTCAAGTGTGTTTCTGTGATATGGGTTGTGCTCGAGATTTCTGGGTGGTCATCATTGTTATTGGGTTGTGCTTGCAAGCTCCGGTTTCGAGCTCTCAGAACCTGACATGCAATCCAAATGATTTGAAAGCACTGGAAGATTTCATGAGCCATATCAAAACTGTGATTGAGGGATGGGGCAGCAATGTCACTACTGATTGCTGTAATTGGACAGGCGTCACTTGCAACCCTGTATCCTTCAGAGTGGTTAAGTTGGAGCTTCCAAGGAGAAGATTAGTGGGCAAACTTTCTGAATCTTTAGGCACTTTGGACCAGCTTACAACCCTTAATCTCACCCGGAATCTCCTCAAGGGCTCCCTTCCGGTTTCGCTGTTCCATTTGCCAAAGTTGGAGGTCTTAGACTTGAGCACTAATGACTTTAAAGGCCCCGTTCCAGTGGATATCGAGTTACCTTCACTCAAGTTCCTTGACATGTCTTCAAACTCTTTGAATGGCTCCCTTCCATCTAGCATCTGTGAGAAGTCTACGCAGCTTCAAGCACTGAAGTTGGCTGTGAACTACTTCTCTGGTGCTCTCCCATCAGGTCTTGGCAATTGTAATTCTTTGGAAGACCTCTGTCTCGGCATGAATAATCTCCATGGAGGTATACCTGAAGGTGTATTTCGTCTTCAAAAGCTAACCCGGTTGAATATTCAAGATAACAAGCTTTCTGGGATGCTCAGCAATGAAACTGGTAAACTCATTAACCTTGTTCGTTTAGATATCTCGACTAATGGGTTGTCAGGAAGTATCCCAGATGTTTTCCACAGCCTTGGAAGATTACAGTATTTTGTTGCTCATTCCAATAATTTTAGTGGTCCGTTACCCCCTTCCTTGTCGAGTTCCCAGACTATCTCTTTACTTAATCTGAGAAACAATTCATTGGAGGGTTCTATTAATCTTAGCTGTTCAGCAATGACTAGTTTGACCTCGCTTGATCTAGGCTCCAATCAGTTTAATGGACCTATTCCGTCCAATCTTCCCTCTTGCCGACATTTGAAGAATGTAAACCTTGCCAAGAACAAATTTAATGGCCAAATACCAGAAAGCTTCAAGAACTTTGATAGCCTCACTTACCTCTCACTGTCAAATTCCAGCCTAACTAATATTTCTTCTGCCCTTCAAATTTTAAAACAGTGTCAGAACCTAACTACTTTGGTTCTCACCTTGAACTTCCGTGGTGAAGAATTGCCTTCTGATCCAACCCTCCATTTTGAAAGGTTGAAGGTTCTCATTATTGCAAATTGTAGGCTCAATGGTTCAATACCCCAATGGTTGAGTCTTAGCAGCAGATTGCAGTTGTTGGATTTATCATGGAATCACTTGGAAGGAACAATTCCATTCTGGTTTGGAAATTTCAGCAATCTCTTCTACTTGGACCTGTCTAACAATTCTTTTACTGGGGAAATCCCGAAAAGCTTAACTGGCCTGCAGAGCCTCATTAGTGGGAGGATTTCACTTGAGGAGCCTTCCCCTGATTTCCCTTTGTTCATGAAAAGGAATGTCAGTGCACGAGGATTGCAGTATAATCAAGTATGGAGCTTTCCACCAACACTGGCACTTAGCAACAATAATCTTAGTGGACCAATTTGGCCAGAGTTTGGAAAACTAAAATTGCTTCATGTTTTGGATCTTAAGTGCAACAATCTATCAGGACCAATTCCAAGTAGTTTATCTGATATGGTGGGCTTAGAGATGCTGGATTTGTCTCACAACAAGCTTTCAGGGATGATACCGCCTTCGTTGGTTAAACTCAGCTTCTTGTCCAGGTTCAATGTGTCAGACAATCTGTTACACGGCGTGATCCCTTCAGGAGGTCAGTTTGGGACTTTCCCAAATTCAAGCTTTGAAGGGAATAATCTTTGTGGTGACCATGCTCCCCCATGTCTGTCCGAGGAGCATAATCCTCTTGGTCATGCCAAATCAAGTAAAAAGAGAGGAGTTATTATTGGTATAGCTGTTGGGATTGTATTTGGAACAGCAATTTTTCTTGCTCTCATGTTCATAATTGTGTTGCGGGCACATAGCCGAGGAGAGGTTGATCCTGAAAAAGAGGAGGACGACACCAATGAGAAAGATTTGGGAGAACTTGAATCAAAACTAGTGGTTCTGTTTCAAAACAAGGATACCAATAAAGAGCTATCCCTTGATGACCTTCTACACTCTACCAACAATTTTGACCAAGCAAATATAGTTGGGTGTGGGGGTTTTGGTCTGGTTTACAAGGCCACCCTTCCTGATGGTAAGAAGGTTGCAATCAAGCGGCTGTCTGGTGACTGTGGCCAGATGGACAGAGAATTCCGTGCTGAGGTTGAAGCCTTGTCAAGAGCTCAGCATCCAAATCTTGTTCTTCTTCAGGGGTATTGCACATATAGAAGTGACAGGCTCTTGATATATTCTTACATGGAGAACGGTAGTCTGGATTACTGGTTACATGAAAAAACCGACGGTCCATCATCTCTAGATTGGAATATGAGGCGTCAAATTGCTCAAGGAGCTGTAAGAGGACTTGCTTATTTGCACCAATCATGCGATCCCCATATCCTACATCGGGATATAAAGTCAAGTAACATCCTTCTAGATGAGAATTTTAAAGCACACTTGGCAGATTTTGGGCTTGCAAGGCTCATACTTCCCTATGACACTCATGTAACAACTGATCTTGTCGGGACATTGGGCTACATCCCTCCTGAGTATGGCCAAGCCTCTGTCGCCACTTACAAAGGTGATGTGTATAGTTTTGGGGTTGTTCTTTTGGAGCTTCTAACTGGAAAAAGGCCTATGGATATGTGCAAGCCAAGGGGATGCCGGGATTTGATCTCTTGGGCATTTCAGATGAAGCTGGAAAAGAGGGAAAGAGAGGTCTTTGATCCGTTCATTTACGACAAGGAGCATGATGAGGAGCTTGTGTGTGTTTTTGAGATTGCATGCCTTTGCTTAAGCGGATGCCCTAAGGCAAGACCTTCGACTCAGCAGCTAGTTTCTTGGCTTGACAACATCAACGCCAAAATTTAGCTTTCTTTCTAGGTAAGTCAGGGAAACCCTTACTGTACAGCAAGAGATATTACTTATAGAGAAGTTCAATGTCCCGTTCTTTGATCTGTTGGTTTTTCACTCTCAAAGTTGGCCTTCTTGTAAATGGTTATCATAGATAATTGGTTTTCTGTTTTTAGTCGTTATGCGACATATTTTACAGGAACATCACCTTTGCAAGAATTTACATGTAAGTTGTAGATCTTTGGAAACCATGTTGGCCCTCCTGGAAATGTATACAAAAAATATTCTGAATCTCCTGTCTTGTGGTTGTTTCATATCTGTTGTAGATCGATAATCTGTCATTTCACCAAAACCTGTCTTTTTTCCTAGTGAGTCTCCCATAACATGGATTGCCAGTCAATACCTGTGTATTTCAAGGTGTATTTTAGCGATAACTTTTCATGCCTTCAATGGCCAAACTTAATGCTAATGAGTTCGTTAAGAGTTGCATTAATTGTTTCTCTACTTCAGAGTTCAGCCATCTTGACTGTTGAAATTGTTTGTTGGATATAGAAGAAAAAGCATGTAAACATTCTTTTACTAGGTCTTGTTTGGTGGACAGTCAAATATGGAAAGCATTGGAACTTTGCATGTGGTGCGTTTTCCGAACGTACATACATAAGCAGCAAAATCAATCTGCCAAAAAGTCTACACAAATACCAATTCAGTCTAATTTTTGACATTAGATTGTTGGCCAGAAAGGTCGGTAGCGTGGCGGCGTGGAGTGGAGATGCACCAAATTTTGCGTGGATTTCTTTTCATTTTTTCGACTATGTTTTTCCCTTTCAAAGCTTTCACGTGTTGAAAGTTGGCTTCACAGCAACTTGTCATGGTAGGATTTGAAGCCAAATTTCAAAAGCACGTTTATACTAAAGCGACAAACAATTTCTATGGCCGTAGATACCAGAAAACAAAGCAGCAGATGAAAAGAAATATTATGGTAGATTTTGACTTGCTATTCTGCTTCTACAAGCTTCAAATCTTGCAAACAATGGGCATACATATCATAGGATCATGATGATGATCAGTGATCACTTGTTTGAACAAAAATCCGTACAGTGAGTATCTGAAGAATGTATGATTGAACATCAGGCATTGGATTCCATGTCATCTTCCATCTCGCGCACGGCTTGACGTGGGCCACTTCCAGAAATAGCATTCAAAGGGCCGTTTCCAAATAAGCATACGTGTGGTTCAATCTGGTTTACAGCCGATTCCACTCGTCATCTGACAAGAGACCAACTAAACATGTCTTATGTTTTTTCCTAGTCCTATCAGGCTTCAAGCGACAAGACAGCACGCTGGTTCCTCTGGTCTTCAGTCAAGTTTACGATAAATACTATATATACTAAAACGACGTGGACGAGGAATCTGGTGCGGTGGCGGAGGGATTGGAGGACACGTGGGAGTCGAGGAGCGGAGGGAGTGGGCGGCGGCGATGGGGCCGTCGAAGATGTCCTCCCCGACGACGAGGTCGAGCAGGAGGGGAATGGGTTCCACCTAGAACGCCGGCTTGCAGAGGCGCATCACAGGAGAGTCAGCGAGTGGGGCCCGCCTTCACCGGAGCTCATCGCCACGTCGTCGTTTTGGATTCACTGGATTTGGGCAGCTTCTGAAATCGGACACTGGTGAGGTGATTCAGTAATATTTATTTACAGGATGAGTAAAATGTAAAGTTTTGGGTACAACGTGTTGTTGCTCATAAGTTAACACGTGGTCATTCCGTAGTGGAAATCCTGCGGTGATTCGAGAAAAAAGGAGATACATTTGTGTCAAATTCACCCTAATCAACAAATGGCTACGAAGTTCTCCCGTCGCAAAAGGTTCTGTTATACTAGTTTAAGTGCCCATGAGGCGCCTTTGCTACATTTCGTGACGAAATGTAGGCTTTAGCAGCGCCCTTTTTGCTATGAAGCGGAGCTAAAACTTTCTTTGTGAGCTACTCATTGCGCCGCTAAAAAAAGCACTCCGAATATACGCCCGCCTCCCCCCATTTGGGAAAACGACGAAAAGGAAAAAAAACTTCCGGATGAAGAGGGGAAGGGGGTTGAGGAGGGGGGGGGGGGGGAATCAAAACCAAAAAAAAAAAAAAAAAAAAAAAAAAAAAAAAAAAAAAAAAAAAAAAAAAACACACGCAAAAAAAATGTTGAAATAAGTACTCCTGCTGCATAAAGATGGAATGGTCCAGCAAGTCAAGTCTTGGAAATTTGGAAGAACAAGTTTTCTTTCAAATTCAAGTTACAAGACTGTTCTGTAAAAAACAGTTTCAGCTTACAAAGCTGTTCTGTAAAGAACAGTTACAGCTGTTTGGTTAATCCTTGTCACATCAAGATTAACTTGTTTAAGACTATTCTAGATTGATATTTTGTAATAGCTATGTCAGTTTAGATAAGGTAGAAGGTGGAAAACATCTGTTTTCACCTTTATGTAAAAGATCTGGTTTGAGAAAATATCCTAGAAACCGACTTTCACATTTCCGGATATTTTGGCTCAAGCTTTTTGCTTCTGCTATTTATATCTTCTGCAGTCTGTTGCAGAAAACAACTTGAACACTTTCATTTCAATTTCTTAAGCTAGAGAAACAAGTTTATATACCTCTGAGTTCTTAGCTTATATCAAAAGCAATACTTGGCTTGAATTGTGTTTAAGTTCATTCACTCTCTCTCAATTCTAATTACAAGTGAGGTCTTGTGAAATTCTCAAATCTTAACATGGCATCAGAGCTTTGTTGATCGAGAGAAGAGTTGTGGGGCGTTGCTGTGAAGTTTTTGATTCTGGAAAAGGAGTTCATCAGTTCATCAACTGAAACTCTAGAATTGAAAGATGGCAAGTTCAAGTGGAGAAGTCAAAACTCCAACCTTCTCAGGAGTGAATTATGATTTCTGGAGAATCAAGATGAGGACAATCTTTGTCTCACTTGATTTATGGAGCTACGTAGAAGAGGGTTGTGAGATACCAGAAAATCTGGAGGCTTTGACACTAGCTCAAGTTCAAACAAACAAGAGCAACACAAAGAAGGATGCAAAGGCGCTGAGCATAATTCAAGGAGCTTTATCAGATGAAATTTTTCCCAGAATTTCAAATGAAACCACTGCAAAGTCAGCATGGGATATTCTGGAGAAAATTTACAAAGGCTCAACCAAGGTAAGAGCTGTTAAACTCCAATCCTTGAGAAAAGATTTTGAAGATATAAGGATGAATGATAATGAGCTGCTAGATGATTATATTACTAGATTGTCTGATACTGTTAATCAAATGCAAACTTATGGTGAAACCTTATCTGTTGAGAGAGTTGTACAGAAATACCTTATTAGCTTGACACAAAAATATGATCCTATTGTGTCAGTTATAGAGGAAACAAAAGATTTGACTACTCTATCAATAGAAGAAGTTTTAGGATCCATAAAAGGTTTTGATCAAAGGTTGAATAGGCATGCTAGAAATTCTGCTAGAAATTCTGTAGACACTGCTTTCCAAACACTCAGCCTTAGTACTAGTCAAGAAAAAAATAATTTGGGTAGGAAGAGTTATACAGATGAGAAGAAAAACAATGAAAGCACCAATTTCCATTTCTGTAAAAATTGTGAGAAATATCATACTGGTGTTTGTTGGTTCATTGGTCAACCTAAATGCTCTAAGTGCAAGAGGTTTGGTCATGTGAACTGTGATAATCAAGGATAACAGTTGGCGAACTACACAAATGAGCATGGTGCAGTTCGAAATGCAGATGTGTTCTAAGTGTGTGAGTTGACTTATCTATACCAAAGAAGATGAGAGATGGAGATGGGAGACTTGAAGCAGATTATGCAAGTGAAAAAAAAGAAAAAAAAGGGAGGAAGCTGAAGCAACGTTCTTCAGTGAAAAGAAAGAAGAAAGAAAAACCTACACTATGTTGTCCAGCTCAGGAGCATTCACAAAGGGGAGTGCTAAAACAAACTGAAGCAAATAATGGAGATGGTGTGTGGATTTGAAAAAATGCATCGTTTGAAGGCGACAGTAGTAATATCTAACTGTATCATGAAGAGATGATGTTCTTTTCAATGAGAAGGTCACTTGATGTTTCGGAGTAAAATGCTCAAAAATGCTCATCAAGACAAAGATGTGCTTGGTTCAAAGAGGATGGACTGCATCCGTTGAATCAAAAGAAAAGAGAACAAAAGAAGAACAAAGAAGAAGGACTGCTGGAAGTAATGCATCAAAGCACTTAAGGGGAGTGTTGAAATAAGTACTCCTGCTGCATAAAGATGGAATGGTCCAGCAAGTCAAGTCTTGGAAATTTGGAAGAACAAGTTTTCTTTCAAATTCAAGTTACAAGACTGTTCTGTAAAAAACAGTTTCAGCTTACAAAGCTGGTTCCTGTCGTGTAAAGAACAGTTACAGCTGTTTGGTTAATCCTTGTCACATCAAGGTTAACTTGTTTAAGACTATTCTAGATTGATATTTTGTAATAGCTATGTCAGTTTAGATAAGGTAGAAGGTGGAAAACATCTGTTTTCACCTTTATGTAAAAGATCTGGTTTGAGAAAATATCCTAGAAACCGACTTTCACATTTCCGGATATTTTGGCTCAAGCTTTTTGCTTCTGCTATTTATATCTTCTGCAGTCTGTTGCAGAAAACAACTTGAACACTTTCATTTCAATTTCTTAAGCTAGAGAAACAAGTTTATATACCTCTGAGTTCTTAGCTTATATCAAAAGCAATACTTGGCTTGAATTGTGTTTAAGTTCATTCACTCTCTCTCAATTCTAATTACAAGTGAGGTCTTGTGAAATTCTCAAATCTTAACACATAATGATTGCTACAATAATGAATGCAACATCAGTCGCAAAACTCACAGAAAGAGGGCGTGGGGGGTTGCATAAACCAGGGAACCCCTTCACCCTAAAAAAAAAAAAAAGAGAGGGGAAAAAAAAAAAAACTTAGAAAAAAAAACAATAAAAAACAAAAAAAGAGGGGGGGGAAAAAGAAGACACTCAGCGTAGTCAATAACAACGTGTGCAGAAGGCGCCATCCAACAGAAAGAGCAACTCAAGTCGGATATCATGGCCTCTGTTTGAGGGTAAGGTCCGGTGTCGGCATCAACATCCGGGACACTAGGGAGAGGGCGGAGACAAGGTTTTTCTGAAGTCTTCTGGAAAGACGAGTTCCTGCACCAGCATTCACAAAAATAATGTAAGTAGAAACACAGAGTAAGGTGCATAAAGAATGTTCAAATTGGATATGATCGACCTGAGCATCACCACGATACTGAATGTCCAGAAGGTCGGAGCAATCAAAGTTTGCAAGCAAATCTCTTAGCTTAGGAAATGGCCAATGGGAAACAGTACTGGCTTCTTTGTCATCATTGTTGAGTAAGATTGTAGGACGTGGTAAACTGGGAGCTTTGATACATATGTGGTCAACATGTAGGCATACACACCATATAAAGCCAAGAGATTCAGGTTTCGGGCAGAGGTTGACATATTTCAAGTTGCTGCATTCGCGCAAGATGACATACTCAACTACTCGGGAGGCCGATTCCGAAACGAATGTAAAAGATTCAGGGTTCATGATTTGCTAAGTTTCAACTGCATAATCCTTGCAATTCATAATATGCAGGGATTGGAGACTGGAACGCCGAACCGTAATGGTTCTAGCTGTCCTTGAGGTGCTAAAAGAACAAGAAGTAAAATGACAAATAGTGGATAGCAGGGCAGCCCAAAATCAGGTAATGGAGAGCCTCTGCCTAATAAGTCTTTTACCGTCTTTGGAAACATTCTCTAAATCTGTTGTCTTTGAAGTCACAGAGGCAAGAATGTAAAAATCACCTTTCAATTTTTTTTTTAAAGGTAGTTTTATTATGAAAAAAAAAGGTCTCCTATACAGCATTGGAATTTGGTGAGAGGAAACTGAGCTTCCTGGGTTTTAAAAGTGTTGGGCTTAGAGCATTTGCACCCCAAGGGGCGGGTGCAAGGGTGCAAAGGGCAAGGGTGCAACACCAAAGGTGGGTACTATTTATGTAGGGCCCACCCGAATTGCACCTTTTTTTCATTTTTCGTTCCACCCAGGGGCAGGGGCGAATGGGGCGATCACTATTCATTAAAATAAAAAATAATTCAAGTCAACTAAAAATAATACAACAATTAATTAAACGGCATCCGATAAAAAAATACATAAACTTTTATTTAAAATCCCAAACAAACCATTACATAAAATTAAATACAAAATAATAACCGCTATAATCCAACTTATTCTTCAACATCATTCCTCCAAGGTTGCTCTGGGTAGTACGGGGTTTCATGACTTCCGCCAGCGCTTGACCCTCCACCTACCTCGGGATCATCAACTGGAAACAATTCTCTCCTCATGACGTCCATACGTTTTGCCTTCCAATATTTGGCAGTTAGGGGAGAAAACTTGGATGTATCCATTGACATAGTTTGATAATCTTGCGCAGCTTGATTATCCGCGGCAAGTTTATCCAATCTTTGTTGGAGTTCCGCCTTTCTGTCCGTTTCTCTTTCCTGATCTCTTGAATGGTAATTGCACCTTGCTGTACAATTTGCTCAAAGAATCTTGATGTCTCAGTGGGAGTTTTGTTCCTTGCCGCTCTTGCTTCCTTGGCCTTTCTTCTCCCTAGAGGCCTTGTTATCCGAATGGGGGTGTCATCATCGGATAAATTCTCCGCAGCTGGTGAATCTTCACCCGGCGTTTCTTCTGGGATGTGCATCCTGATGGGTGTATCCTCCAAAATTTTGAAGCGATGACTATGCTTCACAATATCCCATAAATCATGGTTAGTGAAATTCCTTGTGGTTTTTGCCCTGGATTTGTAAAATGCTTGTATGGCATCTTCCTACACACAAAAAAAAATCATGCAAACTTAGACAAGTATATAAAGATAAATGAAAAAATTTATATATAAATAACAAGGATAAAAAAAAATACCAAAGCTTGTGCATTTGAACCACTTTGTTGTACAACGGCTCGTCCTTGTCTAATAGCATACCGCCAAGCATTGAACTTTACGACCAAACGTTTCCAAGTGAGTTTGAATACCTGAGGCGGTGCGGGATGTTCCGGGACTTCGCTTATCGAATTCCTCTGTGATTTTATTCCACAATAAATCTACCTTTATCTTGTTGCCGGTGATTGGATCGTGAGAAGTTACCCACCAAGCTTCACACAGGTGGATGTCCTCCTCATTTGTCCAAGTCGCGGCATCGGATGAGGACATTTTGTAACTAAAAGAAACACACAAATGAAAGATAGATATATGAGGGAGAGAGAATTTGTGAAGATTTGTTGTGGTAAGTGTAAAATCTGATTGGGTATTTATAGAAATTTTTTTTACAATTTTTCCAATTTTTTTCCTACATTTTTTCACCTTTTTTTATGATTTTTTTGCTCAATTAATCATGGCCGTCCGATCTGGAGATCGACGGCCAGGAAGGTGCCACGTGGCGCATTTAAAAATTTTGCCCGTTTGTAGCCGTAGGGGCGCTGACGTCAGCAGAAGTAGCCGTTGCATTCAAAAAACGTCGGCAGCCGCGCTTTCCACGCGCCGCACGCGCCACGCGCGCACGCGCGCGGACGCGTGTGCACGCGCTGCACGCGCCATCTACCTTCGGCTTCACCCGCGCCTCACGCTCCTCTCCCTTTGCACGCTCCGCCATTCGCGCGCCCCGCCCGCTACAGTGGAGGGGCGGAAAGCAGCCCCTCCACCCCGAACTCTGCACCCGCCCCTCAGCAACAGTCCGCCCCTGCCCCTCCGCGGTGGAAACCGGTTTTTGCTTGGAGGGGCGATTTTCCGTCGGCCCCACCGCCTTTCCGCACCCTTGCACCCTCCGCGGTGCAAATGCTCTTATATGGATTATCTTTTGTTCTTGTTATTCTTCAGATATTGAAACATATTTTTCAGCCTTTGGATTAAAGCATGTTGAATGGCTGATGGCTGAGATTGAAACTGGATGAAATATTATCCATGAGATGATTGAAGACGTTGAAACTTGGCTTCAAAGCAACTTTGTACTTCTTTTCCCAGCTTATCAAGACAGCAATTTCAGATGTGACAGGGATGCAGATTGCTGATATCAAATGGCACATGACAATTGTTTTTTCATTAGTTCCTAAGAGAGCATTCATCACTAGGGCACCCGACCCACTTTAATACTCTTAACAACAAACAACTTCTATGGCTAACCAGAAAACAAAGCAGAAGTTAAAAAGAAATATTTGCCAGTGGCGCAGTGCCACTTCAATTGATAGAGTCTGTTTTGACTTCCTATTCAGCATCCACAAACTACAAACCTTGCAAACAATGGGCATACATTTTACAGGATGATAATGATCACTGCTTTGAATAAAAAATGGGTACATTATCTGAAGAAGGTATGACTGAATATCAGGCATTGAATTCCATGTCATCTTCCATCTCGCGCACAGCTTGAAGTGGACCACTTCCAGACACAAACCCACTCTCAGAAAGAGTATTCAAAGGACCGTTTCCAAATAAGCATACCTGTGGTTCAATCTGGTTCAGCCGATTCCACTCATCTTCTGACACAGACCAACTGAATATGTCTATGTTTTTCTTAATCCTATCAGGCTTCAAGCTACAAGGCAGCACGCTGGTTCCTCTTTGCAGCCCCCATCGCAAAATTACCTGAAATGGAGTAATCATACCAACATGTTACTAACTTCACAAAGTAATGCCTTTATTTCTGGTCTTCTGTGAGGACAAGAATCATCTAGAACGGCAATATTCAGTTTTGGTTCCTAGTATCCTATATACACAGTTTTGCGGTTTTCTTGTTTTGGCAACCCAAAACCATCGGCTAGTTTTGAAGTCGAAAAGTTTCTCATTAGGTCAGAAATATAGGCCACAACCAATTAAGACAAATCTGATCCTATAATCAAATCATATACGATTCTTTTTCTGTGCAATTTGAATACACACGTGCACACGACACAAGTGTAATACAGAGTCTAGAGCACCACCACTACTAGGGGTCACGGACTATGAATATTGGCGATGCAACTCATCCCCATACGCTCCATTGTCTGTATGTTTTCAGTTATGTTAGACAACTGGAAGAAACTACAGGATCATCTCCATGAAGTTATCCTAGGCCAGCACTTTCCAATTTCTTCCAAGTTCAAAAGCTTCAATTTAAACGATAGGTTTCCAACCCTAAGTCTTTTTACACTAACCATCAGCCTGGAATTGTGGTCTTGAAGTCAACTAATCCCCCATCTTAAGACCACAGCAAAGGTTTATGACTTCTTTTTAAACCTGACAGTAAATTCTAAAGATAATGATGCCAACTTCAAACTTTAGGCAATTTATAGAATCCTACCTTGATCTTAGTCTTGCAATAACAAGGATATGGAAATTATGTAACACACGAATGGTACTTCCATTTCTAGTATCATGGAAGAATGTGATGATACTACTCAACAGTTAACAGCTTTGATGACATGTGTACTACGAAAAGAAATAGATTGAGGAATCCAAAGTACCTGCTCAGGCGTTTTTCTGTGTCTGTCTGCTATCTCTGCGACTGTTGATATCTTCAGCATAGGTCCGTGCACAGACCTTGACCTTCTGAATGATATGCGAGGAGTTCCCGGTTCATCTTCCCCACCTGAACTATCAGATGGTCCAGGAGTCGAAGCTGGGACTCCTAAAGGTGTATGAGCAGATACATGGATACCTTTCAATTGACAGAACTTTACAAGTTCATCTTGCCTCCAAAAGGGGTGCAACTCTACCTGAAAGTTGAATAATAAACTAGTTCAGGAACCTGAATCATGTCATAAAATGATCAACATGGAGAAGTTTCAGTCCTATAGAAAAAATTACAAAAGCAGAATGCGCACAGCAGTTGTTTTGAAAGAAACTAAGTATTTTAAACACTGGATTTTCACTACCTATATCGAAATAATGGTAATATGATACTAATTAACATCTAGCAAAGATGAAAGATAATACAAATCATCATAACCACAAATGAGGCATGTTATGCGTATATCATAGAGCAATGTTCACTAATTTCCTTTATAATAAGGTTTAGATGTCAACTCCACAAATCACTCCCATTTGATAAAATTGGTTTCGAATAGTTTCAGAAACCAATTCTAGAATTGGTGGAAAGATACATGCACATATCAAATTAAGTTCAAAGATCTGTGAAGAAGCAAGTATTTAAGAATCATGCATGAACTATGCAGTACTAGGCTGCTTTTAAAGCCAGAACTATGATAGTAGGCTACACCAAAACCAAATGATTGAAAGATTCATCCTATCCAAATGATGATGTCCCACATATCGCATTACATACATAGAGGAATAACTACCCAAGTAAGACACAAATGGGCTGCTTAGTTAGTAGAGGGCATTGTTCATGCAATTTTGATGCATCAATGACGATTCTTTTATATTGCAAAAAGGACATAATACTTACAAATTACTAGGTCAGCCAGATCCATGAGAAATTGCAGGAGATTTGTTATTCATGCGGAACTATTCTACAAAACCATCTAATCCAAGGAAATTTTCTCATCAAAGATACTAGATCAAGTCACTTATGTAATCTTAACCTATTTAGCCTTGGATCTACAATGTAATCAAACGATGAACAAGAATGGACATTAAAGCTCTGGCAAATTGTAATGCTGAACTAGTAAAAGGCAGCAAGAATGATCATTGAGAGCCAACCTGATTGACTGCAGGTACAATTTTTGCAAATTTAAGCAATTGCTTGATCTGTGGAACACTGAAATTGCTGACACCGATCGCTCTAACCAGACCTGACTCAACCAGGCCTTCCATTGCTTTCCATGCTTTCTTCAACCGATTCAAGAACTGCCTATATTCGCTCCCAGACTTCGAAGGAGGATCAGTAGCATCACCAAAGGCCGAGCTGTCAGGCCAATGCATCAAATACAGATCCAAGTACGAAACTCCTAGGTTCTTCAGTGAAACTCGGACATAATTCTCGATTTTATTGAGAGAATTCATTGTGCAGTAGAGCTTAGAAGTCAAGAAAACATCTTCTCTATTGACTAAACCTCTAAATGCTTCAGCTAATGCTTCCCCAACTTCGATCTCGTTACCATAAAGGTGTGCACAATCTATGTGTCGGTAACCTACAGATAATGCATTTTTTACAGCTTCAACACAGAGGTCTCCGCCACTCTGCCATGTCCCCAATCCAATGGCTGGAATTTTATCTCCAGTGTTCAACACAAAGTAACTCCCGGGTGTTCCAACCTTTCCTTTCATCCCTCAAAACCGTAAAGTCGAAACAACTCAAAAACTCCACAGCAATTCAGCTATATGATATCAACAGGTAATATATATATAAACTCCAAGAAAATCCCAAAATCTTGAATCCTTGCAAGGAATGATAAGTAAGCAAAAACCCAAGTAATCAAACACCAAGAGGTGAAAAACCCAACTCGCAGAAAATCAAAAGAACACTTCTTGATCCAAAAAGCTTACAACTTTTGACAAAAAAAATTCCCCAACTGTGTTTGTCAAAGTGTCCGAAAGAGAACTCACCACGCCGCGAAGTGCAAGAATTGCCAATGCCGAAGCGAACAATCAAACAACTGTGTTGGTGTTTAAGTACACGAGCGTTTCTTGATTCAAAGGTCAAGGTCAACAACGGCAGCAGACATAGTGAGAAGGAGAAAGGAAGCTCCCGAAACACAAAACAAAAGGCTTAGCTGTAGTGTCAATCTCTTTCTATGAGAAGAATGCAAAAGACAAACAGTGTTCTGTTCTGTCTACCAAAAAATATATTGAAAATTGTCATTTTCTATCAAGGCATAGAAAAGTTTGGAGAGAGTTGGACAATTATGGGTTTTAGGGGGATTTAAAATTCAAGCTTAACACACCTAACTCAAAGAAGATGGCTTGTCCAAATCCACCCACCACCCACCCAACCTACAACGACTTTCATTGACGATTTGATATTTCATCGTTCCCTCTCCTCTCATTAGATGATTATTAGTACCAATCTTTTTCCATATGATATTTGTTCGGCTGAAAATGTTCGTCGTATCACTCTCATTTTATCAGGCGATCATTAGTGCAAACCTTTCTCAAATTGATATTTAACAACTGTACGCACAAATGTAATAACTCTTTTGTCGAGATGTCTCGACGTGACACGACTCATTTTGGTAAAGGGCGCTACTCATTTTGGTAACATTCTAGAAGATGAGAAAGCTTCGCCATAACGGTAAAAGCACAATAACCATTTCAACATCTCTGCCATTACGTATCATCCATTGAAGTAATGACAAAAGGCAAGTGTGTTTCAGAATTTCTTTCAACCTTAATGATAACTCAACCTTACTGATGTTGATGGTCAATGTACATTACGAGCATCACATAAGCAAAGAATGGTTGGTTTGTAGTGGGGTGAGTAAACGCAGTAATTTGAAGCTTAAAAGCATAAAAGTGCATGAGAAAACAACTGAAGATGTAGGATTTTTATTACACACCGTGATGTACAAAAGAAACATAAAAGGCAGAAAAAAGAACAAAGAGAATAACAGAGAACACATTGAAAACCCTACAAATCCGCGCCTTTATTCTTATTTTTCTACTGATCCAACTTTAGAGCTCCCAAGTTCGAGGTTCACCATCTCAACTTAGCAGGAAAGAACTGCAACGGATTTCAACAATGTCATATTAGGCTTAAAAGAGTCCTTGCGTATCGACTTTAATTTCGTGAACTTGACAAATTTTTCTTCCATCTAGAACCCCACGACTAGAACTGGTCTTTACCTTATCAATTAGAGAGAGATAGTATGGCTTGACTTTTTCAACATCGATCCGAACTTTGCTCTTGCTGTAAAGATCATACATGCTGCATATAGAGAATAATAAGTCTTCTGACATTTTGGCAAACCAATGTGCAGAAAGTATGTGGGAAGGTAACAATATAGTCTTTCTAAGTTGCTTAGTTTTCTTACTTGAATACTTTGAGCCACTTCAGGTTTTCAACATCCTCTTCATTCATTAAATGCTTATATGCTCCTGCCCTGTGTAAAGCTGCAAAGTAAATGTGATTTATAAATACAGAACACAAACTTGAAACCAGAGTCTGTGCATCAAGATAGCTAATTTCACAATGTACCATAAAATGAATGGTATCTGATAATGAATAGACCAGTTGAAGGGAGAGTGCTTCTGTTCTCCTTGGCCACCTAGAGACAGGACACAGAAACAACATTACAATTGTAAGACTTTGGAAACAAAACATATTAAAAGTTCGTTATATGCAAACTGCAGAAGTTGGAAAAGGTTTGGCAAACACGTACCAAGTACATGTAGTCATCGTGCCCCCAAGACATCAATACATTGTCAAGTCCACAGCCTTCAGAGTAAATACCATACTTAGTGTTATAAGCAGGATTGATGTAGTCTGGATTTTCCTTGAAATGCTGCAAGGACAGGCCATCCCAAATCGCAATGTTAGAGAGCATCAACCGAAAAGTAATTCAGAAAGATTAAAAGTTCATGAGCAGATTCATTTCATATTTTCAAGATGAATGTTATTACAAGTTTGTGAGAGAAAGACCTTGTGATGAACAATTGACTCATCGAATGCACACCCGACAGGAAATGTGTCACCTGTAATTTATAGATGATCTCATTAGTTTCATAATAACTATAGTAACACAGATGACAGATATTGTGACTAAAGGTTAATCAAGAAGGTGACCCTCACCGACAACTGCCCATTGAGGAAGCTCGCCAAAAGCAGGAAGATTAAGAACCTTTCCGAGATCTAAATTCATGAAAAACAAAGTTAAAACAACTGATCCTCATGGGGGTGACATATGCAAACATTTGAATGAATCAAACACAAGCAGAGTTAAGTAAGCCAAACAACAGATAAGACTCAAGTTGGAGTAGCACATATTTAATCATAATGGTTTAGCCATGGAATATGCAAAAACATAGATAAGATAAAGGGTACTCAAAATGGTGAGAAATTACCATGGATAAGGGCAGTCAAGTGCAGCCAGCCCTCATTAGGATAGTCCTTTCGGATGGCTTCAGCAGTCTGCAGCAAATGCTCAATCTGCGGTTCATCCAAGTCGGGATCGCTTTCGTCCACAACTTCATTGAGAAGTTCACAGCATTCCCATATGCTCATTTCCACCTTATTCATTTTGACATATTGATCCCTCATCCGCTTCACCTGCGGTTAACCATCAAATGTGTTACTTACACTAATTCATACATAAAGCATTAGAAAATTAAAGGCTAAATGCAATCAGCAGCTGATTGCTTACAAAGTCGACACTTTGGTTGATGTGGTTGATTCTGTAGAATTCCTCAACCCCATCTCTGCGGTCACTACTAGCATCATAGTCCCTGGATTTTGATGAATCATTTCAGATAAGTCCAATTATAACCGAAAGTTTCATTCTTCCCTTCATCGTTGAAAATTAAAAAGAACAAACGCATAAGATCAAATATCGAAAAGGAAATTATAGGACCTGAAAGTGTGACCGAATGCGTTTGTTTGAGGCACCACAAATCCACCATCCAACACCAATTCATTCTCCTCACCGGAGTCGGTAACCCTGTTCTTCTCCTCCACCTCAACCGCTGCTAAAATCAACAACAATTCAGAAAATTGATCAGTACCCAGAATTTTCACCAACATGAAGATGCAGAAAGTACAAATCTTTTTTCAAAAAAACAAAAAAATCAAAAATTGAATCAAACTGTACTGCATAAACTTGAGAAAAAAAGGGGGGAAAATCACCGAAACGTGACTGATCGACGATGATGGTCATCGTGCTGAATCGAAATCGAATCGAACAAACAGAAATGGAGAAGAAATTTTGATGGCGAGGAAGAAGGAGGAGGAGGCATGATGGAAATGGGGGAGGAAGGTGGGGGGGTTATTTATAATTGGCCGGAGTCCTTCCCTGAGAATTTGCAGTGACCGAGTCCTTCACTGAAATTCTCTCACTCTACTCTATTATCTATATATATCTATATATAGGATACGCAAACATCATCCCATGAAAAAATGGCGCGCAACCAGCATTAGTGTCAACCCAAATGACGTCATTAATGATTTTAATTTTAATGTTTACCCTTTTGCTTGAAGCAAGTACAATAATGAATATCTCTCTTTCCTATACCAGCTATCTTGGAAGGAAAATACTGCAAGGAAGTAATGGTAATGAAAGTTTGGGAATCTAAAGGTGGGATCTCGGACGTATGTGTAAATTTTTCTCTTTTAATCAAAACTTGCATGTGTGGTGCAATTTTTTTATTTTTTTAAAGAGATGCGTAGCTTTATTAGAATAATTGACAATTATAAATACCAATCTAAAGATGAAACCCAGGATAAAATCCGGTGCAGTTTTCACATGCATATTTTTGATGTACAAATGTTTATGTTAAATTGTAAATTCTTGTTTAATCCATAATGATTAACGAAATATGACCATAATAGCCATTATCTGAACATTTTTTGGGGCAGAGTAGTTAATTTTTTTATGACATCACTAAGGATTCTATCTCCGTGTAGATGCTGAGTCAGCTGGGAATGTCGTGGACGTTTTAGAGGGAAAGAGGGTGGCTGGGCTGGGGGACCACAAGACGTAGATCCAATCAATCAACGACGAAACCTTCCGGCCCACGACCGGGAGTACGGTGGGTATTTATTTCCTTCTGAATTTGGAAGTAATGGTGTAGTGGTGCCGCACCGCAGGTAAATTTGGTAACCTTATTTGGATACAAGAGTTGAATCATGGCTAGCAAATGGTGCATGCAAAAATGAACATGAGAATGATGCTAAGGGAGCTACGTGCAAATAGAATTGGGGGCATTACCTTAAGAGGAAGGACAACTATTTGACAATGTTAGTTTCTTATTGGTAGGGTTTTGTGTCCTTTAACCTCACATATTTTCTTACTGGTAAGAAATAATAATTGAGTTTATATCTGTGGGTGGGAAACAAATTTGTGTATTTTGAACGGCATTCGTTCTTAGTATGAGCAAAACACTACTTTGAAGTAACCCCCCCGTTAAAGACGTAATCTTTTCACTATTCAGTAAACTCCTCAAGTGCCTTGAAGGTCACTACTCTTGCCACCTACCAGTCAAAACAAACTTTGAAAAAGAAGCGGTAAAACCTACCATTCGCTACTACACCTCAGGGAGTTCACAAAGACCAGTAGAGGGACCAAACCAATGGCTTCCATCATATAGTCAACCATCTTAGCCTGCCTAATTACTTGAATTCCTCATTCTTAACACCTGCATTTCCATTTTTGTTCATCTCTTCCCCTCGGAGTTTCAGGAGCAACCCCCAAAAGCCGAAAACTATAATCCCTGAAAGACGACCGGAAAGTTTCGGCCATGAAGAGAAGCATGCCGTGACGAAAGACCCAAGACGGGTATGTTTTCCTCCGGCATATACATTTTTCAGTCCTTATTGCTTCCATTCACTGCATACATCATTCCAGTTTCCAACACCACAATAAACAAGAGAATACAGTCATAACACTTGCTGGAAAAGAGATTCGATAGATTAGACTCAAAACACACTTTATCTTCCAATCATACAGAAAATCCTACTTTTGGTCCGCCTTTTGTACTCACGAAATTCCCCGAGTTTTCGAAACTGTTAAAACAACAAAGCACCAGTCCTATGATTCAAGACAATCACAACAATAGACCATTATACAACACATTTGACAATTTCAACACATCTACCAACCCCTGCCCGAAACAAAGACTAGGAACCAAAAAAAGTTGTTCCACAAAGCATAGAATGGTGAATTTTCCCTTTCTTTTTCAAGATTTCATTATCCAGCATGGTAACCATCTCACAAGTCATGTATCCATTAGGCCATTCTCTGTTCTTTCATCAAACTTTCTGCATCTCTCAGCGAATAGGGTGATATTGTGTGATCCCACGTTTTGGAGGCAACTTCCTCAGAATGAAAAGGACCAGCGAAGAAGGCAATATCTCCACCAACTACAGGAAAAGGGGGAAGGAAATTTCAAGGACAAGATTCTAGCTCCAGTGAAGCTTAATGCATCAAAAACGTTATATTGGCCAGACCAAAGAAATTATATGCTTACCAGGTAATATATAAAGTTCAGAACTGGGTGATTCAAAACATCGAGGTTTGCTGCTTTATCAAATGCATTGAAGCACATCTGGAGCACAAAATAAAAATAATAGAGACTTCAGTGAGGAATTATGAAACCAGGTGCACATGAAAACAAATTGATCATCTATGTTGGTACTTTGACCAATATAAAGACATCAAGCTTCCTCAAGTGCAACAAGTAGGAGGTAAACTTGCAAAAAGTAAAAGACAACTTACCATTACGCATCTGACGAGGAAACACGTAAAACATATTGTTGTCACATATCCAACCTGTCAAAGCCAAAAAACACAAAAAAATTGGAAAATGAGCACATCTAAAGATGCAGCATATGGGTAGAGGAATCTTTTTGAAGTCTTTACCTCCTGAAGCTTCTTACGTCGTCCTTTTGATTCTACAGGAAATCTCTGCAACATCAAGAAGAGTCTGCCCGAAACAACAGCAGAGACCACATTAGAAGATTTCCCACAATGTAAGTTTTATGCCAAAATTAAATTTACATATGCGAAGCTTCTAAAAAGCAGTATTTATATTATTTGGAAGGAGTCAACGGAGAACACCAATGTATGCAACCACAGTTAAAATCATGCACATCAATATAGGCAACCACAGTTAAAATCATGCACACCATTCACAACTCCTGAAACTTAATGAACATTCCATCACAGGAAGGTCGGTGGTGCAACATAGACGTTTCAGCCATTAACCCATCTTACCAGATACCTATAACATATAAACATTGCCTACATGGGAGTCATACCTATCTTTACACTTGTGAGAGAATACCTTCTCTAAAGGCCCAAAAGTTTCAAGGCTTCTCTAAAGGCCCAAAAGTTTCAAGGCTCTACTATTGTAGTTGTGAAGTAAACTACACTCAACAGCAACCAAAAGGAGAGTAAACGAAAGAGAGTGAGGAAGAACTCAAACTTTCAATTTATGCTTTTCTCACATTCTTGTAGAAAATATACTGCAATTTTGCATGAAGATAGTTCGTATGCCAGAAAATGCAGCAGGCAATCAAATAAAGTGCACTTACCTTCCACCATATAGAAGAAACCCAAGGGCTGCAAATAAGGAAACGCCTGAAGGGATATGTCAAAGAATGAGAGATCATCATGATAAAATACAAATCTTCTGAGACTATATATTCTTAGTGAGGAAATACCTGCAAAGAACATCTTAGATAAGATGAACATAACTGGACTGGGTTTCCACCATAATATCAACCACATGGCAATCTGTAAGAATTAAACAAAAAGAACAACATTAATGTTATTACCATTAGTTCCGAAAAGTATGCAGCGTATACTACATAGGTGTACAAAAATAAGCATAACTACAATTGACGATCCAAGAAGTAGTCAATGATCCCATGTATTGACATGTGAATATGAATTGTTAGCATGCACTTCACATTTCCATCTCCAAATGATTTCAAGATCGAGTGCACTAATATGCCTAATTGGAAGACACTTATTCAACAAGAACCTTTAAGACATGGCAATTCCAACATGCACGTGCATGTCGCAGTAGTCTTTCTTGCAATGATGGCATTATGTAATAAGTTAAATGTGAAGTAGACTGATGCGCAGAAACAATTTCCTTTTTCTCATTAGTATCATGTGCGTTTCCCATGATTGATACTATGTATAAATCATCGTATTCTTTGATCCCCTCAACGCAACAAAGGGATTACCATGGATTGGTATGCGCTTAACCATCAACCCATTACCATTATCTACTTTCTCGCATTCAATAACAACTAAAAAACCAACCTTGCTAAACCCCTTTTGTGCTTCTGAGAAATGTAGGTGAAAGTGTTGAAAAAATAGCGTCAAACCTAACAAAACATCACTCAAACCTCCTTTTATCTACTTTCTAGAATTTTATTATATTAGATAAATAACTTCTTAAACCTGTTCCCGCGCTTCCAGTCAACTACAGGTAAAAGCATAAACATATTCTAAAAGCCTGAATTACCACAGCTGTCCAAGATCCTTTAATTCAATTGTCATGTGGTTATATCTATTTCTCATAATCATTTGGTTGTCTATTCAAGAAATCTTTTATCTCTCATAAACCTATCATATGGAAGGTTCCTTCAGAAAACCATCAACTTTATTGTTTACAAGGTTCCAAAATGATTTGCTTTCACAGTCGTTGTGTACTTGATACACTTGTTAATTAATCTCTGCTTATATACCTGATTTTTAATATTACTGCCATAAGCAGTATAATAAAAATTTCTACATGAACATGAATTAAGATAAACAATTCAAAAATTTGACAGGACGGACAATAAGCCAGAGACTAGAGAGTCGGAATGCTCTACTCAGAAACCATGATTTACTTCCATGCAGAAGAATCAACTCCAAAAGCTCCACTTTTCCAGGAGTTAAAGTGAAACAGTGGAGCAAACATTTACCTGAATTACATAAACCACAGCGTTAATCGTAAAGAAACTTGGCCTCAGTCCATCTGTGGAAACAGCGCGTGCCTGTTCAACGTATGCATAAGAGTCAGAACAAATAAACAAACCCCCGGAAAGAAAAGAAACTACATACGTAGTAACTTGAATGAAATATAACCTGATAGTAAATCTCTGCCCAGAACAGAACCAACAGCGCGTATGTTGTGAAGAAAGCAAGGCTTGGCATATCAAGCACGATGTGTTGAACAATCTAACCAGCAAAGCCAAACATATAACTAGAGTTAGCAGTTCCTAAGAAGAACCAATATAACAAAATGACACAAACAATAAAAAATTCAACCTCTGGATGCAGCTTCTGCACTTGGCGGCGGAAAACAAACACTGCTGATCGAACTAAAAGAATGGAAAAAAGACGGATAATAAGCACAAATTACAATCCTGAAAGCGAACCAACCACGAGCAATGAAATGACAAACATAAAACTAGAAAAACACAAACCTGCATTGACAACGAAATTGAGAAAGTGGAACACTTTCTGCGTGGTCCAGCCATACTCCGGAACTCTCAATTGTATCCGAACCAATTGAACCTAGTATTGAATAAACATCAAATCAACATACAAATCTTCAATCAAATTTCTACGTTTACATTGAAATCAACAACATCTGCACGATAGAATTCATACGTAACACACAAAACTCAAATACTAGTGCTCATTTCCTCCAATTTCTTAGCAACCAAACAACAGCTCAAAATCTCCTAGCTTTTTTCGAGATTTATAATTCAGCTAAACCAATCAGAACTAAAGAGAAACTGATACATATCTACAAATTCATACAGATGGAAACAGATAGAGATATATATATACGTACGAGGGCAACGACGGCGACGACGCCGTAGAGGACGGCGAGAGTATGAAAGATACGGTCTTGCCAAAGCAGAGAGGCGTTGATGTCGTGCCACCAGCTCGATGCATCCCTCAGATTGTACGCTATCACCGCCGCCGCCTCCACCAACTCGCCGCCGCCGCCTCCGCTACCACCGCTGCGCCCCATCCCCAAACTCCGCCGATTTGTAATATTCATTTCTCACCTCCTCTATTTGTCGAAAATGATTAATAATCTAGTGTGATTTGTACAATTATTTGAGAATCGGAAATCAAATTCGTTTGGGATTTGAGAATTAGCAAATGCAAAAACGCCCCGCGAGAAAGCGAACAAGGACAAGGAGCAAGCAAATCCAAAGCGAATTTAAATTGAATTTTCTTTTTCTTTTGCGATCGATTTTCCTGGTGTTTATTTTGTTTTTCTTTTTTCCGCGAATATGGATAAGAGTATCCAAACGGCCGGCAAATATAGGAGAGCCCGAAGCGGGAGAGATTTGGGTTATTACGGTTATTGGGCTTTGTTGAATTTATGGGCTCATTCGTTCGACGGAAACAGAGAATTTTAAAAGGTTGCATACTGGAACAAGTTGGCACACATTCTACTACTACCAGTAGCATACTAGAATTTTGGCTAATGCTTATTTATTTGCATGTGCTTATTAAGTACTTGTTTGGTAAAGTTTTAAGTTGGAAAAAAAAAACACTTTTACTTTAAGTCAATAGAGATTGTTGTGTTTAATAAGCAAGTTTTTTTTATTAAAGCTGCTTTTAAATTAAGATGCTCTACAATACAACAGTGAGAAGTTTCAAAATCGTAGCTTTTTTTGGAAGCTCCAAAACACTTATGAATTTATTTTTAAAACACTTTCACAAATTTGTTTACCAAACGCTTCACAACTTATTTTTAAAGTATAAACAACTTCTTCCCAAAGCGGCATTAATTATAAGTTCAGCCATACCAGACTAAGCCTAATTCTCATGAACCAAATCAATCAAAATTGTAATTTTTTCGTAAACCAAGTATGATAAAGCAATTTTTATTAGGAAAAACAAATAAATTAGAAATGAGAACTTGATCTGTTGCCTTTGGGAGGATTCCACTTTTGAGACATATTTGCTTACTAGTAAAACAGTATGAGAGGAAGATAAATTAGTATGACACCTTCTTAATTCTTTTTTATCAAAAGAATAATAATTTTATTGATAAGGGTTTGGCCATAAAAGTCAAATAAGGAATACATACATATACAAATCCGCACCGGGGCCTCGTTAAAAACGTTGCAATGTACAAGGAAAAGAGTGCCGTATACTCCTGAAAACAAACATAGCATTCAAACAAATAGTACAAAAAAGAACCACAAACATCGGACTCCATACTCCTACACGGACGATTACATTCATGTTAACAATTTCAACCCCAAAAAAAACCCAACAACAAAACAACACCAAATAGGTCCAAACCCAAAATGAGTGGAGTTGTTGCATAACCAAATTAGACCAGAACAATCAGATCGGAATCAAGCAAATGCATCGACGATGACGGCGACCACAAAGCAACTAATAACGAATCTGACGGAGAACGCATGCATCACAATAAACCAGACTCAGATTGGATCGGTGAGCAGCTACAGGCAAAGCATAGGCTCTGGTGAAACGAAGCTGAAGACATGCCTCCTAACATCCCAACCAAACCCCTAACAGAACAAAAACAAAAAACATAGAAATCAAGGAAAATAAACATCCCAAACACAAGGTCGGGAACTCAAGGAAAATAAACAACCCAAACCCAAGGTCGGGAACAATGCCAAGGCTCTCATGGAAGAGAGGACAAAACTCCCACAGTGGGGAGAGGGGCTCTCACAAAGAAGAGGAAGAATTGGGCTCTCACAAGGAGAGAGGGGTGGCGGGGAATGAGATCTAAAGGGCTGGCCGACCCAAGCCAAAGCAAGGGGCCGTCGGCTGTGAAGGGAAAAATATGAAGAGGCCAGACACCTTCTTAATTCTTAATTCTTTTTGCTAACTCACACAAAAATAACCAAAGTAGGTGGGTCTCGCTACATTTATTATCCTAGTTCCTTCAAGCAAAGCATGCTAAGTATGATTGTTACTAACATTGCAAATCTATTATGTTTGCTAACTCACACGAAAATAACCAAAGTGAACGAATTCTCGCTACAAACTTAACAATCATTTCCCTTCAAAAGCTAGGGACTCAATAACCGAAGAAATCTATTTATTAAGCTCTCATTCCTTACTTCAAATTAAAAATTCTTTCCCAATTTCTATCGATATTAATTACAGAATAGTAAACATGCTCTCATTTATTCTACTATTTCAACAAAATATGTTGATAGAGAGAAAGAAAGAGTCAGCCACCTACTATCCTAGTTCCTTCCAACAATACATCTATGATTCCCCCCAATTGGAAGGTAAGCAATTTAACTACAGAGACATGTGGATGGAATGAGGCACCTTTGGAAACTTATTTTACTACCGATGAGGTTAACTCAATTCATTCCTTTGCTCCTACTACAAGATAACGTGATACCGAGAGTTGGTTCTTTGATAGAAAGGGTTGTTACAATGTTAAGTCGGGATATAGGGTGGCTTTATCGATTGATGATAGAATAAATGCGTTTGCAGCTCTTCTTCATCGAATGCAACCCACTTGTTTTGGAAGAAACTGTGGAAATGCTCCGCTCCACCGAAAGCTAAACTTTTTCTTTGGCGAGCTTGTCAAGATGTCTTACCTACGAAAGTCAATTTAATGGCTAGGAAAATGGAGGTCCCTATCTTATGTCACCGTTGCAAAAAGAAGCCGGAGCATACTCTGCATGCGTTATGGGAGTGTAAGAACAGTTTAGTGTTTTGGAGGTTAACCAAGTTTGCCACGCAGGTGGATATGACATGGAGTTGTTTTGAAGACTTGGTGGAGTTTATACAGAAAAAAGATGCAAATATAGTTGGTGAATTTGCAATGTGTTGTAGAGTCCTTTGGTATGAAAGGAATCAGACTCTATATGGAAAGGAAGCATCAAATACTGAAGCTTTGGTGGAGAGGGCTCTACAAGCCTATCAAGACCTTGGAAAGGTTAATTAGTAGAAACTCGATCCCAAAGCCACATGCTCATCCTGCAGTTTGGACACCACCCCAAAAAGGTAAATTAAAATTGAATGTTGATTGGGTTGATAATCCAGAGAACTTTAGTTGTGGACTTGGTGCAGTTTTATGCAATGACATGGGGAAGATGCAGTGGACTCTAATGGAAGCTGCACCAACCAACTACTCACTTTTGTTGAGTGAGCTACTAAGTTTGAAGGCGGCGCTATGTTGTTGCTTGGATCAAAACACAAATCCGGATGAAGTGGTTATGGATTGTGTCGAAGTTACGGAGTGCATAAATCTAAGTCACCAAGAATGACATCCATATGCGGCAATAATCAAGGAAATCAAAGGGCTCTGTCGTGCTCTTGGAGTGCACACAATTCTTCGACAACAAAGGACGACATATAAGGTGACACATCAATTAGCACATGAAGCTGCGACTATGAGTTTGATTATGTTTTGGCAGGGAGATGGACCCCCCCTTGGCTTGAAACTATCACAGCTTAGGAGAAGACTGTTTAGTAGGAAAAATGCAGAGCTTAATTTGGGATAATTCCCTCTGATGGTTAGGCCATAAGGAGGCCGACTAGGTTCATGTCCTCTTTTCCTAATGGCGTTGTCGTAGGGAGAAGGGGCGGGTTTTGGATTAAGATCTATGTTTTTTTTTTTCCTACTTTGTTTTGAATGCGTAATTTTCAGGTTAGAAGTACTGGGCACTCTTTTGCAAGGTTTTTAACTAGGCCCCTAGACGTTGATTGCTAGATGTTCCTTCTTTGTACTCCTTATGGCAAACCGCCAACCCTATTGTCTAATAAATCGCATTCCTTGATTAAAAAAAAAAAACATGTTTCTAACATTGCAAATCTAGTATCACCCCAAGTTATAAAACACTCATCAACACACATTAGTTCTACATTCATTAAATAAACACACCACAATAATGAACTCGATGCACATACAAATCTCTCGATGACGAGCCTATTTAAATTCTTTCTCTTCTCAGGTAGAGCACCAAGGGCACAAACAAGGAGATATAGTTACCACAAATTATGCACCAAACAAAAAACAAAAGCAGAGCATATATCCACCCATAACCATACTAATATATAACAACATAATAAAACTAAACACCTGCCAAATGTTTAAAGGTCCAAACTTCGACCTCAAAGCATAGATTCAGATCTTGATAATTGCTATAACTAGATACAACCTTCTATTTGCAAGTGACAGAAGACTGACAGTCCCATGGACCAAAGGCATCCCCAAGCGAAAGAGAGTAAAGTGGGATAACCGCATCAAATTTTGTAGCATAAAAGAAGGAGGAGTGCACATATTTGCAGTTAGGTCCGGGAGGGCATATGTAATAGCTAGAACTCTGCACCGGTTCAACAAACAAGTCTCAGGATGGGTGGGGGAATTAAAAACTGATGTGGTTGCATCGTGGGTGCATTCTTTCTTAAAGGAAGAAGTAAAAAGGATGAGGAAGATGAAGAAAAAGGTTATTCATGCCCAAATGATCCTTGGTGGATACGATGCAAACAAGTCGGTACTCCATCGAATTCATCCTAAAAAAATGCAAGATCATTTAAACAACAAGTGGACATCTTGACATCGAAGGCGGATATGTAATTGCCCATCGTAGAATTGCAGAAGCTGATTTAGTGGACATGCATTTACATCTAGTTTATAACTTGGCAAAAAGGCCATCCTAAACGCAGCATCGGTTGATCCTCATACTAGTGGACTTATCCGGCTCCACATCATAACTAAGGGCAAATGAGTTCTGCTTGAGCAAGAAGTCCATCTGTTGAACAGGCAGTTCGGTGGAATGTTTACATATCCTTGGACACTGGAGGTGGACAAATGTCGTTGTTCTTTATATTCGTGATGAACCACCATGACGATTTGTATAAGAATTTATTTTATACGCATAAAAGTAATCGAATCGTAGGGCTTCAAACCTTAGGGTGGATTAAAGATCATCAATTCATTTGATTGTTGTTTAATAGAGAAACTCTTGTCACGTACGAGAAGATTGTTGCTTTGTCGAATTGGCACAATGGACAAATTGTTGGAACATCGGATGCAATGGATTCCATTCAAAATTATCCATTAGTTTACCTTAAATTGGGCATAGGACGAGAGCCATTCTATGTAGCCATGGCTTCCAAGGGTATTTTGGAAGATTTGGTAAAAGATACAAGTCTTGCGAATCCACAACAGTTTGTTGGGGCTTGTGTAACCGAACAACCGGGCAATTGATCACTAGTCAATTTTTTTGAAGCTCTGCCACCAAAACTCCATTCGTTCATCGTCTGTAAGTTGTTAATTTTTATTTAAGCACACTCTCTCTGTGATTATTGTATTCATATGCTTTAATCTTTTACCTGTTTAGAAAATCATTGATTCATGTGTTGGTGGATTGTCCAACACATGAAGAAGATAATTTTCTATGGAAAAGATGATTGAATCATAAGTAATTATCATTAGGAAATACAAATATATTAGCTTGCATACTCTAAATAGAGTATGAGCTTCTACTCTATTTTTTTTTATTTCTTTCATCTTACGATGTTATACCATGATCATAACCGTTCATTTTGTAACTTATCTATTAAGGATCATTTCTTTAAAAAAAAAAAAAAAAATTAAATCAGAGATAGTTTGGTTATTTAATTATACCAAAACATTAGTTTGGTTATTTATCCATGCCAAAACATATAAGCAGCTCGTTAGGTACCGTTCAATTGTTTTACGCGGTTAGATAAGTAATTGATCTCTGATTTATTTTTATTTTTTTTTAAGAAATGATCCTTAATAGTAAGTTACAAAATGAATAGTTACGATCATGGTATAACATTGTAAGATGGAAGAAATTAAAAAAAAAAAAAGAAAGTATCCTATTAAAATGAAAACTTTATCTGCTGCCTTTGGGAGGATTCCTCTTTTGGCACATGTTTGCTTACTAGTAAAATAGTATGAGAGGAAAACAAATTAGTATGACACTTTTTTATTTTTTATTTTTTATGAATATGACACCTTCTTTATTCTTTTATATTTGTTAACTCACACGAAAATAACAAAAGTGAATGGGTCTCGTTACAAATTTAACCACCACTTTCCTTTCAAAACTAAAGACTCAGATAATCAAGAAAAACTATTTACCAAGTTTTCATTCCTTAATTCAAATTAAGAATTCTTTTCCAATTTTCATCGATATTAACTACAAAGTAAACATACTCTCATTTATTCTACTAGTTTAATACAATATGTTGTTATAGAGAGAGAGAGAGAGAGAGAGAGAGAGAGAGAGAGTCACGTTTATTATCCTAATTCCTTCAAGCAAAGCATGCTAATCATGACTGATTCTAACATTGCAAATATATTATTAAGCCAAGTTATAAAATACTCATCAACACACATTTGTTCCACATTTGCCTAATAATGAACTTGACGCACATACTAATCTCTCAATGACGAGCCTATTTAAATCCCTTCTCTCCTCAAGTAGAGCACCAGGGCATAGACAAGAAGATACAGTTAACACAAATTATGCACCAAACAAAAAACAAAAGCAGAGCATATATCCACCCATAACCATACTAATATATAACAACATAATAAAACTAAACACCTGCCAAATGTTTAAAGGTCCAAACTTCGACCTCAAAGCATAGATTCAGATCTTGATAATTGCTATAACTAGATACAACCTTCTATTTGCAGGTGACAGAAGACTGACAGTCCCATGGACCAAAGGCATCCCCAAGCGAAAGAGAGTAAAGTGGGATAACCGCATCAAATTTTGTAGCATAAAAGAAGGAGGAGTGCACATATTTGCAGTTAGGTCCGGGAGGGCATATGTAATAGCTAGAACTCTGCACCGGTTCAACAAACAAGTCTCAGGATGGGTGGGGGAATTAAAAACTGATGTGGTTGCATCGTGGGTGCATTCTTTCTTAAAGGAAGAAGTAAAAAGGATGAGGAAGATGAAGAAAAAGGTTATTCATGCCCAAATGATCCTTGGTGGATACGATGCAAACAAGTCGGTACTCCATCGAATTCATCCTAAAAAAATGCAAGATCATTTAAACAACAAGTGGACATCTTGACATCGAAGGCGGATATGTAATTGCCCATCGTAGAATTGCAGAAGCTGATTTAGTGGACATGCATTTACATCTAGTTTATAACTTGGCAAAAAGGCCATCCTAAACGCAGCATCGGTTGATCCTCATACTAGTGGACTTATCCGGCTCCACATCATAACTAAGGGCAAATGAGTTCTGCTTGAGCAAGAAGTCCATCTGTTGAACAGGCAGTTCGGTGGAATGTTTACATATCCTTGGACACTGGAGGTGGACAAATGTCGTTGTTCTTTATATTCGTGATGAACCACCATGACGATTTGTATAAGAATTTATTTTATACGCATAAAAGTAATCGAATCGTAGGGCTTCAAACCTTAGGGTGGATTAAAGATCATCAATTCATTTGATTGTTGTTTAATAGAGAAACTCTTGTCACGTACGAGAAGATTGTTGCTTTGTCGAATTGGCACAATGGACAAATTGTTGGAACATCGGATGCAATGGATTCTATTCAAAATTATCCATTAGTTTACCTTAAATTGGGCATAGGACGAGAGCCATTCTATGTAGCCATGGCTTCCAAGGGTATTTTGGAAGATTTGGTAAAAGATACAAGTCTTGCGAATCCACAACAGTTTGTTGGGGCTTGTGTAACCGAACAACCGGGCAATTGATCACTAGTCAATTCTTTGAAGCTCTGCCACCAAAACTCCATTCGTTCATCGTCTGTAAGTTGTTAATTTTTATTTAAGCGTACTCTCTCTTTGATTATTGTATTCATATGCTTTAATCTTTTACCTGTTTAGAAAATCATTGATTCATGTGTTGGTGGATTGTCCAACACATGAAGAAGATAATTTTCTATGGAAAAGATGATTGAATCATAAGTAATTTTCATTAGGAAATACAAATATATTAGCTTGCATACTCTAAATAGAGTATGAGCTTCTACTCTATTTTTTTATTTCTTCCATCTTACGATGTTATACCATGATCATAACCGTACATTTTGTAACTTATCTATTAAGGATCATTTCTTAAAAAAAAAAAAAAATTAAATCAGAGATAGTTTGGTTATTTAATTATGCCAAAACATTAGTTTGGTTATTTAACCATGCCAAAACATATAAGCAGCTCGTTAGGTACCGTTCAATTGTTTTACGAGGTTAGATAAGTAATTGATCTCTGATTTTTTTTTTTTTTTTTAAGAAATGATCCTTAATAGTAAGTTACAAAATGAATAGTTACGATCATGGTATAACATTGTAAGATGGAAGAAATTAAAAAAAAAAAAAGAAAGTAAGCAAGCTTTATCCTATTAAAATGAAAACTTTATCTGCTGCCTTTGGGAGGATTCCTCTTTTGGCACATGTTTGCTTACCAGTAAAATAGTATGAGAGGAAAACAAATTAGTATGACACTTTTTTATTTTTTATTTTTTATGAATATGACACCTTCTTTATTCTTTTATATTTATTAACTTACACGAAAATAACAAAAGTGAATGGGTCTCGTTACAAATTTAACCACCACTTTCCTTTCAAAACTAAAGACTCAGATAATCAAGAAAAACTATTTACCAAGTTTTCATTCCTTAATTCAAATTAAGAATTCTTTTCCAATTTTCATCGATATTAACTATAAAGTAAACATACTCTCATTTATTCTACTAGTTTAATACAATATGTTGTTATAAGAGAGAGAGAGAGAGAGAGAGAGAGAGAGAGAGAGAGTCACATTTATTATCCTAATTCCTTCAAGCAAAGCATGCTAATCATGACTGATTCTAACATTGCAAATCTATTATTAAGCCAAGTTATAAAATACTCATCAACACACATTTGTTCCACATTTGCCTAATAATGAACTTGACGCACATACTAATCTCTCAATGACGAGCCTATTTAAATCCCTTCTCTCCTCAAGTAGAGCACCAAGGGCATAGACAAGAAGATACAGTTAACACAAATTATGCACCGAACAAGAAACAAAAGCAGAGCATATATCCACCCATAACCATACTAACATATAACAATATAATAAAACCAAGCACCACTCAAACGTTTAAAGGTCCAAACCTTCAACCTCAAAGCTTAAATTCTGAAAATCAAAGACTAGTTATGCGAAGAGCAAAGCTAAATTTACAGCAACTCCTCTCTAATTCAAAGGATGAATAACTAATCCATTAACTCAAATTTCATACTCTTCTTCTTCTTCTTCTTCTTCTTCTTCTTCTTCTTCTTCTTCTTCTTCAGGACATTGCTCATCCCAATCCACCTCCCTAATGGTTCTTTTACATCTATACCTTGAAGTAGTGGATCAAGATCAGATAGGTAATCCATATAGATCAGTTTGGCGATCGTCCTCATCTTCAATATCTGAAGATGAAGATGACTTAGACACATTATTATCAATAAAAACATCAGCGTGTGACAATTCAAGATTAGCGTGTATCTTGTCTAAACAACCATCAAATTTCCCTTGACTCATACCAAGCATGTTTTTTAGTGTTGCATGTGCACTCTCAGCCCTATACAAATAAAAAAAGTAATGGTTAGCTCAAACTGTAAATATTATAGCATACAATTAGTAATTATGTACAAGTTTCAAATTACCTGTTTGATGTAGTGTTACCAAAGTGCATTATCTTGTCCAAGCAGCAACAAATCTTTCCTTATAGGGATTCAACCATGTTGTTGTAACATATTCCAAGGCTTTTATGTTCTTACTAAACTGATCATATAACAAACTTAGCTCTTTTTTATAAGACTCTTCCGTAAGGGACCCTACAACCTCACTCCACTTTGATTTGGACTTTGGAGTCAGCAACGCACTAAAGTTTGCTTCAATCGACTACTTTCATTCATGAGAAGAAAGAAAAAAAAAACAATTTGAAGAGGCCAACTAAACCCACACTAATCCGAAACAACAATAACACCCAATCTTCATGAAATAGAATTGGCTATTGTCGTTGCTTTAATATAAGAATAGAAAACAATCAAACAAACATGATACCCCCAATTCTTTAATATCAACAATGACATAACACCGACAACCAGTTCTTTATGTGGCCGACTTGCCACCAAATTGAAGGGGTCAATTTCCGCAACAAAACTTCAATATAATCAATGCAAATTCTTACTTTTTTTTTTTTTCCGAATTCATCCTCTTTCATTGTGTATTTCATCAAAAATAGGAGACTGTATGAAATTTAGGGTCTAGAAACATAGAGTAGGCTGCAAGATGGAATGGCAGATTTTTTTTTTCTAAACCTAAATGAGTGTATAAGAAATTAAACCCTTAAATGTAATTGCACATAAAAGTATAAATATAATTACATGTTATAAAAAAATTCAGGGTGTTCAAGGAAAAAAGTTGGGTGTACATATCAGCCCTCTTGATCTTTCACAGGGTTGCCAAAAGAAAATTTTTTAAATTAAAGAGAATCATTTTTAATTTGTGTCACATCTTGGACACAATAGCAAATAGAACTTGGATTTGTGTGAAGTATTTATACTCGAAGCTTATATCGAACAAGAATCAAATATGTCATATGACCAAAACAGATATTTTAAATAATGAGACATGAAAATTACAAATAACATAAACTTTATAATGTCATTACATTTGAACCCTTGAAATAACCCAATTGTTTTGCATTTTACAACACATAGCAAAATGTAACATGAGTTTAAACAACGAGAAAGCAAAGCGGCAAACTGGGTGAGTGTATGGACACTTGCGCAGTTCAACCAAATTGTGGGGGCTTTGCTAGTTATCTGACAGAACCATTAACATGAACCATAAAACAACCTTGATCACGATAAACCACCTGAATTCCACCAGAAAACCTTTTAGCTCAAACTTTCCCACTTCCTGAACTCCTCATCACATTTCACATGCAGAGGACTTAACTGCTTCAATATGAGCCCAAACACCTGCATCATCAACCACTGCTTCAATATGAGCCCAAACACCTGCATCATCCTACCCCTGGTTTTCGCTCCAGCAATACCCTGAGCAGCCGGTTTTCTCCCACGCTTCGTAGGTGGAACCTTTGCCTCAATGCTCTCTTTTTGATCCTCATCTGATTGCACTTTCAAAGGACTTGATAGAGAACCATTTCCTTCATTGTCGGGCAATGCCTCCTGCTTGGCCTTCTTTCTCCCTTTGGTCTTTGCTCCAACACCACCCTGAGCAGCAGGTTTCCGCCCACGCTTTGCAGCCAGGGGCTTTGCCTCGTTGCTCGCTTTAGGAATTTTGGAATCAGAATCTCCCTCTAGGCCATCGTCAGTCTTGACACCAGGAATTTCATTTACCGCAACATCAGTATCACCATTCTCTGATGAGCAATTACCAAGATCAAACTTCACACGTTTGGGACTCCTCTTTGTTGGAGATCCTCATCATTCACTCCTGTTTCTTCATAATCGTTCTCTGAATCATCATCCGCCCCTTCACTCGACTCCTCAGCTGCCTCCTCATTCTCTTCCTCTTCATTCTTAGATTTCAGTTTGTCAATCATTTCCATTAGCACTCTGTTCACCTGCCAGATTCAATTCCACCAGATAATGTAAAATTGGTTTGCAATTGTTGATAAAGATTATTGCACAAACACCAAGGAGTTATACTTTCGTAGGCAAATGTTTCATTAGTTTCTGGAAATTAAAAGGAAATGCAAGAGCGACTACAAACCTGAGGATTTTGCAGAAAATCAGAGATATCGGTGGGACACGAAGGACACTTCATGACACTCTTTTGGGATCGAAGAGACCGCCCACCTCTGCTTCTTTCTTTCACAAAGCTCTTGCTAGCAAAACAACCTTCTAAACACCACTTACAAAAGTTGTGAGCACAAGGTGTGGTCATTGGTGAACTCATCACCTGATTGCAAATTTGGCAGCTTAATTCTGCCACATGGGGAAATCCGACATTAGCATGATAAGTAAAACTAAACAGTATATACATGTTTACTATATCATAAACTGTATAAACTGTTGGTTGAGTGAGAAACCTTTCAAGAGGTTCTGCCGGACAGTCATGTTTCGTGCTTTGCTTTTCCTCTTTCGATCTTTAGATTTTAATGATGATGGAACAGGAAATTTGCAGATTGGTGCTGGCTTTTTCCACATCCAGCACCCAGCTTCTTCCTAATAAAATAGTAAAATATAGTTTAGGTAATATGGAGAGCAATATCACATATGGGTATAATTGTCTACAAACTAGACAAAATTTACTAAGAACGAGGTAGCGAATTCCAATGTGATAAAGAACTCGAATGAAAAAACTTACATCAAAGTCCCAAGATGGAGTTTGTTGCCTCTCAATTATATCTGTGGCTTCCTTTAGCTCGTCAATCACAGGTAAAGGTCTAGGGCGATCACCACGTTCATTACTGCAGTTCCAAGTTGACAAGATGAGGCAAACTGCTTTACCAAAGGAAGACATGTTTAAGAGAGCTAAGACAAACCTCGTCCATGGTGCGGGTTCATTGTCGCATCTGACAAAAAGATACCGGCACATCTTGAATCCCTAATTGGCAAAAACTTTTTTCAGTAAATCTGTTCAGGTAAATAAAGAAATGCGCAGGCAATTGCATAGTCTGAAAAAATAGCATATAGATTTACCTGTATTCCAACCTTTCTCCAACATTTTTCAATTCTGTAGCATCCATCATACCGGACACTTTTCTTGACAGGGGCATAGGAGGAGCGCTTCTCCTTGTGGGACCTGATAATCAAATGGAAAGGAAGAGGTCCAATACATTAATCTGCATCTAGGGAAACTTTTATGACTTAAAACCCATAATCAGATAGTTTAGAAAATGGATACTTACCTTACCACTCTTACGGGATAGCCTTTCAAGCAACTAACTTGGAGAGCTTTGTTATAGTTCTTAAATGTCTGGTCAAAAGACTGGTTTTTGTTTGTTCGCTTATTTCCTTTCAAGTCTCTTCCGCCACTGCCATGCAAACCCATGAAAACAAAGGCAGAAGGCAGAAAGAAAAAACCGGCAAGGAAACCCAATAAATAAAGGAAAGACCGAAAGGAAATATTATTAAAATCTGTCTTTGTAGAAACAGGGTGTGGATACAAATAGAAAAGAATAATTTTACCAGTCGTGGTTGCGAATAGGATGTGAACCTAATTTATTCTTAAATTTTGGAGCCACAAGCCACAATGATGGCTGATCTTATATGAACCACAAGAGCATAGAATTACTATGTAAGGGTGGGCAATCGAATTGAAAAACTGCTAAGCAAACTAAACTAAGATGATTGGTGTGGATTATGAGCCTCTGCATTTGCTTATCCACGCATTTGCCCGCATTTGGTGAGGTGTCATGCTTGTAGTGGTAAATGGTGAATAAGTGAGGTGGTTGGATTAGGAGGATGGTTGAGATGAGCCACTACAAGCATGACACCTCACCAAATGCGGCAAATGCGTGGATAAGCAAATGCAGAGGCTCGGGATCCGATTGGTGTAGTGTGGTTTGGTGTTTATTTACTTAGTTAGGCATGGGGTTTGCAAAACCAAACCACATTACATAATGGTTTGGTTTATGATTTCATAAAATTGAAACTCATAACTAACCTAACCACACCACATGTCTAAAAAAGTATATAATACATATTAAAAACTATCCAATGAACTCTTTCTATTGGTTGTTTTATATTTATGGTAAATCTTAATTAAATTTTGGCCTTAAAAATGGAGTTAGATTCTTATAATAATGAATTTTGATCTACAACCCCATTCCAAAGTACAATAAAAATATCAATAATGCTAGGATGACCATGTTTTTATAAACCATCTTTTAAACCATCTTATGTGGCAAATGATCATTGCATCTGATTTTAATTAATAGATTTCTTACTAAATATTGAATGGTTGGATGTATTGCCACATTAGATGGTTTAAAAGTTGGTTCAAAAAATGTGGTCATCCTAGCATTACTCTAAAAATATACTTGAGGTATGCCCAAATCAAAACCAAATCCCACCAAGCCACTAGGTGGGGTCAACCAAACCGTTTGAAATGACTCGTGATGGTTTGAAATGTTTGGTGATGATAGTGAGTAATTCGAATGTGGTTTGAAATTTTTCCAAGTCATTGATAGTGGTGCGATTTGCAGTTTGGACCTAAAACCACCCCAAACCATACTGAGCCCTACTATCATATATGAAAAATAAGAATTAAAAACTCTTGATAGACAGAAAATACAAGGCGCAATTAAAGAAAGAAGATGATACAAGGACAAACCTTCCAGTGTATAAGAACCACTCTCCATGATCCTCATCATCTTGATACCCTCCCGAGAGCACAACTGACTGCGCGCCATGACCCGACTGCCCAGCTATCCCACCAACATGATGATAGTGTGCACCCCATTGGCGACATTCAAGCCTACCCTCCCAAAATTCCCCAACCAGGACACCTTGATTTCTCTCAGGATCGTATTCAGCACTAATAGGTCCAAAGTGATCCGCTGGGGTGGTGACAAATATCTTGCCGCAGGAAGCATTAGCTTTTCCACTCTTCTTAGCCCGCTCAGTAGTGAACGCTTTGTCAGGCCTGTTTTGGTTCTGTACGCTACGATCAATTTTAGTTGTCGCCCCAGCAATATTTGATTTCGACATATTGGCCATTCGTATGGCAGATACAAGAGTCAAGTTGATGCGAGGTAGAACTATCATGCTTTTAGGAATTGTTTTGCGGCATGTTATGCAAGTGCTCTTCCTTTCTGGTCCAACCCATTTCTTGAAGCATTTCAGGCAGAAATTGTGTCCACAAGTTATCTGGAAACGAAAGCATAACAAGTCCTTATTAATTGACATGATCTACTAACCACTATCAGAACGAGTCAGTACTAAGGGACGGACTTCATCTCGTTCACGTATGAAGCTCAGAATCAACATTTCATACGCAAAACTGAAACCCAAAAACGGTAGACCGCCATGAAAGGAAGTACAATACTATCTAGGACCACGTGATCCAATTCCAAAATCATAGGCTACATTAAGAGCATGTTTACTTAAAAGGTAAAAGCATTTCATTTATGTTTCCTTCCTTTCCTTACATTTATTAATCCACTTTTTGAATCAAAATTTAATAGAGCTTACAAAAATTTAGGGACAATTTTCCCATAAGGAAAAAGAACGTGATACCCAATGATGCCGTTTTGATTCTCTCTTTTATGTAAACATGCCTTAAAAAATTAATCAACTAATCATTTCTTCATTTGGACTAATTTAAGGAGCACAGCGAGAAACGAAAGTGATGAATCAACACTCCCACTAGCTTAAATACGACAAAAAAGAGTCCAAATTGTTTGTAAAAAAGAGAATCATACAAAATGGTACAAACATATTTTTTTTTTCGCCAAAGGTACAAACATATTCATCACGCTTTCTTAGGAACAAAACAATGTTCAATCAAAAGCAATAACGGTGAGTCGCAGTAGAAGTTATTTCACACTTTAATCACAAAATTTCCATACAAGACAGCATGAATTTAAAATTAAAATTAACAGGGCCACTTCATGATCTAGAAAACTACAAACAAAAAAAAAAAATTGTAGACAGCAGCAATAAATTAGACAAAAATTACATCAATAAATTAGACAAAAATTATATCAAAGTTAATGTTCATATAAATTAAGAAATGTAAATAAGAAGAACCAAAGACTCCAATTTAAAGCTAAATTAATGTTAAAACTTGAAACAAATTTAAAGTAGACGAACCGTAACAGTTTTGTCCATAACCTCCATACAGAAGGAGCAGATCCCTTTAAAGTCGTCCTTCTTCTCTTCCTCCGCCGTCGCCCCCGCTGCCTTCCCGCCGTGGAGCTCCTGCTGCCTCCTCGCCTTCTCGCTCTCCGTCAACGACGCGTCGCTCTGGATCGCCCGGATCGCGGCTAGCAGCTTCCCGGCTCCGGCGGGGTTCACGGCCGCTGGAACCACCGGAGCCCCGTAGTCGGCGCAGTCGGGGCAGGCCCAGTCGAGGGTGGCGGCAAGGGTCGCGGGCTTCGCTGCAAGGCAGGCGGCGTGCCAGGCGGAGGCGCAGGTCTTGCATGTGAGCTTCTCCGCTTCGGATGGCGTCGCTTTGCAAAGCATGCAGGCGCCTTCGCCGTCGCAGGGGAACTGCTGCCCCATTGGTGGCGGAGGAGTGCGCACGATTAGGGGCGGAGGAGGCTAAAATGCCGCGGTGGAGAGAGAGAGAGAGAGCGAGAGAGCAAAAAGACAATGCGGAGCGAAAGACGTTTCGATTGAAAATGATTTGGGACTGAGAAAAACTCGGCTTTTATAGAGTTTTCGGGCGGACGGCGGGTCTATTGTCAGTCGCGGTGTACGTGGAGTTGATGATGTGGCGGGTGGGGAGTGGTGGATTGAGGTTGAAGTCAATGGAAAAGAGTGGTGGTTGACTGAAATTCAAATTTTGGTATAGGATGTTAGGGTTTAGGGTGAGGTAAGATTGTCTGATCCTAGCCATGGAAAATTTTCCCTTAAACTGCATAATGATATTTTGTGCGGTTAATGATGGTTCTACCCACGATAAAAGTCACTCGGCCATTATCTTCCTCAACATTGCAAATCTGTCTACTGAGAAACCTCTAACCATGTCAAAAGATACACAAGATGAGAGTATTGGAAGAACTCCACATATTGTTTGCTATTATGAAGTAAGTTAATGCCAGTAGGTGTTTGCATTTGCTACTGTGTGAGACGAAAAAAAATAGTTAAAGTAAATGCTCTGAACACGATATTTATCAACTTTATGAAAACATAATTGTCATATGTAGTCAACAATGATAGCATATGATTACGAGTAACTTCTGTTGCAAGCAAACTCATAAAGCGATAACACGTCTTATATATTTCCATGAGTACGTCAGCTAAGATTTTTTCTTTATAGTTAATTTTAATGATCATCGATTATTTACAATATTTAATTAAGTTTAATAAACACTATTCTCATATTATATACATTTTCATTGTCTATATGTATTTATGATGATAGCGGTGGAATATAAAAAGGTATCTTTTCATATTAGATTAGTGTAAAGCTCAAGCGCTCACGATTACTTAAGCATCATGGGAGTCTTCCAGGTTGTATATTAGACAACATATGTTAGATACTCAGAGTACATGTTTCCAAATGTAATTACGAAAAGATTAACTTCTTCTTTTTCTCGATATGTTGAGTACAGATTCTTTTCTTTTTATTATTAGTTGGGAAAGTATTGATTACTTTGATTGTTTACTAAATTTAGTTTATTTTTCGTAGCTACCAAATTCATGTAGGATTTGAATTATTGATAGTTCCTTTTTAGATTAGTTTTTCTCTTTCTCAATAAGTTGAGAAAGTCTAACCCGATAAGGAATGTAATCCATAGCATATCACTATATAGAATTGTTGGGAGACATATTTCAAACACCTAAAAACATATATCAAACTCTTTCACATAATGACACATTTATTAATTTGGAGTCGGAGTAAGTGGGAATTAGAATTAACAGAAGACAGAAGTCGAAATAAGCAAGAGTGAGAGTGCGGTACTTATATTGAAATGTTTACTAACTTTCCTAAATTGTGATCTAAATCAACTTGATTACTAAAATGCCCTTTACAAAAAATGTGTTTTATAACTAAGTTACTAGTTAAACAAAATTTGAAAATTTTATATGATTATAAAAAAATTACAACTAGTACAAATAATGATAAAATTAAATTTTTTTCTTTGATCAAAATTTCTTTTGGTGATTAATAATTATTTATTATGTTGTGAAAGTGATTAGGCATAAAAAGGAATAATTTTATAAAATATTTGGAAACATGAGGGTAGTTAGAGAATAAAAGTTTGACTCCATCAGAAGTCATTTTCAGGAATCACAATACCACATTCTCCTTAAAAAATCAGGAGTGCTATTACTGATTTTGGAGTGAGCTCCACTATTAATTTATTTTGTGAATTTTAATAAACACAAAAATTATTCGGAGTGGAAATGACTCTCATTCTTCTAATTCTCATTCCTTGGTAGTAAACACAAATATCGAAACAGACTCTCGCGGGGGATGACGCAAGGAAAAGGACTCTTGTACGAGGTAGGCAAGGCTGAGGAGCGTGAGTATCTTGCACAAATTGCATATGTTCACCCGCTTCTTGGGCCGGATAAATGTAAGCTCTTTTATGTGTTGGCTCTAGAAGCTCATCACATGGAACATGCCAGGAAACACCATGACTTGCCCTGACGTGTTTTTGGGAAGACAAATAAGCATCTTAAGAAGGTCTTGCGTGTCTTAGAGCCTCGAAAAGTACCTACTCTGTACATAAAAGCGCTTGTTTCGTTGGAAGACTACGTACTTTAAAGAAAACGAGAACAACAAAAACCTTGATGCACAGGCCTTCTACTCTTTGAGACAGAAAGTGGAGAGGAACAATGACAAGTTTGTTGACGTAATTGCCGAGGAGAGTGCGAATCCTGCCAAGATTGGTGAGGAGATACTGCCCTGAGTTTGCGATTCTTTTTCTATTGTGCTACAGTGCTCGTCTTTTGCTTGTATAAATCTTACGTACTTTGACAATGGATTTCACAAATGTATCCCAAGTTTCTATTCTGATGAGCTCCTCCATCAAGGTCTACGCGATTGAAACGTATACTACCTATCCTCGATTCCGAAGGAGAAAAGACCTCCACATTCTGTGGCAAATCCAACATAACTCCCCTGCGACATCTCCACAACCTCGAGACGACCAAGATTCTGCGACTTTGCTTTCTTTTGTCGTACGACTCCTTAGGACCTTGTCAGTTGCGTTTGCCTTCTGCTCTGCGACAAAAACCACTAGAAATAATCAGCCCTAAACAAAACCATTGATTTCTGGCACATCCTTTAGCGCACCCCTCTTGATTTGTGACAGTTGGATCGAGTGATTAAAGAAGAATCAATTCATCAAATTAAGTGGAAGGAGAAAAATAGTGTGTGAAAATCATTTTCCTAAAATAAAATATAAAAGATAACTAGCTACATATTGATCGATGCAATGAAAAGTCCTACAAACTATACCTCCTTCAGTTGGAATGTATGAGCAAAAGAAGTCCTCAAATGTTCCTCCTTTCCTGAAAAATTTCTCGCAAACTGTATTATATATTTCGTCAATCTCTTTGTATGAATAATCATTGTACAGTGTCAGTAAAACAAACACACACAAAAAAAACATGGGAGAAAAAAATTAGTGGAAATTGAATATCAAAGATAAGAGATGTATATATTCATAAAAACAAAAAGATACTAACATTAAAAATGACCAAAATCTAGCGAAGAAACTATTCTCAACAAACCAAAGGCAAAATCGAAAGTAGCTGAAACTTTACAGCATACGTACCAGGGCAATCATTCTGCTTGTGGTCACTGTGACAAACAGGACACTGCCTCGCCAAGGGAATCTCATTTGTTTTCACAGTAAAAACCAATGTGACTTCCGCCGTTAAACATACAAAATCGAGTCATACATAAAAATCAATATATATAGCAAATCAAAATTATCCGTTTGTTAAAATGGAACCAAATTAAAAGAAATCCTAACCCCTTAATGTAACTCCAAAGCATATTCGAGATCAAAATTGTTCAAAATCCCTGAAAAGAAAAGGTAAAATGTAAAATCAAAAGCATACCACCGGGTTCGATGTTGTTGAGCGTATCAGATATGCCTAAGCTGTATTCCGATATCTCCTCCATTAGGGCGCGGCAGCTTGATGGCAGTTGCATGAGGGGGTTCGCACTCGTATTCATGGCTGTGCCTGTAGGAGATTGTGTGCTTACTTTTTGAGAGACAAAACACAAGCCCATACACATCACTTTGAGCTTTGAATTAGTGAAAGAGTGAATATCGAGTGGTCAAATTACCAAAAAAAACAAAAACACCTAATATTCAATCACAACGAATTATAAAAGCATGTACATATGTTGGAGAATAGGATTCCACATGGGACAAATGGTCTCACCAAGGTCTAATATATATCACCATATCATTTTAAGAAATACAAGTTATAGATAGATAGCAATATTGGTAAGAGACAAATACAAAAATTAACTTAAAAAGAATTTCGCACTGTTAATCTTTCGAAACCTAAACCAAGCAAGAGTTTGGATAATATCTCCCCCATAGTCTTTTCAGACTCTTCACCTTCACTGTCCATCTCCAAGCCAGATTCCTGGACTGCAGCGTCGAGCACTAACTTCGTATTCACAATCTCGTAAACATTCTCATCAACTGTACCCTTCAAACAAAGTGAACTTAACTTCCACCGTATAGAAGAAATCCAAGGGCCGCACCTAAGGAAACACCTGCAGGAATATGTCAAAGAATGAGAGATCATCATGATAAAATACAAATCTTCTGAGACAATATGTTCTTAGTGAGGAAAAACCTGCAAAGAACATCTTAGACAAGATACTGCAATATGTTCAATTTATGCTTTTCTCACATTCTTGTAGAAAATATACTGCAATTTTGCATGTAGATAGTTCGTATGCTAGAAAATGCAGCAGGCAATCAGATCAAGTGCACTTACCTTCCACCATATAGAAGAAACCCAAGGGCTGCAAATAAGGAAACACCTGCAGGAATATGTCATAGAATGAGAGATCATCATGATAAAATACAAATCTTCTGAGACTATATATTCTTAGTGAGGAAATACCTGCAAAGAATATTTTAGATAAGATGAACATAACTGGACTGGGCTTCCACCATAATATTAGGAACCACATGGCAATCTGTAAGAATTAAACAAAAAGAACAGCATTAATGTTATTACCATTAGTTCCGATAAGTATGCAGCGTATACTACATAGGTGTACAAAAATAAGCATAACTACAATTGACGATCCCAGATGTAGTCAATGATCCTATGTATTGACATGTGAATATGAATTGTTAGCATGCACTTCACATTTCCATCTCCAAATGATTTCAAGATCGAGTGCAATAATATGCCTAATTGGAAGACACTTATCCAACAAGAACCTTTAAGACATGGCAATTCCAACACGCACGTGCATGTCGCAGTAGTCTTTCTTGCAATGATGGCATTATGTAAAAAGTTAAATGTGAAGTAGGCTGATGAGCAGAAACAATTTCCCTTTTCTCATTAGTATCATGTGCATTTCCCATGATTGATACTATGTATAAATCATCCTATTCTTTGATCCCCTCAACGCACCAAATGGATTACCATGGATTGGTATGCGCTTAACCATCAACCCATTACCGTTATCTAGTTTCTTGCATTCAATAACAACTACAAAACCAACCTGGCTAAACCCCTTTTGTGCTTCTGAGAAACGTAGGTGGAAGTATTGAAAAAATAGCGCTGAACCTAACAAAACCATCACTCATTCAACTTTTATCTAGTTTCTAGAATTTTATTATATTAGATAAATAAGTCCTTAAACCTGTTCCCGGTGCTTCCAGTCAAATACAAGTAAAAGCATGAAGATATTCTAAAAGCCTGAATTACCACAGCTGTCCAAGATCTTTTAATTCAATTGACATCTGGTTATATCTATCTCTCATAATCATTTGGTTGTCTATTCAAAAAATCTCTTATCTCTCATAAACCTATCATATGGAAGGTTCCTTCAGAAAACCGTTCCAAAATGACTTGCTTTCACAGTCGTTGTGTACTTGATACACTTGTTAATTAATCTCTGCTTATACACCTGTTTTTTAATATTACCGCCACAAGCAGTATAATAAAAATTCCTACATGTACATGAATTAAGATAAACAATTCAAAAATTTGACAGGACGGACAATAAGCCAGAAACTAGAGAGTCGGAATGCTCTACTCAGAAACCAGGATTTACTTCCATGCAGAAGAATCAACTCCAAAAGCTCCACTTTTCCAGGAGTTAAAGTGAAACAGTGGAGCAAACATTTACCTGAATTACATAAACCACAGCGTTAATCGTAAAGAAACTTGGCCTCAGTCCATCTGCGGAAACAGCACGTGCCTGTTCAACGTATGCACAAGAGTCAGAACAAACAAACAAACCCCCGGAAAGAAAAGAAACTACGTACGTAGTAACTTGAATGAAATATAACCTGATACTGATAGTAAATCTCTGCCCAGAACAGAACCAGCAGCGCGTATGTTGTGAAGAAAGCAAGGCTTGGCATATCAAGCACGATGTGTTGAACAGTCTAACCAGCAAAGCCAAACATATAACTAGAGTTAGCAGTTCCTAAGCACAACCAATATAACAAAATGACACAAACAATAAAAAAAAAATTCAACCTCTGGATGCAGCTTCTGCACTTGGCGGCGGAAAACGAACACTGCTGATCGAACTAAAAGAACCAAAAAAAGGACGGATAATGAGCACAAATTACAATCCTGAAAGCGAACCAACCACGAGTAATGAAATGACAAGCATAAAACTAGAAAAACACAAACCTGCATTGACAACGAAATTGAGAAAGTGGAACACTTTCTGCGTGGTCCAGCCATACTCCGGCACGCTCAATTGTATCCGAACCAATTGAACCTAGTATTGAATAAACATCAAATCAACATACAAATCTTCAATCAAATTTCTACATTTACATTGAAATCAACGACATCCGCACGATAGAATTCAAACGTCACACACAAAACTCATATATACTAGTGCTCTTTTCCTCCAATTTCTTAGCAACCAAACAACAGCTCAGAATCTCCTAGCTTTTTCCGAGATTCATAATTCAGCTAAACCAATCAGAACTATAGAGAAACTGATATATATCTACAAATTCATATAGATGGAAACAGATAGAGATACATATACGTACGAGGGCAACGACGGCGACGACGCCGTAGAGGACGGCGAGAGTATGAAAGATACGGTCTTGCCAAAGCAGAGAGGCGTTGATGTCGTGCCACCAGCTCGATGCATCCCTCAGATTGTACGCTATCACCGCCGCCGCCTCCACCAACTCGCCGCCTCCGCTACCACCGCTGCGCCCCATCCCCAAACTCCACCGATTTGTAATATTTATTTCTTACCTCCTCTATTTTATTAATAATCTAGTGTAATTTGTACAATTATTTGAGAATCGGAAACCAAATTCGTTTGTGATTTGAGAATTAGCAAAATGCAAACAACGCCCCCGCGAGAAAGCGAACAAGGACAAGGAGTAAGCAAATCCAAACCGAATTTTTGCTCAAAAAAAAAAAATCCTGGAACTACATCACAATTACTTTTAAATACATATTACATCACTTAATCCTGTCTCTTTGATGGACCAATTATGCACCAGGCATATATTAGTAGCATATGCTGATAAACAAGTTTCACTAATTAGATTTCTCACTCATTGCATAAAAAGCTGCTGATTTGCTCCAATAGAACAAGATGACGGAGAAGGGCCCCCCTCTGGAGCAGCCCCCCACCCGAACGAAAAAGAGGGGAACACACGCCCCCCACGCACCCCCCCGGGGTCCCCCATTTTTTATTGTACTTTTGGGGGCACACATTTTTCTTTTTTATCTACAAAAACACTCTCTCGAGAAAAAACACGCAGAGAAAAAAAAGGGAAAAGAAAACAAACGAACAGAAAAGGGAAAAGAACAAAGAAAAGGCGAAAAACCCCCAAAAAAAAAAAAGGAAAACACAATTCACTACAACAAAAATGGCCTTTAGCGACGAAATATTTCGTCGCAAAAAGTTCATTTTTCGTCGCAGTAGGCAGTTAGCAACGAAAATTTTTCGTCGCTCACTGGTCGCCGTAGGTCCGTCGGGGAAAGCACTTTGCGACGAATTTGCTGTATCGTCGCTAGGTTTCAGCGACGAATTTGACTTCCTCGCCGTAGATGTTAAATTTCCTCGCTGTAGAGTTTTGGCGACGAAATATTTTGTCGCTGAAAGCTGATAATTTCGTCTCAAAAATTGCTCACTGCCAACATTCAACTAACCGCGGACTTTCAGCGACGAAATATTTCGCCGCTGATACCTTTTTTTGTCGCCAAATGCTTTTTTTTTAATGTATTTTGTGACTTAATAATTTCCATTTTTAGAATTATTGTTTCCATTTAAATCAATATTATGAACCATTACAAGAATACTAACAGATTAATGGAATTAATCAATCAACCATAGCTTATATATATATATATATATATATATATATATATATATATATATATATATATATATATATATTATTGAATCGTGAACTCACAACCACATCAAATTACAATCAATGTGGATAAAAAATTCCTAGCTATCAAAAATATTAACTAGCTAATCTTCATTATTCAATCTGTAAGGCCTTTGGAAAGGAAATGGAGTCCCAACTAGAAAGATAAGAGCAAAATCTAGCACTGAGGCTAGCTTCCCGTTCAGATTTTTTCCCGATTTCTCTGTTTCTTTTCCTCTCTCCGCTGGATATGTTTGTACCTAACATCACAAGACATCAAAAATACAATCATCAGATTCTATATCTTTCCTGCAACGCGAACTACTTGAAGGCATGCACTAGAAAGTAATCTGCAAATTCATTTCCTTTCCCATCTGGAAATGCTTGTATCTAACATGATAAGGCATCAAATCAAATAATCAGATTCGAAATATTTCCTACAACGTAAACTACAAGATTTGCAATAGGAACTAACCGCAAGAAGGCATAATGTCAATTTCATGCTCGGAAAGATTTGCAATAGGAACTAACAGCAGTAATCAAATATGTATAACATAGCAGAGAGGAAGAAGAGGAAATCCATAGAAAGTATCTTACCTTTTTTCAGGGCATTGTTTAAACATAGCAAGCTCATCTTAACAGAATATCATTGATCTGCAGACCTATTACAAAGTCACTATGTATAAGCACCTTAAACTAACAAAAAGGGTCCAAGCCAAAATGGTCTAAGCCACCAATAGAGTGTCTCAAAATTATGCCTGAGTTACTTCTAGTGGATCTTAAAGATGAATACATAGAAACAAGTCAGAAAGAAACAAAGGAAAGCAACGCTTACTTTGACGATACTAATGAATTTTTGAATCTTGCATTTGGTTCATTGACAGTCCTCATTGCATCAAGGACAAAGCTAAACACACAAACACAACCAATGGATGAATCATAATGAGCCAAAAACAGGAAGACAAGAAAGTTTTCTAATTATATTAAGTACTGACTTAACACTTCAGACCATTTTGATACATTAATCGTATAACAAAGAGACTAAAGCAGTTGAGAAATGCTGGCTGAATTGGACTCTCCAAAACGAAAGGAAATTAAACAGCTGATCACAGGTTGAAATGAAAGCCTACACATGCAATCAGGCATTCATGTTAAATGGGAAGGCATGATAGATCTACACAGGTTTACTGACACCATATTATTGCAAATACGTAAGAGTAAACGGATCCATACCTGTGAAAAGAAAGAATCAAAATGGCTGACTACAGAGAGATCAGACATAAGAACATCATATTCGTGTTTATGTCAAATAGCTGACTACAGAGGAATGAACACAACACAGGAAAAGGAGAACTGCATATGGTGCCAGTACTTTAAATATTGAAACGTGGAAGTTGCTACTTACATAAAGAATTTCAAAAGGATCGATTTGTCCAGCTAATATGGTTGGCGCTATGGCACAGTATCTGGAAAACCATGATATTAAGGAAGAAGTTGACCACATTACATTTATCGATAAACAGGATGAAGCTTGGAGAAAAAAAAAATTGGAAGCCAGAAGTAAAACTTTTCTCGGCAAGAAGGATACAGTAACGCCCTGATCCATGTTTTCATACTCACAGGTTGGGAGTATTAGTAGATAATGGCAATAAGTATTAAAGCTGCAAAAGATAAGCATGACCAGAACCGTGTTAGATCTTATGATTACCATCATCAGCTCTCCTGATACTACAAAATTGCACACAATGAGAGCGACAAATTTAACAAACATTTTGCAGTTTGTTGTGTAAAATCATTCTACTTATGATAATCAATGAACCCCAACTATTTGTTTTCCGCAGCCAAGCAAATAAAGCGTCTCCCCCTGAATATGACAGATTGACAGAAAGATCAAAAGAAGAGAGTTTCACAAACCTTGGATCAAAAGAAAGGCCAATTCTCCGTAAGCTGAGAATGGAAGCCCTTTATGAAGACAATATGCCAGAGCAATGGTATATCCAACTACTTACAGCTCAAAAGCCATAATGCTCAGACCTCTAACACTCCCATGCTGCAAAATTTTCATTATCTGAAATACAAGAACGAAATCACAGTATCATTTGCAATGCCAAAGTAAACCCAAATGATTAAACACCATAATGCTACTTGAGCAGACAACTAATTAGTAATTGGTTAGCTAATTACTAAAAACCTAAGTATCACTTTGCATTCAATCAAATAACTCAAATCATCAATGAATAAAATCTCCATACACCTTCAAATGAGCAAGAGCTCCAGAAATACATTTCAGAATCAATCACAAAATCAATAATAAATTAAAAACACCAAGCAGCATAATCAGCATCTCAAATTTCAGTTAAAATCAGCAAATGGGTAACATTCATTTGGTTTGTACAATACAAAAATGTAGCGACTAGCTAGTAGTCATGCTTAAGTGATGTTTATGGCACATTCTAATGCTTCTTTAATTACTTGCAAGATTGGACATCAAGTGAACACATGTTCTATCAATCATAAATTTTATCTACAGTATGAAATAAAACAATTTAGAATTTTGTCAAACTCTCTACACGATAAACACCAGACCTCTAGCAGAATTCATATCCAAGAAACCCAGATCGAACCTAATGACCAAATTTAATCTTTCGTCTTCATAAAACATTGAACAAAGTAATGCAAGGGAGTGCTCAGCTGAGCTATCGTCACCATCCGATTGAGCCTATCCCACAAACTGATCTACACATATACACCAACCAAACCGGCCAAACTACAAACTCCAATATACAATATCCTTACCGGCCAAACTCCAAACTCCAATATCCATTTACTAGAACAATCAAACACAACAAATGAAATCAGATTTACCTTCAGGAATCGTGTTTCTGAGTGGCGAGTGGGGTTGTGTTCTGCGACGGAATGGAATCGGGTTCTGGGTCGGGCGTTTGGCGACGGCAACGAATCGGGGTTCCGGGTAGGGCGTTCGGCGACAGCAACGGAATCGGGTTTCTGGCTTTTGGCAGAGAGGCGTTCGGCGACCGCGACGGAATCGGGTTGTGGGTTGGGCGTTCGGCGACCGCAATCGAATCGGGTTTCTGGCTTTCGGCAGAGAGGCGTTCGGCGACGGCGACGGCGACGGTGACGGCGAGGAATCGGGTTCTGGGTTGGGCATTCGGCGACCGCGACCGAATCGGGTTTCTGGCTTTTGGTAGAGAGGCGTTCGGCGACGGCGACGGCAAGGAATCGGGTTCTGGGTTGGGAGTTTGGCGACTGCGACGGAATTGGGTTTCTGGCTATTGGCAGAGGCGTCGGCTGATGAGATAAGGATGGAGTTGGGGTTGAATTTTGGGGTATTAGGGCTTTTGTTTGTAAATTGGACTGTTAGAGAAGGCTAAAATTGAACTGTTGTAGTGAGACTTGGTAAAAATTTTCGGTAGCAACATTTTCGTAGAGGCGGGAGACCAAAATTAAACATCCCGCCCATTTCTCGTTGATGGTTCATCTTTCAACGAGGAAACCTTCATTTCCTCGCTTTTATTTCCATCTTTCACCGAGGAAATAATCAATTCCTCGCCAAAAGTAGTGTTAGCGACGAAACATTTCCTGGCTATAGCTCATATTTCCTCGCTGAATGTTTGACAACTTCGAAGACCAAATTTGGCATACTTTCACCAACGAACAACTTATTTCCTCGCAGAAAGTCTCTTTTCAGCGAGGAAAATAGTTTCCTCGCTAAAATTTTGGTCGCTAAAGCCCATTTTTGTTGTAGTGATTGAAGATTCAACTTAACAGTGCACCACTGAGATAAAGTCATGAAAGTCCTTATCCAATATCCAATATCCAATATCCATATGCAAATAATGTATAATATGGTTTAACTGTCTTTTGTTCTTATGTTATGAGGCAAAAAAGTAATGCAGCCACCACAGACACTGAGAGAGCCCTGACTGGCTAGAAAAACTTGAAAGGGAAACTCATTATTTGTATGGGAAATAGACAAGTTCAGAATGGAAGTAGATTCCTTGTAGACAATCTGGATTCAACTCAAATTGGAGAGGAGTTGGTCCCCTTTGGCTAGTTGTCAGATTCTATAGGTGCAGGTAGCATTTCGGAATTAAAGGAAAAAATACCGCCATGTGCTTTAACTACTGTTCAAGGAAGGCAGCAATGCATAGTGTTTTTTTTTGTTTTTTGTTTGTTTTTTTTTTTTTTTTGGGTTAAAGCATCTAACCAGAGGGAACTGAAAATTGACCTAAGCGTGTATGCAGACCTGTATCTTTTTCCTAAGTTGCAATGCTGTATCTTTTACGCAATTGAAGTGTAAACCTAATCACAGGAAACTATGTTTACAATCGTAATCATAAGCCTACTACAATCTCAAATAACTCAAACGGATCAGGCAGAAACCGAAACCGGAATATAAGCTAATTACCACCAGAACGAGCTAAAGAAACCAAATCAGCCACTTGAGATCAATAACAAAGGGTCACTAACCTATAATTACAAACTGTAAACGTATCAGAAGTTATCCTCTTGTTTCTTGTCTTGAGGCTACACGTATACAGGAAGTGTTTGAGTTCAGTATAAATCCAGCAAAAAATTCGACATACGGTGGTTCAAAATGAACAACACCTAAATCCGAAAGCTCTTTTTTTTTTTTTTAATTTCGAAATGCAGATATTACATTAGCAAAAACCCAAGGTATCATGTCTTTTCAAAGCCCACAAAACTGAAGAAAACCCCAGAATTCAGCTCAGCTGTGGTTTCATCAAATATGTCATAAGCATTACCATGTGCACAATAAAACCCCCAATAAAAAACGAAACCAAAACAAAGTTCTGATTTTTCTTCAGAACCCAGATCATAAATTCACCAATAAATTCACCAACTGATTACATAACACCTCGAGACTAAACGAAATTCCACAGTGGAGGATGAATAACTGCTCCATGACCTCAACTTTCATACTCATCTTCTTCTTCATTTCCAGCATATCCGTTATTCCAAACCCTCTCCCTAATAGCTTTTACATCTATACCCAGGAGTACCGGATCAAGATCAGATAGGTAATCCATATCATCACTATCAGTTTGGCCATCGTCTTCACTGTCTGAAGATGAAGATGACTCAGACATGGCATTATCAACAGAAGCATCACCTTTAAATTGCCAATCCATGAGCCTATCCGTCTGACGGATCTTCCTTCGCTGAGGGCCCTTATAATCAGTGTTTCAAAAAGCGCTCTAGGCGGGCGCCTAGGCGCCGCCTAGGCGTTAGGCGGACACCGGACGACTCGATTTTCCTAAAATCGGAGGTAAAAGGCGCAGAGGCGCCTAGGTGGCGCCCAGGCGGCACTGGGCGGATTAGGCGGTCTGGGCGTCGTAGGCGGACGTCTCAGTTGAGCTAAAAAATTTGAGTTTTCCGCAATAATTACAAGCAATCTCTTAGTCATCCACGCACACAAACCTTCCATCTGCTCGAATCATAAATCTTTCTTATCCTGCAACTAGAAACATTCTCTTCCAACAAGCAATGAAAAGAACAATTCCTAATTCCCTCAACGAAACTCGTTGCCTTCACTATCATCCTCAACGGTCGCCGGTGCCGTTACCCACCGCCAGCATCAACCTGCATGTTGTTTATTGTTACGGTGAGTATTGTGAATGAATTCTATGAATGAGTTGTTGATTAAGATTACTTTTTTCACAGTCTTCATGCCTACTGGAAACATGAACTGTCAAAAGAAACAGAGGAGAGAGGGAGAGAAACAGAGGAGAAAGGGAGAGAAAGATAATGCTATGATGAAAAAAGTTTAGGAATTTGAAGAACCCAATTGGATTATGCGATCAAAAACGTGAAAAAAACTGTGAAAAAAAACTTAAAATGGAGGCTGTTTTTCATGGAAGAAGGCTATCAAAGAACTTGGTTGCGGGTGATTTAAGTGGGTCTGAATGTGTAAATAAAGAGATATGTCACATGGGAAAGACGGTGTAGAGGAGAGAGGGAGAGAAAGATAATGTAAATAAATTAAAAGCTTTGTTTGTGATGGATTTGTCTCATTCAAATCCAACTACCCGAATCACATCATCTTTTGGGTTTGTCTCCTTGTGTTTTCTCTGTGTCAAGTAGAGAATGAGAAATGTAATTGTTTGTCTGTGCGTTGGCAAATCTAGAGATAAAAATACTGTTAAGTTAAATTTCCTTGTCTATCAGTTTTGTTTTGATGGGTTTGTCTCATTCAAATTCAAACCGGAATCACCACTATGTTTTGCTATGTAATTTTAGATATGTACTTGTTTAATATTAGTTTAATAAATATATTTGGATTGTAATGCTTATTTAATAATATACTTTTGGTTAGAATACTTATAACATTTTATTATTATAGACAATTACATGAATACATATTTTGATTTTAAGTAGGCTAATTTATATATATAATATAATATTTAATATTTATATATAAAATTCTCAATTGCCTAGGCCCCGCCTAGGCCCCGATTAATCCTCTAGGCGCTAGGCCCTTGCCTGCCGCCTAGACCCCGCCTAGCGCTTTTTGAAACCTTGCTTATAATCCAGTGCTTCATCTAATTCTTCAATTTCCCAGTCATTATCACTCTCCGCAGGTTCCTGCTTCTCCATAACAATTGCGTCCTCATACTTCTTGTTGTTCCTCTCCACTTTCTGTTTCAATGAGCAGAAGGCTTCGGCATCAAGATTAGTATTGCTCTGGTTGGCAGCAATGTACTTTTCCAAGCGTACAAGTGCTTTTATGTATAGAGTAGGTACTTTTCCTGCCGGAATCTCACTCATGACCTCCTCAGCAAGCTTCTTGTTTGTCTTCCTAAAACTCCGCCGCAAGCTGGGCAAGTCATGGCGTTTCATGGCAGTCTTCATTTGGTTAACTCTTAAAGCCAGTTCATAAAGGCGCTTGTGTCTCTCTGGCCAAAGCTCCCGGAGAACATATCCCTCATCATCGTAGATATTCGGATCATATCTGCCAGACTAAATAAAGATAAGAAATTAATTAGGAAAACCTACATGAGCAGCACTTTGAAGATTTCATCGAATGTATGTGTGTATGTATATAACACAGAGGTAGTAGTAGAAGCTAAAAGCCATATACTAGACTAAAAGTAATGTGAATTACCAGCTTCAAGAATACTCTCAGAGAATCCATTGGATGATGGTATAAGAAAACCGGAACAAGTCAAAACAAAAACCAAGAGAGTCTGCATCAACAAATCCAGAAAAAAGATGTTAAGCATTGTAACAAGGCTGCAATAGAAAACATATTAGAGAAAATCCATCCAAATTTACAGCACGAAAACATGCAACCCCAGTCAATCAAGATCAATTTCAAAACCTAGAACCTGTTCCCGGAGAAACATATTTCAAACCCTTCAAAATTCAGAGAATCAGTTCCCTTTTATATACATGGATTACGGTTGAAATGTACCCAACCTTTAAAACACGCACATTCTGAGAATATGATGAAACAATCAACTACCGAACCTAACTTTAATCCAAATTAATCTGGCTTGATTTCCAAATTTACGAAATCTCCAATGTTTTATGAAACTGGCACGAGAACGAGAACAAATTAACAAAACCCGTAAACGGCGTATATAAATTGCAGATTTGTCTTTTCTAATTTGCCATCAACAAAATATATAAATATATTTCGGTTTCAGTTTTTCAAAGTACACATGAAATCGATGATTTTCTAAACAGATAACGAATTAAAGCATATAATAATTAAAGAGAGAGCGCGTGCTTGAGGAGGAATTTACGACTTACAGCCGACGAACGAACGGAGTTTCTGTGCGAGATCTTCAAGGGCAGATCGAGATAGATTTTCCAGAAACTAATGCGGGCTCGTTTCAATAAAGATAAGAGAATTTGTCAATGTATACAATTGAGAAGAGTATTCTAGAAACGAAGACATAAAACCCTAGCCTAGATATTTCTATACAGCCAATAGAAACAGAGTACGTGTACAAAAGATCAACTAGTATATGTGCTGTCTTTTATCTCTTGGAAATATTTTTGCTAATTACCCAAAAAAAGGTGACAATTACTACATTTTTTCCACCTCACCATTGATTTAGGGGCTGTTATTTCCACCCACCAATCCTCTTTCCCCACCCACTAATTTAAAATTAATTCAATAATGAAATATATTATTATTGAAAAAGACTTAAATGTCCTTGAATAAAGAGAAGCTCTTTCCCCACCCACCAGAGAGAGAGGGGTTGAAGCGATAGAGAATTCAATTCGATGAAGCGGAGCAAAAGAGACAGCGAGTCGGGCGAGTCGAGAAGGCGCGAGTTTCGGTCTCTGAACCAGTCGTTTTCAAGAGATTCGGGGATGAGCAAGCGGTTCGATAGCGATAAGAAAGGTAGAAACTTTCCACCCAGGAGCAATCGGAGCGGGTCGAATTCGAATTCCAGACCATTATCTCCAGATACCAGACCAGGAATTCGCAGAGCTCTTGGAGGAGGAGGAAAGAACCAAGAAGCACGGTCTTCAACTCTCCTGCCCATCCTGAAATCAAATTTTCAGAAAAGCATTACATAAATAAATTGATTTCATTTCATCCATCAATTTTGCAGAAATGCATGGCCTACGATTCGATTGAAAACAACATACTTTACCAATCTGTCCATCCTCCTCCCAGTTGAGAGACAACAGCAACAATATGAGATTTCAAGCTTCTCAGCAACTTCCCACTATGCCTTGCATTAAACCCACAAAAAGATCAAACCTTAAACAATATTCACAACTCTCCTTACCATCAGGCCGCCAGCGCAATGAAGTTATGCTCTTTCCTATACGACATTCGAAACCCGAAAAAGGCGCACTACTAAGCTCAGCTCACAATCAATCAATCAAATTAGTCAATGCAAGCATAACAAAAATTCAAATGGATAAAAAAAAAAAAGAGATATAACTGGAGAGATTGTCCACAACCTCTGCCAATTGAAGCGGTGGAGCAGAATCTTGGAATCTTCAGTGACCATGGCCAGCAAGTCCTTCTCGGGGTTCCATTCTGCAATTTTGATCTGCAAATTTCGAAACTTGAAGTTGTAAAGCATCGATCTTTGGATTGGGTTTCGCTATGTTATCATTACGTTGAGATGGAATTGAGAGCTGAGAGGCGACTGGCTTGTCGAACTGGAGCTGAAAAGGAAGACGACGGTTGACGGCGGTCGGAATTTTAAACTGGTGGTATTGACCCACTTGGACACCATCTTTGTACAGGTAGTCAGGTCTCTTTATTCAAGGACTTTTAAGTCTTTTTCAATAATAATACATTTTATTATTGAATTAATTTTAAACTGGTGGGTGGGAAAAGATGATTAGGGGGTGGAAATAACAGCCCCCTTGATTTAAAAGTGCCCACTCAAATTAATGGTGGAAAAAGAGGTGGTAATGCTCACCATCTCTTTTTGGTGGTTAACAAAAATACACTCTTAGAACTTCATTGAAAGATCAGTGAGAGGAAGCTAGAGAGAGTCTGCTATTGTATTGTGGGATGACAATATTCTTCCGATATATTTTTCTTTTTCGAGTCAAGGGAGATATTGTTTAAACATTTGTTTCATCATAATGTTAATTTTCGAGTCAAAAGAAGACAATGGTATGTAGAAAGGAAAAATTATTTGGCAAAATCGATAAGTTCACTTTTATTAAGATATTAGGGTTTTACTTATAAAGTAAGGGAATCATTGTGAACCACTCTATTTCTTTTTTTCTTTTATATTCACTAATGTATTCAGAAACCACAATTTAGTAGACTATACCAAAATTTAGGGACAAATTCCCCAAGAAAAGAGAACTTGACTCCCACTGGGGGGTTTACGGTGAGTGGGGTGAAGTCCAAACAAAAGGTTTTGGTGGCATGTGGGCGATTGATCTTTCACGAACTGATGACAGGTTTGTCTAGTGTCACATTGCACACAATCGCAAAATAGAACTTGAATTTGTGTGAAGTATTTATGCTCGAAGCTTATATTCGAACAAGAATCAAATATTTCATACGACCAAAACAGATATTTTAAATAATGAGACATTATTACAAATAACATAAACTTTATAATGTCATTACATTCGAAACCCTTGAAAATAACCCAATTACTTTGCATTTTACAACAACATAGCAAATTGTAACTTGAATTTAAACTACCAGAAAGCAAAGCGGCAGACTGGGTGAGCGTATACACACTTGAGCAGTTCAACCAAACTGTGGGGGCTTTGCTAGTTATCTCAGAAAGAACCATTAGCATGAACCATAAACTACATATATGCTTAATACTCGAAAACAACTTGATCACGAACCACCACCTGAATTTCACCAGAAAACCCTTCAGCTCAAACTTTCCCACTTCCTGAACTCCTCATCACATTTCACATGCAGAGGACTTAACTGCTTCAATATGCGCCCATGCACCTGCATCATCAACCACTGCTTCAACCTCCTCAGCCTTCTTCCTACCCCTGGTTTTTGTTCCGCCAGCACCCTCAGCAGCCGGTTTCCTCCCACGCTTCGCAGGTGGAGCCTTTGCCTCAATGCTTTCTTTTTTATCCTCATCAGATTGCACTTTCAGAGGACTTGATGACGAACCGTTTCCTTCATTATCAGGCAATGCCTCCTGCTTGGCCTTCTTTCTCCCTCTGGTCTGTGCTCCAGCACCACCCTGAGCAGCAGGTTTCCACCCACGCTTTGCAGCCAGGGCCTTTGCCTCGTTGCCCGCTTTAGGAATTCCGGAATCAGAATCTCCCTTTAGGCCATCGTCAGTCTTGACAGCAGGATCAAACTTCACACGTTTGGGACTCCTCTTTGTTGGAGAATCCTCATCATTCACTCATGTTTCTTCAGAATCGTTCTCTGAATCATCATCTGATCCTTCACTCGACTCCTCAGCTGCCTCCTCATTCTGTTCCTCTTCATTTTCAGATTTCAGTCTGTCAATCATTTCCATTAGCACTCGGTTCACCTGCCAGATTCAATTCCACAAGATGATGTAAAATTCATTTGCAATTGTTGATAAAGATTATTGCGCAAACACCAAGGAGTTATACTTTCGTAGGCAAATGTTTCATTGGTTTCTGGAAACTAAAAGGAAATGCAAGAGCGACTACAAACCTGAGGATTTTGCAGAAAATCAGAGATATCGGTGGGACACGAAGGACACTTCATGACATTCTTTTGGGATCGAAGAGACCGCCCGCCTCTGCATCTTTCTTTCACAAAGCTCTTGCCAGCAAAACAACCTTCTATACACAATTTACAAAAGTTGTGAGCACAAGGCGTGGTCATTGGTGAACTCATCACCTGCTTGCAAATTTGGCAGCTTAATTCTGCCACATGGGGAAATACGACATTAGCATGATAAGTAAAACTAGACAGTATATACATGTTTACTATATCGTAAACTATATAAATTGTTGGTTTAGTGAGAAACCTTTCAAGAGGTTCTGCTGGACAGTCATGTTTTGTGCTTTGCTTTTCCTCTTTCGATCTTTAGATTTTAATGATGATGGAACAGGTAATTTGCAGATTGGTGCTGGCTTTTTCCACATCCAGCACCCAGCTTCTTCCTAATAAAATAGTAAAATATAGTTTAGGTACTATGGAGACCAATATCACAAAATTGACTTACGTACTATGGGCATAATTGTCTACAAATCAGACAAAATTTACTAAGAACGAGGCAGTGAATTCCAACGTGATGAAGAACTCGAATGAAAAAACTTACATCAAAGTCCCAAGATGGAGTTGGTTGCCTCTCAGTTATATCTATGGCTTCCTTCAGCTCGTCAATCACAGGTAAAGGTCTCGGGCGATCACCATGTTCATTACTGCAGTTCCAAGTTGAAAGGATGAGGCAAAATGTTTTACCAAAGGAAGACATGTTTAAGAGAGCTAAGACAAACCTCGTCCATGGTGCGGGTTCATTGTCGCATCTGACAAAAAGATACCGGCACACCTTGAATCCCTAATTGGAAAAAACCTTTTTCAGTAAACCTGTTCAGATAAATAAAGAAACGCGCAGGCAATTGCACAGTCTGAAAAAACAGCATATATACTTACCTGTATTCCAACCTTTCGCCAACATTTTTCTATTCTGTAGCATCCATCATACCGGACACTTTTCTTAACACGGGCATAGGAGGAGCGCTTCTCCTTGTGGGACCTAATAATCAATTGGAAAGGAAGAGGTCCAATACATTAATCTGGAACAATGGAAACTTTTATGACTGAAAACCCATAATCAGAGAGTTTAGAAAATGGATACTTACCTTACCACTCGTACATGATAGCCTTTCAAGCAACTAACTTGGAGAGCTTTGTTATAGTTCGTAAATGTCTGATCAAAAGACTGGTTTTTGTTTGTTCGCTTATTTCCTTTCAAGTCTCTTCCGCCACTGCCATGCAAACCCATGAAAACAAAGGCAGAAGGCCGAAATAAAAAACAGGCAAGGAAACCCAATACGATCGAAAAGAAATATTATTAAAATCTGTCTTTGTAGGAACAGGGTGTGGATACATATAGAAAAGAATAATTTTACCAGTCATGGTTGCGAATAGGATGTGAACCTAATTTATTGTTAAATTTTGGAGCCACAAGCCACACTGATGGTTGATCTTATATGAACATAGAATTACCATGTAGGGTGGGCAATCGAATTGAAAAACTGCTAAGCAAACTAAACTAAGATGATTGGTGTAGTGTGGTTTGGTGTTTATTTACTTAGTTAGGCATGCGGTTTGCAAAACCAAACCACATTACATGCAATGGTTTGGTTTATGATTTCATAAAATTGAAACTCATAACTAACCTAACCACACCACATGTCTAAAAAAGTATATAATACATATTAAAAATGAGCCAATGAACTCTTTCTATTGATTGTTTTATATTTATGGTAAATCGTAATAAAATTTTGGCCTTAAAAATGGAGTTATATTCTTATAATAATGAATTTCGACCTACGATTTCATTCGTAAGTACAATAAACTGAGGAAAATACACTTGAGGTCAGCCCAAATCAAAACCAAATCCCACCAAACCACTAGGTGGGGTCAATTAAACCATTTGCAATGACTAGTGAGTGGTTTGGAATGTTTGGAAATGATAGTGAGTAAATCGAATGTGGTTTAAATTTTAAAATGTTTCCAAGTCATTGATAGTGGTGCGATTTGCAGTTTGGACCCAAAACCACCGCAAACCATACCGCACCCTACTATCATATATGAAAAATAAGCATTAAAAACTTTGGATAGACAGAAAATACAAGGCGCAATTAAAGAAAGAAGATGATACAAGGACAAACCTTCCAGTGTACAAGAACCACTCTCCATGATCCTCATCATCTTGATACCCTCCCGAGAGCACAACTGACTGCGCGCCATGACCTGACTGCCCAGCTATCCCACCGACATGATGATAGTGTGCACCCCATTGTCGACATTCAAGCCTACCCTCCCAAAATTCCCCAACCAGGACACCTTGATTTCTCTCAGGATCATATTCAGCAGTAATAGGTCCAAAGTGATCCGCTGGGGTGGTGACAAATATCTTGCCGCAGGAAGCATTAGCTTTTCCACTCTTCTTAGCCCACTCGGTAGTGAACGCTTTATCAGGCCTGTTTTGGTTCTGTACGCTACGATCAATTTTAGTTGGCCACCCAGCAACATTTGATTTCGACATCTTGGCCATTCGTATGGCAGATACAAGAGTCAAGTTGATGCGAGGTAGAACTATCATGCTTTTAGGAATTGTTTTGCGGCATGTTATGCAAGTGCTCTTCCTTTCTGGTCCAACCCATTTCTTGAAGCATTTCAGGCAGAAATTGTGTCCACAAGTTATCTGGAAACAAACAAGCCCTTATTCATTAACATGATCTACTAACCACTATCAGAACAAGTCAGTGCAACGATATACTAACTCCTATATTTCATACGCAAAACTGAAACCCAAAAAAGTTAGACCGCCATGAAAGGAAGTACAGTAATTGCTAGGACCACGTGACCCAATTCCAGGATCATAGGCTACATTAAGAGCAAGTTTACTTAAAAGGTAAAAGAAGAATACGGATACATGTGACTTAGATTGAGCATTTCATTCCCTTCCCTTTTACAATTATGTTTCATTTCTTTCCTTATGTTTACTAATCCACTTTTGGAATCAAAATTTAACAGGGCTTACAACAATTTAGGGACAATTTCCCCACAAGGAAAAGGAACTTGATACCCAATAATTTTTGGGAATCTTAGTTTGCGGTCCTTCATTGTAACATTTGTTAGATTAAAACTTTGTAACTTCATATTGTTTTTATTCAAGTCCAAAATTTAATGCATTGTGCCAACTTATCTTTTTTCATTCCCAATTTACCCAAATCATCAGATGTAATTTTCATTTAAATCTCATATATATGAGATTCGAAATGTCTCATTCTTTTTTCATTCCCAATTTATTTTTTTAGGTACTAATTTTTTTTTGAATGGATTGGTACAATTTTCATATGGGTACAATCTTCATTTGGCTACACTCATCAATTTGGCTCAATCTTCATTTTGGGTACATTTCATTTGGGTACAATCTTCATTTGAGTACATTTTCATCATTTTGGAACAAATTTTCATTTGGGTACAATCTTCATTGCGACAATACAACCTACATAAGGGTAATACAGGAAATTTCATTTAAATAATAAAAAAGTTGACATGTAAATACATTTATGGTAGAAAGATGACGTGACAAAGGTTTTTGTCCTTCAATCAAATTTTAAAATTTAACAAAGTTTTAATCAAAAGAGGTTAATGATGAGGAATGGGAAACTAATTTCCCGATAATTCTTTTTTCGATTCTCTCTTTTATGTAAAAATGCCTTAAATTAATCAACTAATCATTTCTACATTTGGACTAATTTAAGGAGCACAGCGAGGAGAAAGCGAAGGTGATTAATCGACACTCCCACTAGCTTAAATACGAAAAAAAAAAGAGTCCAAAATTGTTTGTAAAAAAGATAATCATACAAAATGGTACAAACATTTTTTTTTTGCCAAAGAAAAAAACATATTCATCACGCTTTCTTAGGAACAAAACAATGTTCAATCAAAAGCAATACAGGGACGGCGAGTCGCAGTAGAAATTATTTCACACTTTAATCACAAAATTTCCATACAAGACAGCATGAAATTAAGATTGAAATTAACATGGTCACTTCATAATCTAGAAAACTACAAAAAATAAAAAATAAAAAATTTGTGGACAGCAGCAATAAATTAGACAAAAATTACATCAATAAACTAAACAACAGCAATAAATTAAACAAAAATTATATCAAAATTAATGTTCATATAAATTAAGATGTAAATAAGAAGAACCAAAGACTCCAATTTAAAGCTAAATCAATGTTAAAACTTGAAAAAAAATTAAAGTAGACGAACCATAACAGGTTTCTCCATAACCTCCATACAGACGGAGCAGATCCCTTTAAAGTCGTCCTTCTTCTCTTCCTCTGCCGTCGCCGCCGCTGCCTTCCCGCCGTGGAGCTCCTGCTGCCTCCTCGCCTTCTCGCTCTCCGTCAGCGACGCGTCGCTCTGGATCGCTCGGATCGCCGCTAGCAGCTTCCCGGCGCCTGCGGGGTTCACGGCTGCGGGCACCACCGGTGCCCCGTCGTCGGCGCAGTCGGGGCAGGCCCAGTTGAGGGTGGCGGCAAGGGTCGCGGGCTTCGCTGCAAGGCAGGCGGAGGCGCAGGTCTTGCATGTGAGCTTCTCCGTTTCGGACGGCGTCGCTTTGCAGAGCATGCAGACGCCGTCGCCGTCGCAGGGGAGCTGCTGCCCCATTGGTGGAGGAGGAGTGCACACGATTAGGGGCGGAGGAGGCTAAAATGCCGCGGTGGAGAGAGAGAGAGAGAGAGAGAGAGAGAGAGAGAGAGAGAGAGAGAGAGAGAGAGCAAAAAGACAATGCGGAGCGAAAGACGTTTCGATTGAAAATGATGTGAGACTGAGAAAAACTCGGCTTTTATAGAGTTTTCGGGCGGACAGTGGGTCTATTGTCAGTCGCAGTGTACGTGGAGTTGATGACGTGGCGGGTGGGGAGTCGTGATTGAGGTTGAAGTCAATGGAAAAGAGTGGTGGTTGATTGAAATTCAAATTTTGGTATAGGATGTTAGGGTTTAGGGTGAGGTAAGATTGATCTGATCCTAGCCATGGAAAATTTTCCCTTAAACTGCATACTGATATTTTGTGCGGTTAATGACGGTTCTACCCACGATAAAAGTCACTCTGCCATTATCTTCTTTGCCATTATCTTCCTCAACATAGCAAATCTGTCTACTGAGATACCTCTACCATGTCAAAAGATACACAAGATGAGAGTATTGGAAGACTCCACATTTTGTTTGCTATTATGAGGTAAGTTAATGCCAGTAGGTGTTTGCATTTGCTACTGTGTGAGACTCAAAAATAATAGTTCAAGTAAATGCTCTGAACACGATATTTATCAACTTTATGAAAACATAATTGTTACATGTAGTCAACAATGATTGCATATGATTACAAGTAACTTCTGTTTCAAGCAAACTCGTAACGCGATAGCACGTCTTATATATTTCCATAAGTACGTCAGCTAACAAATAGTTAATTTTAATGATCATCAATTACTTACGATATTTAATCAAGTTTAATAAACAAGTGTTATTCTCATATTATATACATTTTCATTGTCTATATGTATTTATGATGATAGCGGTGGAATATAAAAAGGTATATTTTCATATTAGATTAGTGTAAAGCTCGCTCACGATTACTTAAGCATCATGAGAGTCTTCTAGGTTGTATTTTAGACAACATATGTCAGATACTCAGAGTACATGTTTCCAAATAATTACGAAAAGATTAACACTTCTTTTTCTCGACACGTTGAGTGAAGATTATTTTCTTTTAATTATTAGTTGGGAAAGTATGGATTACTTGGATTGTTTACTAAATTTAGTTTCCATGTAGGATTTGAATTATTAATGGTTCCTTTTTAGATTAGTTTTTCTCTTTCCCAATAAGTTGGGAAAGTCTAACCCGATAAGGAATGTAATCCATAGCATATCACTACGAGTATATAGAAGGGGCAATGTGATATTAGTCCAATTCTAAACATAACTTTTAGGATTAGTCCTCTTACATATATTACAAATATAAAACCTAATAAACATTAAAGAAAAAACTAAATTATCCATGACACAAAACTCAAGCCATCATTTTCTGAAAAAATTACACACATTGCCCTTAAAAACGTTTCATAACCATTCATCACCAGCCGTTTTCAAATTTTTTGAAATTCAAATTGGCTAGATAATGAAGACAAACCTCTCTATAAGTAAGAGTCATGAGAGTTGGGGTGGGATGGGGGGTGTATTGGTGGTGGGGGGTGGTTCTCTTCATCATATGTATTATGTATGAAGATAATAATGGAGGACGGAGATGGGGAGTGGCTCTCCACGTTAGGTAAATTCCGGACGAAGTACACTGGGGTTGGGGGAATAGATATGTATGGGGAGGAATGGGGTGTTGGTGGTTTGCATCAGGTGGCTTCAAATCCATGTGGACCAAACTGATGAATAAGCCAACAGTGAGTCAAGAGTACGTCTAGCATCCCAATTAGATGTGCCATTTTCAATTGAAAAATGAGAGAATCAGGGCTCTTTGTGGATTTAGGAGAAGAGAGTTGGGATTTCGATGGGGCTCATTGGCGATGGATGAGTCACACAGCTCATGGCTACCTGATTCTTAGGTAGCTAATTGATATAACTAAGAACACCATCAAAATTAATTACTTGAAGTATAAGTTTAGAGTATAATACCAAAATTTATCATCTGATATATAGGTTAAGAATATAATCACCAAAATTTATCTTACCTGATATATAGGTTAACAATTATCCAATTTATCCTACCTAATGTATAGATTAGCAATTATCAAATTTATCCTACCTGATATATAGCTAGGCTATCAATTATCAAATGTATCCTACCTAAAGTATAGGTTTAAAGTATAATACCAAAATTTATTACCTGATATGTAGGTTAAGAATATAATCACTAAAATTTATCCTACATGATGTGTTACAATTATAAATTTATCCTACATGATATACGCTAAGAACAATATCACCAAAACTTGTCTTCCTTGATACCTTGATAAGGAATAGTCAACTCATCTAATAACTATGCCGAATGCAAGCCTCTAAATCAAATCATTAAAGTTAAAGCTTAAATCTTGCAATAATTAAGCTTTAATTGTTTGACCAACAATTGTTAAAGGGCAATATAGGTACTTAAAAGTTAAAATTAAAATTATAAAAAACGCATTATCAATTAAAATAAATACATTTTACACAAATAGGACTTTTACTAAAATTGTGTGGACTATCGCTAAAAATAACAGGTCTTTTACTACAAGTGCCAATATTCAAGGACTAAAGTCAGATTTTCTATATATAGAATTGTTGGGAGACATATTTCAAACACCTAAAAACATATCAAACTCTTTCACATAATGACACATATATTAATTTGGAGTCAGATTGAGTGAGAATGAGAATTAACAAAAGGCAGAAGTCGAAATAAGCAAGAGTCAGAGTGCGGTACTCCTATTGAAATGTTTACTAACTTTCCTACATTGTGATCTAAATCAACTTGGTTGCTAAAATGCCCTTTACAAAGAAGGGGCATTAATTTTTAGGTCCCTAACTACTAATTGTCAAGTTTAATAAATCCTAACTTACAATCAATATACTTTTAAGTCCCTAAATTCCTTTTTAACCAATCAAATATTTACCTATCTTATCCTTTTAAATAGATTTAATTATTTTCCCTTTTAAACAAGAATTACACAATACTGTAATTGTAGATTAGCCTTATAGGCTTTGGCAAACACAAGACAATTACAGCACTCTACAATTGTCGAAAAACCCACAACGAGTGTCCTTCATCTAGAAGTGCAGTACCAGAAATAGGCAATTGCAGCAGCCAAAAACATTTGCAAATTCAAATCCGATGAAAATAACAACTGCAATTTGCAAATCCAAAAACTTAACCATGGCAATTACAAACAACAAACAATTGGTGGGGTTATCTCAACCGAGAAAAAAATGCAGCAATTTTCATTTGGTGGGGATATCGCCTCGGGCAGGAACAGGTGGCACGGAGTTGAGCTCCATGGAGGAATCAAGTACGGAACCGCAGAGCCCAGAGATTGGGGCTTCAAAATCTGCTTGGAGTTGTCGTCGTTAATGGTGGGAAGGGATTGGGGTTCTTCGTCTTCGTCAGGAATTGGGAGTTTGGACGGCGGCGGAGGAGGATGGCATAGTGTAATGGACGGCGGAGGGGGCATTGGGGGGTTTGTTTTGGGTGCAGAAGACGACGACGATGGGCGAGCGACGACGGTGATGGGGGAGCGACGGCAACGATGGGCGACGGTGATGGCGGTGGGCAACGATGATGGCGATGAGCTACGACGATCGGATAGGCAAGCGGCTCCAGATTTCGTTTGGAGAGGGTTTGAATGGGCGTCGGGCAACGATGGGGATGGTCATGAGGTAGGCGGGTGTAGCGGTGATGAAGCAGCGTCATCTAGAGCACGATAGATTAATGATATAGAAGAGTTTTTTTTTAAAAAAAACTACTTATTTATATTATAAAAAATAAAAAAAAAAAAACAACCAAGGGACCAAACAAAAAAAAAAAAACAAGAAGGAAAAAAAAAAAAAAGTATAAAAAAGGAGGGTTTTTTTTATTATTTTTCCAAAAAAAAAAATTTTTATAATAAAAATAAAAAAAAAAAAAAAAAAAAAAATTTTTTATTATAATAAAAAAAAAACTAATACAAAAAAAAAAAAAAATAAATTTTTGGAAAATTTTATTTACACCCCATTTTTTAGTTAATACACTCCATTATTAATTCACCCCATATTGTTAAACAAAATATCTTAATGTACCATATATGTTACCAAAACTACCCTTAATGATAAAATAAAATAAATATTAAATAAACTTTTCTTATTATAAATTCACCCCTCTATTATGAATTAACTCATTGGGTTGGGGGAAGATGGCTTCTCATTTTCACCGGAGGAGACTTCTAGCACCTGAATGAGCAATGGAGAGATTGGGTGGGGGTTTTTTGGGTTTTTATTTGCTGGGGGGTGTTTGGGGTGCCAGGGGTTTTTGGGTAGCCGCATATGAACAACGGGTGTTTTGGGTTCTTATGAATTGGGGGGTGGTTGTAATGTATTGTTTTGTTTTTTTGTGTGTGTGGGGTGGGGGCCGCATATGAACAACATAGATTATGAACAACAAAAATGGGGGTGGGGCGAGGGGGCAGCAGCAGCAACAAAAATGGGGTTGGGGTGTTTAATGAATTTGGGGAGGGGGGCAGCCGCATATGAACAACAAAGATCGAGGGCAGGGGGGTTTTTGCATCCGCATATGAAAGCTTGGAACGAGGAGATTTATATTTCTTGCTTTGAGATCTATTTCTTCCGTAGTATCTTAAAATTGGAATTAGGATAATATCATCAAAGTGTGTGATTATCTATGGGCTTACAAGTTAGGGTTTGAGGAGTTGAAGAAGATGAACTTAAAAAGGAGGTTGAAAGACTAAGAATTACAATTAGGGATGTAAGCTCATAAATAATTTTTAATGTACAAAAATATTATATCCTTTATTGGTAATTTTAAATAAGAGTAAAATAGTAATTTCCTAATAAAACCTAAATTGGGGTGTAAATAAAATTTCTCTAAATTTTTTCTTTGGTCATTAATAATTATTTATTATGTTGTGAAAGTGATTAGGCATAAAAAGGAAAAATTTATAAAACATTTGAAAGTTATATTAGAAACATGACTCCGAAGAGTGGAGTATCGAAAGAGACTCTCGCGAGCGATGACGTAAGGAAAAGGACTCTTGTACGAGGTAGGCACGGCTGAGGAGCGTGAGTATCTTGCACAAACTGCATATGTTCACCCGCTTCTTGGGCCGGAGAAATGTAAGCTCTTTTATGTGTTGGCTCTAGAAGCTCATCAGATGGATCATGCCAGGGAACACCACCCCCCCCCCCCCCCTTTTTTTGGAAAGACAAATTAGCATCTTAAGAAGGTCTTGCGTGTCTTAGAGCCCGGAAAAGTACCTGCTCTGTACATGAAAGCGCTTTGTTTCGTTGGAAGACTACGTACTTAAAAGAAAACGAGAACAACGAAAACCTTGATGCACAGGCCTTCTACTCTTTGAAACAGAAAGTGGAGAGGAACAATGACAAGTTTGCTGACGTAATTGCCGAGGAGAGTGCGAATCCTGCCAAGATTGGTGAGGAGATACTGCCCTGAGTTTGCGATTCTTTTTCTATTGTGCTACAGTGCTCGTCTTTTGCTTGTATAAATCTTACGTACTTTGACAATGGATTTCACAAATGTATCCCAAGTTTCTATTCTGATGAGCTCCTCCATCAAGGTCTACGCGATTGAAACGTATACTACCTATCCTCGATTCCGAAGGAGAAAAGACCTCCACATTCTGTGGCAAATCCAACATAACTCCCCTGCGACATCTCCACAACCTCGAGACGACCAAGATTCTGCGACTTTGCTTTCTTTTGTCGTACGACTCCTTAGGACCTTGTCAGTTGCGTTTGCCTTCTGCTCTGCAAAAAAAAACCACTAGAAATAATCAGCCCTAAACAAAACCATTGATTTCTGGCACATCCTTTAGCGCACCCCTCTTGATTTGTGACAGTTGGATCGAGTGATTAAAGAAGAATCAATTCATCAAATTAAGTGGAAGGAGAAAAATAGTGTGTGAAAATCATTTTCCTAAAATAAAATATAAAAGATAACTAGCTACATATTGATCGATGCAATGAAAAGTCCTACAAACTATACCACCTTCAGTTGGAATGTATGAGCAAAAGAAGTCCTCAAATGTTCCTCCTTTCCTGAAAAATTTCTCGCAAACTGTATTATATATTTCGTCAATCTCTTTGTATGAATAATCATTGTACAGTGTCAGTAAAACAAACACACACACAAAAAAACATGGGAGAAAAAAATTAGTGGAAATTGAATATCAAAGATAAGAGATGTATATATTCATAAAAACAAAAAGATACTAACATTAAAAATGACCAAAATCTAGCGAAGAAACTATTCTCAACAAACCAAAGGCAAACTCGAAAGTAGCTGAAACTTTACAGCATACGTACCAGGGCAATCATTCAGCTTGTGGTCACTGTGACAAACAGGACACTGCCTCGCCAAGGAAATCTCATTTGTTTTCACAGTAAAAACCAATGTGACTTCCGCCGTTAAACATACAAAATCGAGTCATACATAAAAATCGATATATATAGCAAATCAAAATTATCCGTTTGTTGAAATGGAACCAAATTAAAAGAAATCCTAACCCCTTCATGTAACTCCAAAGCATATTCGAGATCAAAATTGTTCAAAATCCCTGAAAAGAAAAGGTAAAATGTAAAATCAAAAGCATACCACCGGGTTCGATGTTGTCGAGCGTATCAGATATGCCTAAGCTGTATTCGATATCTCCTCCATTAGGGCGCGGCAGCTTGATGGCGGTTGCATGAGGGGGTTCGCACGTATTCATGGCTGTGCCTGTAGGAGATTGTGTGCTTACTTTTTGAGAGACAACACACAAGCCCATACACATCACTTTGAGCTTTGAATTAGTGAAAGAGTGGTTATCGAGTGGTCAAATTACAAAAAAAAAAAAAACACCTAATATTCGATCACAACGAATTATAAAAGCATGTACATATGTTGGAGAATAGGATTCCACATGGGACAAATGGTCTCACCAAGGTCTAATATATATCACCATATCATTTTAAGAAATACAAGTTATAGATAGATAGCGATATTGGTAAGAGACAAATATTCTCTTTGCCAGACGATTCGGTACAATTTTCTACTGAATTTGGCTTTACAGCCATCATAGAATGAAAAATATTATCATCATTCGACGCTATAAAGCCAAATCCGATAGAAAATTCTACCAAACCGTCAGGTAAAAAGAAGGATTGTAATGATGGATTTCGATGACCCTAAAATTCAACAAAACATTTGTATGTATGTGTGTATATGTTTGAAGTGGATGGAGTTTACGATTTTCAGTGGATGAATGGAGACAAAGACAAAAGTGTATATAGTTTGTCCAAAAACCTAAGTTTGACCATCCGAATGAGTAAAGAAAGTGTGGGGCATGTGGGCAATTTGGCCCTTCAGGAATTGACGGGCTCGAAGGGTCAAAAGAAGAATCCAAGTCCAATCCAATGCACATGATTCATACCCATTATAGTCGCTTGTCATCTCACAGAATGTATGTTTTTACATTCAATGCATATGCAACTAACTACACTCTTGTTTGTTGAGTTGTTGCATTGATTTCTTTCTTCCCTGGACAAGTTACTGTTTTTTTTTTTTTTTGGTAAATTAAGCTACTGTTTTCTTTTCAGTCTTCATTGAACTCTTTATAAGAATGTTTCAGAACGATGCCAATAATGCTCTATAAACATAGATTCATTGGAATATAGAAGAGGCACACAAGCCCATACACAAATTTATGGAAAGGCATCCAATGAGTTTTGAGCCCTAAATTACTGGGCAAGTAGAATTATGTATTTCGATATGGAGTTACTCTAAATTTAAACAGTAGAAGAATACATCTAGTTTACCTCTATATTTTCATTCGTGTGCTTTTTTCTCGTTGAATTACACCAGTAGTCATTCTGACCGAAACTACAAACTAGTACAAAGAGAAAAATGCAACAAGAAAACTACAGGGAGGAAAGTGAAAATTCGACGGCCCCACAGGGACTAATAAAGCACATTGAAGAAGCTAAAAAGAGTGGTACTTTTTCACTGCTGGGTCCTCAGCCCACGTTTGTCTCTAAAACATAAATAGTCAGAGCGACTGCGACCTGACTTTCTTACTTCACCGTAATCTCTTCGACACTGACTGCAATTTGAACCTCAAAACAAGCAAAAGCAAACGCAGCGACTCACGCATTTCATTGCCCCGACTGATTTGACTGAGTGAAATCCCACATCCTCATTGCATATGAAGCACACGGCAGAATTCCCATTGTAGCAACTTTTTCTCATCTGCATCAACAAGAAGAGGAAATTACCATGGATTATGAAAGGATCCAAAAGCCTCAGGTGTGTGCAAAATTTGCTTCATTTTTCTTGATTCAAGCTTGTATAAAGTTGACCCTTTTGTTTATCTGGAAAAACCTAACTTTTTGGTCTGCCAATGTCATGATTCAGACCCACATTTGGTTGAAATCTTTTGGTTTTCGCATGTTTTTGGTGTAAAGGAAAAGACCCAGTTGAGGGATTTTGGTTTTTGTTGGGTTATGAGAATTAGATATTTGAATGTACAGGGTGGTGGGGGATTTTCACCTGGGAAGCTGAGGAGTATGCTGCTGGGAGTGGAGAAGAAGAGAAAGGAACATGAAGATTCTGACTCTGCGTTCACTTTGAGATCTCAAGCTTCTAACTTTGATGAAGCTGGTTAGTTCTTCTTTGTTACAACTTCTTTGTAAAATTAGGGATAGTTTGCTTCCTCTAGTGTTATATAAGGTGGAAATTTGAGCTTGTGCTAGCCTAGATTAACATAAAGCTAGGTCATTTGAATTGGGTGCTGAAAAAGATGAAATCTTGTTGATTTCTTAGGATGAATAATTGTGATGTGATCTATTAGAGGGCCTTACCGTTTGGATGTTTGACTTGAACGGTGGCAAATATGTTCTTGCAGGGGGTGGTGGTGGTGGTTTTGATAACTGCAAAGATGTAGATGTTGTGAGTGTCCAACCTGAATGCTCGACTTCAGCTGCTGCTGACTGGTTAGGCCGGGAGATGGTTAGTGACAGTAGATTGAAGGATAACACATTAGATATTTCCAGAAATAGGAACCAAGAAGGCCCCTCTATAGATTATGATAACGGACATGATGCTATGAATGTGTCATCGTCCATGTTTGAGTTCCAGAAGGCAGAGCGTGCCCCACAAAGAGTACCTATTGCGCCTTTCTCCAAACCAGCACCATCTAAATGGGATGATGCTCAGAAGTGGATAGCGAGTCCAACTTGGAACCGGCCTAAGATGGTGCAAGGATTTGGGTCGCGAAAGGGGGGTAACTTTGGTTATATGAGTCGACAACCGAGCACAAAGGTTGTTGTCGAAGTTCCAGATCAAAAAGTAGCTATCTCTGAAGAACCAGATACGAAAAGAATGGACACAAATCAAGCTCAGATGGAAAGTGGGGGGCTGAAGTGTGTTAGTTGGGAGCCTGAACCCTACCCTATTCCCGATTCCTATGGCAAATCCGTGCTCATGATCGAGAACTCTGTTGCAAAGTCAGCAAGTAAGAATGTTGCTTTCTTGTTTAGTTTGTTTTGTGAATATGTTTTTCAAGCTAGTGGGGGTATTTCTGAATTGTGTTATAGAATATTAATGATACTTCCAAATAAGATTGTGGTTTTTTATACATCCTCTCCTCTGAGTGTCAAGTGAGGCCTAGCAGAAAGAAAACTGTCTTCATAAATTGCTTGTCTTGTTTGTAGATTCTTCCTGCCTTCTAGTCTTCTGTTTGATGAATGCCTAGACAAGCCTATATCAATTCCGGATTTAATCTCTGTTGTCTTTTATGCTCTTGTACTGTGTGGTGTGCGAGTGCTTAATCAAGTTAGTTTTCACGCGCAGTACTCCAGAAAATGAACTTTTGAAGAAATTTCTGAACTTATTAGCTGTATGCTGGCATATAATTTTGCAGTCAATCTTAGCCAGCATGATTCTTCTACAACCATGCATGGAACTACAACATTTATTCCTCCCCCTTCAACAGCAAGGTCTGTGTCAATGAGAGATATGGGTACAGAGATGACACCTATTGCTAGCCAGGAACCCTCCAGGACTGGGACTCCTGTAGGGGCAACAACACCAATTCGAAGTCCTACCAATTCAAGGCCATCAACTCCTGAAAGAGCTGCACCAACTTCATCTCCGAGAGACCAAGATCCTAACAAGGTGCTGTCTGAAAAGGAGTTACAAATGAAAACTAGGAGAGAGATAATGGTTCTTGGGACACAGTTAGGTAAGATGAACATTGCTGCCTGGGCTAGCAAAGAGGAGAAGGATCCATCTACGTCGTCGAGCACTGTACCAGTAGAACTACCAGATAAAGTTGTTATTGAGACACGTGCAGCAGCATGGGAGGAGGCTGAGAAGGCCAAGTATATGGCTAGGTTAAAAACTGCCCTTCGTTTTTGCTTTGATTTTCTGTATTTTAAGATTGTAAAGTGATAATATGTCCATGACTGCCATTATCCAGGTTCAAACGAGAAGAGATGAAAATTCAAGCGTGGGAAAACCATCAGAAAGCAAAAACAGAAGCTGAAATGAGGAAAATTGAGGTACTTAATAGATTCTTTCTATGAAAAATCTTGTATTGGTCGCTCATTTGGATTCCTAATATCTTATTATCTGTCGTTTCTTTGCTATTCTTTAATAAAAATTGATCAAGCAATACACACCACAAAGTCTGGCTAGACAATGCAAACATCAGCTCGGCTGAACTAATCGGATAAGACTTTAAGTAGTCCAATGTTCCCGGAACATAAAGCCTGGCCTTGCTAAACTGCAAGAGGGTGCCTTCTGGTATTGCTTCATCCTCTAAATTCCTGGAGCATCTGCTCATTATGACATGATGCAACCTGGACCTGTTAGGCAGCATATACTAATGATTCATCCAACAGATTTTATCAGTGGAATCAAAAGACACCTGCTTTTTTATTTTTCTGGGGAATGAATTATTGCCTAGCCCAGTTTGTCCCCTTTCCATACAGCACTTAATCTTCCAGGTTTGACATTTCTTTTGAATTTTACTTTTGTACTGTACCCATCTCTCTAAAGGTCTTTGTTATCACAACAAGAAAATGAACAGTAGGCCAGCTTTCTGTCAGGTTGAGATGCTCAGACCACGTAGTTATCCATGCATATATCCTGTTCATTAGTTACATAATTAGCTCAAATTCTAAAAAAAGAGTGTAAAGTCCATGAAACAGGCTTTCATCAACAGATTTAGAAAATCATCAGCTTCCAAGACCTGTAATAATATTAACTTATGATCTGTGTATTCTCTTTGAAATTATGCAGTTTTGAAAGTGACAGTCATTGTTTCCACTTTCCAGGTAGAGGTTGAAAGGATAAGGGGACGGGCCCATGGTAAGCTTATGAACAAGCTAGCAGCTGCAAGGCATAAGGCTCAAGAAAAGCGAGCAGCAGCGGAGGCCAAGAAAAACAAGCAAGCAACAAAAACAGAGCAGCAAGCAGAATATATTCGCAAAACTGGCCGTATCCCTTCCTCATTTTCTTGTTGGGGTTGGTGCTCTTGATATCGGAATCACGTTGTGCTGCAGAAGCCTTTTTGTTCTGTCACTCTTTATATGCTCATGCTCATTAGATGTGCTTGTATATTAGGAGCAAGTCTAGATGTCTAACCTTCATATCAAGTTCTGCTGTAGAAACCTGAAGACCTATTATTTTGGTTAAAGCAGGTAAAAGAAGCAAGTGCTCAAAAGTAAAGTATCAACATAATATGTTTGAGGAGAACTTGCGAAAGGCCTGCTGAATTGCGGTGTTGCAAGTAGAGAGGCACTTGTTTAAAGTTCCTTGGAGCTCCACTTGAGTTTACTCGAATTTTCACTCACTCTTGTAGTTACTTTTCTTACATTTTCGTCTTTGAAGTTTTATTTTCGTTTCTCAAATGCCCACTGTACTCCCTCCCAAGATAAAAATACATTTTTCTTTTTGTATGACCAACAACATGCATGTCTAGTACTAACTAAAACAAAGGTAATGTTATTACGAGCACTTCAACATGTAAAAGTAGAGAAGAGAAGTGGAATTTAGAACAAATAAGTGTGAACCTTAAAATCATGAATACAAAAGACAGTTTAAATACCTGAAGTGCTAATTACGAACATTCCACTTGGTAAAAGTATAGAAGAGAAGTGAAATTTAGAATAAGTCAGTGTGAACCTTAGAGTCATGAATACAAAAGACTCTTTAAATACTTGAAGTGCCAATTACGAATAATTTACCCTTTGTCCGATAAACTCAGAGTAAAATTAGAAATTAATTATGACCTGTTTACATATTTAGAAAAAAATAAAATCATTGATTCGATGAAGTCAAGAATCATGAATGAAGGAGAGAAAAAACAACACCAAATCAACTATCTCCAATTCAAGACAACCAAAAACGGAAAGTAGTGGGTGCAACCAGGAAATACGTGGAATAGAAAGACCCTATTATCAAAGGGTGTTATTCTTTATCTTGAAAAAATATAAAAAGAAACAAGGCTTTTAGCTCATCATAATATACAACCCATCACTTCTCTCTTCGTTCTCTCAATCTCTCTTTCTCTCTCTAAAGTCTCGGCCCATCTCTGTGGCGGCTGTTCAATCAAGATTGGATCGGCGTCTAATCTCCCCACCGCCGTCCTCCTCCGTCCTCCGCCTGAAATCGATCGACGATCCGCGGAGGTTTTAGGGCCGGGAATCGCCATGGTAGTCGGCGCACAACCTCAGCCGCAACCACAACAACAGCAGCAGCAGCAGCAGCAGAATCAACAGAAACCGCCGCAGCAGGCGGAGACCACGGCGGAAGAGGAGGCTCTGAAGAGGAACACCGATTGCGTCTACTTTCTCGCCTCGCCTCTCACCTGCAAAAAGGTTCGGCATTTGGCCTTTGTTTGATTTGAATTTGGGTCTTGCTTTCAATTTTAGGGTTTTAGGATTTCAGATTTGAATTGCTTCCTTATTATCGAAATTGATGTTGTCTCTGTGGAATTTGGGTTTCAATTGAGGGGAATTGAATTGGGTTTCCTGGATATGCTTGATATGATGGATCTTTGTAGGTTATTATATGTTCCTTTAGGTAATTAAACCCTAGGTAATGAAGGTTATGGTTCTTGAATAATTACGTGTGATCTTACGTTTAGGGTATTATCCCATGCAAATCTTTATTAAACCCTATTGATGTATGTTAAGTTTGTACTTCTGGCCACAATGATGTAGTACTGTCTTTATGTAAAGCCATAAATAATTGCGAATCTCCACTTCAATCAATGCCAACCTTATCTGTACTTTCTTTTGACAGGGGAGTGAATGTGATTATCGTCACAGTGAATATGCTCGTTTCAACGCCAGGGATTGCTGGTACTGGTTGAATGGTAATTGCTTGAATGTGAAATGCACGTTTCGGCATCCGGTGAGTCTTGTTCTCTTATCTTTCTCCAACTTTATTAGAATTTCCTTTTTACCTGTAAGAATCCCAATTGTTATATTTGACAATGTTTCTGACCTCGACCTCCTGTGTTTTCTCTCCAGCCTCTTGATGGATTGTTAGGAAGCCCAGCAGCAAATCCCGCAGGAGCACCTTTTCCTCCAGCTCATACTGGGGCAGTCCCTGCAACATCTGCAACTCATGTTGCTTATAATGCGAGTAAACAAGCAGTTCCCTGTGTGTTCTTTCAGAAGGGGCAATGCTTAAAGGGTGACAGATGTGCCTTCTCTCATGGATTAAATTCTATGACTATGAGCAAAGTTCCACAGGCACCAGCTGCTACCCATGGTACAGAGCCTGCAAGTTTTAAGAAGGTTTTCGGTGGGCTTCAAAAGTGCACTCAAGAATTGAAAGCACCCGACCAGGCAAGTGCCTCAAAATCAGTTGGAGGACCTCCTGAAGCTAAACCTGCTCCAAAAGTTCAAAATGTACCACAGAGGAATGGAGTTAGCATTGAGAGGAACGTAACATCAACTAAAGCATTGGACGATGAGGCTCTTAGATACAAGGCAAGAAGTGTTGCACCTGTTACCAACGGAGACTCTACAAAAAGTCAGGCTCATGGAGCAGACCATCATGGTTTCCAGAATGGTAAGGATGTGGATGACCAATTGAGAGAGTCCTCTCCTGGATTTGATGTTCTTGTAGATGATGAGCTCGGTGATTCCGACTACTACCATGGTGAAGATCAATTCGGAAGAACCAGAGGTCACGAGGGAAGAACTTTGAATACTATGAATGAATATGAAGATCTCGACCGCCCTGCTGAGTATAATTCAATGACTGATGTTGACCGAGAAAGGTTTCATGACCCACGATATGACCCTTATGATCACATGCAAGGGCAATATGGTTGGGACCAGCACAGGGCTTCATCTGAGAGACTGCTAGTGGGTCCTCCTCGTGTTGACAGGAGGGGTTACCGTAAATCTGGTAGTCCCGAAAACATTAATGACAGAGATCTGCGTCATCGGTTATCTAAGCATAGGAAGGTAGATGGTCTGAGATCTGTTGTGAGTCCTGATTACGCACTAGACAGCCACATTGAGGAGCGGAAAAACCGCCCGCGAAGGGATACACAGCAATTCCCGTCACATGAGGGGCCCATTAGTAGTCGCCTTCAAGGTAGAATAAAGCTTCCAGGAAGATCTTCTCCAGTCAATGGTAGTGACTTGCGCCAAGAAAGGGAAGTTCACAGAGGAAGGAGTCGAGACAGATTGTCTCCCAGAAGGGCGCCAATATCCACCCACCAAGGCAGGCTTCGAGACCGAATAACAGGAAGGGTGCAAGAGGACTATAATAACGAAGGGAGAAATTTTGGGGCTCCCCGCATTAGGAGAGATATAATGGATGACCGAAGTGATGATTTCTCCCGTCCAAAGCGTCTTTCAGATCTGAAAGGTGGAAAGGATGTAGAAAATAAGGAACAATCTTCTTATCTTGGAAAGAGGAAAAGTGTGATGGATGGTTATCAACAATCTGAAGGTGATCTGTCATTTGAAGGGCCAATGCCTCTTAGTGAGATTCTGAAGAGGAAGCGACAAGCTGAAGCAGCAGCTTCTGGGAGTGGGAATAAACAATCCAGGGTGAGCAATCCAGGTGACTCTGAGACTGCGGTTAGAGAGAAGAGCAGGGCAAAGGAAGAGCCCAAGCTTGTTGTCGCTGAGGCTGTTGGAACAGAAGATGGAATAAATGATGCGGTTCATGATCAGACTTCCCAAGGAAATAATGAGGGAGAGCTTGAGGCTGAAGAGGGGATGATTTACGATGAGACCCCGGAGGATCAAGAACCTGAAGCTGAAGACCAGAGGGAAGGTGAATATGATTATGAGCAAGGGGATGAAGGCGACTATAATTATGAAGAAGGTGAAGAGGAGTACCTGGAAGATGAAGAAGATGGGGATGACTTCGCTAAGAAGATCGGTGTTATGTTCTCTTGATTGGGTGACACGGAAAGAGGGAGAGTAGCAGAGGACCGACTGACTGCTCCTCTCCATTAATATTCTGTGTGGAGGACCTTCCAAACTCATCATAGGTGATTGGTTCTGATTTAGTAACATGGCTGCTCTGGTTTCTTTATAGAATTAGGGATTAGCAGGCCTTTTTTGTCGCGTTATGTTAATCGAAACATTTTCATTGTACTTAAATCTGATTCAATGGGAATTTTCAATATGCTTTAGGCATTTTGCTGTGCTTGTTTGAGTGCATGGCTTTGAAAATAGATATTCAATAAGATCATCTGTATTTGTTGTCCTCTTATTTTCTTTTCCAATTCCACTCTTTCCCTATCCTGTTGTCAATACATTTTGGTTGTTCTTGTTTGAGTTGATAGTTTGATACTGTATTGGCTATATGGCAAGACAAATAACACATATTTTGGTCGTTCCTTGTTTGAGTTGATAACTTTGATATTGGCCAAATGGCAAGGCAAATAACACTTGATTCAAGTTTTGGGCATTTTCATTAGTAAATTGAACCTTTACACATGGTGAACTTTTTAACATTTACACTTGTGAACCTTTTCACATTTTCTTTTCCAATTCCCCCGGCTATCTGTTGTTAAGTTTAACATTGAATGTCACATTGATATTTTAACATAAGCCTCTATTAGTCGAAATTTTATTGTGTATATTTCGTCTTATCATCAATAAATCGTTCATCGATGGATAACATATTCACGCTTAATTAATAAGAAAATTTGATATTTAGAATAAAAAAAGACTTTGCTTTTACTTAATAATCTACATATAATACATTCACATATTAAAGTTATGATATTTATTAAAAATTAGAATGTATTGTATTTCTACCATTAGAACCAAAAAAAGGGTCGATCGGGTCGGTTTCGGTATCTATTTTCAGACTCTATTCACCTGATTTCATGACCTCAGTCCATCCCCAACCTTTGCAAAGCTGCTTAAACCGCTCTTTGCTCTGCTCTAAAACCCTAAACCCGGAGCTATGAACCCCAATGATTCATCTTCACCTTCGTATCCATGGAAACCCCTACTCTCTGAAAATGGAGCCAACTGAAGGCGCTTTCTTCTCATTTCCGCTTTTCGCCATCTTCTCAAAGATGCTCTTGTTTCTCCGCAATCTACTCCAAATGGGTTGCAGAGCCTCCGCTCATCGCGTAAGCCCTCCCTCTAATTACGGTTTGATCAGTAAATCACATGGCTCTTCTCTTATAGCTTGCCCTATACTTTGGTTCACTAGTTTTTTGTGTATTGTTCGGTTTCCGTTTGTTACGAAATCGAATCCCAATTCGTTGGTTCCCGAAAGTTTGAGTAAAGAATCTCTTAGTAGGATTGTTGAACAGGAGTATTGGGATGATCCCAGGATTTTGAACTTGTTTGATTCGGCATTGGCGCCCATTTGGGTGTCAAGGTTACTTGTGGAGCTGAGAGGGGATCCCAAATTGGCATTGAAGTTGTTCAAATGGGCGAAAACCCGAATTGGGTTTCGCCACACGAGTGAATCCTATTGTGTTTTGGCTCACATTCTGTTTTATGCTAGAATGTATGTTGATGCCAGTGAGGTTCTTAGGGAGTTGGTCTTGTTGTGTCGGGTTTTGCCGGGTTCTGATGTGTTTGATGTGCTGTGGTCGACTAGGAGTGTTTGTCGTTTCGGGTTTGGGGTGTTCGATGCTTTGTTTGGTGTTTTTGTGGAGCTTGGAATGCTGGAGGAAGCGAGTGAGTGTTTCTCGAGGATGAGGACGTTCAGAGTTTTGCCGAAAGTGCGTTCTTGTAATGCTCTTTTGCATAGGCTTTCGATGTCAGCGAAGGGGAATGTGTCGAAGAAGTTCTTTAAGGATATGCTTGGGGCTGGGATTACGCCTTCGGTTTTCACGTACAATATAATGATTGCTTATGTGTGCAAAGAAGGCGATCTGGATACCGCTAGTTGTTTGTTTGCACAAATGAAACGCATGGGTCTTACCCCTGATACTGTGACATATAATTCTCTTATCGATGGATATGGCAAGATTGGACTGCTGGATGATTCAGTTTGCATATTTGAAGAAATGAAGGGTGCAGGTTGTGAACCTGATGTAATAACCTTCAATTCTTTGATCAATTGTTGTTGTAAATTTGATAAGATGCCTCGAGCTTTGAATTTCCTCCGTGAGATGCATCACATTGGGTTGAAGCCAAATGTCATAACGTATAGCACATTAATTGATGCCTTCTGTAAGGAAGGATTGATGCAAGAGGCAGTCAAGATTTTTATGGACATGAAGCGTGTTGGTCTTTTACCTAATGAGTTCACTTATACATCTTTGATTGATGCATATTGTAAAGCTAGAAAATTGAGTGAAGCTCTGAAGCTGAAAAGTGAGATGTTGCAGGCAGGGATTAGCTGGAACATTGTAACATATACAGCTCTGCTGGATGGGCTATGTGAAGACGGAAGGATGGAAGAAGCCGAAGAAGTGTTTAGGGAAGTGCTGAAATCTGGGATAATTCCTAACCAGCAAATATGTACTGCCCTTGTTCATGGTTATATTAGGAATAAGAGGATGGAGAAGGCTGTGGAAATTTGGAAAGAAATGAAGGGGAAAGGCTATAAACCAGATTTGTCACTCTATGGAACCATCATTTGGGGCCTTTGCTCCCAAAATAAGCTTGCAGAGTCTGAGCTTGTACTCAGTGAAATGAAGGGTTGTGGATTAATTCCAAATCATTTCATTTACACAACATTTATGGATGCTTATTTCAAGGTTGGAAAAACCAAGGAGGCACTTTATCTCTTACAAGAAATGCTGGACAAAGGTATTGAGTTCTCTGTTGTAACATATTGTGCATTAGTTGATGGTTTGTGCAAGAAGGGATTGCTCCAAGAGGCAATTCATTATTTTAAGAGAATGTCTGACATTGGTTTGCAACCCAATGTCTCAGTTTTTACTGCCCTAATTGATGGTCTTTGCAAAAACAATTGCATTGAGGCAGCTAAGGAGTTGTTTAATGAAATGCTAGACAAGGGTATGATTCCAGATAAAGTTGCTTGCACTTCTCTAATTGATGGAAATTTGAAGCATGGAAATCTTGAAGAAGCTTTGAGCATGCAGACGAGAATGAGAGATATGGGAATGGAACTTGATCTGTATGCTTACACTTCCTTGATTTGGGGGCTTTCTAAATTTGGTCAGGTACAACAAGCAAAAATATTCTTTGATGAGATGCTTGGGAAGGATATCCTTCCTGATGAGATTCTGTGTGTTTGTCTGCTAAAAAAGTACTATGAGCTAGGGAACCTGGATGAAGCCATTGAGTTGCAGACTGAAATGCTCAACAGGGGTCTAATAACTGGAACTTTTGATTCTGCAGTTCCTAATACAAGAACTTGAGAGGGGGCAATTGATTATCAAGGTTGGTTGCTATTGTATTAGACACAGAGAACGGTTTCACTTCTAGTAAATGGAAGTATATGAACCAAGGACCATTTGAACTGGCCTCAATTGGACGGCGATGGTCTGTTGCAAAAGTGGTGTTTGATGCCACTAGATGAAACAGGACAGTTAACTGTCGAGGCAAGTTAAAAATTATTCAGTGGCCCAATGTGGCAAAACACTCTATGCTCAAAACCTTTTCCGAGGTGAGTATTTTTCCGTTCTCCCAGCAGTAGCCTTCTCTACAATTTAGCTGTTGTTTTGACTGATGAGACTAAGCTCCTTCTGGAAGTCATTATTTTGTTCATACATTCGTGTCCTAAACTGACTGTTTCGCAGAACAGGTAGCCGTTGGAATTCATCGGTTGGAAGGCATTGTCAGGTTATCCTGCTGCACTATGCATAGCAAGGAAAGGATTGACTAGACTCGGTTGAACTGGATGATGCTTTGACCAGTTACACAGCAAGGTGCAACTTTTTTTTTCGGTACTCCAATTGTCCATATACTTTTTTTTACTGAAGATATGCCAAATGTATAAGGGTAGATGAAGATGGTTACTTGGATAAGCTTTGGATAGAGTATCTTTCACCCCTCATGATGCATGATTGAACTGGATTCACAATAATTTACGCTACATTATATGTTTAATTAGTCTTTAACTATAAAAGGTAGGGAAGAGAGGCAGCAGTGACGACAGCAACTATGGCAGTGCTGCATGGTCGCAAAGATATTAGCAGGATGGCTATCACGTTGTGGTGGTGGCATCTACGGAGGTAGCAGCAGAAGATCATGTAGACAACAATGGTGGTGCTGGTGGCACCAGGAAGTGAGGTAGTATTGATAAATGATTGTGGCATATCGTGTAATAGATTTCTACAACCTCATCTGATTGAGGCATAAACAATTGATCTATATAAAATCAGGCTGTATCAGGCGCATAAATGTACAGGGTTTTCTAACTTAGTTTAGGTAAAAAATTATTATGTACATAACAGTGCGTTGTTCTTAAACTACTGAAGTTCTAATACTTATGAATCTGTGGAAGTGTATTGGAAAATCGGGATGACAGTTTCGTCCATCAGCTTGGTAACCTTCTATGAATCATGATTACCTTAATTAACCTCTGCATTGCCTTGGTTTTCTCCTTAAATTGTTAATGTATTTTTCTTTTCCAGTAAAGAGAGGCTACGGAAATCCGAGAGAATTATGTTAATGTGAAAAAAATATTGCATTGAAGGAAGAATCAATTAGCTTGAAAAAAAGTTTACATTAAAGGAAGGATTGGAGCAAATTAATATGGGTGCATTTAATGAGAGATTATACATTTAACTCATTTTGAAGATCAAAATGTAACGCCTCTGGCAAAAGAAACGAACCACCCTGCATGTTGCCCAGTGGCATTGAACTCTCCCACTTTCCTCAACCTTTACCTTCAAACGAAGGCCAAGTGTGGCATGAAAATGGAGGATTTTATTGAATTTTCTTCACAATTAATGGTGGATATGCATTTATTCTTGACAGCGAATGCCTTCTTCTAGCCAAAAAAATCTCTCAAAAATCTTCTTTGCAGAATTCCAAACAAGTCAATTTATAATAAAAACAGCCAAACACAAATTAGCCATGCCTCCTTCATCACCTCCTTCAAATCCTCTTTCTTTTCGTACTTTCATATCTGCTCTTGGTATTGCAGCTGTAATTTTTCTGATAACCGAAACTGTAAATTCTTCTGTTTTCGGGGTTGGAATTCTGATTTCGATTGGTCTCCTAACGCTCTTTCTTTTGGTTTCAACTTTAGTCCTTGCCCTTGTTGATCGCATCTTTGGTCTGCCATTTTCCTTTCCTTCATTCCAAATATGTCATAGACCTGCACATCGACTGTTGGACAGATCAAGAGTTTGGGATCGGGACGACATTGAAGCGTGGCGACGAGAGGTGGCGGAGATAGCGGTGTTGCCGCCGCCTACGGTGTACAACGGCAATGAAATGATGACATGGAGTAGTTGCAAGCAGTGTGCTGTTTGTATGGAGGATTTCCTTGAGGGCGAGGCCTGCCATGTTCTGTGTATGTGCAAGCATACGTTTCACTCGATGTGCCTTGACCCTTGGTTGAAGGTTCATCTAACTTGCCCCATTTGCCGTACGACTTGTGTTTTAGACATTGTTTGAGATGTAACTATTCATTTACTTTCTGTCAATATCGATGGATGGGAACTTTCATATGCATTAGTTGCACTCTTCATTTCCAACAATGGCGCATTCAAGTACATAGTCAAACACATCATGATAATTGATATTAGTTGGACTATTGTAATCTATTAGGCCATGATAACCCTAACCTCGTATTTGTGTATGTACTTGGCACCAAGTATGTGAATGTAACATGGAAAAGTGACAAGTTATTCACTTGAATTTGACATCAACCTTAGGAAATAGCAATTTGTAGCTAAAGTAATTGATTACATGTATTTTCTCCAAGTCTCCAAGTCTCCAACACCATGATTCTTGAGTTCCCAACCCACCCTTCAACGCACATACAAGATGTGTTAGACTAACGCGACTTAATAGTTATATACATCAGAACTACCTGTAATCTCGTACACATTATCGATATACATATTAAATCTTTAGGTAGTGAGAAAATTCTCAATTATCCCGTAAAACTAAGGGAAGGCTCACAGCAGGAAGCGTGAGGTCGCGCCTCATCATAATCTTTCCCCTACACTTCCACCAGACCAGAGCAGAGCCTATAAGATAAAAACGACTGAAAAAAAGCCCAAAACAGCCGTCGACCTGGTTCGGACGGAGGCTCGGATCAGCTGCTCCGCATCCTCAACCTCAAGGTCCGGAATCTCTCACTTTTCCTCAGTCTGTATAGCCGTTAAAAAAAAGTTCGTTAGCCTCCAAAAATTCAACAATTGTCTTCTCCTTCTAAAAATCCAATCTTTCTCAGTTTTCAGCTTTCAATCGAAAAATCGAAGATGAAGTGAAAAGTCGGAAGCGAAAATGGGGAGTAGGGTTGTTCCGGTGCAGCACTACTCCATGCGATCCCCGCCGCCCAATTCCTACATCGGCGGCGGCAACTCTCTTCACGACCTCAACTCGGTAGATTCCACCCGTGCCGCCGCCGAAATCGACTCCATCGGCGATTCTGTCGCCGAAGACAGCCTCCGAAACGACGACGGCTCCGGCGCCGTCGTCGACGACTGCATACACGAATCCTACTCCAATGGCTTCCACTTGTCGCTTCAAGGTAGCAACTTTGACTTGAATTCCTTGAAACTTTCTGGGTAATTTTGGGTGAATTTGTGATGGAAAGTTTGGAACTCGAATCGAATTCCAACCCTTTTTTTCTTTGTTTGGATTGTGTTAGAAAGTTTGGAACTTGAATAAATTTGAACTTTTATTTTTTTGTTTTTGCAATGCTTGAATTTTATGGGATTTTGGTGTAATTGAGTTGGAAAGTTTGGAACTTATAATCGAAGTTGATTAGAATCTGAATCCTTTTTTTTGCTTTGGAGTAGATGTATCGCCTATTGAGTCGGCAAGGGCGCGGTTTCTGCAGCTTATTGTGGACCATTTCATTAGTGAGCATGTGATTGAAGTGCCTAATTGTGAGGCTGTTAATGCTGCTGATGATTATAATGGTGCTCAGTCTGGCCAAGATAAGCACAACAAGAGGAAGCCCGGGGAAGTTCGGTATGAAGGCGACCCCAGGCTGGCTTTGCCGTTGATGTATGTTGCCAATTTGTACCAGACGTTGGTCAATGATGCAAACATTAGGCTCGCTTCGTTGAGTGGGTTTCGGGAGAAGACTATTGGGGTAGCCCTTGAAGCATCTGGTGGGCTCTACAGATGCCTAGCTAAGAAATTCCCCAAGAAAGGTACTGATTTTATTAAACATAACATGATTAGCATATCTGGTGATTGCCGAATGCATTTTACTCGGGCTAGTATCTAAAGAGTCGGTGGTTACTGAATAAACTTATTGTGATAATATCTGATTCGCCTTTATCTTTGTGAAAGGATCGTGTACATTTAGAAGAAGAGAGTTGGCCACCTCTCTTGAAACGAGGACAAAATTTCCAGAGCTGGTCATACAAGAAGAGAAGAGAGTTCGTTTTGTAGTAGTCAATGGTTTGGATGTTGTTGAAAAGCCAACCCATATGTCACGTGATGATGCTGAGTGGTAAGATTTTTCAATGTGCAATCTTTTTTTTTTTTGGAGTGTAATTATCTGTTACAATATTTGAATTTTAGGGCTGATTTAGTACAGCTTTCCATTTGTTAAGATGAACAATGTTTTCCTTTGGACAAGGTACTGTTCGGGCACTGCTATACAAGCTCTGTCATTACCACATTTATAGTGGTGAAGCAAATGAGAGCATGAAATACAAATTGGGAAGTAATAGTTGGATGTTTCAGTTCCATATGATAGTCTATGCTTAAGTATCAATTTTTTATTAGTGGACTGTCTGGATGAAATACTGAGTGCTAATAAGAATCAGAATTTACTTGATGTTTGCAACATGGCTTCTTCTTTACTTTCCCTTCTTCTGTTGCTCTGTCTTTTAGGTTCAAGCGGTTAACTGGCCGGAATGAAGTAGCAGTTTGTCCTCAAGACTTTAAGTTCTATTCTCCAAGACACAAGTCTAGACGTGTTTCATTAAACTCATCACCTAATATGGCTGGTTTACCTGTAAGTTTGATGTGTTTTATTCTATTATCAGTGCTGCCGATTTCCTTCTTATGACCTTTAACAAAACATTTTAAAATAAATCAACAATGAAGAGTGGGGGCTTGTTATAGAAGTTTAAACTCTGCCTGGTTGTAAACTTGTAAGAACAGAGGTTTTAGATAATAGAAAGCTCAACACAGGTTTTAGATTTTAGAAAGCTCTTTTTACTTTTTCTTTCTCCACATGATCATTGTTTTGATTTAGTCAAAATTACAATTGATTAATGATGAGCAGTTTTATGTTTGGCGGTACTTACAATAACGCCATCATTTTAACTTTACTATATTGAATGATAAGTTATCAATTCAGCCTCTTTATGTATCCTTTCAGACATTTCCTGGCACTGATGATTCTTCAATGTTATCTGCTGCTCAGAGATTCCATTCTGTAAGTGAAGTATAACGTTTATCAATTTGTGGTTGTACTATAACCCTCCTATATTTTGTAGAAGCTCATGGTACTCATTAGCTTATATTTTGATTAGTATGCTGTTGCGCTGCTTGTACTTGAGAGTTTGACCCTATCTTTCTTTAAATACAAAGTATCTTTTGTCGACAAAAGAAGATTTATCATTTTCCTTTTGGCAGCCACAAAATCAGCAGACAACTCCGAGCAAGCATCATATGCAACCCTTGTCCCACCAACCTCAATTTCAGTCTGTTCATCAGACTCATCACCAATCTATGAACCAAAGTCCCCATGCTGTTCACTATTCTCAAAACCATCAATGTGGTGCAACCTCCCACCTGCCTGATATTGCTCATGCTCACCATTCGCCGACCATGTCTCAACACATGGTTTGCTTACAGCCTCTCACAGGAGGCCATGTAGGGGGACGCTTGCATGTAATGGTGAGACTTCTATCTTTCCTTTCAAATGACCTGAGATGTGTACTGTGGGTACTATGTTTCGAGTTCATTTGCTTCTGTTGATGCATTTTCTACATACTCCTTTTTGCCTTTTGTTCGGGAAACAAATCTAATGTCTAAAGAAACATCTGTTGAGGATCCTTTAGAACTTGTTTATTCCTTCATTTGTATCAAATTGAAAGAATTTTCATTACTGACCAGTTTATTTTCAGCCATCTAGTCCTGCCAAATTTTGCGATGAATGTGGGGCGCCATATTTGAGAGAAACCTCCAAGTTCTGCTCAGAATGTGGCGTTAAGAGATTGGGAGTATAATACGGTCTGCTCACCATGAAGTGTATGTTCATATTCAGCCATGTAAATTATATGTTGTTTCTTTGGCAATGTAACATAGTGGCATTTAATCTCTTTTGTACCAAATAGTAATTATAGAAATACAAAAAGAAAGTAGCATTGCAATCATCTTGTACTCGGATAATCCGTCATGAACCAAACAGCAGATTCTAGCAACCGAAGGAGAATAATTTATCCAAGTTTTGATTTTGTGGGTATTGAATCATTGATTTTTAGTCTAAAAGGTTATAGCTCAAATTGGTCAAGGCTATTTATCCCTATCCATTTTGTGGATATTGTGAAGGTAATGATATTGATATATAATCACTGTGTGTTTTGGGAGACAAGTTGAGAATAAGAGTTGAGGCATAGATATGTCATCACATTTCAATAGGAGCAAAATTGAAAACTTGAATCATTGTTTTGGACAGATCATTGAATATACCATACCCGTTGAGACACGTTATTTCCGTACAATTTGGTCTGCTACAATCTGATGCATCCAGCCATCACCAACATTACAACATGTAACGAAGATTAAAAAGTTATCATGGTAATCAAAGATGAGTAGTCTGATATATACGTATATCCAAAGATAAAAAAAACCAAGTTCATAAGTACTTAGCATGAATTTACAGCATGATGTGGCTACTTTCGGCCTCCTTTCTTCTTCGACATCTTGTTATTTTTCTTCTTCCCTTTGTTTCCAGTCTCCTTACTGCCACCTTGGGATCCAGAAGCAGCATCAGCTTGCGTAGACGTCAACGGCTCGGTTACACTATCTTCCTCACCGGAAGTTTGACTGTCCCCAACATCTCCCGGATCAAGATCAGCAGCATCAGCATCAACTTGCAAAGAATTTGGACTCGATTCGTTGGGTGTGTGACTGACCCTGGGATCTCTCGGCTTATCTGATTCAACACCAGTCTCCATTGGTTCCACCAAACCAGAACTTGAAGGCAGAGCCTCGGAATTCTTCATCTCACCAGAATTGCAGGCAGAGTGACTACCTCCCATTTTCAAAGACTGAGTTTGTGAAGCTTGTACAACTGGTGGTTTAGGAAACAGTTTTCTCAATATGTCATCCTTTGACTCGTTGGCCTTCATGTCAACATAGATAGCATCTGAGCATAAGAACCTTGGACAAGTGGACCCAAAGTTTACTATTACCAAACGATTACCAACCTTCCGAAGTGCTGCAGCTAGATCATTCACATTTATATTGGAAGAATTGCGTGTCCTCCTCCTCTTAAGGGCATCACAAAATTCCTGTGGCAGCAGTTCAGTGATATCGTTCCTTCCCAGCAAATCATAGAGTATATCTTGACCTATTCCAAAATTCACATGAACTAAGCATAGCACAACAACCAATCTCAACATGAGTTGGGAATAATAGTTTCTCCAGTTTGTGTCGGACTTCTTAATCCAGTCAATTGTATCTGCCTTTTGAAAAACACAGCCACTGACCACTTTCACAACAAAATCAAGGATGTCATCCAAAACACCAGCCATTGAGGAACTAAAGCTGGTATCTTTCTCTTGGTAGATAAGCCACTCGATAAAACAAGAACTTGTAGTGATGGCACAACCTCGAATGCATGTTACCCAAATCAGCAAACGCTCTACAAGGTACAAAAAGCAACCAGGTGAAATATGATCTCCGATGACCCTCCAGTTCACACTATAAGTTTCAACTAAAGCTTCATGGAGCCTCAACGTTACAGCAAACATTCTCATTTCTTGACTGGTATTTTCAGGCCCAGAATTCAAACATAAAACCTCAATGAATGCCTTCCATGACAAGTTGCTGTCCAGCTTTTTCATAAGCATCTTGCTCACTTCAGTATTCGGCTTACCAGACCCGAGAATTATCATCATAAGCCTTCCAATTTGCCCAAGAGACAGCTTGCTCTTCAAGCTGGTGTACTCAATTATCACAAGTTTAAGAGCATTCTTGGAAGCATCAGTTCTTCGAAGAGAAATCATATTCTCTCTCAATGAATTCCTCCAGTCCAAAGGAAACATGTAAGCAACTATACTTTCAGTCGAAAACTTCACAAATCTATGCAATTTCTTGGTATCTTGATACCTTAGCTTCAAGGCTTTTGATTGCAGAAGGTATAGTGAGACCTCACAGATATGAGTAAGACCCCTGCTTTGGCAGAACATGGAATCAGCAGTCTTGATTGGAAACTTGTAAAGCACTTCAAGCTTGGCCAAAACGTTCATGCCAACAGAGAGCAGTTCTGAACTCCAATAATTTTGAGCAGCTAGAACAAGCTGGTGAACATCAATGGTGAACAACTTCCCATGATTACCAAAGGATCTTTTGTCCAGACTCCGAACCCAATCAGCATCAGAGATGAGTAAAACATAGATTGGATTCAGATTATGAAACAGCCTCCACACTCCCAAGTAGTTTAAACAAAACTCTGCATATCCTATATATTCATTAGCGTCCTGCTTCTCAAGGCATCCAAGGTATTCAAGTACATGAGCAATTTTATCCTTCCAAAAGTTCCAGAAGTAAATCAGTGTATCTATAGAAAGCTGGTTTCCAGATATTCTGTCTTCGGAATACTTCATCAGATCATCAACTAATCTTTCTTCCCACACATACTTACTGGCGTTCAAAGAAAGATGATCATCCAATATTTTTCTAGCAGATAAGATTTCACCTTTAACATTCTTTAGCCTCTGACATGCATTCATATGACTTTTCTTCACAGCCAAGTTACTCTTGTCATTCAATAAAATGTCAACCTCAGTGCTAACATAGTCATAAAAATTCTCTGTCTCCTCCTTAGCAAATGACTTGGCTTTGGATAAAAGCTCCTCCTTTTGAGCAAACTCCCCCATGGGCCAGCCCTTTCTGCCATATGACCACAAGGAGTTGCCAAGCGCATACAATAGAATGTGTAATGATGCTTCTCGGAACTTGCCAGCCTTTCCAAGGAAATCAGCTTCGAGTAGAATATCGCCTTTCAGTTTTGCAATTTCTGCTGCTTCGAGATAGTTCCCCAGTTCTTCTTCCAACGAAAGAAGCTCATCCAGGCTATCTTTACTTTTCAAAAAATTCCTCATTGAAAGAACAGAATGAAAAGCTTTGACAAACTTCATCATCGATCTGTTATCCTTCAAATCATAATAATGAAATGCGCAGCTCTCCAGAAATTCTTGTTCCATTTTATGTATTCTCACTCCTCTTTTGCTCACCGAACAGTCCTCAACTTCGTGCTGTTTCCAGTAATTGATGTATTGCAGACCCATTTCAAATAGTTTTCCTTTGGCACAAACAGTCAGACACTCAGAGAAGAACTTTCCCTTAGCATACACATCTGCTGCATCTTTATAGCATCCTGCTAGAGAAAAACATTCCCCAGCTCTTTCAAGTTCAGACTTTCCACATTTGTCCAAATAAATCGTAGCTGCACCAATAAAGCTATCAAATGAAAAAACAACTCTTGCAATCACAAAAAGTTGCACAATTTTGAACACTAATACAGAGTTCCCATCATTACAGGCAGGTATAGAAGATTTTAGATAATACATTGAATTAATATCTTGAACATGAGACACACAATACAGATTAAATAGTCTTACCTGCTTTTTCATAATCCCCCAGATCAGAATAGCAACGGGCAGCTGAATCTGCCATGCCTATAGCATCAAAAATCTCAGCAGCTTCCCTAAGAATGGAATTGGCCCCTTCAGGATTAGAACTTCGCATACGGTCAGCGATAGCTTTAAGGCCAGCAGCTTTTGACCTTCTTTCCCAACGAGTATCACCAGCTCTTTCAAAGGACATTGTGGCCATTTCAAAATTATGTTCATGATATAACTGCAACGAATGCAACGACCTTTAATTGTTATTAACAGTCTTAAAACAAAAATAATATGATGCTTATAATAGATTAACGATGAAATAAATAATATAATAAAAAACAATGATTTAATTGTGTTTGTGTCCTTTCCATTGTCACTATTCTTCTCACTTGTTACAAAGAGAAAATTATGCATACCTTCATGCCCCGTGATTTCCACTCCTCTGGACTGCTTGCAACTTGCATTGCCTGTGAAAGTGAATCGTCAAGCTGTCTAACTTGTACAAGACATTTCTTCTTCCAATAGTCAAACATTGGTTTCGAGAGCTCTTCTACATTCTCACAAATCCATAACCTCTGTCTCGTACGAGTAATAGCGACATACAATTGCTTCAATTCAGAGCATAAGATGTTGTGTTTGGCTTCATTGAAACTTGGAAAGCCCTTAGGTAATGTCGAATCAAGTAAGTCTTGTTCCTTCATGTAACTGTATATCAGTCTCCATTGAGTTTTCAGAGGTGATGAGCCAAAAAAGTTGTACAAGAGTACATCCTACAAGAGTGACATAAATGTTATGAATTAACCATATATAGATTACAATAGCATTGTCAAGATCGAAGAGACTGAATATACTGTAAACTGATAAAGTTCAGTAATAAATTATTGACAAGCCACCATCTAACATGATTTCAATAGAGAACCTAGGAAGAAATTATTTTGCAAAGGAAAAAAAAGAAAAAGACCCCGGCATCCCCAAGATTAGAAAATTCAAGTATGTAAACAAATATTGTAATCACCTGAAACTCAAGGCCCTTGCACTCCACTATGGTCAGGAGAAGAGCATGCTTTCCAACAAATGGGGAAACTTCTTTTCTAGCATCCTCATCTCTTACCAAAATAACCTGCTCCGCACCAAAGCCAACTATAGTTCCACTGTCAGTTCCACCATTTCCAAATATTTTTATGATTGCATTTTCGTCTTCTCCGGATTCAAGCCAAACTGGAGCTTCCCCATATATCATACTCGTTTCAGGTTTAAGGACATCAATAGAGTGGGGGAAGAAACGATAAAGCAGTTCAACAATGCTCTGCGATAACTTCAGTACACCAGCTTGAGTATGGAAATTTTGAGTCAAACTAAGTATTTCTGAAATTCTCCCTTTCTCTTTCCTTTTGCCATGCTGATTTCTTCTAGATTCCAATATAAACTTCTTGTAGAACAGAGTTCGTATATCTTGGAACCTGTAATCAACACCACTTGCAATTGTTTGTGCTCTATCACCGGAAAAAACAAAACCCTCTTCAATATTGCTGCACATATGTTTAAACAGAGCTATTTGACTCATGGTCAGATCTTGAACCTCATCAATGTAAACAAAATCCATTTGATCACCCCCATACTCCTCATGCCTGAGTCTTTGGTGTAGATCGATAACAACATCGGCCAGATCAAATTCACCATTTTCCATCTTCATCTTTTCATAAGCCTGAAATATGTCATATATCTTCTCTCTCCTCCGCTTGCTTAAATTGGAAGACCTGCTTTTAGACATTTGAACATAATCCTCCCGGCCAAGTTTCAAGTGATTCTATGGCTCCCAAGCCACCTTTAATATGAGAGATAATTTCTGCAAAGGCTCGTGAAGCATCAAGTTTCTTTGTTAACTGAAAATTGAAGTGAGGCCAGTATGATGAGCTAAATCTTTCATAATTAACCTCCTTGGTCCTAATAAAGGTTTGTAACGCAACTGATCTTGACCTTCTCAGTTGACCAAGAAATCTTTCAAAGTATGAGTTACATAGTGTGCCATCAAGCATCGTCAAAAACTTATGGAATGTTATGACAAGGGGGTAAGAACTGGGAGGAATATCATTGAATGAATCTTTGATATCCTTGAATTGTGCTTCCTCATCATCAAACTCAATCATATCCATCACAGTATTTTCAGTTGAATCACTTCCACCATAAACAAAACTGCGTACACACCAAAAACAATTAGTATTGATGGACAAAATTGAACATCACAAAAAAAACCAGCAAGCAACCTCTTATTGAAAAATCTACGCACCTCTTCAAGTGTAAAACATGGTTCTTGATGGCAAAACATAGTTTCGGACTCACGGTCACAAGTATCTGGCGTAGGATGCTCCTCCCCTTAGTAGCTGCAAAAGTCTGGTCAATCTTGCTGTTTTGGCTACTGTAGCATCCTTGGACTGCAAATTGGTGATGTTGTTCTCTCTGAAATAATTTCATGGTTAATACTGTGATCTTCCCAGTTCCTGACCGCCCAACTATAAAGCTACTTCTCTGAAAAAATATTATCTCCCTTTCTTCATCATTAACTTCAAATGGAAGATCCAATTCTTTACCGTCACGGTCAGACAACAAGTGGTTCACTACGCCAGATGATAAGGAATAAAATTTCATCGGCAACAAACTCTCGCTGACCTGTGAATTCTCTACATAACTTCTACTGCCAGAAGTGTCACCAACGAAATCACTCTGAGATCCAAGGATATGTTGAGATCCTTAAAACGAGTAATATCCACTGGCTGTGGCCAGCTCCTCGGAATTTCCAAATCTCTGTGGAAAAACAATAAACAAAAAGGGTGGCCAGCTTTCAAGTTAGAAATTTCAAATTTGCCGAAATTTTGGTATCTATGAATGACTTGGAAACAGTTCATGTTAAAAGGAAAGCTAGAATGCAAGGAGCATACCCCTCAAGACATCGTTCGTTGCATCGGCGGATAAAATCATCTGTATATCTATTGAAAATACTTTCCAGGCGATTTTCCAACTTAGGGATATCCTCTAGAGGCAATACGTCCCAGATCTTTATTATTTGAATGTATTCTTTATCCTCTGTAATGTCAGTTGTGCAAACAATATATTGACCTTCCACCTTAAATCGCCTCAAGAGCAATGAAGAGCTTCCGCAAGTTGTATCTACATTTTGATTCTTCGGTCTCCAGCCACTAGAAAGCTTCAGAAGAAGATTTAGCACAGACTTCTTCAAACGAATTGACGTTAGTTTCTTGAATGACTTCAGAAAGCTATCGCTGAACAACACCTAAAGATATCACATTGGTGAATGAAAAGTGATAAGAATGGAATCAAGACAAGCTTTGAAGCACGTAAAAAAATATGCAGAATTCAGCTGTATTGAGTTCTTCGAAACTAGCTAGGGGAGAACAACCAAGAAAAAAATGATCATATAGAAATCATATCGAATTACCAAGGCCTTTACCTTCCACCTCGAACTTCTGAAAAGGGCGCTGTCAGCAGTAAGCAAATCATCAAGTTGCTCAAACTCTTTCTTAACATCTAATATGGCTTTGGCCATATCCCTGTCGTCATCAGCATTATAGACACATTGACGACTTTTGGCATTCAGGACCAAAGCCTTCCAAACAGATTCACTATGAGATACAGTTAGAGCTCTTTCATTTCCCAAAATCCATAGACAGTGCCTGAAATCATCAAGGCACCAGTAGCTAATTTAACAGAACTTATTCACAAGGATGCAAAAACATACAAGTATACATAAACCCATACCTGGCCCTTGTAAGAGCGACATTAATTCTTTGTGGTTTGGAGACAAAATCAAGAGATTGACTACTGGATCGTACAGTGGACATAATAATTGCGTCCTCTTCTCCACCCTGGAACCCATCAACTGTATTCACCTTCACTGTAAAGCCATGAAGCTTATCATACTTCGATCCAATTGTGTCCTTTATGGCAGCTACTTGAGCAGCGTAGGGAGAAACTACACCAATACTGAGTTGCTGTCGTGAAACGACCCATTCTGTAGGGAAAGAGAATACTTCAGTGTTAACCGGAAGAAAAATGATATTGACAAAGATGCCTTTGGCCCTCTTAGTTATAGTTATGAGAAGAATAAGTGAAAGCTATTTCAGCATTCCTTACAGTGCAAGGAACACTTATTTGTTCAAATGCCCTCTGCCACTCATCTTTAGTTTCACTTTGCCTCCTGTAAGCTAAAATGACTCACTTTGCCTTCTGCCACTTACACCGTTATCTCAAGTTACCCTCTGCTATTAGTTTTTGCTTTCACTTGCCACATGACAGTTTTTTATTGGTTGCCAAAAAATGATAGGGCCCATTAAAAAAATTAAATATCCAATTTTCTTTCTAAAATACAAAAATTAAGAATTTTATTCTAATAATACTTACTTAAAACACCATTTTTTTTACAAGCTCCACTAAAAATTTGTCAAATGATTTCAACATCATATCCATTATAAATTTCTTCAAAATCATAAAAAATTATCCCAATATTACATCCATTCCATATTTTCTCAAAAAAGTATCAAATTCTCCCAAAAAAATCTATTCAATGTTATATTATCCAAAAAAATACATTTGAATTGGATTGAATGGCACGAGCTCTTAGAATTTTATTTTTTGGGAGAATTTGATATTTTTTTTGAGAAAATATGGAATGGATGTAATATTGAGGTAATTTTTTTAATTTTTTTTTTTTTATGATTTTGAAGAAATTTCTAATGGATATGATGTTGAAATCATTGTGAATTTTTTTAGTGGAGGTTGTTAAAAAAATAGTGTTTTAAGTAAGTATTATTAAAATAAAATTCTTAATTTTTATAATTTAGAAAGAAAATTGGATATTTAATTTTTTAGTGGGTCCCATCATTTTTTGGCAACCAATAAAAAACTGTCATGTGGCAAGTGAAAGCAAAAACTAACGGCAAGCGTAACCTGAGACAACGGAGTGAGTGGAGAGGACAAAATGAGTCATTTTAACTTACAGGAGGGCGGAGTGAAGCTAAAGATGAGTGGTAGAGGCCATTTGAACAAATAAGTGTGCAAGGAATCATAGAAGAATAAAACAATTAATTTTGAAATCAAAACCATTGGAAATATTTCAATATGACTTCGGCTACACATACCTTTGTACAGATTGCGCAATATTCTTGAAACAATACCAACTTCGACCATATTCTTAAGACTATGCCCATCCTCATCCTTCTCCTCTCTTCCACCAATTACATTTATAAAAGAATAAGGGCCAAACATTGACCCTGGAAGATAGTGTTTCTCATGGCTTACTTTTTTAACATTTGGAGCATCCAGGATCAGGTTGTAATAGAAACTTGAATTTGGGAAGACACTTATTGAAGGATGCATTCTGTATTGCATATCTAGAAGATGTTTTGAGTGACCCATTGAGCTCAACCTCTCAAACAAGCTTCTTCCAAAACCAGCTTCACTGGAAATCTATAGAACAGAAGAACGCATATATAAGAGCATATAACTAAGAAGTGCGATATAAAAATTTCCATAAGAGAAACATAGTTTATATCTCCACATATATGCCTAAGTAGAATCAACGTACATTGCTTTTCACCATAGCTGGTAACTGGCATTCATCACCAACAAGAACAGCGTGCTTCGTGCCAGGAAGTTGCAGAGGTATTGTAGACTCACACTCTTTCAGCTGTGCAGCTTCGTCAATCACAACAGTGGCTAGCGGCTCCATTTCCACTCTATGCAGCTTAAATGAACTTGATGCAGTGCAAAATATTATGGAAGCACTTTGAAAACAGAATTTTTCAGGGTTCAAAAAATTAGGAAGTTTAAGTCTACTTAGAGAATCCTTTAGAGCATGTAAAAGGGAAAGGCATTCTCTTTTCTTCATGTACAGAATAAATGAGTCATCTACAAATGAATCACCTTCGGACTCAGAGATATCTTCAAATTCAATACGTGAGAAAATGTCTTCCAGTGCATCAGAAACAACATGACCTTGGAACAACAATGATTCAAACGAATCAACTACCCTTACAAGTGAAAGCATGTCTCCAAAATTTTGTGCCCCAATGAAACTTTTGGCTATATGGGTACATAGGATACATATGCAGTGTCTCAGTGGTGATGCAGTAGAAACAAATCTATCTCTGAAGAATTCAAAAAATGGCTTGCACATGCACTTGCTATCTCCAGTGTCACTTCTGCATTCTTTTTCAGTTATTTCGGCACCCTTATGTTCTTTCTCTTTGGTTAACTCATTTTCCAAGAAAATATGGTAATCAGAAACACAATCTTCCAGAAATCTTATCATCGAAGCAAAGCAATACCTCCAACCAGTTTGTGGCCCCAAGTACTCGTATAGTCTTTCGACACGGTAATCCAAATATATATCTTCAATGTCAGAACCTTTAACTTTAAGTCGATCATTATTCCCAAACAGAAGAATTTCCCCCAGAGGACAAAACAAACCATTGGACTCTGCTTCAATCACCATCCTTAGAACACGAGAAGCAACTTCTTTTATTGCAACGTTGGTTGGGGCACAAACAAGTGTTCTGATATTCATCCTTAACAGGGTAAAAAGAAGAGTAGCTAGAGTTTTTGTTTTTCCTGTCCCAGGTGGACCCCAAATCAGTTGCACACTCGACTTGGAAACATTATGTACCATTTCAAGACAGGCTAAAACTGCCCCATTTTGGGACTCATTCAAACCAGATGACAAAGTCTCAATTGGCCACTTATCCTGGGTGTCATCATTTGTTTCAGAGCTGCGATAATAGTTTTCCTGAGCCTGTTATGAATAATAAGATTTTTTAGTCAATCTCAACAACGAATCAAAGTTTTGAATATGATAATATATGTTGTCCCATTTGAAAATCAAAAGGAATTATAGCATTGATGGGCAGTAGAGAGAAAGTAAATGAGTGAAAATATGTAATCACAAGGCAAAAGAATCGAGTACATAACTGGAATGTTACAGATGTAAAAAGCAAATAAACTATGATACAAGGATGAAAATGGAAAATTCTCAATATTTTGCTCACAGTTTAAGCAGGATCATATCGATTCAAAGTTTTGAGTACTATACGCCCCATTTAATAAAGAAGGAATAAACGATTTCCCACTTGGTTGATAGGGTGGATTGGATTGAATATCTCATTGGATCAAAGGAGATTAGACATTTAGCAAACTTATCCCTACTAATCCCATTTTGAATGGATTGGAAGGGACAAGTTTTCTTCATGAGTCAGAGTAATTCACCTTCGAGCTCCAACTTGTACAAAGTTTCTTCATTTACTCTTACATGCTTTGCATATATGAATTATTCAATCCAATCCAACCTTAGACACTAACTGGGCCGTGAGAATTTATACGAGGTATGATGAGTATGAAAGTTACATCATATGTCATGATTAACAAAGCATAAATAGGTCGTACTGATGCAATGCCATCTCGATGGACCAAAACCTACAGTCTTGATCCGTTAAGTCTTACCACAGATCCAGGGCATAAAACCTCCTGGATGATCTTCAGATTCCTGGTCTCCAGACTTTTGTACATATGCAACGAATTCCAGATTCTGCCATTAGTGATTAAATTCACCAGGAAAACTATAAAAATTGATGTCTGATTGTCCTTGCTGACTTCAAACTTTTTTGCCGCTAAGACTTTGAAATTAAGAGAAGCACTATCATCTTCTTTCTCATTTTCTGGGACCTTAGGGGCTGATAGAAAAGTCCACGATCTCCCTACCCTGTGTAAATCAGATACAGTCTCCGGTTTAGCATCCGCCAACACAAAAAGATCCCCAGGCAAAGTTTTGTATGGTTCCTTTCCACGGTCTCTGAACCTATTTCTCCAGTAATCAACCCTGATGTCATATGTTCTTTCATACTTATGTGATTCTTCAAAAGCAACTACTTCAGCAAATGGAGCTCTGTCAATCGTTTCCAAACTTGAATGCACTTGTGCTCGAGTTTCTTCGAGTAACGGATACAAATAAGACTCAAAATACTGGTCAACCGACTTAAAAGATAGAGGAATCTTTTCCACCTACCAACATGCAGAGAGAGGTTAGATAGTGGGGCAATTACCAGAACTTGTACGACTTATAAGATCACTTGTATTCACAACACATGAGGATGTCTACGTCATAGATTAGCTCATAAAACACATAAAAAATAATATCACTAGAAATTTGGAGTCCGATATCGTAAGCAATTCCAATATTATTAACGATTAGTTCAGTATGATCAATGGATGTCTCAAAATTACATCTTCAAATATCGTGATATATCATAGTAATGGAACTGAGGAGGCAAGCCAACTAATGCAGCATGTTTTGGTAAGAATGTAAACCTTTGTTAATTAATTCTTGAAGTTAATAATGGTCTCTTTACACATGCAAGTTAACGTTATATGCATCCAAGCAAAGCATACAAGAGAAGAAGTGGAACCGAGATGGGACAATCAAGGAAGAGCACAGCATTCCTCTGTACGACTGAAGGCCACTAAACATAAGTTTCCTACATTCAAAAGCAATCATCCTTCACCGCAGGCTTATAGATTCAACAAAACCTTATTGTATGAATTGTTCAATAAAAGTTTGCTTTCACAATCAAGCACCGGCTAGTAGCTCAGCTGGTCAAGTGCATTAATTCCTACACCCCAAGGTCCCCAATTCGATTCCCGCACTCCCAGTATCAATTGAATAAACACAATTTTAAGAAAGAAAGCAACTTAAAGCTAATGCCTTTTTATTTTATTTTATAATAAAGCTCAAAGTTGCAATCTTCAAATATCTTGAAACCATAATAATTGAACTAAGGAGGCAAGGAAGCTAATGTAGCAACTTTACCCCGAAGTAAAATACATCCAAGAAAAACATACAATCAAAGACCAATTCAAGAAAAGCACTAGAACAGACTGGCATGAACAGTCAAGGAAGGGCTCTACATCAACACCAAAAACTATACTGTATGCGTTGTTCAATAAAAGTTGCATTTACAATCAAGGTCAGACTTATAGCTCACTAGTCAATAGCATTTATCGTACACCCAAGTTCCCCCTACACCAAAGGTCCCCACTGCGATTCCCCACACATACTCCCAATAATAAACAAAAATTTAAGGAAGAAAGCGACTTTAATTTGAACAATAACAATGGGAGACAAAGCTGATGCCTTTATGTTAAAATGAAGCTCCAGGATGCAATTTTAGTCATAAAAATGAAAAAATAAATAAATAAATAAATACCTTGTTCTTGTAAAGATCTTCGTTGAAAATGTCCTCAAGTGACCAAGAAAACACACGCCCTTCCATCACCTTCCTCCCACAGTCAATCTCCACACTTCGGTTCTGGTGTATGCATTCACCTTAGAAACTCAGTTCACGAAAACCAAATTCAATGGAAATGAAAAGGCACTGAATTTCTTCGCCCAAAAGCTTGAAATCCCAGTTGAGAAAATGTATGAAAGTTGAAGACTTGGAATCTCTAATAGTACGATCACAGCCATGCACAAGAAAGAGAAGAGACATACATTATTAGCTTTAAAAGAAGCAAAAATCTTTTGCAGAAACTTTAAAAGATTCTTTGCAGTGTATATGATGGTTTCCGAGGTTCCTACTCTACTTGCAGGGTAAGTTTTCGTCAGCAATAAGTTGACTCCTTTTAGACACTTCCAATTAAAACTTAGAACTATTGGGACACTGTTTTTCTTTTCTGTAGTTGAACTGAAAATTGTCCAAATAACATTTGTAGGCAACAATGCTGACGTCGATATGCTGACGTCAATGTATTTTACCAATACCGTTATGATGTTTTTCAGTTGCGCGAATGTCTTAATATAGAGAAAATCTAAAGTATTAACCAAAAATTCCAAACAAATTCAGAACCACCATCTTCAAATCATAGAAAGTGTTTATCAGCCATATAGCCGACATATATATCGCAAGAATGTTGAAGTTCATTGGCATTCATAAACTATATCTCAATTTTAGTTAAGTTCATTCATGGCCGAATAAGTTCATAAATCTAGCACTAGTAAACTGTAAAAATAGATAACTTCCTGGCTCAAAAAAGAACATTGGAGAAGGAAAAAAGAGCATTTCAAGTTATAAGAAGGAAAGGAAACACAGAAAAGAGCAATCATGTTATACTTCTTGGAGAGATTAAGGAAACTAACGTGACAATTACCTACGAAAGAGAGACGAGAAAATAACCTAAATTAACAAACAAGGGTCATCAACTTCTCCTTTTTTGGCAATTGGATGAACTTGTAAATGTCTTTTCCTCGTTTTGGAATCTTGATTTGTATTCTTTGCCCCGTTTGTGTACTTATTGATCCCTGTGGTTATTCATTATCTTATCTGAAAACTTGGTAGTCACCATTAACGTTGAGAAATGGAAAAGGCGGACTGAAGAGTCTTCCAAAAGTTGCAACAAATGCATAGAGAAGCTCGAGCATTGGGGAACTAGTTTATGCTGCCCAATACCAAGTCATGCAAATTAATGAGCATTGCTTTCCAATGGAAATTTTTCTCATTGCTCCAGATGCAAAAGTCCATGTGTACAGTAAAAACGCAATGTTATCAACCCATTAGAGCATCTCCAAAAGAGTTTGTAAATTTTACTCTACAAATCTCAATTTGTAGACCCATGTGGCAATTTGTGGACTATAATTTGTTAAGTTCAAAACATCTTCTCCAACAAACTCTACAAATCTCTATTTTATTTATTTATTTAAACTTTAAACTTTTTTAATTTATTCTATTTTCTTTCTCCTAATTAAAGTAGCAGGCCATCCAACTTCGTCCTCTTCTTTTCTGTGCAAATATGACCCTCTGCCCCATTAATTTGTTTCAACTTCCAATTTCATTTTTCCTCCACGCCTGGTTTCTCTCATCACCATGGATGATATTTCAATGCATATGTTTCTTGACTCATCTTCAGCTTCATCTGATGATGAAACAGGGATGTTGATGCTTGCTGCTATTGGAAGAGGGATGAAAGGAATTGCAAATCTGGTATGGTGTTCACAGCAAAAGCTTGAAACTATATGAAGAGCAGTATGAGGAAGAATTAGCCGTTGCAGCTTCTTGGAACCCAGAATTCATTTCAGAAATCAAGAAGTCAAAAGAGATTCATTTCAGAAAAGTCAAAAGAGAAAAGTTGAATGGGATACATTTAATATTAAAAAAATATTTATAGAGTAATCCACAAAGTTGCAGATTTGAAGAGTGATCTACAAACTCTTCAATTTGAAGACTAGGTTTGTGAACTCTCTTGGAAAAGACTTTTGAGTGTTTTTACTGATGTGGCTCTATAAATTGGGGCCAAATTTAGTTTTGAAGAACCTTTTGAAGATGCTCTTAGCAAATTTGCACCCAACCTTGGCACCTAATAGCTTACGAGAATCGCATTACTCCACATTTATGTGATACAAGTGTCATTTTTTTGATCAATTACGGCTGTAATTAGAATACCGTGTTGCTTTTGCATTTGCTTTCGCTTTTGCTGCTTCATAAGACAACTTTCATGCTTTTTCCAATCTTTACCCCATTGGGGAATACGACACCAGTTGAGAAATTTTGTTGTCACATTCAGTTTCAACTTTCATCTTGCAGTTCAATTCAAAGTCTTTGTTACTTCCCTGCTACTCTGATGCATCCAGCCATGCCATCACCAACATGTATTGAAATATTTAAGAACCATTAACTTTCCTAAGTAGCATAATTCATGACATAACATGATATATCTACTTTTGGCTTCCTTTCTTCTTTGGTTTCTTATTACTTACTTTTCTTATTCTTCTTCCCCTTGTTTCCAGTCTCCTTACTACCACACTCAGCACGTTTGAATTTGTCAAGCCAACATAGCATCCATATCCTGGAGTTTTTATCAAAACTATGCAGGCTGGCAATGAGGGGGGTATTTTAAAATAAATCCCTCTTGTTTAATAAACAACACAAACAGTAATCACAAAGATGACTAGTCATAGTTGTGATGATCTTGACAGGTTACTTAGATTAAACACTTGACCAGTATGACTTGTGGATGCTTGTGATTTGTTCAACAACACTCAGATGCTATGTCAACTTAGGTCTCAACGAAATCAGTGAGTTGATATTCGTGAGCTATCCACAACTACAACTTGTTGAATCCAGCGTTTTCTAATGCTGAAGTTAAGATGACCAGTCAGACAGTTTTGTCCAGATTGCATGTTAAGAGCGTTGGTACTAAATTAAATCCAATTTTAATTAAGCCAAGTATTTAACAGTACACAAAAATGGACACAACATTTTGGTACCCAGAAAAATCCACAAAGGGATAAAAAATCGGGGGTCTATCAGAAGACCGGTCTTCCACTATGAAATGGTAAAAGATGCCCAATACAAGGTTCAGACCAAGCTCAATATCTAGTTACCTAACTTAGATGCAGCAGTCCCTCGTGCGGCTTCTTCTCAATCACTTCACTTCCAGTGGATTCTCGTTTGGTCAATCACGATATACGGACATACACATGTATTCCTATACCGTGGCACCTATGTATGAATGCTGTGATAATTTATGACCAGTCATAGATTCATTTCCAGAAAACAGTAAACTCTTAGGAAATGAAACAGTAACTGTGTTTGCTTGCTTATAGCTATGAACTGGGCAGCAAACCAACTTAGGTCAATGACCTCTATAACTCAACTAAGTCTACAAACATGCATGAACATGAGAGACTATAGTTGCACACTCCTAACTCGACTCAAAGTATAGAAATTTTTAAAACAATCCGACTAGGAAAGATGAACCTTCTTCCAAAGTTAGCTTAAGATGTTTTCTATGAAACAAACAAACTTTGAAACAAAGATTCAAAACGCTAGCAATCCTCACAATCTTATGATGACTCTATATGAGTGAACTACGCACTCAAGAGTACATTCAAGAACCGGAGAGGAAAGTTGCAGCAAAACAAAGTTGAGAGCTTTTCAAAATATATTTGTGAACTTAAACATGAAAACCCTAGCCGTATGAAGAAGAAGAAGTTTAACTTAAATAGACACATGAGGATAAGAAACAAATGGCTTAGATTTAATCTCACAACTCAACTTTAACAAAACCTAGGCAGATCCGAGTTAGTGGGGGTCAGTTGACTACCCGCTAGGTAAAAGCATGCACGGATAAAAGAGATGATCAATCTGTTAGAAAAGCAGTCAAAGTTCACGTGCATGAAATAGATGACTAGTCACGAAAAACCTGAAATCCTTATTCTTGTAAAGACAAGTACAAAACCTTAAAGTGTTTAAAAAGTTTTGACTTAATAAAGTAAGGACCTAGGTTTTGACACAAGTAATTTATGCAAATGGTCATTAATTATGAATGCATCTTCAATCATCATCTATCTTCAATCTTCCAAGCTTCTTCAATTATTCTAAAAATCTAGAAATAAAACATTATTGACTAATTGAGCTTATTACATAATTTACAATGTTTTTGTTACAAGGATAACTAATTATAAAATATCCTACACTATAAAAAAATTGACCTTCAATTTCAAAAATGTCACTTTTTTTATAAAACTTTCAATTTTATACAATTTCTGACTTAAATTGACTAAAATACCCTTAATTTAATTTAAAACAACTTTTAATTAGAAAACAACATATATTAGTTTTTTTTTTACATGAATTTTTTGGGGCTAATCTAAGTGTGAGCACAGATTGATCAACTTGTAAAGAAAGTTGAATATCATATCGAGTTCTATTGAACATAAAATTTCATTCATGTTTTCTCAAATCCATAAATTTAAATGCAATTAAAATCAAAACATACCAGAATTGAACAACTGTGTTCTTATGCGAGTAGCTGCGTTGTTATTCTTGACAGTAGAAGCGTGACAGAGAAAAGAAACGTCGGGGGGAGGGGGAGGGTTGGGAATAGGGTTTTGATTAAAAACAATTATATTTTGATACTACTTTAAGAGCAAAACACCCACAAACACTACTGTACTTCAAACATTACAATATAGTACTACTTTGACACATGATGATTTTTTATTAGTTTGTATACTTTTAATAACACTATTCCACCCACGCTCTAAAAATACTTCTAACAATCTTCCTGACGCGCCACTCTCCAACCCGCTCTGATCCCCTTTCGCTCTTTCAATGTCGTCCACAACAATCTCCGCCTCCTCGATCAGAGCCTCCTTCAACTTTTGGTTTCCGATTTTGAACGCGCCATTGTTGCCAGCGGGCAGGCTCAGGGATTTGATCCCCACGATCTCTTTGGAGACAAGCGGGATAATGCCAAAAATGCATGAAATTTATAATAAACAATAGGCATGTTATGGTTCCTGATGGAGCTAAGAAGCTCGACCATCCGAGCTTTTCATTCGAGATGCTACTGTCTCCAGTAATCGTTGACGATAAGAACGAAGTGGATCTCGACGACACGCTGAAGCTCTCCTTAGAGAACTCGATCTCCGCCGTGGTTGGATCGAGGGTTTGTGAAGTAGTCATCGCAATGAGGTGACAAGACGGTGCCAGTCAGAACGGAAGTGGGGAGGTCTCTTTTGTTATTTGCAGGAGAGAGTGTTGAAGACCCCGAAGAGATGATTACGACAATTCTGGGGAGATCTTTGAGGATATTTGAGTTACTGCAGCGTGGGCTAGTGGAGGTCCTCGACATCCATGGTTTTTGGAGAGATCATTAGGGAGCTTTGTTGGCGATGCAAGATGTTAGGATGTTGGAGTTAGTTTAGACGGTTCTTTATTGGTGGATGTACAGTGATCGAAGATTGATGTTAGACCTTTTGTGGGATCCCAAGATTTGGAGGTGAGGACAGTGTTTATGATGTCATCAGACGGGACCACATCGTACACATCAAGGGTCTCGTAATTTTCAATTTCTGAAATGTTGGTTGTAGCCATGGCGCATGCTCTGGTTTCTTACAGTAGTGTTTGGAGTAAACAGATTTATGAACGTTGGAAGGTCGTTTGGTGGATTTCAGCATAGAAGGGTACGGCGAAAACGCAAGGAGCCATTAGGAGCAGGAGCATATTATGCACAGTTCCAAGCATTACTTGGCCAGTGGGGAGTGGAGACCAGTCCAGCTTGCATTAAGTCAGAGTGGCGTAATGGAAGTATGGCGAGTGAGTGGGATTGTCACATCCGACTGAGGCTGATATGATGGAGAGGCTGTTTTACACATTGGTGATTGTCACGACGTCGAAGGTTTTTGCTTACAGCAGACTATTGATAACTGAAGGAAGCGGCATGTGAAATTTCGCAGATGAAATTTCTATAAGGGGGGTAGATTGTTACGACCTGCCCCGAGATTTTAGGTGAAGTGACAAAAATACCCTTGTGGGTTGACCGTTGACTTTTGAACGGTGGGAAATTTCATAGTCAATATTAGACTTTACGCGAAGAGCTCGATGATACGAGCGTGTCGGTGGAGACGAAATCGAATTCTGAGTTATATTGGAACCGTAACGGACGAAGAATGGTTTTGGGTTGTGATTGGGCTGCCACGTGGCAGCATTTGTGTGGTTGTGGGCTGTTATTTTGGGAAGTCAGTAGAACCGGGTTTAAAAACCCGATCCAGCCAAGATTTCCAAAAACGGAAACCCCGAGCACGTCGTCCCCAACTCGCTGTTGATTCTCACGGTGCCGGCGCGGATCAGACCTGCCAGCGTCGCCATCACCTTCAGCTCGACGCCACGAGTCCAAAGCACCAAAGATCGGAGTTGGAAACCTCGCGGATCGCCGGCGACGACATCAACGGAAACCCAGAGTTTCTGACGCGATTTCCGGCCACGTCCGACCTGGGTAAGCTCCCAAACCTTCATTTTTGGATTCCGCGTCGTCTGTAGATGAATTTTGACATAAGGATCATTTGATTTGGTTAAGAAATGAGGAAGTTAGAGTTTTGGAGAAACCGGCCGAAATAGTCGCCGGAATCTGGAAAATTCCGGTGACGGTGCGACGGCGCACGGCGGCGCTGAAGAACACGCCAGATTCCGATGAGTTTTTCGGCGACCGTGCGGCGGCGCCGGCGAGGGTGACGGTGGTAGCGGCGGTGTCCACGCGGGTGCCACATGTCAGACACGTCAGCGCCACACCAGCTACCACGTTGGGGCCACCTCAGCACCACGTGGATGCCACATCAGCGCCGTGTCAGTGCCACGTCAGCGCTGGCGTGCTGACGTGGCAGCCGTTGACCGGCCACTTTTCCGATTGGAAACGTCATTCCGAATCCAATGGTGAGCTCCATTTCGCCATCCGAGATACGGTTGAACCTCGATTGGGCAAAACATGGAAAATTAGGGTTTTGAAGGTAATGTTGATTTATGGATTATTTGACGGTTGATTCGGGGGAACTTTATAGGTATTCGAGCTCCAGTGAGACGCCATAGACGAGCAGTACAAACGGAGGGCTTGGCAGCCTAGACTCACTGTGAGTGGATGAGTTTTGTTTTCTTAAATTGTTGGTTTTTTTTATGCAAGTTCAGTATATAGTTTATTTATATAGTTATATGGAGATATATATCAGTTTTTAGTAGCCTTTTTATCCTAGTGCACCTAGAATCACACGTACACTTTTAGTACTCGGACTACGGCCGTAGGACACAGCTCTTACATCATTGCCTACACCGAAGACCCCATTTGCTAGCCTTGTTTTCCGGTGGTAGCGGTCCCTGCGCGTATTCCAGGGACTGGGGGTGATGATGTGAGGGGGAGTACACGGGGTTTATATATTCAGCTGTACACAGCGGTGCCCTGCGCAACAAGGGCACTGGGTGTGATATACTACGTGCACTTGACAGGCGCCGACCAGAGTATGTTACAGTATTTTCAGTACTTTAGTACAGTTATGTTTTTACAACAGGGGGTTATTTATACTGTTTTCAGAACTGTTTTCGAAAGATTATTTATTTTTCCATCCACTCACCCTTTGGTTTTGCGCCCCCTTAGGGATTAGTAGCTGATTGACCAGAGGCGCAAGGAGAGGCAGCTCGATGGCTCTACATCCGTCCCGAGAATGTAGAGACGTCTCCTGTTCAGTTTAGGTTGTCAGTTGTTTCCGCTATCTTTGTCCTTCTGTTGTAGATGCTCTGATATTGTTGTGAGTGTATTGTGTGATTGTTATGGGCCCAATTGTGTCTTCTGTGGTCTTATTTTCGTAGTTTTGGTATTGTGTGTGCGAGTTTAGGCTTCGTCACCCTTCGGGTGATGGCCGTACATCCCAGGCCCACTTTTCTGGGACAGGGTGTAACAAGAAAGCATAGAAAAGGCACTGAATTACTGCAATTCCCACATGAATCCACCTTAATGTTGTATTCTTTTTCTCTTTATTCAGTTAACAATATTTGCTATTTTTGTCACTTTCTTATCTTGGTTCAGCTTTTGTTAGCTACTGCCCCACTGTTCCCACCTAAGCAATATTTGGTACCGATCCTCTGTTTCATGACCCACACAAGCCTTAAAATGTGTCAGTCCTAGGATTTTTCAACTAAGTACTGAAAAGTACTTATCTAGCTATCGAAGTCTGAAAATTAGCAAGATTTTACTCGATTCACATGGAATCATATTATGAGTCTTAAATCTGAGACCCAATCTTTGTTGGAATCATTTTTTTCTTGGGTCAAAACACAATTTCATTGTGACATTAAGGCCTGCCGACAATGGTGGTGAGTTCATATCTTTGCGTTCCTTTTTGGATGACCATGGCACCATCTTTCAACATTCTTGCCCTTCTACACCTCAACAAAACGGGGTTGTCGAATGTAAACACCGACGTCTTTTAAATGTGGGACGTGCTCTTCGGTTTCAAGGAAATTTACCTTTAAAATTTTGGGGTGAGTGAGAGTATCCCAACATCATGTTATCTCATAAATCGCCTTCCTACACCTTTGCTGTCACACAAATCTCCCTATGAAGTTTTACAAGGTAAATTGCCTGATTTTTCACACATGCGGGTTTTTGGGTGCTTATGTTATGCCACTAATCTTATGCCCACAAAAAAATTTGATACACGAGCTCGTCGGTGTGTTTTTCTTGGATATCCTCTTGGCCAAAAAGGTTATCGAGTTTACGATCTTGACAAGAAGAAATTCTTTTCGTTCCGGGATGTTGTTTTCAACGAACACACGCCATTTTGTACTTCACCACCAGAAATTCAACATGACCATCGTGTTTTACCCATCATTCACGATGACCCATCACCAAATTTACCTTCTTTAAGCCTTAATCTAGGTAGCCCACCTAATATGGACACCTCACTCATTGACCCAGATCCACCACCCCATCTCCACAAATCACGCCCCTAGCAATCACTCCTTCATCAACTTCACCAGAAAATCACGACATATCAGAACCTCCATCCAATCCTGACATACCAGAACCTCCACCAAATCCTGAAATATCAAAATCTACACCAAATCATGAAAAAAAGAACCTCAAGTTAACTTCAATAACCCAATCCCTGCTCCTCCTCCACCTCCATTATGTTGATCTAGCTGACCCAAACGACCTCCTGCCCATTTCAAAGATTACAAGGCCCATCATGCCGCTCTGCTTGCTCCAGGTGACGTCCCTTCCTCCACGTTCAGTACCCGATATCCTCTCCATCGGTACGTATCTTACTCTAATTTATCTATTGCTTATCGGAAATTTGTGCACAATATCTCTCATATGGTGGAACTAGTATCCTTTGAGCAGGCCAGTCATGATCCCAAATGGGTTGAGGCGATGCAAACAGAAATTCAAACTCTTGAAGACAATAATACCTGGACCCTAGTTCCCTTGCCTCATGGTCACCATCCCATTGGCTGCAAGTGGGTCTTCAAGATCAAATATCATTCTGACGGGACGGTAGAACGTTACAAGGCACGACTGGTTGCCAAGGGTTTCACTCAACATGAAGGCATCGACTACAAAGAAACATTTGCTCCCGTTGCTAAACTCATCACTGTGCGTTGCCTCTTGACTGTTGCTGCCATTTGTCATTGGCACCAACACCAAATGGACATACAAAATGCCTTCCTTCATGGGGATCTCCATGAGGAGGTCTATATGTTGCCGCCGACTGGCCTTCGTCAACAGGGGGAGAAAGTTGTATGTCGACTCAACAAGTCCTTGTACAGACTTAAACAAGCATCTAGACGCTGGTTTCAAAAGTTCTCTTATGCCATACAAGATATTGGATTCCAACAATCAAGAGCTTGTTGGATATTAGAGTATAGCTAGGTGTTTTCATGCACTATGTACTGCAGACAAACAACTTAAGCTTTGTTCTTACTGTATTTAGTTTTATGTTTGTAAAGTTTGTATCTTTGTGTTTGTTTGTAAACTGGAAATGAACAAAATGAATGCAAGCTCAAACTTTGCTCTTCGGCTGCTATTCTTTCATTCACAGAAACTCAGTCACATTACCTTGCTGTAGCTAGGGTAACTTCGAACTTATACTAAGCACTATTACATCAAGGCCATCCATCTGGCTCAATCACAGACAACCTAGTCTACCAACTTTGCAGGACCACTTCTTGATAAACTTTGCTGGGAATTCTTGTTTGCTTCTGCTGGGTCACTAACGCTCGGCTGAGTCACCAAGCATTCCAGTCAGCTGCATAATTCAAACTCGAACTTGAAATAACTTTGGCGCCAATCCTCACCTTCATGTGCCAACAGTTTTACTTCAAACACTCTCCTTAAAACTGCTTCCTCACACCTAACAACTCTCTTAGATAGTAATACTTCTCACCTGCAATTGCCTTGGTATAGATATCTGCAATTTGATCATTGGTACTGCAGTAGAGCAGTTCCACTTCGTTATCTTCAACAGCATCCCCAATGAAATGATGCTTCAATGCAATGTGCTTGGACTTCTTGTGAGAGATAGGGTTCTTGGACATTGCTATTGCTGGTTGACTGTCACACATCAATGGTGTAGCACTCATCTGTTTCAGATCAAAATCTTCTAAAACCCTCCTTAGCCAAATAGCCTGTGATGTGCTGACAGCAGCTGCCACATACTCTGTTTTATACGAAACCAATTGGGTTGGATTCGTCTCATCGCCCTCTTTCCATAGACATCAAGATTGTAACCCCAGACCAACTGTAGAGAGAGAATGGGGCAGCAAAATCTTCATGTTTTCCGGCGAGATTCTCCGATTTCGGCCTACAAATGGGACGAACCACCACCCAAAACTTCATCCTCTCATCATTCTAGACACAGCCCAACCAACATTGAGCCTTAGTTTGCAGCGGATCATCGCCGGTGAGCCTCACATATTGGTTGAAACTTTCCAGTGAGTTTCCGGCCAATGTAATCTTTGAAACTAATCTAGAAAGCTTTGTTGGGTTGTTTAGATGAAGATTGATATAAAAATCATGTGAATTGATGGTGAGTCAACACAGCTATTCTTTCTCCTTCATTTTGAAGGAACACATCCTTCATTTTAACAGAACACCTCCTTCAAATTGAAGGAAGAGCTCCTTCGAATTTGAAGGAACATCTTCATATTTTTGAAAGAACACCTCCTTCAAATTGAAGGAAGAGCTCCTTTGAATTTGAAGGAACATCTTTATATTTTTGAAGGAACTGTTCCTTCAAATTGAAGGAGTACCTGCAAATTTGAAGGAACATCTTCTTCAATTCTGTTTGAATTTTAAATGAAGGAACACCTCATTCAAATAGAAGGAACAACTTGAAGGATATGTTCCTTTAAATTTCAAGGAACGGATCCTTCAATTTCCATTATATTATTCTCATATTCAAAATGAAAAAATACATAGACTTATGAAGAAAAACTTGAGCCTTTGACAATGACGGATGAGAAGCGCAGGGCATGCGATGTGGGGTGCGTGAGTCTCACACACGCGAGCTGTGGTGGGTTTGTTAGTTTGTGCAGGTTGGCAATGAGGGGGGTAATTTTCAATTAAGTCACGGCAAGTACAATCAATTCACACAACAGATCACTTTTAGGTGACCAGTCACCTAATGTGATGAACCTGATACTTGTTTTAATACTTGAACCACGTGACCAGTCACGTTGTTTCCAAACTGAAGTATCTGACTAGTCCTTTAGATTACAGATTGAATATGCTTGTGAATTTGTTCAACCACACTCGAATGCTATGCCAACTTAGGTCCCCAGAACAGATTCAGTGAAGATGAAATCTGCGGGCTATCCACAACTACAAACTATTCAAATCCAGCGGTTCTAATGCAACAGTTTATAGGATGACCAGTCACACGAGTTTGTCTAGATTGCATGTTAAGTCAAGTTGGTGCATAATTAAATTTGATTTTATAATTAGCCAAGTGATTAACAAATCAAAGAGATGGACACAATGTTTTGGTACCCGGAAAAACCCCAAAAGGGTAAAAAACCGGGGGTCTATCAGAAGATCGGCCTTCCACTATTAAATGGCAAAAAGGTGCCCAATACAAGGTTTCGACAAGCTCAATATCTAATGTACCTAGTATTAGATGCAGCAGTCCCTCGTGCGGCTTCTTCTTCAATCACTTCACCTCCAGTGGTACAGATGACTAGTCAATCACTTTCCAGAGAATACACACGTATGTCTGGTCAGCGGCACCAAATATAGTAAGCCGTGAAACTGTATGACTAGTCACCAACTGAGTTACAGAGAGCTACAAAGCTTCAGTAAATCCGCTGGATAATTAGGTGTTCTGCTGCAACAGTTTATAAAAACTGGGCAGAAAAACCCGAAGTCAAATGACTCCTAAATATCAACCTTGTCTCAAATTATGTGTGAACATGAGAGACAAGATTGAAGACCACTATTTCAACTTCTAAACTAAAATGAGTTTTGAAACACTTGGAAGTTGAAATGGTGAAGATAAGAACTTCTTCAAGGTTTCCTTCAAAGATGAAGGTTTTGAAAAACCGAAACTTTGAAAGAAGTTCAAATGCTTGCCATCTTATGAATCCTTGTATGAACTTTATATGAATGAAAGTCAACAAGAATGTTAGAAACAATTCAAAGCAAGAAGGTAGCAAGAGAGTTTTGGAAATATGAATGATGAAAAGCTTTATGAAAAAACCCCAAGGAAAATGGCGAAAGAGGTTTAGAATTTATAGCCAAAGAAGATATGAAATGGATGGCCAAGATTTCATCAAAGGGACAGCTGAGATTTCATTAAACAAGGATGTAACCCTAGGCAGATTTAGTTAGTGGAAAACAGTTGACAACCCAGCGGGTAAAAGGATGTTCAGTCAAAACTGGATGATAGGAAAAAAAACAAAAAAAAAAAAATGATCTGCGAATCCTACAAAGAACCGCCGCCAACAAGAAAGACACCACACACGCGGACGCAAGAGAACAACAACCAAAAAAAAAAAAAAAACCGCAATTAAAAAAAAAACATTAAATTAAAAAAAAAACAAAATAAAAAAAAAAAAAAAAAAAAAAAAAAAAACTTGTGCAACACTAAGACAACATACCTCCTCACCTCCCAATTACACTACAACAAAAATGGCCTTTAGCGACCAAAATTTTAGCGAGGAAATTGTTTTCCTCGCTGAAAAGAGTATTCTACGAGGAAATAAGTTGGTCGTCGGTGAAAGTGTCTCTAATTTGGTCTTTGAGGTTGTGACAAAAATAGCGAGGAAATATGAGCTATAGCGATGAAAATCTTCGTCGCTAGTATTACTTTGGGCGAGGAATTGATTGTTTCCTCGTTGAAAGATAAATCAACATCGAGGAAACCTGATTTCCTCGCTAAAACTCTCATAATCCGACTTCATTTGGGACACGCTAGGTATTTACAAAATTGTTAATGAATTTTGTTTTCCAATTTTAGCCTTCTCTAACCGTTTAATTTACAAACAGAAACCCTACTACCCCAAAATTCAACCCCGACTCCATCCTTATCTCCAAAAATCGAACTCCATCTCATCAGCCGACGCCTCTCTGCCAAAAGCCAGAAACCCGATTCCGTCGCTGTCGCCGAACGCCCAACCCAGAATCCGATTGGTTGCCGTCGCCGAACGCAACCCGACGTCGCCACTCAGAAACCCGATTCCGTCGCCGAACGCCCAACCCAGAACCCGATTCCATTCAGTCGCCGAACGCAACCTGCGGCTACCCATGACGACGTCGGTGGCGGCCCAGTCAGCGCCGTAGAGGACGGAGGTGGGGCGGACGTGGAGGAGGATGAAGGGCGACGATTTTTCGAAATCTTTCATGTTTCGAAGAAGTAAGGGTTTTGAAATCAATCGATGAGCTCGAATTCGATTCCCCATAATTCTTCACAAACAGAGGTAAAGTATTCAACTTTTGTGAAATTAGCCGTTGTTTGTTGTAAAAATTCCATCTGTTTGTTGTTTTCTGTTTTGCTTTGATGGTTTATTTTACTGGGTTCGAGGGGTTTCGTAGAGTTGAAGCTGGTCGGATTCTTGCTGGGTTTGATTGGGTTTTGGATGGAATTTATTGAATTGTGTTGAATTTGGGGTTTGGAGACAGTTTTTTTTTGTCTGAAAACTCATTGTAAGATCTGGGTATTGGTTGTTTGGGTCTGTGGCGGTGGGGTTTTGGAGATTTGAGAGTAAATTTGGGTGCTTTTCTAGGGTTTTTGGTGATTATGAATCGTTTTAGGGCATTCTTCGGTGGGTTTTGTTTTGTATTTGTGTTTCTTTATATCTGTTTATTGATTGGGATTTGGGATTTTGGTGGTAATTTACAGGTGGGGATGGCTGAGTTGAAATTAGAGGAGTGTTGCCTTGAGAATAAGCAATCAACGGCTGCATCAAGCTCGACTATATGGGTATGGCTTAAGTGGGTGATTTGACTGATAATTTTTTTGGTTCTTGTTTCGATCTTAGGTGTGTTTGAGGAGCTGGAAAGATACTTGTGTTGTTCGAAACTCCGGCAGGTTTTGCCTTATTCAAAGTACTGGATGAAGGGAAGCTCTCCAAAGTTGAGGTAATTACGGTCTTTAAATTGTGTGTGTGTGTTTCTATTTGGTTTCTGAGTTGGTTCGATTAAGCTTCTGTTATCGGTTAATGTATGGTGACATTTGTCTCTGCTTTCAAGTTTTGGGTCTGAGTTCCTTTTTCCTCGTAAATGGTATTGCAGAACTTATCCAATGAGTTTTCAAGTGCTGCTGACTCAGCTAGACATGTCTGTATCTACGGTTCTCTATTTGTGTTGTCTGTTATGTACTATGTGTATGTGTTTTACTTGACATTGAAGCCCTTGGTTGTTTGTTTCTGTTAGTCGATTTTTCACTCCCAATGCTTTTGACTTGAGCAATCTGCTAGTTAGCTATCTAATTTTTGCATGGAATTGGTTTAGATTGTCAAACTGAAAGCGTTTTCTAAGTTTGAGAATACTATGGAGGCTTTGGAAGCTGCAACCCTGTTAATTGACAGTAAACCCAGCAAAGGTCTGCGCAAGTTCTTGCGTTTGCACTGTGATGGTAAAACACTGGCTGTTGCTGATTCTAAGCTTGGAAATATCATTAAGGATAAACTGGTATGCCACTATTCTACTTTGGAGAATATTTGGAATTATTGTGAAACCTTTTGATGATTAAGGATAGAGCAGTCTATTGTAATCTTGTGTCTTTGTGCTTCATATATCTTAATCAATTCATTTAATTTCTTGCAAAAAATAGACTGCGTTCACGGTTGCTTTTTGGTCTGTGGATTCAAGCTGAAGCAAACCCAGATTTCCTTTTCCTTAGGTGTTACTGGAAAAGGGGTCTTAATCACACTATTAATAGCTTAGTTATGTGCATTTATGAATCTTGGGCGTTTTTTTGGATCATTGCAGTGAAACCCATGTAATTTATTCTCCTGGGTTTAGTTTAGATTGATCAAATTGAGTTATAAAGTTTGGACCTTTATTAGGATTAATTGCCCATGTCATGTTTGTTCTTTGTAATTTATAGCTCTCTTTTTGCATTGCCTAATTTTTTGGATTTCAGGATTTGTTCCTTATAAAGGCGCCCAAGAAATCGCCACTGGTGCTGAGGATGATTGTCTTCTTGTTTGCAATGGTCTGTGGTGTGTATATTTGCTCAATTTGTTTAAGGCAACTCAGCACCCGGACAAAAGCTTCATTTTTAAACATTGAGGTGATTCAAAAGCCATCGTGTGTGCATCCTGATGTTGAACCAGGGGAAGCTCCCTATGTACACTACCCGAAGCCCACAACTTATAGCAGGTATGCTACTGAGTTACTCTAGTTTTCAAGGTTTGAATTGGTATGTACTTGATGGCCGTGTCTTTATAATCTCAAGGATTGATGAACATTGAATTTGCGCTTTCTCTATGCTGTAATATGTTAGCACTTTATAAGGGTTCTACTTTACGTTGCTGTTAGTTATTTGAAGGATTTTTGCTTCTTTACCGTTGATGTATTTGAGCAGATTAGTTGTGTGTAGCAGCTCTTCTTCAAATTCCAAACTACAACATAACAAACAAATGGGACTCCATTGGTTTTCTCTATCGATCTAGTTGGGACTCCATTTCCTTTCCAAAGGCCTAATGAAGATTTCTCTATACAAATACAATGAAGATTAGCTAGTTAATATTTTCGGTAGGTAGGAATTTTTTATGCACATTGATTGTAATTTGATGTTTGTAAGATATGATTTTGTTTCAATATAAGCTATGGTTGATTTGACTAATTCCATTAATTTGTTAGCATTCTTGTTTCATTGGTTCATAATCTTGATTTAAATGGAAACAATAATTCTAAAAAAGTGGAAATTATTAAATCACAACAACTACCAAAAAAAAAGCATTCGGCGACAAATAAATAAGTATCAGCGGCGAATTATTTCGTCGCTAAAAGTCTGTGGTTAGTTGAATGTTGACGGTCGACATTTTTGCGACGAAATTATTAGCTTTCAGCGACGAAATATTTCGTCGCCAAAATTTTACAGCGAGGAAACTTAAACATATACAGCGAGGAAGTCAAATTCGTCGCTGAACCTACAGCGGCGATACAGTAAATTCGTCGCAAGGTGCTTTCCCTGACGGACCTACGGCGACCACCTGGCGACGAAATATTTTCGTCGCTAACCACCTACAGCGACGAAAAAGGCACTTTTTGCGACGAAATACTTCCTCGCTAAAGGCCATTTTTGGTGTAGTCAACTACCATCTCACTTATTCTAATATCTAAACATTAAAACCTAAATTGAGCTTGTGAATGTTTATACAAAATTTTTGTGCAAGGATTTACATTATTTTCTAAGATACAAATATCCTACAGTTTGGGTTTGGTATTAAATTGTAAAAGTAGTAGTAAATTGTAAAAAAAAAAGTGAAGTAGTTTTTTTGAGTATAATAAAGGTGGGATAGTAGTTTTTGAGCATAAGCCCTATTTAAAAAGGATGGCCAGCTCTATTGAACTTCCAAATCACTGGAGACAAACAATAAGAAAATAGATCAGAACTAATTATAACTTCCAGATACGAATAAACAATTGTACCACTATATGATTTGAAAAAGGTGGACGTTAAAAAAACAAGCTAGAATATAGATAACATACCCCTCAAGACACTTTTTGATGCATCGACTGATAAAATCATCTGTATATCTTTTCAAAATACTTTCCAGGCGACTTACCAACTTAGGAATATCCTCTACAGGCAATAAGTCCCATATCTTTAATATTTGAATGTATCTCAAATCCTTTGTAATGTCGATTGTGCAAACGATATATAGACCTTCAACCTTGAGTTGCCTCAAGATCAGTGAAGAATTTCCAGAACTTGTCTCTACATTTCGCTTCATAGGTCTCCAACCACCAGAAAGCTTGAGAATAAGATTTAGTACAGACTTCTTCAAACGGATTGACAGCAATTTCTTGAATGACTTCATAAAGTTATCACCAGAAAGCTTCCTAGCAATTTCTTGAAATGCTGGACAAAGGTATTGAGTTTACTGTTGTAACATGTTGTGCATTAGTCGATGGTTTGTACAAGAAGCGATTGCTCCAAGAGGCAATTCATTATTTTAAGAAATGTCTGACATTGGTTTGCAACCCAATGTTGCAGTTTTTACTGCCCTAATTGATGGTCTTTGCAAATACAATTGAATTAAGGAGTTGTGTAATGAAATGCTAAACAAGGGTATGATTCCAGATAAAGTTGCTTGCACCACTCTAACTGATGGAAATTTGAAGCATGGAAATCTTGAAGAAGCTTTGAGCATGCGGGCGAGAATGAGAGATATGGGAATGGAACTTGATCTGTATGCGTATACTTCCCTGATTTGGGGGCTTTCTAAATGTAGTCAGGTACAACAAGCAAAAATATTCTTTAATGAGATGCTTGGGAAGGATATCCTTCCTGATGAGATTCAGTGTGTTTGTCTGCTAAAAAAGTACTATGAGCTAGGGAATCTGGATGAAGCCATTGAGTTGCAGACTGAAATGCTCAACAGGGGTCTAATAACTGGAACTTTTGATTATGCAGTTTCTAATGCAAGAACTTGAGAGGGGGCAGTTGATTATCAAGGTTGGTTGCTGTTGTATTTGACACAGAGAACGGTTTCACTTCTAGTAATTGGAAGTATATGAACCCAAGGACCATTTGAACTGGTCTCTGTTGGACTGCAATGGTGTGTTGCAAAAGTGGTGTTTGATGCCACTGGATGAAACAGGACAGTTAACTGTTGAGGGAAGTTAAAAATTCTCAGTGGCCGAATGTGGCAAAACCTTCTACGCTCAAAACCTTTTCCGAGGTGAGTGTTTTTCCGTTCTCCCAGCAGTAGCCTTCTCAATACAATTTAGCTGTAGTTTTGACCGATGAGACTAAGCTCCTTCTGGAAGTCATTACTTTGTTCATTCGTTCGTGTCCTAAACTGACTGTTTAGCAGAACAGGTAGCAGTTGGAATTCATCGGTTGGAAATAATTGTCAGGTTATCCTGCTGCACTATGCATAGCAAGGAAAGGATTGGCTAGACTCGGTTGAACTGGATGATGCTTTTGACCAGTAACACAGCAAGGTGCAATATAATTTTTTTTTTTCGGTACTCCAATTGTCCATGTACTCTCTGTTGACTTTGTTGGCTCAAATTAATGTTTTGTTGAATGAAATAGTAGTCCATGTGCTTGTGTTGTGTGGCTGTTTTCTTTGAACATTTGGAAGGTCTCCCACGGCAACATATTGGTGTGAAGAGGTGTGAACACTTCTTCATTTTGATTGGATGGTTGCTTTTCTAAGACAACATGTTGGTTGCACTTAAGTGCAATAGTGAAGAGAAGGACTTTGAGGCCGGCTGCATGTGTGTGAGAGAAAGAAAACATGACTTTTCTTTCTATAAGAACCTGCTGATGGAGCTAGCTTTTAGTGTGGAGGTCGAAACCATTGAAGGCAAGAGAGATTGAGAGAAATAGAAATCCTTTTTGCATCAAGAGTAAAGTCATTTTCTCTTGGACTGTTGTAGGATTTGCTAGATCATTGTTAGCTCTCTTTCTTGGTCTTGGGGTGTTCGAGTCCATCTTTGGTGTGGTAACAACTTTGTGAGCAACGGTTTAGGTTGTTCTTTTGTATAAGTTGTTTCATACATTTGGTGCTCTCTTTGGGTATTTGTGTGGGTGCAAGAATCTGAGATTTGTTCTTGACTCACTTGTGAGTGTGTGAGCTTGGGTGGTTTGGGTCATTGGGTTTGTGATTGTGAATCACTTTGTAATCTCCTTTGATACTAGTGAAATTTCCTCGCCGTCTTCGAACTGGATTAGGCAATACGCCGAACCAGTATAAATATTGTGTCTATTTTTAGTTTCAGTATTTTATCATACTTGCCATTAGTGATTGTTGTGGTTTCATCCCGCATACGCTTCCGCATTCCGCACAATAAGTGGTATCAGAGCTCAAGTTCCGACTTGGAGTTTTGGTGTTGTGCCGATGAAACCACAAAATATGTCGGCGAAGTATGATGTTGAAAGGTTCGACGGGAAGAATGATTTCAATATTTGGCGCGTGAAGATGAGAGCTCTTTTGGTTCAGCAAGGGCTGCTCAAGGCGCTAAAGGGTAAGGAAGCTCTGCCAGAAAAATGGTTTGATGAAGAGAAGGACGACGCTTTGGAGCGGGCTCACGGTGCAATTTTGCTGTCACTATCTGATGAGGTGATCCGTGAGGTGTCCCATGAGGAGACTGCTGCTAGTTTATGGCTAAAGTTGGAGAGTCTATACATGACCAAATCACTCACCAATCGGTTGTATATGAAGCAACGATTGTACACTCTTCGTATGATTGAAGGTACACCTATTCAAGGCCATCTTGATGAATTTAATAGAATTATCATGGATTTGAAAGCTATGGACGTGAAGATTGATGATGAGGATCATGCTTTGATGTTGTTGTGCTCTTTACCTCGTTCATATGGGCATTTTGTTGATACTTTGTTATATGGGAAAGATACCTTGAATATTGAGGATGTTAAGGCCTCTTTGAATTCAAGGGAATTGAAGAACAAAGTTTCGGGCAATGTGAATGATGCTCAGTCTGAGGCGCTGGTTGCTAGAGGCAGAGAACATGGTTCAAGCAGTAATAGAGACAATTCCAGATCCAAGTCTAGGACTCGGAAAGGAAAGTGCAACTTTTGTCACAAGGAAGGTCATTGGAAAGTTGATTGCCCTAGACTGAAAGAAATTAAGGAGTCTTCTTCTTTTGATGGTGATGCTGCGAATCTCGCAGAGGAATTTGAATTCGCTCTGTGATAGAAGTTCGGGTTCACCAGATTCGGAAATGGAGAATGTGGTGACTTTGAGTACTCTTAACTCTCTTCTGTGAGTTTTTCCAACATATGGTGGAGTTTTGAGAGTTTGTTGGGTTTTATGTCTTCCGTTGTGATTTTGTTTTCAAAGTTGTTTTTTTTTTGCGGTCTCTAGGTACTTTGAGTAGCATGGTTTATGTGCCATATATGTTGGCTAATCATCAGTTTCAGTTGTAGTTTTCTTTGGTATGGTTTGTGAATATTTGCTTTGGTGTATAAGTGAGGGCCATTTGTTTCGGTTCTGCGAAAGTTGGATAGTGAAGACACCTACTATTTTGGAGACGTCGTTTTAATTGCAGGACACTAGTGTGGCACCCTCTTGGGGAAGGCATGTTACATGCTTCCAAACTTTGTTGGTCTGCGGACTGTTGGCTGGATTTGGTTGTCCCTGCTTTTGGTATGTTATTTGGAAACATAGGTGTTTTGGAGCAGGTGGAGCTTGTTTGCAAGCATTCGGTGGAGTGTGGTTAGGCACTCTCATTCAGCTTTGTGAAGATGTGCTTGATTTTATGGGTGATATTGAAGAAATAAAGGTTCTTCTGTTGGCATCACTGCATGTTGATCAAGGCATTTTTTTTGGTATGCAAGTTCAAGCAGTGCTTGAGGCTTGATTTGTGAGTTTCTGTGGAGGAGCTTTTGAGGAAGACGTAGGAGGAAGATTTTACTGTTGGCTTGGTGAAATTTGTGCCAAGGTGGAGATTGTTGACTTTGTTGGCTCAAATTAATGTTTTGTTGAATGAAATAGTAGTCCATGTGCTTGTGTTGTGTGGCTGTTTTCTTTGAACATTTGGAAGGTCTCCCACGGCAACATATTGGTGTGAAGAGGTGTGAACACTTCTTCATTTTGATTGGATGGTTGCTTTTCTAAGACAACATGTTGGTTGCACTTAAGTGCAATAGTGAAGAGAAGGACTTTGAGGCCGGCTGCATGTGTGTGAGAGAAAGAAAACATGACTTTGCTTTCTATAAGAACCTGCTGATGGAGCTAGCTTTTAGTGTGGAGGTCGAAACCATTGAAGGCAAGAGAGATTGAGAGAAATAGAAATCCTTTTTGCATCAAGAGTAAAGTCATTTTCTCTTGGACTGTTGTAGGATTTGCTAGATCATTGTTAGCTCTCTTTCTTGGTCTTGGGGTGTTCGAGTCCATCTTTGGTGTGGTAACAACTTTGTGAGCAACGGTTTAGGTTGTTCTTTTGTATAAGTTGTTTCATACATTTGGTGCTCTCTTTGGGTATTTGTGTGGGTGCAAGAATCTGAGATTTGTTCTTGACTCACTTGTGAGTGTGTGAGCTTGGGTGGTTTGGGTCATTGGGTTTGTGATTGTGAATCACTTTGTAATCTCCTTTGATACTAGTGAAATTTCCTCGCCGTCTTCGAACTGGATTAGGCAATACGCCGAACCAGTATAAATATTGTGTCTATTTTTAGTTTCAGTATTTTATCATACTTGCCATTAGTGATTGTTGTGGTTTCATCCCGCATACGCTTCCGCATTCCGCACAATACTCTCTTTACTGAAAATATGCCAAATGTATAAGGGCAGATGAAGATGGTTACTTTGGATAAGCTTTGGATAGAGTATCTTTCACCCCTCATGATGCATGATTGAACTGGATTCACAATAATTTACATTTCATTATATGTTTAATTACTCTTTAACTATAAAATGGTAGGGAAGAGAGGCAGCAGTGACGACAGCAACTATGGCAGTGCTGCATGGTCCCAAAGATATTAGCAGGATGAGCTATCACGTTGTGGTGGTGGCTTCTGCGGTGGGAGCAGCAGAAGATCATGTAGGCAACAATGGCGGTGCTGGTGACACCATGGAGTGAGGTAGTATTGCTAATGATTGTGGCATATCGTGTAATAGATTTCTACAACCTCATCTGATCTGATTGCGACATAAACAATTGATCTACATTAAATCAGGCTGTATCAGGCGCATACATGTACATGGTTTAGTAACTACATAATAGTTCGTTGCTCTCAAACCACTGAAGTTCAGATACTTATGAATCTGTGGAAGTGTATTGGTAAATCGGGATGATAGTTTCGTCCATCAGCTTGGTAACCCTCTATGAATCATGATTACCTTAATTAACCTCTGCAATGCCTTGGTGGTTTACTCCTTAAATTATTAATGTATTTTTCTTTTCCAGTAAAGAGAGGCTACGGAAATCCGAGAGAATTATGTTAATGTGAAAAAAATATTGCATTGAAGGAAGAATCAATTAGCTTGAAAAAAAGTTTACATTAAAGGAAGGATTGGAGCAAATTAATAGGGTTCATTTAATGAGAGATTATACATTTAACTCATTTTGAAGATCAAAATGTAACGCCTCTGGCAAAAGAAACGAACCACCCTGCATGTTGCCCAGTGGCATTGAACTCTCCCACTTTCCTCAACCTTTACCTTCAAACGAAGGCCAAGTGTGGCATGAAAATGGAGGATTTTATTGAATTTTCTTCACAATTAATGGTGGATATGCATTTATTCTTGACAGCGAATGCCTTCTTCTAGCCAAAAAAATCTCTCAAAAATCTTCTTTGCAGAATTCCAAACAAGTCAATTTATAATAAAAACAGCCAAACACAAATTAGCCATGCCTCCTTCATCACCTCCTTCAAATCCTCTTTCTTTTCGTACTTTCATATCTGCTCTTGGTATTGCAGCTGTAATTTTTCTGATAACCAAAACTGTAAATTCTTCTGTTTTCGGGGTTGGAATTCTGATTTCGATTGGTCTCCTAACGCTCTTTCTTTTGGTTTCAACTTTAGTCCTTGCCCTTGTTGATCGCATCTTTGGTCTGCTATTTTCCTTTCCTTCATTCCAAATTTGTCATAGACCTGCACATCGACTGTTGGACAGATCAAGAGTTTGGGCTAGGGACGACATTGAAGCGTGGCGGCGAGTGGTGGAGATAGCAGTGTTGCCGCTGCCTACGGTGTACAACGGCAATGAAATGATGACATGGAGTAGTTGCAAGCAGTGTGCTGTTTGTATGGAGGATTTCCTTGAGGGCAAGGCCTGCCATGTTCTGTGTATGTGCAAGCATACGTTTCACTCGATGTGCCTTGACCCTTGGTTGAAGGTTCATCTAACTTGCCCCATTTGCCGTACGGACTTGTGTTTTAGAAATGAGATTCTTACCAAAAACTACTATAGGAGTAATAGTATTACCAAAAACACTACTTCACTTTTTTTTCTTACAATTTACTACTACTATTATAGTTTAATACAAAATCAAAACTAAGAGCCCCACTGCAGCCCTCGTGTGTGGCGCCCACGCACCTTACTCACTTTGCACTTCCATTGATCCTCTACATTTTCCCATTTTTCAAATCAAATCCAAAAATAAAAAAAATGCTTCATTTCTAATCAAATCCCAAATCAGCTCAACTCAAACCAAAACTACCAACATAGCAATAAGTTGATGATAAGAAATTACAGGAAATGTCACTAATCGGCGAATTGACCACCAACACCATTGTCAATCCACTCGTCGGAATGCTGTTGGCCTTCATGGCAGCCGTTAGATCAAAACCTCCGTCGGGAAAAGGAGACGACGTTGTCGCCGCAGCAGCCGCCCCCCCCAAACCCCCCCCCACCACCCCGCCACCGAAAACACCGCGGGGGGTCGATAGCCGTAGGATTTGGGGCCATCAAGGTCATGCGCTAGCGTAGGGTGGAGATTGAAGTTGGGGCGCTCGCACGGGCCCAGGGGACCTCCGTCGCACCAATCGAGGGCGAGGAAGCCGCCGGCTTTCCCGGAGGCGGCGCAGGCGACAGACTATTTCTCGACGAGGGTGACGACGGCACCGTTTTTGGCTAGGAAGTAGGCGGTGCAAACGCCGATGACGCCGCCGCCGCATACGACGACGCGTTTTGGGGATTGAGCGTCCATCGGGGTTGGTGGTGATGAGGATGATCGGATTCGGGCCAGGATTGTTTTTGCGGGTTGAGTGTGTAGGGAGAATTGGGGATAGTGTTGAGGTGATGAAGTTAAAAGCGTCGGATATAGTGTTTCTCCTGGTGAATTCTGAATCTGATAAGCCAATTCGTGGGCTTTGTTTGGGTGAAATTAAATTGGAAAAGTGAGCCCCATTTTGGATGGATAAGTTTTTGTGCAGTTAACATTGTTTGTCTTGTTGGTATACTACATCTTTTCAATTTTGAGTTGACCAACTCTTTTAGACCCTTCACACACTATGACATTTCATGAATATAATAAGTCAAAGTACTCGTCACAGTCAAATTTGGAAGCTGTAGATTTTGTAAAAAGTAAAATATTGAAAGAATTTTCATTACTGACCGATTTATTTCAGCCATCTAGCCCTGCCAAGTTTTGCGATGAATGTGGGGCGCCATACTTGAGAGAAACCTCCAAGTTGTGCTCAGAATGTGGCGTTGAGAGATTGGGAGTATAATACGGTCTGCCCACCATGAAGTGTATGTTCATATTCAGCCGTGTAAATTATATGTTGTTTCTTTGGCTATGTAGTATAGTGGCACTTGATCTCTTTTGTACCAAATAGTAATTCTAGATATACAAAAAGAAAGTAGCATTGCAGTCATCTTGTACTCGGATAAACTGTCATGAAACAAACAGCAGATTCTAGCAACCGAAGGAAATCATTGATTTTTAGTCTAAAATAGCTCAAATTGGTCAAGACTACTTATCCCTAGCGAGTTTCATAATTCCACCTTCCCAACTTAAATTTCAGTTATGAAAATCACCTGTCGGTTCTGTAGATTTTGTAAAAAGTAATCATATCTCTACTATTATAAAGCAAATAGTTTTTTTCCACTATTACGCTAAAAAGACTAAAATACCACAGCAATATGAAAAAATTTCTTGCAAACCAACTTTAACTAACGCACAATGAAAAATACACCAGGGATAATTCCGTCTAATCAAAAAAGCTCAATTGCACTGGACTAAAACGCCCCTAAAACTAAAAATGAAGGAAAAAATATTCACACTTCAACTATGGGCATTACGGTAAACTAATCAAAAGAATACAAAAAGACGAAGAATCCTCTTTCTTTCGCTTCGCACCTCACCAACGCCTCCATCCCCACTTACTCTGCAAATTTTCTCTGAGAAATTCCCAAACCATAAAATCCCCAATTTTGAATTTCGCTACCAATTCGATCGAAATGCTTGAGATTCTTCACATCCAGGGCGGCCGGCAACCAAATCAGCGCCAAGTTCTGGGAAGTTTGCGCTGAAGCACGGCATTGACGGTGTCGGCTGGTACGATGGCGACTCGGACTCCAGCGAAGGTTCGTCCCCAAAGACCTCTAGGCCAGTTGCCGTAGGTTCGTCCCCAAAGACCTCGAGCCCCAAATGATGGACAGCGTCCGATCTGGGTCGTACAATCTGGTGCGAGGCGGTTTTAGTTTTGCAAAATGCAATTCAGTTGGGGGGTTTAGGGCATATTTCATGCTCTTCCCGAGCTTCCGTTACGGCCGTTCGGAAGCTCACATATTGAACCCATCTTCAATTCTTCAATTCTTCAGGTACAGAGCATTTTTATCACTTTGAATTTTATGTGCAAATAAGTAAATTTACAAGAATTGAGGCCCCACTGAAGATTTTGATTTTGGGGTTTTCTTTGTTAATTGGTGTTTGGACATGTAAATTGAGAAAACGATTGTCTTTTATGATCTTGCATTGCTGAAAGAAGTGTTTAGAACCAAGGCTGTTTGTTGAGGAACTTAAAAGATATTTGAAGAGTACTAAGGTTTAGTTTGTGTGGTTTTCCTTTTCTCTGTAAATCTTTCATTACATTTGCTTTGTTTACAATTATGCGTGTCTATTTTGTTCTTATCTTGGTCTCATAGGCTACCAAATTTTAGTGATTTTGGTCCCTATTTTTCTTTCTTAATGAATTTGTTCCTTTCATTAAATCAGATGCGAAGATGGAAACTTGGTTGATATTCAAGTTCAAGTGGAGACTTCTGACTGTCTTCATTAGCATGTAGGAGATTTCCTGCTGTTTCTGTTCGATTGCAACTGTACATTGCAAATGCAAATAATATCTAAGAATCTTATTTGTGTTTTTTGGTATGCATCTTGCCTTTTTCACTACTATGAGAGCGGAAGCTTTTGAAGAGCTCCCGTGGGTGAGTGAACTTTTTTCTCCGATTACCTACTACTTGAACTTTTCACTACAAATTGAGCTGTGGGAGAGTTAGCATCATTTTGATAGTTTCTCTGTTGTTATCAATGGGTTCATTGTTGGGTTCATTGTTGGGTTCCTTGCTAATTGATATGTTATGATTTTGGGAACAAAGTGATCTGGATTGGTGAGAACTTTTCAAAAACCTTAATATGTTTGTATTTGATGCTCAATTACAAGTTTCAAACAATTCCCTTTGTGGAATACTACTGTAGTTCAACAAGTCACCAATAAATATAAGTTACCTGCTTATATTGAATTTTTCTAAATCCTCTGTGTCATTTTTTCAATCGACTTTCCATGTTTTTTTTCCATGTGGACCAAGTGAATCAAAATATCTATGTACTCGCATCGCTTTAGACGAAAACCAAGACTATTGAAATGTGGCGCAAAGGGCCGGTGAATAAAAAAAAAGCCTAGTTGACATATAAGAGCATCTCCAATGGAGATGTCAATTCTTATGTGGAGTGCTGAGTAGGATAAAAATGACATTGAAACTCCTCCAACCGAGGCTTCAAAAGCCTACGTGGAATAACTTGATGCCAAAATTGACATCAACTAAAGGAGATGTTATTTTCCATTTTTGTTTGTGGGCCCAACAATATTGCTATAGGTTTTTGTTGATTGCATTTAACTATTTACCAAAAGTAGAAATTTTTTTGGCATATCGGTTGGGGCAAAAACTTATAAAAATTGTCATATTGCCATATCAGCATGACATTGAAATTTGACTTAAAAAATTTGACATCTCCATTGGAGATGCTCTAATAACTACACAAATTAGTGTTGCAGAACGGGTATGAAAGTAGTGCAGTGACAGAAAGTAAATGAGACACAGAATTTAACGAGGTTCGGCAAGTGTGCCTAGTCCTCGGGGCGGTAGTACTAGTTTCTCTCATTATATGGAAATACTGGAAATGTATACAATACAGAGTATCCTCACTACTATCTCCCCCTGGCTTGTACTCTTCTCTTCAGGAGAAGAGTTGGCTATTCGGTTGGGTGTTGAATGAGAGGCATTGCCTCTTCTTATATAGGCAAAGGGTGAGGGTTTGATGAGGTAAGGGATGACACAAGGGTGAGTGTGCATCCACACACAATATCCTACAACACTCCCCCTTGGATGCTCACGAATCCACATGAATGCTTCTGAATGCACCGCCTTGGATTGTACTCATTGATTTCTTTCAAGGCTGTAGTGAAACACCCAAATACTTGATTGCACCATTCTTCCTTCAGATTCCTTAGCTTATCATCTTCCTCCTCACGCGTCTCAGGATTATGTTGTAACTGCTCTGCAAGTGATTCAGGAAGAATGTTGAAGTTGAAACTGATCTGGATCTTTGACTCTCCCTTCTGTTTCAAAGGGCAAAAAGAAGCCTGACGGAATCAATAGGATCAAGTGCAAGCCAGGAAATACTGCTGACATTGGGAGCATGCCATGAGATGCCCTTGCTCCCAACCTCCATGATATGAGATACCTTTGCTCCTTTAAGCATGTGAAAGGCAAATTGTACATGAAAAGCTGATGAGTGATCATCTAAAGGAAATTGGGAATGCTGAGAGATTTCTTCTACCAAGTGCAGAATGCTGAGGATATATACATAGACCAGCAGGAGAATATATGGCTGAGATGCGTTTTCTAATCATCTCAAGACAGGTAAGGCGCACTCCTTGGGATCCGAGAACGCTTTGAAAATATCCCGTGAGTGATTCAACGTCTGTTAAAATTAGTCACCCTTGGAACACGTGCGGCCAATCATCTGGAATCTGATCCGAAGTTAATGGGATCTGATTTGCAATAAAGTAGATTTGCCTGTCAGGTCTCGAAAGAAGGAGACCCATTTTTCTCCAGATATCCTCCGTGCAATTCATCTTTGGAAGTCGCATCTTCAAAGACTTTCGCTAGCAAACTATCTCAGCTTTAGCCCTCCAATTTTCCTAGCATTTCATACCTTTCTTTCTTTCCAGTAATGGCTTCATCCTCCAATGTTTCTCCTGATTTGACTCTTGCTCCCCCTGGAGATTCGATGCCAAGTGTTAAGATTTGGCGTCCCACTTTTAATTCCAGCACAGGCCCGCTTACTGTCAAAGACTCAGTAATGCGCAATGATGATACTGCATCAATAGTGGCCTGGAACATCTCGACTCCAGAGGATGAGATGTTGTTAGCGAGGCGTTCTGACAAAGAAGCCATGACACATGCTATGGCTTCATGTGTCCAGAGTGCAGCAGAAGTGTCAAATCTGGCCAAACGATTGGTGGCCCGAAACTATGAGCTAGACGTGCTCAAGAAGGATAACCAATCATTGAGAGAAGAGAACCGACGTTTGCATGCCATATGCACTCAGTACTCAACAGAGATGAAGGACAAACTTGATTGGCTGGGGTCCAGAGCTTCTGTTCTACCGCATAAAGATTCATGATTGCATCCATTCTGGGATAATATCAATTCCAGGCCTTTGTGAAAAACTTTGTGTTACAAGTTTTGCCATATGCCTTGTAATCTTGTTTTTCACACTTTCTTGTAAAAGACCCACTTGTAACCTTCAGGGTTCACATTGGGCGGGGTTTGACATACTGGTCCGAATATACTTCAAGGAATTCAAATTTGCCTGAATTGCATATTTCAATCATATCTTTGTATCTAGATGCCCATAGAGATATCCTGCAATCATATCCATAAGCTGCATATTCAGTTTTCGGAAACTACCAAACTGAGAAGGTAGTGGAACGCCATTGCGTCCATTACGAGAGAATACATCTCATCGTAATCAATGTCAGGGCTAATGAGAGAAGCCTTTTGCCAGAAGGCGTGCCTTCGCACTATTTCATTTCTCATCATTATGCTTCCTTACGAAATCCCACATGTAACCTACAGGGCTCACACTGGGTAGTGTGGGAACTTCAGGTCCAAACACTTTTCGCTAAGGAATCTAAATCGACCTGCATTGTTTCTTTCCATTTTCACCAATTAGTTCAACGTTGTGCTTAATCAACGGAACGCGGTTCGATATCGTCGCACTTTGTGATTCAGTGGCCACTGCATAAGCAAAGATATCATCGATGATTACCTCATCTCGATTCCATAAGCTCATCCGGACCGAGATCTTCTGGTTCTCGGGAATTTGGATTTGGGGTATCACCCTGGGACGTCTCCCAGGACACTTCCATAATCCTGCGCAATTCATGAGTTGGATCGGTTGAGATAGCGACCGGATTCAATTGTGCCATAGTTCTCCTCTTCTGGGGAGTGAATCCTTCGAACCGAGTCTGTCTCGTTTCTGACCTAGGACAGAGGATTGGCTAGCCGCCGATGTACCTCGTTCGTCAGGAACGAAACGTCATACAGAGACGTTGCATCTTTCGGGGATGATTTTGCGTCCTACAGGGACACCTTCATTACAGACTTTGTTTTGCATGTGGTATATATGATCTCGTCACTTTTATTTGATCATAAGGGGCATCAACCATATCTAAGCAATATTCATCATCCACGTTAATTCGCGTGGGTAAGATGTTGCACTTGCTTATTATACTGTGTGATGCGGGGATCAAGATGAGACATAGTGGATGCATTCCTGTCAATTCACGCCGTTCTTCAGGAACGTTGACGTTCCTTCCTCCCCCTAATGGCGGGAAGACTGTCTCATCAAAGTGACTATTTGCAATGAAGGCCTGTCAATGGAGGGAAATCGTATCCGACAAAGATTCCTAAATTGAGGACCCATATTGGTACGTTGCGGCGGCGCAACTGGCACATAAACTGCACACCCAAAATTGCGTAAATACGGTGAATCATGCCCGTACCCAGTAACCAACTGTAACGCTCAACGTGAGTGGGTGGAGATGGGTCTCAAGCGGACCAAGATAGTTGCATGCAGAATTGCATATTCCCACGCAGAAAATGGAAAACGTTGTGAACATCATCAACTGGTACGACCCGGGTCTGCCCAGCCGGTCTGACCTGTGTTTCTGCGAGATCATTTTGAGTATGAACATAGGGAATCAAATGTTCATTCTCAATCCTAAGGGACGTGCAATAATCATCGAAAGCCTTCGATATAAACTTTCCGGCATTATCCAGTCTTCTAGACTACAACGGATAACTAGGGTGGTGAGCCCTCAATATGTGCCAGAAGTTTAGCAAATGCAGCTTTTGATGTGGACAATATACATGTGATCAGCGAGTCACTACAACCAAAACCATAAAATCTTTAGATGGTCCGCGTATTGGTTGGCAATCGTCCACAAACTTTTCCCTTTTTAACATGGTAACTGTTCAATCGAATATCCTTATAACCCAACAATATTCTTCCAGATTGTGGTGAGTATAATGTCTTTGTGGAACTTCATGGAAGTATGAAGTTAATAATATATCTCCATTCAGGGAGAATATTATGCGCAGCCGCGCTATCATCCATATGATTAACTTTACATTCCTCAACATGAATTAATTGAATTGGTACATGATCAAGGAAACTACTGGTTCCAATTGATTCAATTAATTGATATTCGAGAACAATATCCGGATAAGACTGAAACTTAAACCCGGATAGAGCAAAATCTAGCTCTCAATTAATCCCAATGTCTTTTAGTTTGGATTTGATTAAGGAACTTCATGTCCAATCATATTATGATGACTAAGGAACTTCGGGTCCAATCATATAATAAGGATCAAGGAACTTCAGGGCCGATCTCTTGCATGATATAAAATATTAAATATTTGCAAGACTCCGTTACTCATGATATTGCACTGGCATATAATATAAAATGGGAATCGGTAAAACTGTACCATTATCCCACAATCAGAATTTAAATTACAGAAAGTAAATAGCAGAATTTAAATTGCTGAAAGTAAATGGCAGAATTTAAATTGCTGAAAGTAAATGACAGAATTTAAATTGCTGAAAGTAAATATGGAGAGGCGGTACAACCGTCCAACATCCCACATTTGCAGAATTTAAATTGCATAAAGTAAATATGAGGAGGCGGTACAACCGTCCAACATCCCACATTTGCAGAATTTAAATTGCATAAAGTAAATATGGGGAGGCGGTACAACCGTCCAACATCCCACAGTTGCAGAATTTAAATTGCAGAAAGTAAACAACGAAATTTAAATTGCAGAAAGTAAATAGTTAGAAGTTAGATGTTAGATCAATATTAGTAACTTCTTTTGAAACTTCGGGTTTCATTCGAAACTTCAGGTTCGAGATTTATTGTGAACTTCGGGTTCACTATGCGTGCCAGTACAATATTAGTAACTTATATTTTTGAAACTTCGGGTTTCATTCAAATCTTCAGGTTCGATTATAATTTCACTTGAAATAATACTGTGGTTAAAAAGCCCACAGTCCAAACAAAAGTTTTGGGTATGCTCGAAACTTCGGGTTCGAGGTCTATTGTGAACTTCGGGTTCACTTTGCATTTAATTGAAATAAAATTCAAAGTTAGAAACTTCGGGTTTCTAAGTTTAATTAAGCTTGAAACTTCGGGTTCAATATATGTGATGAACTTCCGGTTCAATCGAAATTGCATAGTCCAACATATACGAGTATATGCCCGAAAATGGACTAAATAAAATGTCTCGAGTCTGCTGGACTCGTATAGGTTTGAAAACCAATGGCCCAAAGACAAAAATCTGGTACAAAATCCAGAGGGCCCAAAATCCAGCCCAAAACAAGAACTGGCCCAATCTGCCAAAACCAGCCCAAATCCCTGTTCGGTGAGGCCATCCGAACAAGGAGAAGCAATAACAGGCTCGTTCGGTCAGCTTCTCCGAACGCCTAGTATCCCAGCCCCTAGTGCGTTCGGCAGGTGCAACCGAACGAATTCATGGGCCTAAGTGTGTTCGGTTGACACTTACGAACATAGGCCAGCGCTGTTCGGTTGAAGCTACCGGACAGACAACAGAGTCAACGCCGTCGCAAGGAGTCGATCGGTGCTAGGCTTCCGGACAAAACGTGAGGTTTCGGCCAGGTGACCCGAACAGTGCTGGGTCAACGTCGGACAAATGCCGAGCAAACGCCGGCGTCGGCGTTGAAAAACGGAGGTCCGAGCTGTTGGCTCGCGGTCCTCGTCGTCATGGATCGTCAGGATCCGGCGAAGGCGCGGTGCGGCAAGGGGCTGTAGCGGCGTGTCGCGGCTAGAGCGCGTCGGCCACGAACGGCGCGTCGGAGCTCCACGCCTCCGAGAACGCGTCGTTGGCCTGAGCCCTGTTGTTGGAAATCACGATGCACGCGCCGACGAGGTTGAGGCCTGGCTCGATTGGATCGGTGCCGGAGTAGTGAGCTCTGGGTCCTGGCCGTTGTGGATCTTCAAGATCCGGCGATGAAGGCGTTCAACACCACCTCCAGAAAAAGTTTCGAAGGAAACCGATGGGGGATTTTTCAATTTCTCCCATGCCGGCGACGGGTTCGTGGAGGCACCAAGATTCGTCAGCGAACGGCGAGTCCGAGCTGCAGGCTCTAGGACATGGTCGCCTTGAATCTTCCATATTCGGCGTCGAGAGCGAACAGCTCACTTAGAAGGAGAAGAAGAGGGTTTCTTCAAAGAGAGGAAATGATTTTCTTGCTGGCAACTTAGTGAGAAGTTAGGTACAGCAACATTGCTGTGCCCTTTATTTTCAGGAGAAAATAAAGAGGAGTGCTTTGCGTTAGGTATAAAGCAAAGATAGCACCCAATCATTATTTCGATGCCTTAATCAACTTGTATCAAGTGTAAAGAACTCAGGTTCTTTATTGGAGCATACAGCTGAGAAACTTCAGGTTCTCGTTCATACTTTGGTATGATTGTCTGTATTGCTCTTTTTTTAAGGGAAGAATAATAGAGAGCGGTTTACGGTAGGTAAAGCAAAGCAACATCTCATATTATTATTCTTTCTCTGTGTCCACCACTGACACTTACACAAGAGCAATTCGTCTGATAACGTGTTGCAGAACGGGTATGAAAGTAGTGCAGTGACAGAAAGTAAATGAGACACAGAATTTAACGAGGTTCGGCAAGTGTGCCTAGTCCTCGGGGCGGTAGTACTAGTTTCTCTCATTATATGGAAATCCTGGAAATGTATAATAAGAGTATCCTCACTACTATCTCCCCTGGCTTGTACTCTTCTCTTCAGGAGAAGAGTTGGCTATTCGGTTGGGTGTTGAATGAGAGACATTGCCTCTTCTTATATAGGCAAAGGGTGAGGGTTTGATGAGGTAAGGGATGACACAAGGGTGAGTGTGCATCCACACACAATATCCTACAACAATTAGTAATATATCGGCAGTCATTTATGTCAAAATGTGCCACCTACAAGCAAAGCTTTGACTTCGCAACTATAGAGAAGGAAAAGAACCTACTAATGCACACTTTCACTCCTCCCCACCTACCAATGCCATAAACCCCAACCCCCCTCCATCTCTACCACTCCGCCGCCCAACCACCATGAACTCCTCCACTTTAGTCTCCTCCTCCTCCTCATCATCAATCTTCCATTTCAAACTTACCCCCTCTAAACCAACCCAACCTTCTCTTCTCCGTTTCGCCCCGCCCAGTTCCGTCAATTCCAACCATGTCCTCAAAACCACCGCTTCCTCCGCCCACCACCACCGCTTCGGTGACCAACATTCAATCTCAAGTTCAACAAACCCAATTCTCCAAACCATCAAACAATACACCAAGGCCGCGATTCTCATCGGCGCTGCCGCCGCCATGTTCACCAAATCCTCGACCTTTCCGGCCAGAGCCGAGCCTCCGGCGACATTGACCGAGCCATCTCCGACCCAGGTCGCCGACGACGACCAATCCCAATCTCAATCGCCATTGACGGACTTCCTCAGCTCCAATTCGGAAGCCATCGAAGCCCTGAGATCGCTCCTCCAGCAGAAGCTCGAAGCCGGCGAGGACGAGGAAGCCCTAAAGATCCTCCACCGTCTGGTGGAGGCACAGCCTGCGGCGACGGAGTGGAAGTTCATGATGGCGAGGGTGCTGAGCGAAATGGGCGAAACCAAAGAAGCACGCCAAGTGTTCGACGAAATGCTGGCCGCGGACCCTTTGAATTTCGAAGCCCTTTTCGAGAACGCCCTTCTGATGGACCGCTGCGGCGATGGCGAGGCTGTGGTGAAGCGGCTCGAGGACGCGTTGCAGGCAAGTATTACCGAAATATCTGTGGAAATATCCGTATAGTAGAGTTACTAGCACACTAATATCGAAACATTATAAGTTTAACTACCGAAATATCCACCGGCATTGGAACTTAAAATCCTTGGTCGTGCAGGTGGCAGAGGAGGAGGGCAAAGCGAAAGAGGCTCGTGATGTGAGGTTGATAATGGCGCAAGTACAGTTTTTGCAGAAGAATGTGGAGGACGCCTTGAGTAGCTATGATGCATTGGCTAAAGAGGACCCTAAAGATTTTAGGCCCTACTTTTGCCGGGGGATGATTTACAGCTTGCTTGATCGGAATGCGGAGGCGAAAGAGCAGTTTGAAAAGTACCGGCAGCTTTCGCCGAAGAAGTTTGAGGTTGAGGGATACTTGAGGAAGCCACTGTCAAGGATCAAGCTTTTTGGGAGTGATGAGAATTGAGTTTTGCGTTGTGAGGCTCTTTTGTTTGTGTTTTTTCGTGTGTTTGATTCACTACAAGAATTATGGGTATTAGAGACCAATTATTGGTTACATTAACAAGGGCATTAGAGACTGTTTTGGTCCCTAAAGGCTTTTAGAGGCTGTATAGGGACTAACTTTTAGTTAGTTTAAATAACGGGGGGTCTTAATACCCTTTAGGGACTAACTTAAATAGTTGGTCCCTAATTTTCACTCTTTCCCAAATCTGCCAGTTTTTTCTCTTCCCTCTTCCCGAAATCTGTTAATTTTCTTCAAACCAACTCATCTCTTGTTGGTCCCTAATTCTTAATGATTAATTAAAAAAAAAAGACCCCAACTGGTTATCCAGCTGGAATCCATCCTTCTATATACAATACAATAGAAGGACTAAATCACAAATACAAGAAAGTTGAAAATACACAATACACAATACAGAATACGGTTCTTCATTACTATGAAAATTACTTTGAAAATTAAAATACAAACAGATAATACACAATACAATTATCTGTCTTCGAGCAGATCTGGCGAGATCTGGGCCAGATTGTTGATCAACTCTTTTTCCTACATCATGAAAACAAACCAAGCTTCAGAACAAGAAACGTAATGAAAGTATAACATTACAGATTAATCAACAGATCAACAAACTTCATCTCACTTTCTCTGAATTTAGGAAGACGCTCAAAGAACCAACTTCACCACCTTGAAATCCTAAGATTATTCTGCCGCATACCCTACAATCAATTGCATACACATAAAAATCATCAACTAAAGAACAGATACCCAATATAACAAAAATCAGAGACAAATTTTCAGATCTGAAAGTGGGTACCTTCAAGGCTTCAAAAATGGTTTAGATCTGAAAACCCCAGATCTGTTGGATTTGACTGAGATATAAAAGGAGGGAGAGTCAAGAGGTGGCTCCATACCCCAACGACGAAGACAACGACGGCGCGGGGCTTGGTGTAGTTGTCGAGGGAGTCGCCGGTGAGGAGGTCGATGTCGACGCCGTAGCCTATAAGGAAGACGACGACGATAGAAACGAGGACAGACTCGTCGGCGATAAAAGGGCGACGGCGACCGAGACAAGATTTGTTGCGGTAGGATTGTTGTGTTTGTGAGTGGCGGCCGAGAGTTGGAGAAAGACTAGATCTACCTTCATTTTTTTCTTTGAAGACGAAATGCCAAAGAGAGAGAAATGAAAGACAAAGTAAAAGAGGGAATTGTGTAGCGGCTGGGTAAAAGAGCGAAGTGGTTAAGTTTTGACCTAAAGTAGATATTTATATGAGGGACATGAGAGGAGTTAAATGAAATGATAATTACTTTTTTTACTAAAATAAAACTACTTTTCTTAATTAAATTAATTTAAAACTACCTTTTGTTTTCTAAGTTATTATAAAATTAACTTTTCTCTGACAAATTAATATAAAATTTGTTTTACATTGGCAGACTTTTCCTTGGAGTCCGTTTCACAAGAATTAGGGACGCTTTTGTTGTTGCAAAATGACAATTGCAACCAAAGCGTAAATGTTTAGTCCCTAAAGCCATCTAGATACCAACATGATATTGGTCTCTAAAGTTTTGGTCCCTAATGGTCGAAATTTTTGTAGTGATTTTGAGAGAATAAGAGTTGAGAGTCTCAACTTGAGACATACATATTGTCATCACATTTCCTAAGTAGAGATTAGCAACGTTGATGATATATGATGGCTACTTTCGGCCTGCTTTCTTCTTCGGTGGTTTCACCAGACCAGACTTCGAAGGCAGTATCATATGACTCTTTCCCTCATCAGAATTGGTAGCAGAATGATGACCTCCCGCTTTAACAGAGTGAGCTTCTGAAGCTTGCGCAACTAGGGAACAATTTTCTCAATATGTCAGATTTCGTCTGGGTGGCCTTCATGTCAACGCAGATACCATTTGATGAGCAGAACTCTGAAGGATTGGACATAAAGCATACTATTACCGAAGTATTCCAATCTTCTGAAGAACTTCAGCTTTCTCCTCTGGCCGCAGTCTGGTGATACATTTCCTCCCCAGCAAATCGTAGAGTAAACCCTGACACGTTCCCTAAATTCACATGATCCAAGCACAACAGAATAGCCATTCTCAACATAAGTTCCGGATAACTGTATTATAAGTTCCGGATAACTGTATTTCCAGTCTGAGTTGAACTTTTAAATCCGAATTATATCTCTCTGTACAAAAACAGAGTCACCAACCACTTGAACCACAAACTGAGGGATCGCTCGTGTACCAGCCACCTTACCAGTCACCTTGGAACTTAAGTTGGTCTGTTCCTACTGGAACATAAGCCCCTCAATAAAACAACACCTACTAGTGATAGCATGACTCCGAAAGAAAGACAGCCATATTGGGATCCAGAAGCAGCATCAGCTTCTGTAGACCTATCATTCAACAGGTCGGTTACACAATCTTCCTCACCGAAAGTTTGACTGTCCCCAGCATCTACCAGATTAGGATCAGCATCAGCTTCTGTAGACTTATCATTCAACAGGTCGGTTACACAATCTTCCTCACCGAAAGTTTGACTGTCCCCAGCATCTCCCAGATCAGGATCAGCATCAGCTTCTGTAGACTTATCATTTGACAAGTCGGTCACACAATCTTCCTCACCGAAAGGTTGACTATCCCCAGCATCTCCCAGATCAGGATCAGCATCAGCATCAACTTGCAAAGAAATTGGACTCGATTCGTTGGGTATGTGACTGTCCCTGGGATCTCCCGGCTTATCTGATTCAACACCAGTCTCCATTGGTTCCACCAAACCAGAAGTTGAAGGCAGAGCCTCGGAATTCTTCGTCTCATCAGAATTGGAGGCAGACTGACAACCTCCCATTTTCAAAGATTGAGTTTGTGAAGCTTGTACAACTGGTGGTTTAGGAAACAGTCTTCTCAATCCCATTTCAAAAGATTGAGTTTGTGAAGCTTGTACAACTTGTGGTTTAGGAAAAAGTTTTCTCAATATGTCATCCTTTGACTCGTTGGCCTTCATGTCAACATAGATAGCATCTGAGCATAAGAACCTTGGACAAGTGGACCCAAAGTTTACTATTACCAAACGGTTATCAACCTTCCGAAGTGCTGCAGCTACATCATTCACATTTAAATTGAAAGAATTGCGTGTCCTCCTCCTCTTAAGGGCATCACAAAATTCTTGTGGCAGCAGTTCAGTGATATAGTTCCTCCCCAGCAAATCATTGAGTATATCTTGACCTATTCCAAAATTCACATGAACTAAGCATAGCACAGCAACCAATCTCAACATGAGTTGTGAATAATAGTTTCTCCAGTTTGTGTTGGACTTCATAATCCAGTCAATTGTATCTGCCTTTTGAAAAACACAGCCACTGACCACTTTCACAACAAAATCAAGGATGTCATCCAAAACACCAACCACTGAGGAACTAAAGCTGGTATCTTTCTCTTGGTAGATAAGCCACTCAATAAAAGCAGAACTTGTAGTGATGGCACAACCTCGAAAGCATGTTACCCAAATCAGCAAACGCTCAACAAGGTACAAAAAGCAACCAGGTGAAATATAATCACTGACGACCCTCCAGTTCACATTATAAGTTTCAACTAAAGCTTCGTGGAGGCTCAACATTACAGAAAACACACTCATTTCTTGACTGGTATTTCCTGGCCCAGCACTCGAACATAGATTCTCAATGAATGCCTTCCATGACAAGTTGCAGTCCAGAATTTTCACAAGTATCTTGCATACTTCATTATTCGGCTTACCTGACCCGAGAATTACCTTCATAAGCCTTCCAATTTGCCCAAGAGACAGCTTGTTCTTCAAGCTGCTGTACTCAACTATCACTTGTTTAAGAGCATTCTTGGAAGCATCAGTTCTTCGAAGAGATATCATATTCTCTCTCAATGAATTCCTCCAGTCTAAAGGAAACATGTAAGAAACTATACTTTCAGTCGAAAACTTCACAAATCTCTGCAATTTCACGGTATCTTGATACCTTAGCTTCAAGCATTTTGATTGCAGAAGGTATAGTGAGACCTCACAGATATGAGTAAGACCCCTGCTTTGGCAGAACATGGAATCAGCAGTCTTGATCGGAAACTTGTAAAGCACTTCAAGCTTGGCCAAAACGTTCATGCCAACAGAGAGCAATTCTGAACTCCAATAATCTCGAGCAGCTAGAACAAGCTGGTGAACATCAATGGTGAACAATTTCCCGTGATTACGAAAGTATCTTTTGTCCAGACCACGAACCCAATCAGCGTCAGAGATCAGTAAAACATAGATTGGACTCACATTATGAAACAGCCTCCACACTCCCAAGTAGTTTAAACAAAACTCTGCATAGCCGATGTATTCATTAACGTCCTGCTTCTCAAGGCATCCAAGGTATTCAAGTACATGAGCAATTTTATCCTTCCAAAAGTTCCAGAAGTAAATCAGTGTATCTATAGAAACCTGGTTTCCAGATATTCTGTCTTCGGAATACTTCATCAGATCATCAACTAATTTTTCTTCCCACACATACTCACCAGCGTTTAAAGAAAGATGATCATCCAATATTTTTCGAGCGGATAAGATTTCACCTTTAACATTCTTTAGTCTCTGGCATGCATTCATATGATTTTTCTTCATGGAAAAGTTACTCTGCTTAATCAATAAAATATCAACCTCATTGCAAACATAGTCATAAAAGTTCTCTGTCTCCTCCTTAGCAAATGACTTGGCTTTGGATAAAAGCTCCTCCTTTTGAGTAAACTCCCCCATGGGCCAGCCCTTTCTGCCATATGACCAGAGGGAGTTGGCAAGCACATACAATAGAATGTGTAATGATGCTTCTCTGAACTTGCCTGCCTTTCCAAGGAAATCGGCTTCAAGTAAAATATCGCCTTTCAACTTTGCGACGTCTGCAGCTTCAAGATAGTTCCCAAGTTCTTCTTCCAACAAAAGAAGCTCATCCATGCTACCTTTACTTTTCAAAAAATTCCTCATCGAAATAACAGAATGAAAAGCTTTGACAAACTTCATCATCGATCTGTTATCCTTCAAGTCATAATAGTGAAGTGCACAGCTCTCCAGAAATTCTTGTTCCATTTTATGTATACCCTCTTCTCTTCTACTCACTGAAGAGTCCTCAACTGCATGCTGTTTCCAGTAATAGATGTATTGCAAACCCATTTCAAATAGTTTTCCTTTGGCACAAACGTTCAGACACTCAGAAAAGAAATTTCCCTTAGCATATACATCTGCAGCATCTTTATAGCATCCTGCTAGGGAAAAACATTCCCCAGCTCTTTCAAGTTCGGACTCTCCACATTTGTCCAAATAAATCCTAGCTGCACCAATAAAGCTATGATATGAAAAAACAACTTTTGTAATCACAAAAGAATATAAATTGCACAATTTTGAACAGTAATAGAGAGCTCCCATCATTACGGGCAGGTATGCAAGATTTTAGATAATACATTGAATTAATATCTTGTATGCAATATTTTAGACACGCAATACAGGCTAAATAGTCTTACCTGCTTTTTCATAATCCCCCAAATCTGAATAGCAACTGGCAGCTGATTCTGCCATGCCTATTGCATCAAAAATCTCAGCAGCTTCCCTAAGAATGGCATTGGCACCTTCAGGATTAGAACTTCGCATACAGTCAGCGATAGCTTTAAGGCCAGCAGCTTTTGACCTTCTTTCCCAACGAGTATCACCAGCTCTTTCAAAGCACATTGTGGCCATTTCAAAATTATGTTCATGATATAACTGCAACGAATGCAAAGACATTTAATTGTTATTACCAGTCTTAAAACAAAAATAATATGATGCTTATAATAGATTAACGATGAATATTAATTGTTATTGTGTCCTTTCCATTGTCACTATTCTTTTCAATTGTTACAAAGAGAAATTTATGCATACCTTCATGCCCCGTGATTTCCACTCCTCTGGACTGCTTGCAACTTGCATTGCCTGTGCAAGTGAATCGTCAAGCTGTCTAACTTGTACGAGACCTTTCTTCTTCCAATAGTCAAACATTGGTTTTGACAGCTCTTCTACATTCTCACAGATCCACAAGCTCTGTCTCGTACGAGTAACAGCGACATACAATTGCTTCAATTCAGAGCATAAGATGTTGTGTTTGGCTTCATTGAAACTTGGAAATCCCTTAGGTAATGTGGAATGAAGTAAGTCTTGTTCCTTCATGTAACCATATATCAGTCTCCATTGCGTTTTTAGGGGTGATGAGCCAAAAAAGTTGTACAAGAGTACATCCTACGAGAGCGACAGAAATGTTAAGAATTAACCATATATAGATTACAATAGCATTGTCAAGATCGAAAAGACTGAATATACCGTAAATTGATAAAGTTCAGCAATAAATTATTGACAAGCTACTATCTAACATGATTTCGATAGAGAACCTAGGAAGAAAGCATTTTGCAAGGAAAAAAAGAGAAAAAGACCCAGCGTTTCCAAGATTAGAAAATTCAAGCATGTGAACAAATATTGTAATAACCTGAAACTCAAGGCCCTTGCACTCCACTATGGTCAGGATAAGAGCATGCTTTCCAACAAATGGGGAAACTTCTTTTCTAGCATCCTCATCTCTAACCAAAATAACCTGCTCCGCACCAAAACCAACTATAGTTCCACTGTCAGATCCACCGTTTCCAAATATTTTTATGATTGCATTTTTGTTTTCTCCAGATTCAAGCAAAACCGGAGCTTCCCCATCTATCATACTGGTTTCAGGTTTAAGGACATCAATAGAGTGAGGGAAGAAACGATAAAGCAGTTCAACAATGCTCTGCGATAACTTCAGTACACCAGCATGAGTGCGGAAATTTTGAGTCAAACAATGTATTTCTGAAATTCTCCCTTTTTCTTTCCTTTCGTCATGCTTATTTCTTCTAGATTCCAATATAAACTTCTTGTAGAACAGAGTTCGTATGTCTTGGAACCTGAAATCAACACCCCTTGCAATTGTTTGTGCTGTATCACCGGAAAAAACAAAACCCTCTTCAACATTGCTGCACATATGTTTAAACAGAGCTATTTGACTCATGGTCAGATCTTGAACCTCATCAATGTAAACAAAATCCATTTGATCACCCCCATACTTCTCATGCCTGAATCTTCGGTGTAAATCGATGACAAAATCGGCCATATCAAATTCACCATTTTCCATCTTCATCTTTTCATAAGCCTGAAATATGTCATATATCTCCTCTCTCCTCCGCTTGCTTAAATTGGAAGACCTGCTTTCAGACATTTGAACATAATCCTCCCGGCCAAGTTTACCATCAAGTGATTCTATGGCTCCCAAGCCACCTTTAATATGAGAGATAATTTCTGCAAAGACTCGTGAGGCGTCAAGTTTCTTTGTTAACTGAAAATTGAAGTGAGGCCAGTATGATGAGCTAAATCTTTCATAATTAACCTCCTTGGTCCTAATAAAGGTCTGTAAAGCAACTGATCTTGAACTTCTCAGTTGACCAAGAAATCTTTCAAAGTATGAGTTACATAGTGTGCCATCAAGCATCATCAAGAACTTAGGTAATGTTACGACAAGAGGGTAAGAACCGGGAGGAATATCATTGAATGAATCTTTGATATCCTTGAATTGGGCTTCCTCAACATCAAACTCAACCATATCCATCACAGTATTTTCAGTTGAATCACTTCCACCACATGCGAAACTGTGTATATACCAAAAACAGTTAGTATTGATCGACAAAATTGAACATCGAAAAAAATACCAGCAAGAAACCTTTTATAGAAAAATCTACGCACCTTTTCAAGCGTAAAAGTTGGTGCTTGATGGCAAAACATAGTTTAGGACTCACAGTCACAAATATCTGGCGTAGGATGCTCCTCCCTTTAGTAGCTGCAGAACTCTGGTCAATCTTGCTGTTTTGGCTATTGTAGCATCCTTGGACTGCTAATTGGTGATGTTGTTCTTTCTGAAATAATTTCATAGTTAATACTGTGGTCTTCCCAGTTCCTGACCGCCCAACTATAAAGCTACTTCTTTGAAAAAGGATTATCTCCCTTTCTTCGTCATTAACTTCGAATGGAAGATCCAATTCTTTACCCTCACGGTCAGACAACAAGTGGTTTACTACGCCAGATGATAAGGAATAAAATTTCATCAGCAACAAGCTCTCGTTGACCTGTGAATTGTTTACAGAACTTCTACCACCAGAAGTGTCACCAACGAAATCACTCTGAGATTCAAGGATGTTCGGATCCTTAAACCGAGTAATATCCGCCGAATGTGGCCAGTTCCTAGGAATTTCCAAATCTCTGTGGAAAAACAATAAACAAAGAGGGTGGCCCGCTTTCTAGTTAGAAATTTCAAATAGGAAGAAATATGTGTAACTATATATGACTCGGAAACATTTCATGTTAAAAGGAAATAAGCTAAAATGCAAGGAGCATACCCCTCAAGACATCGTTCGTTGCATCGGTGGATAAAATCAACTGTATATCTATTGAAAATACTTTCCAGGCGATTTTCCAACTTCGGGATATCTTCTAGAGGCAATACGTCCCAGATCTTTAATATTTGAATGTATTCTTTATCCTTTGTAATGTCAGTTGTGCAAACAATATATTGACCTTCCACCTTAAATCGCCTCAAGAGAAATGAAGAGCTTCCACAAGTTGTATCTACATTTAGCTTCTTCGGTCTCCAGCCACTAGAAAGCTTCTGAAGAAGATATAGCACAGACTTCTTCAAACGAATTGACTTCAGTTTCTTGAATGACTTCATAAATTTATCACTGAACAGCACCTTAAGATATCACATTGGTGAATGAAAAGTTATAAGAATGCAATCAAGACAAGCTTTAAAGCCCGTAACTGAATAACCCAATTTCAGAAAAATATACAGAAGTTAGCTGTATTGAGTTCTTCGTAACTAGCTAGGGGGAACAACCAAGAAAAAAAAAATTGTCATATAGAAATACCAAGGCTTTTACCTTCCACCTAGCACTTCTGAAAAGGACGCTGTCAGCATTAAGCAAATCATCAAGTTGCTCAAACTCTTTCTTAACCTCTAATATGGCTTTGGCCATATCCTTGTCATCATCAGCATTATAGAAACATTGAAGACTTTTGGCATCCAGGACCAAAGCCTTCCAAAAAGATTCACTATTAGATAGAGTTCTTTCATTTCCCAAAATCCATAGACAGTGCCTGAAGTCAGTAGGGAAACAGTAACTAATTTATCAAAACTTATTAATTAGGATCCAAGAACATACAAGTCTACATAAACCCATACCTGGCCCTCGTAAGAGCGACATTAATTCTTTGTGGGTTGGAGATAAAATCAAGAGACTGACTATTGGATCGTACAGTCGACATAATAATTATATCCTCTTCTCCACCCTGGAACCCATCAACTGTATTCACCTTCACTATAAAGCCATGAAGCTTATCATACTTCGATCCAAGTGTGTCCTTAATTGCAGCTACTTGAGCAGCATAGGGAGAAACTACACCAATACTGAGTTGCTGTCGGGAAACGACCCATTCTGTAGGGAAAGAGAACACTTCAGTGGTAACCGAAAGAAAAATGATGTTGACAGAGATGCCTTTGGCCCTCTTACAAAGTTATAGTTATGAGAAAGAAGAAATGAAAGATATTTCAGCAATCTTTACGGTGCAAGGAATCATAGAAGAATAAAACAATTCATTTTGAAATCAAAACCATAGAAAATATCAATATGACTTCAGCTACACATACCTTTGTACAGATTGCGCAATATTCTTGAAACAATAGCAACCTCGACCATATTCTTACGACTATGTCCATCCTCATCCTTCTCCTCTCTCCCACCAATTACATTTATAAAAGAATAAGGGCCAAACATGGACCCATGAAGATAGTGTTTCTCATGGCTTCTTTTTTTAACATTTGGAGCATTTAGGATCAGGTTGTTATAGAAACTTGAATTTGGAAAGGCACTTATTGATGGATGCATTCTGTATTGCATATTTAGAAGATGTTTTGAGTGACCCATTGAGCTCAACCTCTCAAACAAGCTTCTTCCAAAGCCAGCTTCACTGGAAATCTACAGAACAGAAGAAAGCATATATATATATATATATATATATATATATATAAGAGCATATAACTAAGAAGTGCGATATAAAAATTGCAATAAGAGGAACATACTTTATATCTCTACGTATATGCCTAAGTAGAATCAACGTACATTGCTTCTCACCATAGCTGGTAACTGGCATTCATCACCAACAAGAACAGCGTGCTTCATGCCAGGAAGTTGCAGAGGTATTGTAGACTCACACTCTTTCAGTTGTGCAGCTTCGTCAATCACAACAGTGGCCAGTGGCTCCATTTCCACTCTATGCAGCTTAAATGAACTTGATGCCGTGCAAAATATTATGGAAGCTCTTTGAAAACAGAATTGCTCAAGGTTCAAGAAATTAGGAAGTTTAAGTATACCTAGGGAATCCTTTAGAGCACGTAAAACAGAAAGGCATTCTCTTTTCTTCATGTACAGAACAAATGAGTCATCTACAAATGAAGCAACTTCGGACTCGGAGACATTTTCAAATTCGGTACGTGAGAAAAGGTCTTCCAGTGCTTCAGAAACAACATAACCTTGGAACAACAATGATTCAAACGAATCAACTACCCTTACAAGTGAAACCATGTCTTCAAAATTTTGTACCCCAATGAAACTTTTGGGTATATGGGTACATAGGATAGATACGCAGTGTCTCAGTGGTGATGCAGTAGACACAAATCTATCTCTGAAGAATTCAAAAAATGGCTTGCGCATGCACTTACTAACTCTAGGGTCACTTCTGCATTCTTCTTTTATTATTTCGGCAGCACCCTTATGTTCTTTCTCTTTGGTTAACTCAATTTCCAAGAAAATATGGTAATCAGAAACACAATTTTCCAGAAATCCTATCATCAAAGCAAAGCAGTACCTCCAACCAGTTTGTGACCCCAAACACTCGTATAGTCTTTCGACACGGTAATCCAAATATATATCTTTAGTGTCAGAACCTTTAACTTTAAGTCGATCATTATTCCCAAATAGAAGAATTTTCCCCAGAGGACAAAACAAACCATTGGACTCTGCTTCAATCACCATCCTTAGAACACGAGAAGAAACTTCTTTTATTGCAACGTTGGTTGGGGCACAAACAAGAGTCCTACAATTCATCCTTAACAGGGTAAAAAGAAGAGTAGCCAGGATTTTTGTTTTACCTGTACCAGGTGGCCCCCAAATTAGTTGCACAATCGGCTTGGAAACATTATGTACCATTTCAAGACATCCCAAAACTGTCCTTGTCTGGGACTCATTCAGTCCAGCAGATAAAGTCTCAATTAGCCACTTATCCGAGGTGTCATCATTCGTTTCAAGGCTGTGATAATAGTTTTCCTGAGCCTATTATGAATGATAAAATGTTTAGTCAATCTCAATAACGAATCAAATTTTGAATATGATAATATATGTCATCCCATTTGAAAATCAAAAGGAATTATAGCATTGACGGGCAGTGGAGAGAACGTAAAAGAGTAATCGCAAGGCAAAAGAATCCAGTACATAACTGGACTGCTACAGATGTACAAAGCACATAAAGTATGATCGAAAGATGGAAAGGGAAAAGAACATTTCTCAATATTTTGCTTAAAGTTGAAGCAGTATATTGGTTCAAAGTTATGAGTATTGAATGTAATTGTTAAGAGCTTTTCATCTTGATTGGATCAAAGGAGATTAGACATATAGCAAACTTATCCCTACTAATCCCATTTTGAATGGATTAAAGGGATAAGTTTTCTTCATGAGTAATTCACCTTCCAGCTCCAATTTATACAAAGTTTCTTCATTTACTCCTACATGCTTTGCATATATGAATTATTCAATCCAATCCAATCCAATCTTAGACACCAACTGGGCCATGAGTGTTTATATGAGGTCAGATGAGTATGAAAATTACATCTTATGTCATGGGTAACAAAGCATAAATAGGTTGTAGTAATGCAATGCCATCTCGATGGACCAAAACCTACAGTCTTAATCAGTGTCTTACCACAGATTCAGGACATAAAACCTCCTTGATAATCTTCAGATTCCTGGTCTTCAGACTTCTGTACATATGCAACGAATTCCATATTTTGCCATTAGTGAATAAATTAACCAGGAAAACTATAAAAATTGATGGCTGATTGTCCTTGCTGACTTCGATCTTGTTTGCCGTCAAAACTCTGAAATTAAGAGAAGTACTATCATCTTCATTCTCATTTTCTGTGACCTTATTGGCTGATGCAAAAGTCCACGATCTCCCTACCCTGTGTAAATCAGATACAGTCTCAGGTTTAGCATCTGCCAACACAAAAAGATCTCCAGGCAAAGTTTTGTACGGTTCAGTTCCACAGTCACTGAACCAATTCTTCCAGTAATCAACCTTGATGTCATATGTTCTTTCGTACTTATGGGATTCTTCAAAAGCAACTACTTCAGCAAATGGAGCTCTGTCAATCGTTTCCAAACTTGAATGCACTTTTGCTCGAGTTTCTTCCAGTAACGGATACAAATAAGACTCAAAATACTGGTCAATAGACTGAAAAGATAGAGGAATCTTTTCCACCTACCAACATGCAGAGAGAGGTTAGATGGTGGGACAATTACCAGAACTTGTACGACTTGTAAGATCACTTTTATTCACAACACATGAGGATGTCTATGTCATGGATTAGCTCAAAAAACACATAAAAAGTAATATCACTAGAAATTTGGAGGATAATATCTTGAGTACTTCCAATATTATTAACGATTAGATTTCCCGCACTCCCAGTATCAATTGAGTAAACAAAAATTTAAGAAAGAAAGCAAGTTAAAGTTGAACGATAACAATGGAAGATAAAGCTAATGCCTGTTTTTTTAATATTTTTTATAATAAAGCTCAAAGATGTAATCTTCAAATATCTTGAAATTATAACAATTGAACTAAATAGGCAAGACACCTAATGTATGTCTAGTTTGGTATGGTTGAACTTATTTTTAAAGTTGCTTTGAAAATAAGCTACTTATACTTTAAGAATAAGCTTATGTGAAAAAAAAGCAGTAAAGCGTTTGGTAAACTAGTTTTGTAAAACTGCTTTTAGTTTCAAAAGAAGCTTCAAAAACCAAGCTTTTAGTTTTTAGTGGATTTTGAGCTTTGAGAATAAGCTTGCTTAAAAAATAAGCTTCTTGGATATGTTTTACCAAACACATCTTTTCTACGAAACTTCAAAAATAAGTGTTTTTTTTCAACTATAAGCCCTACCAAACTAGCATGTAGTAACTTTACCCCAAAGATACATCCAAGCAAAACCTACAATCAAAGACAATTCAAGAGAAGCACTGGAACATATGGGCATGAACAGTCAAGGAAGAGCTCCACATCATCAACAACAAAAACTATACTGTATGAATTGTTCAATAAAAGTTGCATTTGCAATCAATTTCGGACTTGTTGGTCAAGAGCATTTAACCTACACCCAAAGCCCCCCATACACCTAAGGTCCCCAGTTCGATTCCCCACACTCCCAATGTTAAATAAAAATTTAAAAAAGAAAGCAACTTCAAGTTGAACAATAACAAAGGGAGAGAAAGCTGATGCCTTTGTTTTAAAATGAAGCTCCAAGATGCAATTTTAGTCATAAAAATGAGAAGAAGAAAAATACCTTGTTCTTGTAAAGATCTTCGTTGAAAATGTCCTCAAGTGACCAAGAAAACACACGCCCTTCCATCACCTTCCTCTCACTCAGTCAATCTCACAATTGGCTTATGGTGTATGCATTCAGCTTAGAAACTCAGTTCATGAAAACCCAATTCAATGGAGACGAAAAGGCACTGAATTTCTTCGCCCAAAAGCTTGAAAACCCAGTTGAGAAAATGTATGAAAGTGGAAGTCTTGGAATCTCTAATAGTAAGATCATAGCCGTGCACAAGAAAGAGAAGAGACATACATTATTAGCGTTAAAAAGAAGCGAATGTCTTTTGCAGAACTTTAAAAGATTCTTTGCAAGGTATATATATGATGCTTTCCGAGGTTCCTACTTGCAGGCGAAGTTTTCGTCAGCAATTGGTGATCCCATAAAAGTTGACTCCTTTTAGACACTTCCAATTTAAAAATAGAACTATTCGGACACTGTTCTTTTTTGCTGTAGAGGAACTGAAACTTGTCCAAATAACATTGGTACGCAACAATGCTGACGTCAATATGCTGACGTCGATATATTATACCAATACCGCTATGAGGTTCATCAGTTAAAGTAGGCAAATGTCTTGATGTAGAGAAAATCTAAAGTATTAACCAAAAATTCCAAACAAATTCAGAACCACCATTTTAAATCATAGAAAGTGTTTATCAGCCATATAGCGGAGATAGATATCGCAAGAGTGTTGAAGTTCACTGGCATTCATAAACTATTATCAGCCATATAGCCGAGATATATCTCTCAAGAATGTTGAAGTTACTGGCATTCATAAACTTCATCTCAATTATAGTTATTAAGTTCGTTCATGGCCACATAAGATCATAAAGCTAGCACTAGTAAACTGTAAAAATAGATCCTTCCTGGCTCAAAAAAGAACATTGGAGAAAGAAAAAAGAGCATTTCAAGTTATAAAGGAAAGGAAACACAGAAAACATCAATCATGTTATACTTCTTGGAGAGATTAAGGAAACTAACGTGACAAATACCTGCGAAAGAGAAACGAGAAAATAACCTAAATTAACAAACAAAGGTAATCAACTTGATGAACTCGTAAATTTCTTCTCCTTTTTTGGCAACTGGATGAACTTGTAAATGTCTTTTCCTCGGTTTTGAATCTTGATTTGTATTCTTTGCCCCTTTTGTGTACTTATTGATCCATGAGGTTTGAGAAATGGAAAAGGCGGATTGAAGGGTTTTCCAAAAGTTGCAACAAATGCATAGAGAAGCTCAAGCATTGGGGAACTAGTTTATGCTGGCCAATTCCAAAGTCATGCAAATTTACGAGCAATGCTTTCCAATGGAGATTTTTCTCATTGCTCCAGATGCAAAAGTCCATATGTGTACACTAAGAGCATTTCCACCGGACGGGCGTGCACGCAGGCGGGCGGTCCGGCTAGCTTGCCGCCGCCACTGTTCACGCCACACCGGGAGGAAACGAGGTCAGCGAGGTGCGGGCGAGCGGAACCCAGGCGGGCGGGCCGGCGAGCGTCGCTCGCACCCGCGACCGCGGGCGGTGAGGGGGAGTGGGCCCCAGCTGACGCGGAATCGCACCCAATTTTTTTTTTATTTCGGCGCGTGCATTGCACGCGCGCGTGAGGGAGCGTGGCTGGGTGGGTTGTTCGATAGTGGCGTCCGAACGGGGGAGAGTGGGCTGAGGTTTGTGTTCGGCAGCCACTGCCGAACACCAAAAAAAGCCCTAACGGCTATTTTTTTTTAGTTTGCTGACTGCCACGTGGCAGCATTTGGTGCGTCCGCCAGATGTAGCCGTTGGCAATCAACGGTCCAGATGCTGCCACGTGTACTGACCGTTTGAAAATTTTTTTTAAATCCGAAATTTTATTTTTTTTAAAAATTTTTTTCCCTATATAGACAATCCTTCATATAATTTCTCATACACCAAATTAAATTTCCACTCCATCATTACACACCATTTTGCTACTTTCTTTGTCAATTTGCATACAAAATTTCCTCATCTTTTTCCAATCAAAATGTCTCGTTCCTCCAGAGCTAATGCAGCAATCCCGGGCAGTGTATGGATTGAAGCAGAAGTTATCCAATTGTGCAAATTTTGGAAATTTGTATGTCATTGCCCGATCACCGGTACTGAAATGCGTGCACCCCAAATGTGGAAAAAAATTACCCAACACTATATTGCTCATATGCCCGGTACGGTTCGAAATGAAGGAGCTCTACAAAGTCACTTGAGGAATTTGAACAAAGAATTCAAAACATGGAGGGATGCATTGAACAAAGGAGCGCAAAATACCGGGAGCGGCTATGCTTTGGATGACGAGGTAAACATTTCAGAAATTTTGTTTTTTTTAACATTATATTTTGGTATATAATTTTAATAATTTTGATGATAATTTTAATAGATAAGACATGCGCAACTGTGGTATCAATCTGAAATGAAAGGGGCTAGTTTCGGACAATGGGGCGGTTGGGACATTGTCAAGGATTGTCAGCGGTATGTACGAGTCCGCATACTGGACCCAACCCCTTCTTCATATGCTTTCACAGGTGAAGGTTCATCAATGGGAGCGTCATCGGGAGGAACCCCAATGGGAGCGTCATCGGGAGGAACCCCAATGGAAGTGAATTTATCCGATGATGTTGACACTATTGCAACACCTAGTTCAGAGACTCGTCCTACAGGAATAAAGGCTGCAAAAAAAGCAAGGAATCAGCCCCCCAGTCTCACCAAAGCATTGTGCGAAGAATTTGCGAGGAATTCCGCACTTCGTGTTGAAGAAGCAAGAAGAAGGGAAGAGGTCCGACAAGCAGAACGAGCAAGAGAAAATGAGTTACTGCAACAGGAAACTGAATATAAAGTTATGGCAATGGATTGCAGTTATATGACTCCAAATTCAAAACAATATTGGGTGGAGGAAAGACAAGAAATTACTCGTAGACGGAGGCTTTTTAAGGATGCCCAAGAGGCTGAGGCTTCCGCTTGGTTTCCTCCTGAAGAGTGATTTAATTTGATGATGTTTTTATTTTATTTTATTAGCATGTAATATTCATGTTTTATTTTATTAGTATGTAATGTTAAATTTCAAATTTAAATAAAATCTATTTTATTCATGTATGAATAAAATTTGTATGAATAAATTTTATGTGTAGATTACTTGAATATAATATTGGTGATAATTTTTATACATGTTTTTGAAAAAAAAAAATTAAAAAAAGTTATCGCCTGCGCCTACGCCTACATGGGTGTGCGCTGTTTTTTTGACGGAAGGCTTGCCCGATCACTATTCATCGCCTGCTCGCCTGAGGAGGGCAACAACCCACTTCGCGCCTGCGCCTGGGCCTGCATGGGTGGAAATGCTCTAAAAACGCAATGTTATCAACCCATTAGCAAATTTGCACCCAACCTTGGCACCTAATGTAAGAATATAGTAAGAATATAGAATGCAGACTAGAATAGAATTGTGGGTTGAAAGCTCGATGATGATTCGAGTATTGTATTGATCTATTTATATGAGTACAACAGAGAATTCTAGAATACAATCACTTGATTGCCGCTATACATAATGGGTAAATTGAATTGATTGATTACATATTAGAGAGATAGATGCTGATGATCTGATTGTGCAGAATTGGTGTCGCTGGTGTGGGTGAGTGAGTGAGAGGGAATCTTTCCATTAACACACTCCCGCAAGCTGACGGGGCGAGCACGCACAGAAAGCTTGGAAACCAAAAAGGAGAATCGGGTTGGAGACAAACCCTTGGTAAAAATATCGGCAATCTGATCAACAGTAGAAACAAAATCGATAATGAGCTCCCCACGAACAACCTTCTCCCGCACAAAGTGATAATCAATCTCGACATGCCGAGTTCGAGCATGGAAAACAGGTTTGGATGCGAGAGATATGGCGCTAATATTATCGTACCACAACCTAGGACATGCCAAATGTAAATGAAGATCACAAAACAGAGAGCGAAACCAAGAGATAGCTGCGGTTGTGTAGGCCAATTGGCGGTATTCCGCCTCTATACTGGAGTGGGAGACCCCTCCTTGCTTTTTCGAGCTCCACGAGATAAGGTTGGATCCAAGATATAAACAATAACCGCTGGTAGAATGGCGATCATCAGGGTCGCCGGCATAGTCGGCATCCGAGTAGGCCGTAAGAGACAAAGAGCCACATTTATAGAAAAGGCCATGTGAAATTGTACCTTTGAGGTAACGAAGAACACGCTTGATAGCAACCCAATGGATAGTGGTGGGTTTATGCATGAATTGGCATACCTGATTGACAGCGAAGGCGATGTCGGGACGAGTGAGAGTCAAATACTGAAGAGCACCAACGATGCTACGAAATTGCGTAGGATCAGGTAGAGGGTCACCGTCTGAAATACTAAGCCGCTTGCCAGGAGTTGTAGGAGTGGTGACAGGTTTGGTATCTTGCATGTTGATACGGAACAAAAGATCCGTGATATACTTAGTCTGAGTAAGAGAAAGACCAGCCGGAGAGCGAGTGAGTTCCATGCCCAGGAAGTAGTGAGCGGCACCGAGATCTTTCATGGAGAAGAGACGGCTAAGGCTGGAGATGAGCGTACAAATTTGACTTGGGTGATTTCCTGTGATAAGGATGTCATCAACATATATGAGTAAGTAAATTCGAATGGGCCCAGAGTAGTAGGTGAATAAAGAATAATCAGCCTTGCTAGAGGTAAAGCCCAAATCCTCAAGGTGAGAGGAAAAACAGTGGAACCAGGCCCGAGGGGCCTGCTTAAGTCCATAGAGAGAACGGCGCAAGCGACACACATGATTAGGATATTGCGGATCTTCAAATCCACAAGACTGGCGCATATAAACTTCTTCATCCAAGTAACCATGTAAAAATACGTTTTGAACATCAAGCTGACGAACTGGCCAATTAAATTGAACGGAAAGTGCCAAGATCAAGCGAATGGTGGAATGATTGACAACATGGCTGAATGTTTCACCAAAGTCCAACCCTTCTTGCTGGTGAAAACCGTTGGCCACAAGACGGGCTTTATACCAAAGATTGAACCATCGGAATTTCACTTGATACGAAACGCCCATTTATTAGGCAAGACATTCATAGTGGACTGATGAGGAACAAGATTCCAAGTGCCAACACGAACAAGAGCATTAAATTCGTCAGCCATAGCAAGTCGCCATTCTTCAAGTTTATTAGCCTGTGTAAAACAAGTGGGCTCAACAAATTTATTAGCGTCAGCCTTAAGAACCACATCGAAAGCATATTTAGGATTGAGTTTATGAAGACCAGTCTTACTACGTGTGACCATACCATGAGTATTCGAAGCCCTTACCAAAGAGTTGGGTTGTAATGGTGGATGATTTGAGGATTGGGGGGGAGGGGTTGGTGGGGGCGCAGGTTCAGGTGGGGTAGCATGATGGCCACGACGGGTGTAGACAAGTGGTGGGGGCTGGGTAGGTGAGTTTAATGGGGGAGGATTATTAGTTGCCAAGGTGGTGGGAGTTGGGGCCGTGGGTGTTTGAGTGCATGTGGAAGATGGGGCCGTGGGTTCTAAGTGAGCTGGTGGAGTGGATGTGGTGTTGGGCTGGGCCTGATGAGGAGGAGATGGAGTTGAATTTGGAGGATTCTGGGCCAGATTGGGAGGTATTAGAGTGGGAGGAATTTGGGCCGAAATTATGGTGGAGGACGGGCTGAGTGGGGAAGGCAGGGGCCCAGAGATGTACAATGGAGGATCTGGCCTTGGGGAGACAGCAGACGGAGCATGTTCATGAAACGGAAAGCTCTCTTCATCAAATAAGACGTGGCGCGACAAGAAAATGCGGTTGGTGGAGAGATCGAGGCATCGGTAACCTTGATGATTCAAAGAGTAACCAAGAAACAAGCATTTAGTAGATTTAAATTGCAATTTATTGGTGTTGTATGGGCGAAGATAAGGAAAACAAGCACACCCAAAAACTTTAAGAAAGGAATAGTTGGGGGAACGGTGAAACAATTTTTCATAAGGAGAAAGAGAATGTAAAACTTTCATGGGAAGACGATTGATGAGATAAACTGCGGTGTGCTTGGCTTCGGCCCAATACAAAATAGGCATAGAGGCATGAGCAAGAAAAGTGAGTCCCGTTTCAGTTATATGTCGGATCTTGCATTCCGCAAGTTCATTTTGCTCGGGATGATGGGGGCAAGACACGCGATGAAGAATCCCATGTGTTTTTAAAAAGTTACGAAACAAAGTACTGGTGAATTCACCTCCTCCATCAGTTTGAAAAGATTTAATTTTAGAGGAGAACATATTTTCAACAAGAGATTTAAAGTGCGTAAAGTGAGTGAATACTTCAGATTTAAGACGCATGGGATAAATCCACGTGTAACGAGAGAAATCATCCACAAATAACACAAAATATTTAAAACCAGAAACTGAATTATTAGAAGCACTCCACACATCACTATGAATTAGTTCAAGAGGTGCATGACTAACAGACAAGGAATGAGAAAAAGGTAACTTCATACTTTTGCCCAAAGGACATGAATGACAAATAAATTTAGAAAGAGTCTTAGAGCCTGAAACTGGCAACTGATTACTAGATAATAAAGTCTTTAAAACTAATGCAGAGGGATGGCCTAAGCGAGAATGCCACATTGTTCCACCAACACGCACACTATGAAGAGCCACATGATCGGGGACCGGTTTATTTGATGAAGGGGCAAAAGTATAGAGACCGTTCCTACTCCGTCCTTGAAAAAGGATCCTCCTCGTTGCCAGATCCTGCACAAAAAATTTATCCGGAAAGAAGAGAAAACAACAATTATGGTCTTTGGCAAATTTGTTGACAGAAACTAAATGAGTGGAGGCAGTGGGACAATGGAGAACATCAATCAGGGAATAAGGTAAGTTATTAAAAAGGATGTAGGAAGATCCAATGTGTTTTATGGGCAAACCTGTTCCACCAAGCACACCACCAACAGAGTCGGAACCGCGATACTCATCAGCAAGGGAGAGAGTACTCAAGTCATTAGTCACATGTGAGTTAGCACCGATATCAAAAACCCAAGGAGTGGAACCGCCGACAGCTGTCTGAGCAAAATAGGCAGTGAGACACGGTGGTGGAGTGCAGCCTTCATAGGCGAGATTGAGACGATTGTGGTAGTCTAAGGTGATGTGCCCTGGTTTGTTACAAATCTGATAATGAACCCGAGGCTTGTTGGAAGACCCAGACGAAGCTGAAGAGGGAGAGCCAGGATACGAGCCCAAAAGCCTAGAAGAGGAGCCAGCCGCACCTGAAGAACCGCCACGATGGCTTGAGGAGCCCCGACAATTGCCACCTGAGGAAGATCCATTGCAAGAGCCGCGAAAGTTGCCATTGGAACCACCAAAGCCACCGGAGGAGGAGGATCTACCACCACGGTCACGCCCACAGAACGAGGAGCCACGACCGCATTGGCAAACAGTGCCGTGAGAGTGCCATCAGGGACTGCATGCTGGAGGCGTTGTTAAGCACAAAGGAGAAGAGCCTCGAGATCCGAGTAAGTGATAGGAGTCTCTCCTGCTTGGACAACTGCCACCGTATTCTCATAGAGAGGACCAACATTTGTCATGATGATGGTGAGAAGATCAGAATCAGAGACCGGAGAGCCAGAGAGTGCGAGGTTGTCGGCGAGACGTTTGACCTTGTCAAGATACTCCGCGATGCCCAAATCTCCACGCATAGTGCGAAAGAGCTGGCTGCGAATTTGGAGAAGCCGGTTCTGATTGGAGGAGGCAAAACGGCGCTCAAGGGCGGTCCAGATATCACGAGCCGTGTCGAGACGAGCAACGGTGGACAGAATTGTAGGAGTGAGAGAGGCAGTAATCCAAGATAGGACGGTTTGATCTTTCTGGATCCAAAGATCATACGTTGGGTTGGCGAGAGGATCTGCAGTGGTTTCGGGGGTTTTGGGGTCTGTGGGGTCTTGTTGTGGTGGCACGAATTGAGGTGGGCAGGGCTCGGTGCCATCAATAAGAGAAAGGAGGCGACGACTGCGCAGAAGCGGACGAATCTGAGCGAGCCAGAGAGAGTAATTATTCTCATCAAGCTTGATGGTGATGACATGAGAATAATTAGGGAGAGAGTTGTCGGGGACAGCCAAAGAGGAAGAAGAGACAGTGGAAGCCATGGAGGATCGGAAAGCGGACGTTTAGTCAAAAAGAGGCTGATACCATGTAAGAATATAGTAAGAATATAGAATGCAAACTAGAATAGAATTGTGGGTTGAAAGCTCGATGATGATTCGAGTATTGTATTGATCTATTTATATGAGTACAACAAAGAATTCTAGAATACAATCACTTGATTGCCGCTATACATAATGGGTAAATTGAATTGATTGATTACATATTAGAGAGATTGATGCTGCTGATCTGATTGTGCAGAATTGGTGCCGCTGGTGTGGGTGAGTGAGTGAGAGGGAATCTTTCCATTAACACCTAATAGCTTAGGATAGTTGCATTACTCCACATTTATGTGTTACAAGTGTCATTGCCACGCCACCACTATGTTTATAATACCTGGTCCGGTCCGGTAACCTGGCGGGTTTGAATTTTCGGAACCGGTCCCAACCTGAGAAAGGTCGGTTCAGTTCGATTTCGGTACCCGTTTCGTTGACTTCTTGGTCAACTTGTAAATTTGCGTACGGTTTTCAGTACAATTCCGGTCCAACTTTTTCGATCTAAATGCCCAGCCCTAGTTTATAAGGATGAGTGTTTGGGTTTTTGGAGCAACATTATTTTTGCTTTAATGGCCAATCATTCATGTCCAAATGTGCCAGCTAAAAGCAAAGTTGTGACTTCAGAACTATAAGGGGGTGTATTCAATGTGGATTTGGAAAATTTTTAAAATCTGGATGCATTCAATTTAGATTTTAAAATAGTTTGTAAAAGTCTAGGTGTATTCAATTTGGATTTGAAAGAGTTTTTTTTTTAAAAAAAAAAATACATTAAAATCTTGGTGTATTCAATCATGACTTTATTAAAAATTCAACAAAGTCTAGGTGTATTCAATTTGGATTGAGATTCCTTGAAGGACTTCGGCATTCAGGTTTACCATGTTTTCCCGGTTTAGTTGTCAAGTTGGTTTAGTAGTTTAGTTGTCCTTGTTAAAGTTGTAGTTAATCGGTCAAGTTTTTCTTTTCCGATTGTACTGATGCCTTCTCTAGCGAGTTGGCTTGCTCCTGCTGCCTAGTTGCAGTGAAGTCATGGGTCCTGTTAGGAGTATAGGCATTCCTTGTTCGGTCGATGTCTGATTTGTACTCCTTTGTTTGGTTTTGCCAAAAGCTTTTATAATATATTTCTGTTGATCAAAAAACAAAGTCTAGGTGTATTCAAATATTTTATAATTTTAAAGAATTTCATAAATTTTTGGAATTGGAAGAATTTCTATAGTGTATTGCTCTTCAACAAATCCGACTTCAATCCTTGAGTTTTGAGAAGGATTTTACAAAAATAAATTTTGCTGTTCTTTTCTCTCCCTCCCCACCATCACCACCCCATGCCACTCCCACCACCATTATTGCCACCATATCTTCCACCACCACACCATCCCTACCACCATTACTGTTGCTAATATATCACCATTGTTAGAACCCGTCCCGGGATTTTTGGTTTGAAATTACCACAATACCCTTGGGAGTCAAACGTTGACTTTTGGGTTGTAGGGAATTATATAACTAGTATTTTACTTGATGCATAGGGCTTGTCGATACGGACGTGTTGGCGAAGACGAATTCAAATTCTGAACTGTATTGAAGCCGTTATGGTCAAAAAATAAATGTGTGGTGTAGGAGAGGGCTTGCCACGTGGCAAGCCCTCTTTGGCCAATGGGGGGAGATATTTTGGGAAAAAGTGGGCCGGTTTGGGTTGTTTAAAACCCGAGCGGCAGCCCGAACTTCCCAAAACGGAAACCCGAGCCACCATTGACGCCATGCGGTCAATTCCTTGTCGCCGGCCCCATATCGGAAAATCCGTCACCACCAGCGGCTTCCTCGCAACACCATGATCACGGAACACCAAGCTTTGGCCTCCGAAACCCATGGAATCGTCGCTGGCAAAGCGTTGACGAAACCTTGAACTTTCGAAGCTTTTTCCGGCCAACTCCGACCGAAGTAAGTCCTGAAACCTTGATTTTTGGATTTCTTGTGTTCCGTAGATGAATTTAGACATAAAGATCGTTGAAAAGGGTTGAGTATTGAAGGGATTAGAGCTCGTCGGCACCGGCAACGGTGCAGCAGCGCCGATGAGTTTTCCGGTGAGGAATATTTCTACGAAATATTCTGATTCGGGTCGAATATTCCGATCCCAGTGGAATATTCCGACGCTGGTGGAATATTCCGTCAATCAACGTTGACTGTTGATCGCTGACCATCGACTGTTGACCGTTGACCGCCGATCAACGCTGGTCAACAATGGTCAACTTTGGTCAACTGAGCACTTTTTCTAAGCGTTTCGACGTTCCGGATCCAATGGCGAACTTCGTTTCACCATCCGAGATACGGTTGCACCCTGATTGAGTAAAACAAAGGAGATTAGGGTTTTGAGCGATGTTTTAAATTATGATTTTTGATCGTTGAATTTGAGAAACTTCTTAGGTACCCGAGCTCCAGTTAGATGCCGCAGTCAGGTAGTTCACGCTGACAAGTTCGATAGCCCCGATTCACTATGAGTGGATGAGTTTGTTTTCATAAAGTTATTGTTTTCATTGAATGTTTCAGCTTATAGTAGTATATATGTATTTAAGTATCAGATTATCAGTAGTACATCGTAGACCTAGTTGCACACGTACACTACATATTTAGTACCCGGACTACGGCCGTAGTACAGAGCTTTCACGTGATTGTTCACCAGCACCGAGGACCCCATTAGCTAGCCTTTCTTTTCCGGTGCATAGCTTGCCCTGATGCCTATTCAGGATATAGTAAGTGACACCATTCAGCTTTCACGTGATTGTAGGTACATGGGGTTTACTATTTATATGTACAAGCTTTACCCTGTGCATATCCGAGGGTATCGTATGTGCTAGAACGATGGTGTACACTTTATTCTTATTTTTGTTAGTACTGTGATATTTCTAGTACAAATGTTGGTTTTTACAACAGGGGTTATGTATAATGTTTTCAGAAACATTTGCGAAATTATTCATTTTTTTAATCCACTCACCCTTGGTTTTGCGCCCCCCTCAGGGAATAGTTGAGTTGACCAGTGACGCGAGAAGAGGCTGATACTGTTGAATGTATGCTATGGGCCCAGTTGTGTCTCGTGTGATTCTATTTACTTGTTTTGTTTGAGTTGTATTCAGTTGCTCCGTTCGTGTACTCCTGTATTATATTGTTGTTTGTCGTAGATGCTCTAATACTGTTGAATGTATGCTATGGGCCCAGTTGTGTCTCGTGTGATTCTATTTCCTTGTTTTGTCATTTTTGTGTGCGAGTATAGGCTACGTCACCCTCCAGGTGATGGTCGTACATCCCGAGCCCACCTTTTTGGGATGGGGTGTAACAACCACCACCACTACCATCGCCACCAATACCACTACCGACCACCACCGGTCACCAAAGACATCTCCAACGCCACAACCACTACCCTGCCACCACCATACTCGTCTCCATATCATAACTGCCACCATGAGCACCACAATCAGTCACCACCACACCATCACCTCCTTCCAATAGCCATCACAACAACCACCACCATCTGTCATCCATGACCACCACCACCACCCCTATCCATGACCACCATCACCAGCTACCACAACCGCCACCTTACTGTCCAATGATGACACCCATCATGTTGACCTTGAATTTGGTAAATTCAAATCAAGGTTCACAATTTTTTGAAACCGAAGTTGTTTCTGATCCCTTGTTACATAAGATTTTAGTTTGAAGTTGGTCAGATGTTATAGTAGGTTCCAGTAATGATTGTGACAGATTTATAATTGAAGTTTATCATAAAAAATTGAACATTGGCCAATGTCATTCCTTTCCAATATATATTCCTTTCCAACATATGAATTTACAAGCTTTGGAGTTGGACTTGTTCATATGCTTGAATATAAGCAAATAAAAATCAAAGGTTTGATAATTTCAAAAAAAAAAAAAACCATGAAAATCCTAAAGGGTGTATTCAATATTAAGGTTTTTAATTTCAAAGACTCCTCAAAATCTGTTCAAATCCATGATAAAATTTATTAAAACTAGCCTAACCGCACAAGCTTATGCGTGTGCGAGAGGCTTTTTTTTGCATCACAGGCTCTGCGCGCCACATCACGGGCACTTCGCAATATATTTTAACGCTCTTGGTATTCTTCTTGGGGTTGCAAGGTGATACGACCCGTCCCGAAAATTTCCCAAAAACCTTGTGAATTGACCAAAATACCCTTACGGGTCAAATGGTTGACTTGGAATAGTACGAAAACCCCCTAACCAATGTTATACCCTATGCGAAGAGCTCGACGATACGAATGCGTCCGCGGAGACGGAATTGGAATCCGAGGAGTAATGAACAAGTTACGGACGTAAAACGGTTTTGTGAGGTAGTGGGTTGTGACACGTGGCAGGCCAGGATTGGCCAATGCCACAGTGTCAGCCCATTATTGGCGGTTACTGTTCTGGGGTTATAAAACCCGGACCAAACCCGTGGGTTTCCCAAAACGGAAACCCAAACCGCCACCACCATCCACCATCCGGCCACAGATCGGAGAAAAGAAGCTTGGATCCATCTTCCCCTAGCCGAGACGAAGCCGGAGCACCCCACATCGTCTACGGAAACCCACGGAATCGCCGGGAAAGAGACACACGGAATCCGCGGGCTTTCCGGCGAGATTCCGGCCAGCACAGTTGGAGGTGATCGGTTCCCGAGGAATCAGCGTTACCGACCCGAGCCTACGGACGACGATGACGATCGCCCGGCCTATCTGTGAGTGGACGGGTTTTGGTTTTGATTGTTGTTTGAGCATACTTTATATTTATGTTTATGTATCTTTATGCTTTGGTGAGTATCGTTTGAGTATGTTTATGTTATATGCATTTGTGATATGATGATGTGATCGTGGGATCCTTGTTGGTGTTGGTGAGTTTTTGGAGCATACTATATCCGTTTATGCATATAAGTTTGTTATGCTGGTTATGTGGGTTTATGTTGCGGGATATGCTGGTTGTTGCTGGTTAGTGTTGGTTAGGGTATGTGTTTTACCTGGTATGGTTAGTATGGTTTCCTCACCTTGTACATTGGTATTGCGAATACAGTCTCCTTGCCAATGTACTTACCCTTGCCAATTGGTATTGCGAATACAGTCTCCTTGCCAATTGGTAGTATACTGTACATTGGTATTGTGAATACAGTTTCCTTGCCAATGTGCTCTTACCCTTGCCAATTGGTATTGCGAATACAGTCTCCTTGCCAATTGGTAGTATACTGTACATTGGTATTGTGAATACAGTCTCCTTGCCAATGTGCTCTTACCCTTGCCAATTGGTATTGCGAATACAGTCTCCTTGCCAATTGGTAGTATACTTTACATTGGTATTGTGAATACAGTCTCCTTGCCAATGTAAAGTGCATAAGTATGTGTGACTGTTTATTGTCGTTGTGAGTTTGGTTGTTGCTGCATGTTTGTTATGGTATAGTTGTATATTACTGTTTTAACTGTGGGGGATTATTATTATGTTTTATAAACGTTTTACACTGACATTTATTTTCCCTGTCCACTCACCTTTGTTTTGCGCCCCCTCAGGACTTGATACTGTTGAGAACCACAGAGACGAGCGGCAGGAGTCAGTGTAGCTTTGCTCTGGTTCACAAAGAGTGGAAGACTCTTTGCCATCTGTCTATTGATCGTTAGACTGGTGTACGTAGTGTAATTGTGTATTATTCCGCCTTCGGGCAGTACAGTTGTTAGGTTTACTTCCGCTGTAGACGCTCTGATACATTGTTGGTATTTGTATTTTGGTTTTCTTTTCTTCTTTTTGTCGTTTTTAGTTGTTTTAGGCTTCGTCACTCTGTAGGGGTGATGGCCGCACTCCCGGGCCCCACTTTTCGGGACGAGGTGTGCCACAAGGCGAATCTTTTTAAGAGTGTACTAGAGGCAAATGAGGAGAAAAAGGAGTTATTGACAATTTTGCCCCGACTTTTTCATAACTGCTTTTTTCATTGTTCATTGAATTTAGGGGCATTTTCAAGTTTTTCTTAAATTTCACCATTTCAACCGTTTTGGGTAGCTTCTGTTGATGATGAAAAGCAAATCCTGATTGACCGGTGCTTGCGATGCTGTGATAAAAGAAATGGGTATATCAGTTTTATCAGTTTCAATAATTATCTCATGATGAAAGATGAGGGAAGCGAGCTGTTTCTTGGAAAGAATAATCAGGGGCCATAAACTGAAAGTTGCTACAGAATATTAGTTTCACCAACTTCCTAGGTTGGAGATGTAATTAAATTTATTTAACTTAATTTAAGCGGGTATAGGATTTGAACTCTTTACAACTGCTGCAGATGGATTGAATTTTTTACAGCTGCTTCATATCAAATTGTTCTAAACATTACCATACTTGAGTCCCCAACCTAGATGGTAGCTAATGTAACAAATGCTGAATGTTTTGCAAGTTCGCCACAAGAAACTTAAAGACGAGTGTGGTAGTATGAGGTTCCCTTCAGCATAATGAATCACCTGAACTTGATTTCTCACTTGATTTTTTATTTGGTCTGGGTTTAATATTCATTCAAATAATCAGTTTACCAAGTGGAGTAGAGCAGGAGCGTATACTTCTTTCTTTTGTGGGCTGTTTTGGTTCTTTTTCATTTCGTTGACGAAGTTTTGCTGTCTCTTTGACAGAATCCACAGAACTCAAAAAATAAGAAGCGGCCCATCATCAAGCTTCCCATTCTGGATTGTGTAAAAAGTCCGATGGGTGATAAAATATTCTTTCAAAAAGTAAAACCATGTGATTAGGGTCTAAAAACTAGAGATTATTTAGTAACTAGCCTCACCGCACACGCGTAGTAACTAGCCTCACCGCACATGCGTTTTTTTCCATCCCAGGCGCTGCGCTCCACATCACGAGCGCTTCGCACCACATTTCAACGCTTTTGGTATTCGTCTCGCGTTTGCTAGACGAATCTTTTCAATTTTCAATTTGCACTTATTACCCCTTTTGTCCATTGCAACTCATTTTGAGAGAAAATTTGCCCCTGCAACTCTGTTTGTATCCTACCTGCCCCCTGCAACTTATTTTTTGGGAATATTTGCCCCTTTTTTGTTAACTTAACAGATTTTTCCAACTTTGCTGATGTGGCACGTCCATGTCAGCAAAAAAATTTTTAAACTAATTTTTGAATTTTTTTAACAATTTTTTTTTTTTTTTTAATTCTCACATACAAACAATTTACTTGTATTCTAAATCTGTTCACCAGTACAATTCATGTCGAAAATTGTACTGGTGCATAGATTTGGAATACAAGTGAATTTTTTGTATGTCGGAAATTTGAAAAAAATAGAAAAATTTAAAATTTATTGTTTCCACGCACGTATGTGAGAATTAAAATTTTTCCACATACAAACAATTCACTTCTATTTCAAATCTATGTACCAGTACAGATTTGGAATACAAGTAAATTGTTTGTATGTGAGAATTTTAATAAAAAATTAAAAAATTATTTTTGAAAATTATTTTTTTTGCTGACGTGAACATGACACGTCAGCAAAGTTTAAAAAATCTGCTAAGTTAACGGCAAAGGGGCAAAATTCCCAAAAAATGAGTTACAAGGGACAGATGGGATACAAATAGAGTTGCAGGGGGCAAATTGCCTTCCAAAGTGAGTTGCAGTGGCCAAAAGGGGGTAATAAGTGTTCAATTTGTTTCCAGCACACTCTTAAAAAGATTCGCCTAGCAAACCCAAGATGAATACCAAAAGCGTTAAAATATGGCGCGAAGTGCCTATGATGTACCGGGCAGTGCCAGTGATGCAAAAAAAAGCGGGGGCTGTTATTTCCACCCACCAACTCTCTTTCCCCACCCCCTATGTTAAAATTAATTCTAAATTAAAATATATTATCAAGTAAAATTACAATAATGTACAAACTAAATGCTTGGGTCCAGTCAATCAACCCACAAAACCTGAACGACCACCCGGAGGAGCTCCTCCTCCGCATCCTCGACTTCCTCCCCAACTTTGACGCCGTAAAAACCTTCGTCATCTCCCCAAAATGGCGTCACCTCTTGCCATGCGGCCCCTCTTTGGACTTCCTCTCAGCGCAGGGTTTCCAAGACGTGGTTGCCGAATACGGATTGTCCCAAAGCCAAGGCGCTTCCTTGACCTAAACCATTTCACCAAAATTTCAATTTTGAACACAAACATTTCAACATTTACCAAAAAATCAAAACAACCCAGATTACGAATTCTACAGCACAAAATTGAAACATTTCCAAGACGTGGTTGCCGAATATGAATTCTACAACACAAAATCGAAACAACCCAGATTAAATAACATCAAATTACAAAGCTTTAACAAAAAAAGAAAAATCAGAACGCGAAAGAAAAAAGCGCAGCAAATCGATTCCACTCGTTTCACGATCCAGATAATCGAGACGAGGCCAAGAATGGAGAGGGCGATGACGCGAGGAGCGAGATCCCAGAGCTTTTGGGGTCGTCGGCGATAGAGGGGCAGAGGGACTGGAAATGGGAGAAGAAGGGGTGGTCGGGATCTCTGTCAGGGTGGTGGCCGCGGCGTCGTCCTCGTCAAGGGGCTGAGCGTCGGAGATCAAGGGGGAGGGGGCGGTAGCGATCTCTGTGAGGGCGGCGGCCGCGGCGCCATCGTCGTCATGGGGCTGAGCGTCGGAGATCAAGGGGGAGGAGTCCTCATCGTGCTTCATCTGAGGAGGTGGCTTGAGTACCCACGGAGATGGAGGAGCTCCTCCGATTGGCCATTCAGGTTTGTGGGTGGATTGACTGGACCCAAGCATTAGTTTGTTTGTACATTATTGTAATTTTACTTGATAATATATTTTAATTTAGAATTAACTTTAAAATGGGGGGTGGGGAAAGAGAGTTGGTGGGTGGAAATAACAGCCCCCAAAAAAGCCTCTCGCGCACGTTATGAGGCTAGTAGAGATAATTTGAATGAGTTTTAACACATTTAAAATTAGAAAAAGAAGTTACTAATCTACTACACTTTCACTCCTCCCCACGTACCAATGCCATAAACCCCAAACCTCCCCTCCATCTCTCTCTACCACTCCGCCGCCGTCTTCCGCCGCACAACCACCATGAACTCCTCCTCCTCCTCATCAATTTTCCATTTCTAACTCACCCCCCCTCTAAACCAATCCAACCTTCTCTTCTCCGTTTCGCCCCTCCCAATTCCGTCAATTCCAACCATGTCCTCAAAACCACCGCTTCCTCCGCCCAACACCACCGCAACGGCGACCAACATTCAATCTCAAGTTCAACAAACCCAATTCTCCAAACCACCAAACAATACACCAAAGCCGCTATTCTCATCGGTGCCGCGGCTGCCGTGTTCACCAAGTCCTCGACTTTTCCGGCCAGAGCCGAGCCTCCGGCGACATTGACCGAGCCAGCTCCGACCCAGGTCGCCAACGACGACCAATCCCAATCTCAATCGCCATTGACGGATTTCCTCAGCTCCAATTCGGAAGCCATCGAGGCCCTGAGATCGCTCCTCCAGCAGAAGCTCGAAGCCGGCGAGGACGAGGAAGCCCTAAAGATCCTCCACCGTCTGGTGGAGGCGCAGCCGGCGGCGACGGAGTGGAAGTTCATGATGGCGAGGGTGCTGAGCGAAATGGGCGAAACCAAAGAAGCACGCCAAGTGTTCGACGAAATGCTGGCCGCGGACCCTTTGAATTTCGAGGCCCTTTTCGATAACGCCCTTCTGATGGACCGCTGCGGCGATGGCGAGGCCGTGGTGAAGCGGCTCGAGGACGCGTTGCAGGCAAGTATTACCGAAATATGAAATATCCGTAAAGTAGAGTTACTAGCACACTAATATCGAAACATTATAAGTTTAACTACCGAAATATCCACCGGCATTGGAACTTAAAATCCTTGGTCGTGCAGGTGGCAGAGGAGGAGGGCAAAGCGAAAGAGGCTCGTGATGTGAGGTTGATAATGGCGCAAGTACAGTTTTTGCAGAAGAATGTGGAGGACGCCTTGAGTAGCTACGATGCATTGGCTAAAGAGGACCCTAAAGATTTTAGGCCCTACTTTTGCCGGGGGATGATTTACAGCTTGCTTGATCGGAATGCGGAGGCGAGAGAGCAGTTTGAAAAGTACCGGCGGCTTTCGCCGAAGAAGTTTGAGGTTGAGGGATACTTGAGGAAGCCACTGTCGAGGATCAAGCTTTTTGGGAGTGGTGAGAATTGAGTTTTGAGTTGTGAGGCTCTTTTGTTTGTGTTTTGGTGTTTTTGGTTTTGGGAGACAAGTTGAGAATAAGAGTTTAGACATAGATATTCTCATCACATTTCAAAGCATATCACCTACATTGCAAAACATGTAATGAAATGGAAGAAGTGAGAATAGTAATCAAAGATGTCTGATATAGAGAACCAAATTGATCACTCACTGGGACAGTTCTTCACGTGGCCACTTCGTTTCACTTGCTCAGAATACAACTTTCATTCTTTTCCATTGTTTACTCCAATAGGAGCAAAATTGAAAATCATTGTTTCGGACAGATTATTGAATGTCATACCAGTTGAGACATTATTTCAATGCAATCTGCTCCGCTACAATCTGATGCATCCAGCCATCACCAACATTACAACAAGTAATGAAGATGAAAAAGTGACCATGGTAATCAAAGATGAGTAGTCTGATATATATATGTATATCGAAAGATTAAAAAACCATCAAGTTCTTAAGGACTTAGCATGAATTTACAGCATGATGCGGCTACTTTCGGCCTCCTTTCTTCTTTGGCTTCTTGTTATTTTTCTTCTTCTTCCCTTTGTTTCCAGTCTCCTTACTGCCACCTTGGGATCCAGAAGCAGCATCAGCTTGCATAGACTTATAAGTCAACAGTTCGTTTACACCATCTCCCTCACCGAAAGTTTGACTGTCCCCAGCATCTCCCAGATCAGGACCAGCAGCATCAACATCAACTTGCAAAGAATTTGGGCTCGATTCGTTGGGTGTGTGACTGTCCCTGGGATCTCTCGGCTTATCTGATTCAACACCAGTCTCCATTGGTTCCACCAAACCAGAGCTTGAAGGCAGAACCTTCAAATTCTTCGTCTCATCAGAATTGGAGGCAGAGTGACCACCTCCCATTTTCAAAGATTGAGTTTGTGAAGCTTGTACAACTGGCGGTTTAGGAAACAGTTTTTTCAATCCCATTTTCAAAGATTGAGTTTGTGAAGCTTGTACAACTGGTGGTTTAGGAAACAGTTTTCTCAATATGTCATCCTTTGACTCGTTGGCCTTCATGTCAACATAGATAGCATCTGAGCATAAGAACCTTGGACAAGTGGACCCAAAGTTTACAATTACCAGACGATTACCAACTTTCCGAAGTGCTGCAGCTAGCTCATTCACATTCATATTGAAAGAATTGTGTGTCCTCCTCCTCTTAAGGGCATCACAAAATTCCTGTGGCAGCAGTTCAGTGATATGGTTCGCCCCCAGCAAAGCATGGAGTGCATCTTGACCTATTCCAAAATTCACATGAACTAAGCACAGCACAGCAACCAATCTCAACATGAGTTGTGAATAATAGTTTCTCCAGTTTGTGTTGGACTTCTTAATCCAGTCAATTGTATCTGCGTTTTCAAAAACACAGCCAGTAACCACTCTGACAACAAAATGAAGGATGTCATCCAAAGTATCAGCCACCGGGGAACTAAAGCTGCTATCTTTCTCTTGGTGTATAAGCCACTCAATAAAAGAAGAACTTGTAGTGATGGCACAACCGCGAAAGGTAGTGATGGCACAACCTCGAATGCATGTTACCCAAATCAGCAAACGCTCTACAAGGTACAAAAAGCAACCGGGTGAAATATAATCACTGATGACCCTCCAGTTCTCACTGTAAGTTTCAACTAAAGCTTTATGCAGCCTCAACAATACATCAAACATTCTCATTTCTTGACTGGTACTTTCAGGCCCAGCATTCAAACATAAAATCTCAATGAATGCCTTCCATGACAAGTTGCAGTCCAGCTTTTTCATAAGCATCTTGCATATTTCAGTATTCGGCTTACCAGACCCGAGAATTACCATCATAATCCTTCCAATTTGCCCAAGAGATAGCTTGTTCTTCAAGCTAGTGTACTCAACTATCACTTGTTTAAGAGCATTCTTGGAAACATCAGTTCTTCGAAGAGAAATCATATTCTCTCTCAATGAATTCCTCCAGTCCAAAGGAAACATGTAAGAAACTATACTTTCAGTCGAAAACTTCACCAACCTCTGCAATTTCTCGGTATTTGGATACCTTAGCTTCAAGCATTTTGATTGCAGATGGTATAGTGAGACCTCACAGATGTGAGTAAGACACCTGCTTTGGCAGAACATGGAATCAGCAGTCTTGATTGGAAACTTGTAAAGCGCCTCAAGCTTGGCCAAAACGTTCATGCCAACAGAGAGCAATTCCGAACTCCAATAATCTCGAGCAGCTAGAACAAGCTGGTGAACATCAATAGTGAACAACTTCCCGTGATTACGAAAGTATCTTTTGTCCAGACCCCGAACCCAATCAGCATCAGAGATGAGTAAAACATAGATTGGATTCAGATTATGAAACAGCCTCCACACTCCCAAGTAGTTTAAACAAAACTCTGCATAGCCTATGTATTCATTAACGTCCTGCTTCTCAAGGCATTCAAGGTATTCAAGTACATGAGCAATTTTGTCCTTCCAAAAGTTCCAGAAGTAAATCAGCGTATCTATAGAAACCTGGTTTCCAGATATTCTGTCTTCGGAATACTTCATCAGATCACCAACTAATTTTTCTTCCCACATATACTTACCGGCGTTTAAAGAAAGATGATCATCCAATATTCTTCGAGCAGATAAGATTTCACCTTTAACATTCTTTATTCTCTGACATGCATTCATATGATTTTTCTTCATGGCAAGCTTACTCTGCTTATTCAATAAAATGTCAACCTCATTGCAAACATAGTCATAAAAGTTCTCTGTCTCCTCCTTAGCAAATGACTTGGCTTTGGATAAAAGCTCCTGCTTTTGAGTAAATTCCCCCATGGGCCAGCCCTTTCTGCCATATGACCAGAGGGAATTGGCAAGCACATACAATAAAATGTGCAATGATGCTTCTCTGAACTTGCCTGCCTTTCCAAGGAAATCAGCTTCAAGTAAAATATCGCCTTTTAACTTTGCGACATCTGCAGCTTCAAGATAGTTTCCAAGTTCTTCTTCTAACAAAAGTAGCTCATCCAGGCTACCTTTACTCTTCAAAAAATTTCTCATCGAAATAACAGAATGAAATGCTTTGACAAACTTCATCATCGATCTGTTATCCTTCAACTCATAATAGTGAAGTGCACAGCTCTCCAGAAATTCTTGTTCCATTTTATGTATTCCCTCTTCTCTTCTACTCACCGAACAGTCCTCAACTGTGTGCTGTTTCCAGTAATTGATGTATTGCAAACCCATTTCAAATAGTTTTCCTTTGGCACAAACAGTCAGACACTCAGAGAAGAAATTCCCCTTAGCATATACATCTGCAGCATCTTTATAGCATCCTGCTAGAGAAAAGCATTCCCCAGCCTTTTCAAGTTCAGACTCTCCACATTTGTCCAAATAAATCCTAGCTGCACCGATAAAGATATCAAATGAAAAACAACTCTTGTAATCACAAAAAGAACATAAATTGCACAATTTTGAACACTAATAGAGAGTTCCCATCATTACAGGCAGGGATGCCTTAAATTAATATCTTGTACATGAGACGAGCAATACAGGCTAAATAGTTTTACCTGCTTTTTCATAATCCCCCAAATCTGAATAGCAACGCGCAGCTGAATCTGCCATGCCAATAGCATCAAAAATCTCAGCAGCTTCCCTAAGAATGGAATTGGCCCCTTCAGGATTAGAACTTTGCATACGGTCAGCGAGAGCTTTAAGGCCAGCCGCTTTTGACCTTCTTTCCCATCGAGTATCACCAGCTCTTTCAAAGCACATTGTGGCCATTTCAAAATTATGTTCATGATATAACTGCAACGAATGCAAAGACCTTTAATTGTTGTTAACAGTCTTAAAACAAAAATAATACGATGCTTATAATAGATAAGCAATCAAATAAATAATATACAATACAAAACAATGATGTAATTGTGTTTGTGTCCTTTCCATCGTCACTATTCTCAATTATTACAAAGAGAAAATTATGCATACCTTAATGCCCCGTGATTTCCACTCCTCTGGACTGCTTACAACTTGCATTGCCTGTGCAAGTGAATCGTCAAGCTGTCTAACTTGTACAAGACATTTCTTCTTCCAATAGTCAAACATTGGTTTTGAGAGCTCTTCTGCATTCTCACAAATCCACAATCTCTGTCTCGTACGAGTAACAGCAACATACAGCTGCTTCAATTCAGAGCATAAGATGTTGTGTTTGGCTTCATTGAAACTTGGAAAGCCCTTAGGTAATGTCGAATCAAGTAATTCTTGTTCCTTCATGTAACCATATATCAGTCTCCATTGAGATTTCAGGGGTGATGAGCCAAAAAAGTTGTACAAGAGTACATCCTACAAGAGCGACAGAAATGTTATGAATTAACCATATATAGATTACAACAGCATTGTCGAGATTGAAGAGACTGAATATACCATAAATTGATAAAGTTCACCAATAAATTAAGCCACTATCTAACATGATTTCCATAGAGAATCTAGGAAGAAAGTATTTTGGAAGGGAAAAAGTAGAAAAAAACGTACTCATGCTACCCAGCGTCACCAGGATTAGAAAATTCAAGTATGTAAACAAATATTGTAATCACCTGAAACTCAAGGCCTTTGCACTCTACTATGGTCAAGAGAAGAGCATACTTTCCAACAAATGGGGAAACTTCTTTTCTAGCTTGCTCATCTCTAACCAAAATAACCTGCTCCGCACCAAAACCAACTATAGTTCCACTGTCAGATCCGCCGTTTCCAAATATTTTGATGATTGCATTTTCTTTTTCTCCAGATTCAAGCAAAACCGGAGCTTCCCCATAAATCATACTGGTTTCAGGCTTAAGGACATCAATAGAGTGAGGGAAGAAACGATAAAGCAGTTCAACAATGCTCTGCGATAACTTCAGTACACCAGCATGGGTACGAAAATTTTGAGTCAAACAATGTATTTCTGAAATTATCCCTTTTTCTTTCCTTTCGTCATGCCTATTGCTTCTAGATTCCAATATAAACTTCTTGTAGAACAGAGTTCGTATGTCTTGGAACCTGAAATCAACACCCCTTGCAATTGTTTGTGCTGTATCACCGGAAAAAACAAAACCCTCTTCAACATTGCTGCACATATGTTTAAACAGAGCTATTTGACTCATGGTTAGATCTTGAACCTCATCAATATAAACAAAATCCATTTGATCACCCCCATACTTCTCATGCCTGAGTCTTCGGTGTAGATCGATAACAAAATCAGCCAGATCAAATTCACCATTTGCCATCTTCATCTTCTCATAAGCCTGAAATATGTCATATACCTCCTCTCTCCTCCGCTTGCTTAAATTGGAAAACCTGCTTTCGGACATTTGAACATAATTCTCCCGGCCAAGTTTACCATCAAGTGATTCTATGGCTCCCAAGCCACCTTTAATATGAGAGATAATTTCTGCAAAGACTCTTGAAGCATCAAGTTTCTTTGTTAACTGAACATTGAAGTGAGGCCAGTATGATGAGCTAAATCTTTCATAATTAACCTCTTTGGTCCTAATAAAGGTCTGTAACGCAACTGATCTTGAACTTCTCAGTTGACCAGAAATTACTTGTGTTGCACCAAGAAATCTTTCAAAGTATGAGTTACATAGTGTGCCATCAAGCATCATCAAGACCTTATGGAATGTTATGACAAGGGGGTAAGAACTGGGAGGAATATCATTGAATGAATCTTTAATATCCTTGAATTGGGCTTCCTCATCATCAAATTCAACCATATCCATCACAGTATTTTCAGTTGAATCACTTCCACCATATGCAAAACTGTGTACATACCAAAAACAATTAGTATTGAGCGACAAAATTGAACATAAAAACAAAATACCAGCAAGCAACCTCTTATAGAAAAATCTACGCACCTCATCAAGTGTAAAACATGGTGTTTGATGGCAAAACATAGTTTAGGACTCACGGTCACAAATATCTGGCGTAGTATGCTCTTCTTAGTAGCTGCAGAACTCTGGTCAATCTTGCTGTTTTGGCTACTGTAGCATGCTTGGACTGCTAATTGGTGATGTTGTTCTTTCTGAAATAATTTCATAGTTAACACTGTGGTCTTCCCAGTTCCTGACCGCCCAACTATAAAGCTACTTCTCTGAAAAAGGATTATCTCCCTTTCTTCATCATTAACTTCAAATGGAAGATCCAATTCTTTACCCTCACGGTCAGACAACAAGTGGTTCACTACGCCAGCTGATAAGGAATAAAATTTCATCAGCAACAAACTCTCGCTGACCTGTGAATTCTCTACATAACTTCTACCACCAGAAGTGTCACCAACGAAATCACTCTGAGATTCAAGGATGTTGAGATCCTTAAACCGAGTAATATGCACTGAATGTGGCCAGCTCCTAGGAATTTCCAAATCTCTGTGGAAAAACAATAACCAAAGAAGGTGGCCAGCTTTCTAGTTAGAAATTTCAAATATGCAGAAATATTTGTATCTATATATGATTCGGAAACAGTTCATGTTAAAAGGAAAGCTAGAATGGAAGGAGCATACCCCTCAAGACATCGTTCATTGCATCGGCGGATAAAATCATCTGTATATCTGTTGAAAATACTTTCTAGGCGATTTTCCAACTTAGGGATATCCTCTAGAGGCAATACGTCCCAGATCTTTATTATTTGAATGTATTCTATATCCTTTGTAATGTCGGTTGTGCAAACAATATATTGACCTTCCACCTTAAATCGCCTAAAGAGAAATGAAGAGCTTCCACAAGTTGTATCTACATTTCGCTTCTTCGGTCTCCAGCCACTAGAAAGCTTCAGAAGAAGATTGAGCACAGACTTCTTCAAACGAATTGACGTCAGTTTCTTGAATGACTTCAGAAAGTTATCACTGAACAGCACCTAAAGATATCACATTGGTGAAGACAAGCTTTCAAGCACATAAATAGATAGCCCAATTTCAGAAAAGTATGACATAAGTCAGCTGTATTGAGTTCTTCAAAACTACCTAGGGGAGAACTACCAAGAAAAAAACAATCATATAGAAATACCATGGCCTTTACCTTCCACCTAGCACTTCTGAAAAGGACGCTGTCGGCAGTAAGTAAATCATCAAAGTGGTCGAGCTTTTTCTTTACCTCTAATATGGCCTTGGCCATATCCTTGTCTTCATCAGCATTAAAGAAACATTGACGATTTTGGGCATCAAGGACCAAAGCCTTCCAAACAGATTCACTTTGAGATAGAGTTCTCTCATTTCCCAATATCCACAGACAATGCCTGGAATCATTAAGGCACCAGTAGCTAATTTAACAAAACTTATTAACAAGGATGCAAAAACATACAAGTCCACATAAACCCATACCTGGCCCTCGTAAGAGCGACATTAATTCTTTGTGGTTTGGAGACAAAATCAAGAGACTGACTATTGGATCGCACAGTGGACATAATAATTACGTCCTCTTCTCCACCCTGGAACCCATCAATTGTATTCACCTTCACTGTAAAGCCATGAAGCTTATCATACTTCGATCCAAGTGTCTCCTTTATTGCAGCTACTTGAGCAGCATAGGGAGAAACTACACCAATACTGAGTTGTTGTCGTGAAAAGACCCATTCTGTAGGGAAAGAGAATACTTCAGTGTTAACCGAAAGAAAAATGATATTGACAAAGACGCCATTGGCCCTCTTACAAAGTTATAGTTATGACAAAGAAGAAATGAAAGATATTTCAGAATTCCCTACAGTGCAAGGAATCATAGAAGAATAAAACATTTCATTTTGAAATCAAAACCATTGAAAATATTTCAGTATGACTTCAGCTACACATACCTTTGTACAGATTGCGCAATATTCTTGAAACAATAGCAACCTCAACCATATTCTTACGACTATGTCCATCCTCATCCTTCTCCTCTCTTCCACCAATTACATTTATAAAAGAATAAGGGCCAAACATTGACCCTGGAAGATAATGTTTCTCATGGCTTACTTTTTTAACATTTGGAGCATCCAGGATAAGGTTGTAATAGAAACTTGAATTTGGGAAGACACTGATTGAAGGATGCATTCTGTATTGCATTTCTAGAAGATGTTTTGAGTGACCCATTGAGCTCAACCTCTCAAACAAGCTTCTTCCAAAACCAGCTTCACTGGAAATCTACAGAACAGAAGAAAGCATATATAAGAGTATATAACTTAGAAGTGCGATATAAAACTTGCCAATGCCATATAAGAAACAAAGTTTATATCTCTACATATATGCCTAAGTAGAATCAACGTACACTGCTTTTCACCATAGCTGGTAACTGGCATTCATCGCCAACAAGAACAGCGTGCTTCATGCCAGGAAGTTGCAGAGGTATTGTAGACTCACACTCTTTCAGTTGTGCAGCTTCGTCAACCACAACAGTGGCCAGCGGCTCCATTTCTACTCTATGCAGCTTAAATGAACTTGATGCCGTGCAAAATATTATGGAAGCACTTTGAAAACAGAATTTCTCAGGGTTCAAAAAATTAGGAAGTTTCAGTCCACTTAGAGAATCCTTTAGAGCATGTAAAAGGGAAAGGCATTCTCTTTTCTTCATGTACAGAAGAAATGAGTCATCTGCAAACGAATCAACTTTGGACTCAGAGATACCTTCAAATTCAGTACGTGAGAAAAGGTCTTCTGAAACAACATAACCTTGGAACAACAATGATTCAAACGAATCAACTACCCTTACAAGTGAAAGCATATCTTCAAAATTTTGCACCCCAATGAAACTTTTGGCTATATGGGTACAGAGGATAGATATGCAGTGTCTCAGTGGTGATGCAGTAGAAACAAATCTATCTCTGAAGAATTCAAAAAATGGCTTGCGCATGCATTTGCTAACTCCAGGGTCACTTCTGCATTCTTTTTCTGTTATTTCGGCAGCACCCTTATGTTCTTTCTCTTTGGTTATCTCATTTTCCTGGAAAATATGGTAATCAGAAACACAATCTTCCAGAAATCCTATCATCGAAGCAAAGCAGTACCTCCAACCAGTTTGTGGCCCCAAGCACTCGTATAGTCTTTCGACACGGTAATCCAAATATATATCTTTAATGTCAGAACCTTTAACTTTAAGTCGATCATTATTCCCAAATAGAAGAATTTCCCCTAGAGGACAAAACAAACCATTGGACTCTGCTTCAATCACCATCCTTAGAACACGAGAAGCAACTTCTTTTATTGCAACGTTGGTTGGGGCACAAACAAGTGTTCTGATATTCATGCTTAACATGGTAAAAAGAAGAGTAGCTAGAGTTTTTGTTTTTCCTGTCCCAGGTGGACCCCAGATCAGTTGCACAGTCGGCTTGGAAACATTATGTACCATTTCAAGACAGGCTAAAACTGCTCCAGTTTGGGACTCATTCAAACCAGATGACAAACTCTCAATTAGCCACTTATCCTGAGCGTCATCATTCGTTTCAGGGCTGCGATAAAAGTTTTCCTGAGCATGTTACGAACAATAAGATTTTTAGACAATCTCAACAACGAATCAAAGTTTTGAATATGATAATATATAGAGAGAAAGTAAATGAGTGACAATATGGAATCACAAGGCAATAGAATCGAGTCATAACTGGAGTGTTACAGATGTACAATGCAAATAAACTACGATCAAAAGATGAAAAAGGAAAATTCTCAATATTTTGCTCACAGTTTAAGCAGGATCATATCGGTTCAAAGTTATGAGTACTATACGCCCCATTTGGTAATGAAAAGGGAATAAACAATTGCCCACTTGGTTGATAGGAGTGGACTGGATTGAATATATCTCATTAAATTTAAGGTTATTGAATGTAGTTCTTAAGAGCTTTTCATCTTCATTGGATCAAAGGAGATTAGACATTTAGCAAACTTATCCCTACTAGTGCCATTTTGAATGGATTGGAAGGGACAAGTTTTCTTCATGAGTAATTCACCTTCCCGCTCCAACTTGTACAAAGTTTCTTCATTTACTCCTACATGCTTTGCATATATGAATTATTCAATCCAATCTTAGACACCAACTGGGCGTGAGTCTTTATACGAGGTATGATAAGTATGAAAATTACATCTTATGTCATGATTAACAAAGCATAAATAGGTCATACTAATGCAATGCCATCTCGAGGGAGCAAAACCTACAGTCTTGATTCGTTAAGTCTTACCACAGATCCAGGGCATAAAACCTCCTGGATAATCTTCAGATTCCTGGTCTTCAGACTTCTGTACATATGCAACGAATTCCATATTCTGCCATTAGTGATTAAATTCACCAGGAAAACTATAAAAATTGATGTCTGATTGTCCTCGCTGACTTCAAACTTTTTTGCTGCCATGACTTTGAAATTAAGAGAAGTACTACCATCTTCGTTCTCATTTTCTGGGACCTTAGTGGCTGATACAAAAGTCCACGATCTCCCTACCCTGTGTAAATCAGATACAGTCTCTGGTTTAGCATCCGCCAACACAAAAAGATCTCCAGGCAAAGTTTTGTATGGTTCCTTTCCACGGTCACTGAACCTATTTCTCCAGTAATCAACCCTGATCTCATATGTTCTTTCATACTTATGGGATTCTTCAAAAGCAAGTACTTCGGCAAATGGAGCTCTGTCAATTGTTTCCAAACTTGAATGCACTTGTGCTCGAGTTTCTTCCAGTAACGGATACAAATAAGACTCAAAATACTGGTCAACAGACTGAAAAGATAGAGGAATCTTTTCCACCTATCAACATGCAGAGAGAGGTTAGATGGTGGGACAATTACCAGAACTTGTACGACATGTAAGATCACTTATATTCACAACACATGCTCATAAAACACATAAAAAAATAATACCACTAGAAATTTGGAGGCCGATATCTTAAGCAATTCCAATATTATTAATGATTAGTTCAGTATGATCAATGGATGTCTCAAGAATGTAATGGAACTGAGGAGGCGAGCCAACTAATGCAGCATGTTTTGGTAAGAATGTAAACCTTTGTTAATTAATTCTTTAAGTTATTAATGGTCTCTTTACACATGCAAGTTAATGTTATATGCATCCAAGCAAAGCATACAATCAAAAGCCAACACAAGAGAAGAAGTGGAACCGAGATGGGACAATCAAGGAAGAGCACAGCATTCCCCTGTACGAGTGAAGGCCACTAAACATAAGTTTCCTAACTTCAAAAGCAATCCTCCTTCACGGCAGGCTTATAGTTTCAACAGCAAAACCATATAGTATAAATTGTTCAATAAAAGTTTGCTTTCACAATCAAGCACCGGCTAGGAGCTCAGCTGGTCAAGTGCATTAATCCCTACACACCGAGGTCCCCAATTCGATTCCCGCACTCCCAGTACCAATTGAATAAAATTTAAGAAAGAAAGCAACTTAAAGTTGAACGATAACAACGGAAGATAAAGCTAATGCCTTTTTTTATATATGTAATAAGGGTCCAGTTCAAGGGACACACTATTTTCAAAACACCCTTTCTTGGCCGTTGGATTGGACCCATTGTTAATAGGTCCCACAAAAAGTTGTCGATCCAACGGCTAAGAAAAAGTATTTTTGAAAATAGTGTGTCCATCAATCCTCACCCATATATTAAAGCTCAAAGATGCAATCTTCAAATATCTTGAAACCATAATAATTGAACTAAGGAGGCAAGGAAGCTAATGTAGCAACTTTACCCCAAAGTAAAATACATCCAAGAAAAACATACAATCAAAGACCAATTCAAGAAAAGCACTAGAACAGATGGGCATGAACAGTCAAGGAAGAGCTCTACATCATCAACACCAAAAACTATACTGTATGAGTTGTTCAATAATACTTGCATTTACAATCAAGGTCAGATTTATAGCTCAACTGGTCAATAGCATTTATCCTACGCCCAAGTTCCCCCTACACCCAAGGTCCCCACTTCGATTCCCCACGCACACTCCCAATAATAAACAAAAATTTAAGGAAGAAAGCAACTTTTAGTTGAACAATAACAATGGGAGACAAAGCTGAAGCCTTTGTGTTAAAATGAAGCTCCAGGATGCAATTTTAGTCATAAAAATGAAAAAATAAATAAATACCTTGTTCTTGTAAAGATCTTCGTTGAAAATGTCCTCAAGTGACCAAGAAAACACATGCCCTTCCATCACCTTCCTCTCACAGTCAATCTCCACACTTATCTTCTGGTGTATGCATTCAGCTTAGAGACTCAGTTCACGAAATTCCAATTCAATGGAGGCTAAACGGCACTGGATTTCTTCGCCCAAAAGCTTGAAATACCAGTTGAGAAAATGTATGAAAGTTGAAGTCTTGGAATGTCTAATAGTACGATCACAGCCGTGCACAAGAAAGAGAAGAGAAATACATTATTAGCCTTAAAAGAAGCGAAAATCTTTTGCAAAAGCTTTAAAAGATTCTTTGCAGGGCATATGATGGTTTCCGATGTTCCTACTCTACTTGCAGGCGAAGTTTTCGTCAGCAATTGGTGATCCCAACTGGACCATCTTGACCATAAAAGTTGACTCCTTTTAGACACTTCAAATTAAAAAATAGAACTATTCGGCCACTGTTCTTTGCTGTAGTGGAACTGAAACTTGTCCAAATAACATTGGTACGCAACAATGCTGACGTCGATATGCTGACGTCGATGTATATTATACCAATACGGCAAAAGGGTTATTATCATGAATGGTGCCTAAACTTTCATTAAAACAGCGAAAATTTCATGGTGCCTAAACTTTAAAAGTGATCAATTCGGTACCCAAACTTTTAAAAACCGGAAACTTTATAGTGCCTTGGAACTTTAAAAGTGATCAATTTGGTACCCAAACTTTAAAAAAGAAGACTAGTGTGGGACCCAGAACTTTCAAAAAGAGGTAGTATGTGGTATTTTAGTCAATTTTTTGTAATCAAATTCCGCTAAAATGAAGTATTAAAATGGTCTTTTAACATTAATTTTTATGTAAAAAATATTTTTTTTACCTCTCAACTTCTATAAATATGTTTTATGGTGTTTTGAAAAAAATTGAAAATGTCATATAGCTATTTTAGATAAATAAACAAATTGATTAATGAAAATATAGTTGAACGGTAGATTTTTTCTATCTCTTAATTTCTATTAGAAATAATTTTTAATGTTCGAGTATATTTTTATTTATCAATTTATCTATTACTTTTCAATAGTCATATGCATAAATGTTTTTTGAAACATCGTAAAACATATTTATATAGTGGTTGAGAAGTAAAAAAAAACTATTTTATGGTGTTTTGAAAAAATGAAAAATGTGCATATAGCTATTTTAGAACAATAAATTAATTAATTAACGAAAATATACTTGAACGGTAAACTTTTTCTAGTACTCAATTTCTATTAGAAATCATTTTTAATGTTCGGATATATTTTTATTTATCAATTTATCTATTATTTTGCAATAGCTATATGCATAATTTTTTTTTTGAAACATCATAAATCATATTTATATAGAGGTTGAGAGGTATAGTATTTTACATGAAAATTAATATAAAAAAGGGTTTTTAAATATGATTTATGATGTTTCAAAAATACTATACCTCTCAACCTCTATACAAATATGATTTATGATGTTCAAAAAAACATTTATGCATATAACTATTGCAAAATAATAGATAAATTGATGAATAAAAATATACTTGAACATTAAAAATTATTTCTAATGAGAAATTAAGTGATAGAAATATTCTACCGCTCAACTATATTTTCATTAATCAATTTATTTATTGTCCTAAAATAGCTATATGACATTTTCATTTTTTTCCCAACACCATAAAACATATTTATAGAAGTTGAGAGGTAAAAAAAATATTTTACATAAAAATTAAATTTAAAGGACCATTTTATCTTTTTCACATTTTAATTGGAATTTTATTAAAAAAATTAACTAAAATACCACATAGTCCTCTTTTTGAAATTTTGTGAAATACCATATAATCCCTCTTTTTTAAAGTCCTCGTGGAATTAATCGATCACTTTTCAAGTTCGGGCGCTACTAGAAGTCCCGCTTTTAAAGTTCTTGCAATCCAAATCGATCACTTTTAAAGTTCAGGCACCATGAAGTCCTGTTAATAAAAGTTCAGGCACCATTCATGATAATAACCCATGTTAAAATATATAACCTCCTGGCTCGAAAAAGAACATTGGAGAAGGAAAAAAGAGCATTTCAAGTTATAAGAAGGAAAGGAAACACAGAAAACAGAAATAATGTTATACTTTTTGGAGAGATTAAGAAAACTAACCTGAAAATCACCTGCGAAAGAGAAATGAGAAAATAACCTAAATTAACAAACAAAGGTCATCAATTTGATGAACTTGTAAATTTCTTCTCCTTTATTTTGGCAACTCTTACTGACCTCTCTGGTTATTCATTATCTTATCTGAATACTTGGTAGTCACCATTAACGTTGAGACTGGAAAAGGAGAACTGAAGAGTCTTCCAAAAGTTGCAACAAATGCATAGAGAAGCTCGAGCGTTGGGGAACTACTTTATGCTGGCCAATGCCAAGTCATCAAATTAATGAGCAATGTTTTCCAATGGAAATTTTTCTCATTGCTCCAGATGCAAAAGTCCGTGTGTACACTAAAAACGCAATGGTATGAACACATTAGCAAATTTGCATTACTCCACAATTATGTGCTACAAGTGTCATTGCCACGCCACCACTATGTTTTTGATCAATTACGGATGTAATTAGAATACCGTGCTGCTTTTGCTTTTGCTGCTTCATAAGATAACTTTCATGCTTTTCCAATCTTTACCCCATTTGGAGCAAAGTAATAAGAAACCAAAGAAGAAAGGAAGCCGAAAGTAGCCATATCATGTTAAGAATTATGCTACTTAGGTAACTTGAACCTTCCCTGGAATTTTTTCCAGCCCATTTCTGCAGTTTGTACCTAGAGAAGGAAAATGACTAAAATATTTTTGCATTTTAAGGATACAAGAATGCGTTCGGTAGGATTAAAACAAAACAATTTTTTTGATCAACAAAAAGCTTCCACTCCAAAACCCAGAAAAAAAACCCAGAAATCAGCAGATCTGGGTGCCGTGGGTTTGGTCGCCGTGGGTCACAGATTGGTTTGCAAATCTGGTCGCAAGTTTGTTGCGGCTCGCGGGGTTTGCTCGCACTGGCTCGCGGATCTCGCAAGTTCGTTGCCGCTCGCGGGTCGTGGGTCGCGGAAGAGATGCACGCGGGTTTGTCGCCGTCGCTGGTGACGTCGGTTTGTTGCGGTTCGGCGGGCCGTCGCTGGTCGGACGGGAGTCGAGGCTGGTCGGCGGAGGTCGCGGGTGGTCGGAGTCATCATGGGTCGTCGTCGTCGTCGCGGGTGGGATGCGGGTTCGCCGCCTTCGTCATCGTAGGTGTGTCGCCGTCGTCGCGGGCGACACCGGTTTGTTGCAGTTCGGCGGAGGTCGCAGGTGGTCGGCGGATGTCGCGGGTGGTCGGCGGAGGTCGCGGGTGGTCGGAGAGGGCTCGCGGCAGATTCTTCTGGTCGGATGGAAGTCACGGACTGAAATTGCTGAAAACATCAAAATGATGTTTTCAGCATTTTAGCTCAATTTGGCTGCTTGTTTTCATTTAGGTGTTTTTGGCATTTTCGTATGCATTTTCGTATGCGTTTTCGCATACTTCTGCCGAACGCGTTTTTGCCGTTTTTACCGGCTGAAAAATGAAAACAGGCGTGAAAATAGGGGGAAAACGTTACCGAACGCCCCCTTAGTGGTTCTTAAATATTTCAATATATATTTCAGACTACTCAGTACTTTTATTATTATGACCACTGTTCAATACATGTGGCAGGCTGGATGGTTTTCCAATCTTTCGGCTTCCTTTCTTTGGTTTCTTATTACTTTTCTTATTCTTCTTCCCCTTGTTTCCAGTCTCCTTACTACCACCTTGGGATCCAGAAGCACTATCAGCTTGCGTAGACTTAGAATTTGGCTGCTCGGGTAAACAATCTTCCTCACCTAACATTTGACTCTCCCTAGCATCTCTCGGATCAGGATCAGCACCAGCTTGTGAAGAATTTGGATTTCATGCGGTAAGTGTGTGACTATCCCTGGAATCACCTGGCTTATCTGATGCAACACCAGTCTGTATTGTTCCACTGCACAAGAGTTCGAAGGCAGAATCTTAGAAGTCTTTCCCTCATCAGAATGGGTTGCAGAATGATTACCTCCAGCTTTAACAGACTGAGCTTGTGAAGCTTGCACAACTGGTGGTTTAGGGAACAATTTTCTCAATGTCAAATTTCAACTAGTTGGCCTTCATGTCAATGCAGATAGCATTTGATGAGCAGAACTTTGAAGGATTAGACCTAAAACATACTATCACCAAAGTATTACCAATCTTCTGAAGAACTTCAGCTAGTTCATCCACATTCATTCTGGCAGCACTTTGGTGATATGGTCCTTCCCCAGCAAATCATAGAGTAAACCCCGACGCTTTCCAAAATTCACATGAACCAAGCATAACAGAATAATCAATCTCAACATAAGATCCTGATAATAGTATTTATAGTCTCTTTTTTTTTTTTTTTGGTCAACAGATAATAGTATTTATAGTCTCAGTCGAACTTTTTAATCCATTCAATCATATCCGTCTATACAAAAATACACTCACCAACCACTTGGTCCCCAAAATGAAGGATGGCATCCAAAGATGGCTGTGTACAAGCGACCTTATCAGACACCTTGGAACTGAAGTTGGTATCTTCCTCTTGGTACATAAGCCACTCAAGAAAACAAGAACTAGTAGTGATAGCATGAATCCGAAAACAAGTTGCGCAAATCAGAAGTCGCTCTACATGGTACAAGAAAAAAGCAGGTGTTATGTAATCATAAGCAGAACTCCAGTTGACTCTGTAGGTTTCAACTAAAGCTTCATGGAACCTCAACATTACAGACACCTCACTCGGTTCTTGACTGGTATTTTCGAATCCAATATTTTCACAGAGATTCTTGACGAATGCTTTCCATGGCGGGTTGCAGTCCAGTTTTTTAACAACCTTCCCCATATAGTTCATCATCTGGCTTACCACAACCAAGAATGACCATTGCCAGCATTCCAATTTGCCCAAAAGCCAGCTTGTTCTTTGAGCTTGTATACTCGACTATCACTTGTTTAAGAGCATTCTTTGAAGCATCAGTTCTTCTAAGAGAAATCATCTTTTCTCTCAATGAATCCCTCCAATTCAAAGGAAACGTGATATCAACACTACTCTCAGCCGACAAACTTACACATTTCTGCAATGCAATTTGTTCTCTTGGTTTTAGACATTTTGATTGCAAGAGATAGATTGAGATCTCATGCATATGCCTAATACACCTGCTTTGGTAGAACTGGGAAACAGCAGTATTCATTAGACACCTTCCAATCTTTTTCCCAACGGATGAGCCGACAGAGACCAATTCTGAACTCCAATATTTTCGAGCAGATGAAACAAGCTGGTGAAAATCAATGGCAAGCAACTTCCCATGATTTCTGAAATATCGTTTGTCCACGCATTGAACCCAATCAGCATTGGAGATGAGTAAAACATAGACTGGGCTCAGATTATGGTACAACCTCCAAACTCCTAAGTATTTAAAACAAAAATCTCTGTAGCCGTTGTGTTCATCAACATCCTGATTTACAAGGCATCTGAGAAATTCGATTATGAGAGAGATTTTATCCCTCCAATAATTCCAGATGTAAATCAGTGAATCTATAGAAACCTGGTTGTTGGATATTCTGTCTTCTGAATACATGATCACATTATCAACCGATTCTTCTTCCCACACGGACTTACTGGCGCTCAAACAAAGATGGCATCAATATTTTTTTTTTTTTTGACGAAAGATGGCATCAATATTAATCCAGAGATAATATTTCAACTCTGATATTCTTAACTCTCTGACATACATTTATATGATTTTTCATCACAGCCAAATTACTCTTGTCATTTAATCAAATCTCAACCTCAGTGCAAACAGGGTCATAAAAGTTCTTTGTCTCCTTCTTAGCAAATGACCAGGCTTTTGATAAAGCTCCTCCTTTTGAGAAAACTTCCCTATGGCCCACCCCTTTCTGCCATATAACCAAGAGAATTGGCAAGCACATAGAGTAGAATATGTAATGATGCTTCTCTAAACTTGCCTGCATTTCCAAGCAGATCAGCTTCAAGTAGAATATTGCCTTTTAGCTTTGCGATGTCTGCAGCTTCAAGATAGTTTCCCAGTTCCTCTTCCAACAAAAAAAGCTCATCCAAGCTGCTAAAGTCTTCAGAAAATTCCTCATCAAAATAACAGAATGAAAAGCTTTGACAAATTTCATCATGGTTCTGTTATCCTTCAACTCATATAGTGAAGTGCACAGCTCTCCAAAAATTCTTGTTCCATTTTATGTATACCCTCTCCTGTTATACTCATAGAGCAGTCCTCAACTACATGCTGCTTCCAGTAAGTGATGTATTGCAGACCCATTTCAAACAGTTCTCCTTTGGCACAAATAGTCAGACACTCGGAGAAAAAGTTTCCCTTAGCATACACAGCTGCAGCATCTTTGTAACATCCTGCTAAAGAAAAACGTTCCCCAGCTCTTTCAAGTTGAGACTCTCCACATTTGTCCAAATAAATCCTAGCTGCACCAGTACAAGTAATAAATAAGAAAACAAAATTAATGGTATTAGCTGATATACATATACTGTGCAGGAGAAGCAACACAAGCTAAAGATAACAAATGTTAAATAGTCTTACCTGCTCTTTCATACTCTCCCAAATCAGAATAACATCTGGCAGCTGAATCTGTCTTGCCTATACCCTCAAATATTTCAGCAGCTTCTTTAAGCATGGATTTGGCTTCTTCAGAACTGGAACTTTGCAAACGGTCTGCTATAGCTATGAGTCTAGTAGCTTTGGACCTTTTTTCCAGTAAGTATCACCAGCTCTTTCAAAGCACATAGTTGCCATATCAAAATTATGTTCATGATATTAGCTGAAAGAAACATAAATACGTATAATTGTTATAATGTCAATGAAGTATAATAGTAATGATGAGTAAACACGAATGCTTTCATTGTTTTTATTTTCCTCTAAACTTTCCTCTAAACTGTCACTATTCTTAATACAGAAAGTTATGGATACCTTATACCCCGTGATTTCCACTCCTCCGCACTGCTTGCAACTTTCATTGCCTGTGCAAGCGAATGAACAAGTTTCCTAACTTGTACAAGACATTTCTTCTTCCAATAGTCAAACACAGGTCTAGAGAGCGCCTTTACATTCTCACAAATCCACAATCTCTGCTTTGTGCGAGTAACTGCAACATATAATTGCTTCAATTCGGAAGATAAGATGCTTCATCAAAACTTGGAAACCGCTTAGGTAACTTCGGATCAGCTAAATCTTGTTCCTTCATGTACTCGTATATCACCCTCTATTGATTTTTCAGTGGTGACGGCCCAAAAAAGTTGTACAAGAGTACATCCGACAAGAGGGATATAAATGTTATGGATGAAACAAAATATAGGTTATGTAAATCTGAAATTACCATAATCTGATAACAGTCCAGTAGTAAACTAGTATATGAAGCCAGTATTCAATTAGATTTTGGTAGAACACACACGCAAATACTTTGCAATTGGAAAAGACAAAAATCATGCTACTAATACCTCTAGGATTAGAAAAGTAACGTATGTAAACATAGTAAAAAGACAAAAATCATGCTACTAATACCTCTAGGATTAGAAAAGTAACGTATGTAAACATAGTAAATGTAATGCAATCCTAACTGAGAATCAGGGCATAAAACTTCCTGGATAATCTTCAGATTTCTAGACATGTGTAACGCTTTCCATACTCTCCCATTAGGAACCAAATTCACCAGGAAAACTATAAAAAGTGATATCTGAGTGCTATTGACTTCAAACTCCTTTGACGCCTCGACTTTGAAATGAAGAAAATTACTATCATATTCATCCTCATTTTCTGAGACATTAGTGACTGATACAAAAGCCCATGATCTTCCAACCCTTTGTAAATCAGAAACAGTTTCGGGTTTAGCATCTGCTAGAACAAAAAGATCACCATACAAAGTTTTGTATGGTTCCTTTCCACGGTCACTGAACCATATAGCCTTTTTCCATGTGGTTTTGCCTCTTCAATAGCAACTATCTCAGCAAATGGAGCTCTGTAAATAGTTTCCATACTCGAATGCACTTGTGCTCGGGTTTCTTCCAGTAAAGGGTATACATATGACCCAAAATAGTGCTGAACTGATCAGAATGATGCCAGAATCTTTTCCACCTACAAAAGCAAAGGTTCAGAATCAAGACCAAAAATTTACTTCATAAGTTCTTCACTAAACAAGTCCAGCAACATTTTAAGCAACGAAAATGGTGACAATAAAAGATAAAGCTGATGCATTTTCACTAAATCAAAGCTCAATGATGTACCAAAACCTCTACCATATGAATTGCTCACAAAGGAGGTAGAAAGTTTTCATCTTGCGGGTCTTAATATCTTAGCATTCCCACAAAGGAAAATGAAATCAATTTTTTTTTCTTCCAAAACTTTAAGAACAGAGCCCAGAATGATGACAACGGAAGATAAAGCCAACTCTTTTATGTCAAAACAAAGCTCGCAGATGCAATTCTCACTCACAATGGTCACAATGGAAGATAAAGCTGGCGACTTTTTGACAAAGAAAGCTCAAAGATGCAAACTTTAGCAACAAAAGAGGAAAAATATACCTGGTTTCTGTAGAGATTCTCGTATGTCTTCAATGGAGCAAGAAAACACAAAATCAGTGAAGCTCCTTTTCCTTGTCCAAACCCTCCATCGTCTCTTCCCTTACATACATTCAGTCCTGTCTACTACGAACCCGATTCATGAAAACCGGACTTCAATGGAGACGAAAAGCCAGTGAATTTCTCCACCGGAAAGCTTGAAGAAAACCCAGTTGAGAAAATATATGATCAGCTTCAAAAAAGAGAAGAAGAAAGTGTGAAAAATGAAGTCTTGGAATCTACAATAACACCAGCACTACCATGCACAAGAAAGAGAGTTTACATTATTAACAAACCTTTTCACCAAAAGAAGTGAAAATCTTTTACAGAAATGTTAAAAGATCCTTTGCTGCAGGGTATGATGGGGTACTGAAGGTTCCTTCTACTTGTAGCCTTGTAGGGGAAGTGCTTTAAGTTTGGACCTGACCATTTTGACCTTAAAAAAGTGATCCATTGATCGATTTCATCACTATTCAAACAATGTTTTGGCCTTTTGGTTTTTTATTCGTTTTGTATTTTGTAATTGCGATATTGATATTTGATATGGAGGTACACATTGTATTATTATATCCATATTGTAGGGATACTTTACATTATTGATATTATATGGACGTTATTTTTAAGGTATATCTCAACAAAGTTGGAGAAGGACTTTCATGGATTCATTGCACTATTAAATTATTATCTCAAACTAATGAGAAATGTTATATGAGCAAAAGTTGTCATACGCTCATTAAGCGTCGATTATTAGCAGCTGAAATGAAAAAAAAAAAAAACTGAGTATATAAATTCTTTCTCCAAAGACGGAGGCAGCAAGGGACCAGGGTTCCTGTGCCCCCTTCAATTTATTTATTCTTTTGGCATTTTAATGTAATTTGTTGATATAGTTATACAAAATATGAGAGATATATGAGAGAGTGCCTCCTTCATTGGCTAATCCTTCATATTATTATATAATTTTTTTCTTTATCTTGTTATATTTGAAGTGCTCTCCCCAATAGATTTTCGGTCACTCACACAAAAGTGACAAAACTGGAAAGAAAATACAAAATTACAAGTCAATCCTCCACAACATCCCACAGCCAAAATATATCCACATCCGTCGATAAAAAAGATGCGAATCACCTGGAGAATCCAAAACAAACAGTTCAAAATACCCGCCAAAGTGGGCCCACGGAGCAGTTAGTATGCAGGCCCGTCTTCTACAGTCTCCTCAATAATGACATTAGTACAATATCAATGACGTAAAAAATATCCTAGATTAAAAAAGCCTTACAAAATTTCCATTTAAAGTGTTATCCAAAACTTCCAAACAAATCAAATACACCATTTTGGTGTAGCTATTTACAATGTTGCAACAATTTTGGCCTCGCACACCAGGCGCAGGTGACTCGTTATAACGGATATTGAGGGAACTTTGAATTTGGACTAAATTGCTAAGTGGCTTTTACCACACAAGGGTGAAATTCTTAATTTTTTTAATCACGTAGGCAACATTGCAAATATGGTGTCACCACAGCATGGACAACAAATCCAATTTGGCTAAAATTTAGAATGCAAATGCAAATTTGCCAAAGCTGTCAACCTGAAGTTGCATTTAATATAGGATACTAATCAATCTACTGCAACCAATGTGAGAAAAAAGATAAAGAAATGAACATCATAGGATGAAGTCAATGAACTTCGCCAACTAATAATGTGAGTCAAATAAAAAATGAAGGAGAATAAAAATGGAGTCCATTAAAGTTTATATATGTTGATCCTTGGTTGCCATTACCAAGCAGTCTTAGAATTTCATCCCCACCTCTTTACACATCGATACGAGGATATCAGTTTCTCCTGGTATACTGTGCCAACAGCGGACAAAAGAATTATGCATTATCAGTCCAAGGCAGTTTATTCAGTCAATATGGATCATCCTGATATTACTTAATTTTAAAGAAACACAACTAGTTGTTGATTGCTAAACAGTAAATATTACACATCTTATTCGCTTGAAGATGGTCGTATCTTTGGGAGAACACTCTGGATATGACGATTTCGGTACCCAGTACCCTTATATGATCTGGAATTTTAGAAATTTTTATCAACTGACTTTTTGGCTATCCAAACCCCGATAAGCCAAACTACCATATCTCTCATCAAGAACACGAACACAACCAGCCGCAACACCGCTTGACACAAGATTACTCAGATTTCAAAAGTTCTACAACTCGAAAACTAGTGATTCGTACAAATACATACCATATTTCAAAAGTTCAACAACGCAAAAAGTAGTCATTCGCAGAAATACATATAGATTTCTAGATCACAATAAGACTCCAACACCAAGTAGCCTATGAGCGCAGTGCTCCAACAAAATCGAGCCAGATACCGTCAAACTTGGGGTCCAAAATAACATATGTAATAATTAATCACTTTCCCATATATCCACCCTCTGTGGGCTCCTGGAACATATAAATTAACCAGTTCTACTATTGACCAGAATCAACTGCGAACAGGTGTAGTCCAGCATTGCCCTTCCTCAGTTGCTTAAGGTGCTGCTGCCAGAAGGTTCAGCCCCTCTTTTTCCCCAATTCTTCCTTTCTTCAGCTCTTATCTTAGCCACAGGCTCCTTGTCTTCCAAATCCGGGGCAATCTTCATACCTGTAAGCCAAGTGCTGTCCCAGAGCATGACAATAAACACAATACTTGACAGCAGCATAATAATGTATATCCCGATCACCAGAACCATCAGTGTGGACACCAACTTACGGCAACATCTACAATATATTGCAGCTTCTGAGCTATTTTTTTCTCCGGGCTGGATACTTATCTTGTATGGGCAACGTGTAGTGAGATGGTCATTCCTCTCACAAATCCTACAAGGCCAAGGCCAAATTTCAACAGGAACACCTCGAGACAAAGGGTCCGCTATCCCTCCTGCCTTTGTTTTTCCCTTGCAATCTGCAACTTTGCTTTTCTTTTTGGTCTTTTTGATCCTGCGAATTGGTTTTGCACTCCGCACTGTGACAAAAAACAACTAGAAATCAGTAGAGCTAAATTAAATCGGCAACATTAACATACAAGGCATAAACCAAGTCCTAAAGACATGGCAACATCACAACCTTGATTCGAAGAGTCATCAGTCTGCTTCTCCAATCCCTCTTCCTTGATTAAGTCCTGGCAGGTTAGACTTTGTCTTACTTTTAGGATTTCATCATAATCCTTGTTCCCTGCCCAAAAATCACGCGAATAAATCAGCGGCTGGACAGACGACAATGAGATTGAATAATAAAGTAGCGTGTTGCCTGTGCATCATCCGAAAGTAAACTAAAATGATCTTCCATCAAACCACAAAATCAAAAGCATACCTAATCAAAAGTATACATACCATTTTGGGGGCAAGTCTGTAGCAAAGCGTCCACACTTCACCTGGGGAATGAAATCTGATATAACAAGCACAGCTTTTGGTCCAATGCCCCTTTCAGACTCCCCTAGTGCCTCTTGAGCTGTTCACAACATAAAGATAGGGTATAAAAGACCATACAATCAGCATAAAAAAAACGAAAACCAAATCAAAAGCATTCTACTAATCCCAAGCACACTAAAACAATTCAAAGGCAATAATCAGCATGTTGATGAAGTTGTCAACCATTGCTCTACGAACAATTCAGTCTAATTCAATTGGTTCAAAATAGGTACGCAACCAAATTAGCGTGACCCAATGAACCAAATTCAGAGAAGATCGAAACACTAAATGGAGCCAAGCAAATTCGAACTCAATCTTAGCTAGCTTAAAAACCCTAAAACTCGAAAAAATAAAAAATCAAAAATCCATACCACCAGGTTCGGTTTCGAGCATAGAATAACTGCCCCGGATGGATTCTGGTTCTAGTTTCCCGTCCTGACTATCACGCATCTCATCGTCGTCTTCCGTGGGCGTCGGGTTCCCGAGGCTCATGGATTTCACATCCTTGATAATGCCCTGCGAAAGCTCACCGGCGTGCTCCGGTGGAGACGGCGGCAGCGGCCTCCGTTCATGGACGAATCCGGGTTGCTTCACGTGTGTAATCATGGCTGTGTCAGCGGAAAGGATGACACGAGCAAGAGATCGCACAATTTGGTCAAATTAGGGCTCAGCAATTGTGGGTGTTGAGTGTTCCAGCCGTCCGATCCCACTATTTATAGGGGCAACGGGGTGTCATTGAATTTTTTATTTTTTTATTTTCTCTGTTATTTTTTAATTTAAATTTGGGATTTGGGAGTTCTTGCATGTTTAGTGGCAGATCTAGGAATTTTTCACCAGGGCGTCGAAATTTTTTCACTATATAGCTGGCCAAAACGGACGACGGAGACTTCAGCAGACGAAATTTCGCCTGAACGAGGCTGTGGACAGGACTAACGATATACGTATTTTACTCAGTTTTGATCTTAAGGTCATTTTCCATTAACTTTTATTAATAACAAGTTAATTTCAAATTATACATGTCCTATCTGGGTGGATTCTTTTTGCCCACCATTGAAAAGAGGTGGTGAGTATTACCAACACATCATCCACCGTTAATCAAATGGATTTATTTTTGGTAGTGAGTAAAAATTCACATATGAATGCATGAAAAGGGATAAAAAGTTAAGGGCCCATGACCAAAACAAGCTAACTCATTTACTCAAAAATTAACACAAAAATAGGACACTATTTTATCTCCTTTTTCAAAAGTTGCAGCAAAGTCACCGCTTCAACAAACTAAAACTTTTCCCGTATATCCGCTACAATGGGGCATTTTGAACCTCAGCCTATTGCTCCTCCCTACAGTGAGAGGCTAGACAAGCCAAACGAAAACAACGGCATTTGAGCATCATCCATAAAAGAGGACATGTCATTAGGTAAGAAATGATATAAACATAAGGTAGCAGCAAAGATGCTTATTAGTGTCATAATGAAAGGGATAGGGCTGAAATAAAATAATATAATTTTACAATTATACCCTTGCTTTTTTAAAAAAGTAATTTTTTATAAGGGCAAAATAGGAACCATTAACTAGTGAGTTTTTTTGGGCCTAGGAATGATGAATTGACATAATGAAAGGGATGTTTAGATATCAGCTCATCTCTCAACTTTGTTTATAAAATTCTTTCTCTAGAGACGGAGGCACCAAGGGACCAGGGTTCATGTGCCCCCTTCGATTTATATATTCTTTTGTTTTTTTTAATGTAATTTGTTGATACACTTTTAAAAAATATAAGAGATATACAAGAGAGTGTCTCCTTCATTGGTTAATCATTCATATCATTATATGATTATTATTTTTTTCTTTATCTTGTTATATTTGAAGTGCTCTCCCCAATAGATTTTTGGTCTCAATAATGGCATTAGTACAATGCCAATGACGTATCAAATATCCTAGATAGAAAAAACCTTACAAAATTTCCATTTAAAGTGTAATCCAAAACTTCCAAACAAATCAAATACACCATCTTGCTGTAGCTATTTACACTGTTGCAACAATTTTGGCCTCGCACACCGGGCGCAGGTGACTCGTTAGAACGGATATTGAGGGAAATTTGAATTTGGACTAAGATTGCTAAGTGGCTTTTACCACACAAGGGTGAAGTTCTTTTCTGTTTTTTTTTTAAAAAATTAAATAAAAAAAAAAAAATCACGTAGGCAATATTGCAAATATGGTGTCACCACAGCAGGGACAACAAATCCAATTTGGCTAAAATTTAGAATGCAAATGCAAATTTGCCAAAGCTGTCAATCTGAAGTTGCATTCATTATCGGATACTAATATCTACGGGTCAATCTACTGCAACCAATGTCAGAAAAAAGATAAAGAAATGAACATCATAGGATCAAGTCAATGAACTTCGGCAACTAATAATGTGAGTCAAATAAATAAAAAATGAAGGAGAATAAAAAGGGGGTCCATTAAAGTTTTTACGCTGATCCTTGGTTGCTATTACCAAGCTGTCTTAGAATTTCAGCCTCACCTCTTTTACACATTGATACTAGGATATCAGTTTTCCTGGCAGTGGTAGCACGAGGTTGCTGCTATACTCTATATTCCTCTCCCAACTGTGCCAACAGCGGACAAAAGAATTATGCATTATCAGTCCAAGGCAATTTATTCAGTCAATATGGATCATCCTGATATTACTTAATTTTAAAGAAACACAACTAGTTGTTGATTGCTAAACAGTAAATATTACACATCTTATTCGCTTGACCGCTTGACACAAGAACACGACACAACCAGCCGCAACACCGCTTGACACAAGATTACTCAGATTTCAAAAGTTCTACAACTCGAAAACTAGTGATTCGTACAAATACATACCATATTTCAAAAGTTCAACAACGCATAAAGTAGTCATTCGCAGAAATACATATAAATTTCTAGATCACAATAAGACTCCAACACCAAGTAGCCTATGAGCGCAGTGCTCCAACAAAATCGAGCCAGATACCGTCTAACTTGGGGTCCAAAATAACATACATATAATAATTAATCACTTCCCCATATGTCCACCTTCTGTGGCTCCTAGAACATATAAATTAACCAGTTCTACTATTGACCCGAATCAACTGCGAACAGGTGTAGTCCAGCATTGCCCTTCCTCAGTTGCTTAAGGTGCTGTTGCCAGAAGGTTCAGCCCCTCTTTTTCCCCAATTCTTCCTTTCTTCAGCTCTTATCTTAGCCACACGCTCCTTGTCTTCCAAATCGGGGCAATCTTCATACCTGTAAGCCAAGTGCTGTCCCACAGCATGACAATAAACACAATACTTGACACCAGCATAATAATGTATATCCCGATCATCAGAACCATCAGTGTGGACACCAACTTGATGGCAACATCTACAATATATTGCAGCTTCTGAGCTAATTTTTTCTCCGGGCTGGATACGTATCTTGTATGGGCAATGTGCAGTGAGATGGTCATTCCTCTCACAAATCCTACAAGGCCAAGGCCAAATTTCAACAGGAACACCTCGAGACAAAGGGTCCGCTATCCCTCCTGCCTTTGTTTTTCCCTTGCAATCTGCAACTTTGCTTTTCTTTTTGGTCTTTTTGATCCTGCGAATTGGTTTTGCACTCCGCACTGTGACAAAAAACAACTAGAAATCAGTAGAGCTAAATTAAATCGGCAACATTAACATACAAGGCATAAACCAAGTCCTAAAAGACATGGCAACATCACAACCTTGATTCGAAGAGTCATCAGTCTGCTTCTCCAATCCCTCTTCCTTGATTAAGTCCTGGCAGGTTAGACTTTGTCTTACTTTTAGGATTTCATCATAATCCTTGTTCCCTGCCCAAAAATCACGCGAATAAATCAGCGGCTGGACACACGACAATGAGATTGAATAATAAAGTAGAGTGTTGCCTGTGCATCATCCGAAAGTAAACTAAAATGATCTTCCATCAAACCACAAAATCAAAAGCATACATAATCAAAAGTATACATACCATTTTGGGGGCAATCTGTAGCAAAGCGTCCACATTTCACCTGGGGAATGAAATCTGATATAACAAGCACAGCTTTTGGTCCAATGCCCCTTTCAGATTCCCCTAGTGCCTCTTGAGCTGTTCACAACATAAAGATAGGGTATAAAAGACCATACAATCAGCATAAAAAAAACGAAAACCAAATCAAAAGCACTCTACTAATCCCAAGCACACTAAAACAATTCAAAGGCAATAATCAGCATGTTGATGAAGTTGTCAACCATTGCTCTACGAACAATTCAGTCTAATTCAATTGGTTCAAAATAGGTACGCAACCAAATTAGCGTGACCCAATGAACCAAATTGAGAGAAGATCGAAACACTAAATGGAGCCAAGCAAATTCGAGCTCAATCTTAGCTAGCTTAAAAACCCTAAAAATCGAAAAATCGAAAAAATAAAAAATAAAAAATCCATACCACCAGGTTCGGTTTCGAGCATAGAATAACTGCCCCGGATGGATTCTGGTTCTAGTTTCCCGTCCTGACTATCACACATCTCATCGTCGTCTTCCGTGGGCGTCGGGTTCCCGAGGCTCATGGATTTCACATCCTTGATAATGCCCTGCGAAAGCTCACCGGCGTGCTCCGCTGGAGACGGCGGCAGCGGCCTCCGTTCATGGACGAATCCGGGTTGCTTCACGTGTGTAATCATGGCTGTGTCAGCATAAAGGATGACACCAGCAATAACCCGCACAATTTGGTCAAATTAGGGCTCAGCAATAGTAGATGCTGAGTGTTATAGCCGTGCAATCCCACTATTTTATCAGGGCAACAGGGGTGTCATTGAATGTTTTAATTTTTTATTTTCTCTGTCATTTTTTAATGTGAATTTTGGATTTGAGAGTTTTTTTTTTTTTTTTTTTTCTTTCTTTCTTTTCGCTGTGAAAGATCTTGTTAATCAGACATGTGAATGTGGATTTGATGCGGTAAGTGCATCTCCAAGAGAATTAACAAATTTCACTTTTTAAATTACTCTTTGTTGACCTATGTGGCATTTTGTAGAGTGAACTTTTTTCTTGTCTCCAACAAACTTTTCAAACTAACTTTACATTTATTTTAATAGTAGAAAGAAAACCAATTAGTGCGACTATCCCTGGCATCACCTGGCTCTACAGTAACACCCATCTGTACTAAAACCACTGCACCAAGAGTTCGAAGGCAGAATCTTAGAAGTCTTCCCCTCATTCTCGCTTAGGATTGCAGAATGGTTACCTAGAACTTCCAATAGACTAAGATCTTGCACAACTGACGGTGGTTTAGGGAACAATTTTCTCAATATGTCAAATTTCGACTGGTTGGCCTTCATGTCAATGCAGATATAATTTGATGAGCAAAACTTTGAAGGGATCACACCTAAAACATTACTATTAACAAAGTATTACCAATCTTATCCTGAACTTCAGCTAGTTCATCCACATTTAGTTATTTTGGCAGTAATTTGGTGATATGATTCCTTGGCCAGCAAATCATCAGAGTAAACCCCGACAGTTTCCAAAATTTACATGAACCAATCATAGAGCTTGCATGTTTAGTGCAAGATCTCAGAATTTTTCATAAGGGATTCGAATTTTTTTCACTATATAGCTGGCCAAAACGGACGACATAGACTTCAGCAGACGCAATTTCGCCGGAAGGAGGCTGTGGACAGGACTAACGATATACGTATTTTACTCAGTTTCTAATCTTAAAGGCATTTTCCATTAACTTTTATTAACAACAAGTTAATTTCGAATTATACATGTACTGTGTGGGTAAATTCTTTTTGCCCACCTGTGAAAAGTGGTGGTGAGCATTACCAACACATCATCCACCGTTAATCAAGAACTGGATTTATTTTTTTGGTAGTGAGTAGAAATTCACATATGAATGCACGAAAAAGGATAAAAACTTAAGAGCCCATGACCAAAACAAGCTAACTCATTTACTAAAAAATTAACCCAAGAATAGGACACTATTTTTTCTCCTTTATCAAAAGTTGCAGCAAAGTCACCGCTTCAACAAACTAAAACTTTTCCCATATATCCGCTACAATGGGGCATTTTGCCATTTTTCTTTAGACTCTGAAGAGCTTTTGAACCCACCATTTTTTTTTCCTTGCTACAGTGACTTACTGTGTCACCAAGTTACTGTATCGCCATATTGTAGCAAGGCAACAATTTTGGTGGATTCTAAAGCTCCGTCGGCCCCGGAGGAAGACTGGGCATTTTGAACCTCAGCCTATTGCTCCTCCCTACCAGTGACAGGCTAAGACCGGCCCAAGGAACAAACAAACGGCATTTGAGCATCATCCATAAAAGAGGACATGTCATTAGGTAAGAAATGATATAAACATAAAAGGTGAACGCAAGTCACATAAGTAGCAGCAGAGATGCAAATTAGGTAGCGTTTGGTTAGCGAGAAAGAATCAGATTGATGGGAATCAGAGTCCTGGGAATATAGGGTGGGAATGGGAAAAAGAAATCCATTACGTTGTTTGGTTATACTGGGTGGGAATGAGAAAATAGATGAGAATGTGTATTGAAAAATGAAATAAAATAGATTAATTTTATAATTATACCCTTACATTTTTTAAAAAGTAATTTTTTATAAGGGCAAAATAGTAAAAGAAGCATCATTTTTGGATTCCCACGGAATGGGAATCACAATACCAGGGGGAGGGTGGGAATTGCATTCCCACCATTTTTTCCGTGGGTCCCACAGTTTTTTCCATCGGCCCAGGAATACTTTTCCCCTTCTTCTTCACCCAAACGTGGGTTTGGGACTTTCTTTCCCATTCCTCGCCCCCAAACCGTGAAACAAACGCAACCTTAGTGTCATAATGAAAGGGATAGGGCTGCAGGAACCATTAACTAGTGATTCTGATCAATTGACAGAAATGATTACAAATCGGCTCATCTCTCAACTTTGTTTATAAAATTCTTTCTCTAGATACGGAGGCACCAAGGGACCAGGGTTCCTCTGCCCCCCTCGATTTGTATATTCTTTTGTCTTTTTTTTAATGTAATTTGTTGATACACTTTTAAAAAATATAAGAGATACACAAAAGAGTGCCTCCTTAATTGGTTAATCATTCATATCATTATATGATTATTATTTCTTGCTTTATCTTGTTATATTTGAAGTGCTCTCCCCAATAGATTTTCGGTCTCAATAATGACATTAGTACAATGCCAATGACGTAACAAATATCCTGGAGCGAAAAAGCCTTACAAAATTTCCGGTAAAGTGTTATCCAAAACTTCCAAACAAATCAAATACACCATCTTGGTGTAGCTATTTACACTGTTGCAACAATTTTGGCCTCGCACACCAGGCGCAAGTGACTCGTTAGAACGGATATTGAGGGAACTTTGAATTTGGACTAAGATTGCTAAGTGGCTTTTACCACACAAGGGTGAAGTTCTTTTCTGTTTTTTTTCCCCCAGGAACATCCGGGGAATCACCGTCGACAATACTGCAAATATCATGTCACCACAGCAGGGACAACAAATCCAATTTGGCTAAAATATATCTCTATATGAATTGTGAAGCTACTGTTCTGGCTACAATAGATTGGCGAAGAAACCCTTATGTTTTTTGAAGAGTTTTCTCTCAAGATTCAAAATGACGGTTCTATCCTTAATGTTCCACACTTCGTCTTCCTTCTCAATTCTCCCCCCAGCCTAAACAACACCCGCCTCTGCCTTTCTTTTTATTCTCCTTCTCCATTCTTATAACTAAATCGACAGCACTCCTCCTCTTTCCTCCAAACCGCTCTTTCTCAAAACAGTGACCTTCTACATTTGCTTCTCCTTGCACTTGGTGCATTTGCTGAGGTGTCATGCTTGTAAGGGTTCAATTCAGAGGAATATGTTTAATTAAAAAAATGCTTATAGTGGTTAATGGTTGACACCTTTCAGCAAAATACGTTTTAAAATGCGTGGAAAAACAAATGTACAGGCTGATGATCCCTCTTTCTCTTATCTTATTTCTGGGGTTTTCTTTTTCCGAGTCTTCTGCTTCTCCTCCTTCTCTCTAATTGACTCCCACCTCGCAGGCCTTCATCGCCAGACGATCTCGGCAAGCTGCCGCTCGACGCCATCTCCAATTGCATCGCCTCGTTTAAGTTTCGGGGTGGAGAAGTTGGATCTGGACTATGGGTTTCTTGAGGAGGTCGGTCTAATGGTTACTAGGTAAGCTACTTTCAGTCTTTATTCGTCTTCGTTTTGGGTCATTAACCTTTCAATTGGATTCTTTTACTCTGTACTGCTTATGCACAGTTCCAAATTCTCAATGACTAAAGCAATTGTTTCAGTTTGTGATTAAACATTTACATCTGTTTGTGTTGTGTGAGCCTCTCGGGTCATTCATTGTCAACTTATCCAGATCTCTTCTTTTTTTTATCTTTTTTTTTTTATTCAAGTTCTTTATATTTGGTCGAATTATTTTTGATTTGATTGTAGGTGTTGAATTGAGGAAGCAGAAATTTCTTCGCCGGCAAGAACCATGAATATGTAGCTTTTAAGGTATTAAATTTCGCTGGTTTCCATCTTCACAAGATGAGTTGAATTGTGGGTTTTGCAGATTCATTTTCATTTTCACAAAATGAGTTCAATTGTGGGTTTTGCAGGTTTAGATTTGTCAACCTTTCTATAGCTTCACTTCTTTATTTGGGGTATTCGAAGCTGAAGAATTAAAAGGTTGGTTGGTTCTGTCTTTCACTTTGTTTTGGTGTTTGAAATCAGATTGATATGATACTTTCTTTCGTATTTTCTGATTATTTGCAAGTATATTGTGATTTGTGATGGTGGATTTCGTTAGGGAGCAACATTTTAGTTGGGAGCTTGGAGCCAAGTATTGTCCTTTCTTGAATGCCATCATATAATTATGTCTTTTCCTATCCAATTACACTTTCTGACCATCTCTCTGCTTGCCCCTTTTCTCTATTTCTTCTTTTCCCCCTCCCACCCTCCCCCGGAAAAAAAGCAAAAGACTTAACACACTTTTTACTCTCTAAGATGTATGCGATATGTGTGGTCTGTCTGGAGTATATAAAATATATGTTTATCAAACAATATGTTATAAATCAATGTAATAATGAGTGGCTGTCCATTTTCCTTAATTAATTGTATTATGAATGTGTAGTAACTAGGATATGAATGTATAATAACTAGGTGACCATCTACCTTCAGGGGTTACTTAGAGAGGTTCTACTTGTAAGTCTAACACTATAAATAGAGGGTACAATAAGAGGAGGTTTATCCTTCTCCTGAGTTCTCTTCATACTTTTCTATCACGTTATCAGCACGAGTTGCTCTCGGTATGGTTCCTATCCTATTTCTTTCAATCTCTCTCATATGCTTTGCACGTAGCAGCTTATACATTTCCCTATATGTATAATATGCTATTCTAAGCTATAAGATATGTCATTTAGTTCATATATATGATTATGTGTTTATCATATTCTATTGGATCTGTACATATCGGATAAGATAGTGTATGAGTTTCATCTATTATTGAATTCATCTATGCCATTGCTCGTCATTTTCATGCTTATACATATAATTTGTATATCATCAATATTATATCATGTCACAATAGAGATCAAGAACCAAAGATACTTGATTCTCGATTTATATATTAAGGCTCGATTATGGTTTTCATTGATCAAGAACCAAAGATACTTGATCCTGATACTACACCTTCCTTTGTAGTTCCCAACAATGGCGAAAATCGCAAATGTGGAGTTTACGCCACTCGACATCACTGGCAACAATTACTTGTCGTGGGTTCTTGATGCCGAAACTCACCTTCAAGCAAAGCAACTCGAAGGAACCATTGTGGAAAAAAGCCAAGCATCTTTGCACGATCAAGCAAAAGCAATGATCCTTCTTCGCCACCATTTACATGAGGGACTCAAGTCTGAGTACCTCACGCTGAAGGATCCATCTGTCCTTTGGAAAAGACTGAAAGAAAGATTTGGCCACCAACAGTCAGTCCTGCTTCCCAAAGCACGTCATGACTGGATACATCTACGATTGCAAGATTTCAAAACGGTCAATGAGTATAACTCTGCATTGTTCAAAATCACTTCCCAATTGGAACTCTGTGGAGAGAAAATTTCTGAGGAAGACAAGTTGGAAAAGACGTTTTCAACATTCCATGCTTCAAATATGGTGTTGCAACAACAATATCGGGAACGTAGATTCAAGACATATTCTGAATTGATCTCATGCCTGCTGGTTGCAGAGCAAAACAATGAGCTGCTCATGAAAAATCATGAATCTCATCCATCTGGCTCCATGCATGTTCCTGAGGCAAATGCCAATTATGTTGCAAAGCATCGAAGAAATAATAATCGTGACCGTGGACATGGCAATGATCGCAACAACAACAAACTCAAAAATGGTCGAAACACCAAGAGAGATCGTGGTGGTCAGGATCATAACTCCTCCAACAGGAGGTCTGCGCCAAATCGCAAGAGGCGGAATGAGTCTTATGAAAACCAAGCCCATGGTAAAAGGAGGGATGAGGCTTGCGATCGATGCGGCATCAAGGGACATTATGCTAGAGTTTGCCGTACTGCCAAACACCTTGCTGATCTGTATGAAGCATCAAAAGCAAAAGGCAAGGAGGTCAATTCGGTTGACTTCAATGGAAAAGTGGATGTGAACCACTTGGATGCTTCAGACTTCCGTGCAGATCATTATGGTGGCACGAACTACACAGTTGGAGATGAGAACCTTGAAGACTAAACTATTCTAGTTTATCTATATGCATTTTGTTTATGAATAAAGTTTGTCTTAGACTTTGTCAAGACATGAAATTTTAAGTTTGTCTTTAGTTTCTGAAGAGATCATGCACTCGTCATTTTGGTTTCATTCAATAAAGAACTTTATTACTATGTGTTGGTCTTTCTTTGTTTCCATTTACCAATGCATTTTATTTGTTTCAAAAGGATGGAGAAGAACAATTGCTTGAAAAATCCTAAAAAAAGAAGGTGGAGACCTATGCTTAGCAGACAGTGGTACGACGCATACGATACTTCGAGACCAAAAATATTTCTCGAATATCAAATTAGCAAAAGCTAATGTCCACACCATTTCTGGGACATCAACTCTAATTGATGGCTCTGGACAAGCCACTCTCCTATTACCCAATGGAACTAAAATTCACATTGAAAGTGCTCTCTATTCCAGTAGATCCACAAGAAATCTACTTAGTTTCAAAGATATCCGTAAGAATGGATACCACATTGAAACAATGAACATGGGTAATATGGAGTATCTCTGCATCACTTCTATTGTTTCATGCGAAAAGCACGTTTTAGAAAAACTTCCCACTTTCTCCACTGGTTTGTATTACACAACTATACAAACAATAGAAGCAAATTTGGTGACTAAGAAATTCATTGATCCAAAGCCTTTCATGCTTTGGCATGATCGGCTCGGTCATCCGGGGACATCAATGATGCGTCATATTATTGAAAAATCACATGGACATCCATTACAAGGCAGAGATATACTTTTGCCATGTGATTACCCGTGCGTCGCCTGCTCACAAGGAAAATTGGTCATAAGACCGTCACCCACTAAAGTTGTCAATGAATCCCCTACATTCTTACAACGGATACAAGGGGATATTTGTGGACCTATCCATCCTCCGTGTGGACCCTTTCGATATTTCATGGTTCTAATAGATGCATCATCTCGTTGGTCTCATGTTTGCCTATTGTCTACTCGCACTACTGCATTTGCTAGACTACTTGCTCAAATCATTAGATTAAGGGCACATTTTCCAGACCATCCCATTAAATCTATTCGTCTTGACAATGCTGCTGAATTTACATCTCGTGTTTTTAATGATTACTGCATGTCCATAGGCATTGATGTCGAACACTCAGTTGCACACACTCATACTCAAAATGGTCTAGCTGAATCACTTATTAAGCGCCTCCAATTGATTGCTCGCCCTTTACTTTTAAGATCCAAATTGCCTATATCTGCGTGGGGTCATGCTATCTTACATGCTGCATCTTTAATTCGTCTTCGTCCCACATCTTGTCACCAATACTCGCCTTTGCAGCTTGTTTTTGGGCACGAACCAAATATTTCTCATCTTCGTATTTTTGGTTGCGCTGTTTATGTCCCTATTCCACCCCCACAAAGAATGAAAATGGGTCCACAACGACGACTTGGAATTTATGTGGGTTTTGACTCTCCATCTATCATAAGATATCTTGAACCTTTAACAGGTGATGTATTTACTGCCCGCTTTGCAGATTGCCATTTTGATGAGACAAATTTCCCACCATTAGGGGGAGAACAAAAGCCGATATCTATTGAACGGCGTGAAATTGATTGGCATGCCACATCATTGTCTCATCTTGATCCTCGCAATAACCAATGTGAACTTGAAGTTCAAAGGATCATTCACTTGCAAAATATAGCAAACAAATTGCCTGATGCATTTGTTGATACAAGTAAAGTGACAAAGTCACATGTTCCGGCTGCAAATGCCCCGGCTCGGGTCGATATTCCTGCAGGACAATCTCAGGGTATAAATGATTCAAAGCCACGACTTAAGCGTGGTAGGCCTATTGGTGCAAAGGACACCGTTCCCCGGAAAAGAAGGCCACAAGATACTAGCACTCATGAGGAATCTACAAAAGAAACAACAAATACTGATCAGTTGAAAGTTGAGGAAATAGCCCATGAAGAGGCTCATACATCTGAGGAGATCTCCATAAGTCATGGAGAAAGTTGGGATAGAAATAAAGTCATTATTGATAATATCTTCGCTTTTATGATCGCTCATGATATTGAAAAAGATTATCAGGATCCTGAACCCCAAAGTGTTGAACAATGTCGACTGAGAAACGATTGGCCAAAATGGAAAGAAGCGATCCAAGCAGAATTAAATTCCTTGACAAAGCGAAAAGTTTTTGGACCAATAGTCCAAACGCCTAATGGTGTTAAACCCATTGGATACAAATGGGTATTTGTACGGAAACGAAATGAGAAAAATGAGATAGCCAGATATAAAGCTCGACTCGTTGCACAAGGTTTTTCACAGAAACCTGGAATTGACTACGAGGAAACATACTCCCCTGTAATGGATGGAATTACATTTCGTTTCCTAATTAGCTTGGCGGTCACAGAAAATCTTGAGATGCGCCTAATGGATGTTGTCACTGCATATTTGTATGGATCATTAGATAATGACATATATATGCGGGTTCCTGAGGGAATTGAAATCCCACGAGCAACTAATTCTAAACCTCGTAACTTGTATTCAATTAAGTTACAGCGCTCCTTATATGGATTAAAGCAATCCGGACGCATGTGGTATAATCGGCTTAGTCAATATCTCCTAAAGGAGGGATATACTAATGACCCCATTTGTCCGTGCGTTTTCATTAAAAGATCAAATAACGGATTTGCTATAATCGCAGTTTATGTTGATGATTTAAATCTGGTTGGGACTCCAGATGAAATTAGGAAAGCAGCTCATTATCTTATGAGGGAGTTTGAGATGAAAGATCTCGGAAAAACAAAATTTTGTCTCGGCTTGCAAATTGAGCATTTACCAAATGGAACTTTTGTCCATCAATCTACCTATACCGAGAAAGTCCTCAAACGATTTTATATGGACAAAGCGCATCCCTTAAGCAGCCCAATGGTTGTTCGATCACTTGATGTGAAGAAGGATCCATTTCGTCCTCGAGGAGAAAATGAGAAATTGCTTAGTCCCGAAGTACCTTATTTAAGTGCAATTGGAGCTTTGATGTACCTTGCAAATTCCACAAGACCAGACATTGCTTTCTCTGTCAACTTATTGGCAAGGTATAGCTCTGCACCAACTCGACGACATTGGGTGGGCATTAAACATGTAATGCGATATCTCCGTGGAACAGTAGATATGGGATTATTCTATCCAAAAGGGTCAAAGCCTGAAATTATTGGCTATGCAGATGCCGGTTACTTATCGGATCCACATAAAGCTCGATCAAAAACGGGATATATTTTCACTTGTGGCAACACTGCTATTTCATGGAGATCTGTGAAACAAACAATTGCTGCCACCTCTTCAAATCACTCTGAAATTTTAGCATTACATGAAGCAAGCCGCGAGTGCATATGGCTGAGATCCATGGTCCATCATATCCGAGTAACATGTGGGCTCACCCCAATTAAAGATAGTCCGACAATATTGTTTGAAGACAATGCTGCTTGTGTTGCACAAATTAAAGGGGGTTATATCAAAGGTGATAGAACTAAGCACATTTCCCCAAAGTTCTTCCATACACATGAGCTCGAGAAGAATGGCGAAGTAGAAGTCAAACAAATTCGTTCTAGTGATAATCTGGCTGATTTGTTAACCAAGGCGCTTCCTACAAAAACATTCAAGAATCTAGTTCACCGTATTGGGATGCGTCAACTCAAAGATCTTCCATATTGAGGTTGCCTCTTGGAGTCATATGTATCCTTCAGGGGGAGCTTTGTCGACTTCAGGGGGAGTATCCGAAAGTATACTCATTTGACCTTAATGTACTCTTTTTCCCTTAGCACAGGTTAACTTTTTCCCACAGGGTTTTGTTGCCTGGCAAGGTTTTTAATGAGGCACCCGCGTTGGGTTGGTCATACCTCTGAATACTTGTTGCATCATGTAGATGCTAAGTACCGACATATGCATGCTCACTTTTCCTTTCGCCTTGGTTTTTTCCCATTGAGTTTTCCTTGGCAAGGTTTTAGTGTTAGCATACCCCTGAATGGATCCCTTATGGACATACGTACCCCTGAGTGCCTACTACAGTGACTTCATCAATTGCCTACAAAGATTTGATGCGACTACTTCTTAAGTTCTACACATTCAAGGGGGAGTGTTATAAATCAATGTAATAATGAGTGGCTGTCCATTTTCCTTAATTAATTGTATTATGAATGTGTAGTAACTAGGATATGAATGTATAATAACTAGGTGACCATCTACCTTCAGGGGTTACTTAGAGAGGTTCTACTTGTAAGTCTAACACTATAAATAGAGGGTACAATAAGAGGATGTTTATCCTTCTCCTGAGTTCTCTTCATACTTTTCTATCAATATATAAATTTTCATTCTTTGCTGGGTTCTTCCTGTTATTATTGAGCTGTATAGACTACACATTTTAATTACATTTAGTTCATCTGTCAACACATGTTGAATATGATCGAAATGGTTACATAAATAGTTCTCATTTTATTAGATGTTTTGAAAGAGAATAAAAAAAAGAAAAGGAAAATGTAGGGGAGAAAAAAAAGAAAAATTTTTTTTATTTTTTTAGAAGGGTGGGAAGATTTTTTTGTTTTATTGTTTGTTTTTGGGTTTTTTTGTTTTTTTTTTGGGTTTTTTTTTCTCTCCCTCTCCTTTTTTACTAGATTGTTTGCTCTTTTTGTAGCTAGATTTCTGCACCTAAATAACAAAGTGCAGTACCTGTAACTTAAAGCTTACAATTCTTTCTGGTTTGTTGTAGATCATGTTGAAGTTCATTGTCACACCCCAACCCGGGGTATGACTGATAGGGTTGACGAAGAAGAAAAGGAAAAGACAAGATCAACGATAAGCAAGAGTTACAATGACACGAGGAGGAGTTTAATATGCAAAGATTGGTAGAAATATGCTAAGAGAACTTCAAAAACAAAAGAAACTGAATATAAAGAAACCAGAAGCAGATTTTTACTCAAATGAAAAACTGGGCGTCGACCGTTTTTTGTAAAATCCACCAAAAAATGATTCTTTGAGCTATAACCATGAAACTTTGCAGATCAGCAGTCGACATGTAAACTTAACTCCTACCAAAATTTCAAGTGAAACGGAGTTCAAATGCTATTTGATATCTTTAATGCAAAACTGATGTACAGAAAATATTCATGAAGATTCCTGCTACCAGTTTTAGGGTAGAACCCTCATAGAGCAATGAATACAACTTTGAATTTAATGAAAGAAAGTTTGAGGCAAAGCTGGATGAGTCTACTATCAAGTCATTGAGAGATTCATGAATGGAAATATTGACATATGCCACAGATTACTCAGAATCAAGCTGTAACTCAAACTGAATTAACAGTCATCCAAGTGACCTAACAAGCATTTACAATAAGAAATTGAGGATCTCTAGTTGACCAAGCACATCATAAGAAGTATTGAAGGAATGAGAGATGTATATACAGTAGATGACTCTATTCAAAGCCCGGATAAATAGAGGTCTAGGACCAATGTCACACCTATACTGAAGACAAACTCCAGCATGTTCTCGAAGATTTTGCTCCTACACCGCTTATGGCGTTTTCGATGAAAAGAGCAACTCTAGCTCAACTCAACGTCTTTCCTCAACTTATCTACAGGGTGCCAACCTGAAACATTTGGAAATAAAACACATGGGGTGAGCACAGAAATGCTCAGTAGCTTTCTTTCGAAATAGCTTCTTTGAAAACCTTTCTTGTATGCCTCTTGAATACATATATTTCAAAATCCAGTAGGGAATCATGATTTTCTCTCTGAAAATACACCAAGGATAAATTATACCATGGTAAAATCAATAACAATAACTCTTTAACCAAAACTTCAGCACAAATCATTTGTTTGTCATGAGCACCATTTCTGTCAGAAAATTAGGAACTGATTGTAACATACCTTTGCATATACCAGTGTCATCATAACAGCCCACACAAGGAGCTTTCCCCGGGGAATTGGGTCATTGTGCCCATACAACAACAAACTTGCAGGTCATTGTGCCCACAATACATCATCTTACCACTTCAGTTCCCATTCCAAATTTCCAATTCCATGGTATTTAACGAGAATCCTTTTATTTTGCAGATTTCATAAAGGAAAAGAAACATGGAGGCATACACATCGGGTTCAAAACTGTATACATTTAATAGAAACGAAAGTAGTTTCTGTCCAACCAAGAAAATCTTGTTCTAAACATCATTTCTCTTTGAAAACCAGCTAGCAACAGATCCACCAAGTAGGAACCATTGAATGATTCATAAATTATCATCTCAAATCAGTAATGCAAACAAACTCATGAAAATAATGCATAAAATCTTTTAAAACCCCCTACCTCGTTTCCAAGTCAGCGCTTTCAATCATGTTGTATAGTCCACAGCGAACTGACATCAACTCTATAACCAGCTACCAATGATCGAAGAGCCCTACAAGCAATCATGCTAACCAAATCAACCACCGAGCCACTAATCCTTTCTATTGTGGTTTCTAATTCTTGGGGTAATTATGTGATGCTGTCATGGACCAGTTCAAAGTGCCAAACGTTAAACATTAATGTTGTTTTTCAAGATTGAGCTTAAGAAACAAGAAGATTTCTATGGGAGAATCAGGCTATCTCGCAAGTTCTATGAAGCATTTTCACAAACACTTGATATGCAACTAGAAGAGCTCAATGAAATGCTTCAATATGGGAGGAAAACAGCCCAACAGTATCAAAGGATCACAATTACAGAAATATAGTTGGTGATTTATGAGGAATCAACGACATGCAACAAGGAAATCGAAACATGCGCAATCAGAACAAGAACTCACACAGCAGGTTCTACTCAAGCTAGATTTCTGAGAGCCTAAATGATTAGATTCAGCTCAATTTTTGATATGATGTAACTGAGACCAATATAAGAAACTTTCATGAAGGAACAACTATGAAATAAACTTTGAATATGAAGGATTATTGGTCTAGAACAGAGATTACGAACCTGCAGAATATCCTGCACAGTATCTACAAAAATGGCATCACAGATCAGTACAGAGGTGCGATGAACTTGAATTTTGGATATGTTATAAGCGACACAATTCTGAACAACTTTTATGAAGGACGTTTTCTCAATCGGGAAATGTTTGATGGAACTTTGGGGCTTGCATGCAGACTGTCGGAAATTTTGCAGAAGCCAAGTTTTGGAAATGCAGAAATGAAAATGTGAATGGGCTGAGTGTGCACTAAATAATCAGAGTGGTGATCTAGAGCATTCAAGAGATAAATAATGTGTTGGTGGGCTCAACGCTCATCATAATGTTTTTGGTCTTATAACCACAACTTAAACATTTTGTAACTAATCAAAATTTGAGTTTGGTAGACATGATTGTTTGGCACTTAAATGAACTCCAATTTTCCTTGGTTTTTCCATGACAAGCGACTCGTTATACAAATTTCTTGATTCCTAATTTCTTAAACTCCTTTCCACTCTGAAAGCATTCAGATGAGTGAAGATTTACTCATAAACTAAACACGAGGTCCCACATTCATTGACACCATGTGGTTTCAGAGACAAGTTTTATAAGCACATGTTCTTTATCAACTTTCTGTAACTTAAACTTGCACAATGAAGCATGGTGCCACTATTTGGATTTGCGTATGTATATAAATGCTATTATCCTTTTTTCGTGTGTTTTTACAACATTATAAATTTGTTTACGCTGTTTCCAAACCAACCCACAGCATCGCGCGGGCAGTAATCCTAGTTTAGAATGCAAATGCAAATTTGCCAAAGCTGTCAATCTGAAGTTGCATTCATTATCGGATACTAATCAATCTACTGCAACCAATGTCAGAAAAAAGGTAAAGAAATGAACATCATAGGATGAAGTCAATGAACTTCGCCAACTAATAATGTGAGTCAAATAAATAAAAAATGAAGAAGAATAAAAAGAGGGTCCATTAAAGTTTATACGCAGATCCTTGGTTGCTATTACCAAGCTGTCTTAGAATTTCCTCCTCACCTCTTTTACACATTGATACTAGAATATCAGTTTTCCTGGCAGCATGAGGTTGCTGCTATACTCTATATTCCTCTCCCAACTGTGCCAACAGCGGACAAAAGAATTATGCATTATCAGTCCAAGGCAGTTTATTCAGTCAATATGGATCATCCTGATATTACTTAAATTTAAAGAAACACAACTAGTTGTTGATTGCTAAACAGTAAATATTACACATCTTATTCGCTTGAAGATGCTCTTATCTTTGGGAGAACACTTTGGATATGACGATTTCGGTACCCAGTACCCTTACATGATCTGGAATTTTAGAAATTTTTATCAACTGACTTTTTGGCTATCCAAACGCCGATAAGCCAAACTACCATATCTCTCATCAAGAACACGAACACAACCAGCCGCAACACTGCTTGACACAAGATTACTCAGATTTCAAAAGTTCTACAACTCAAAAACTAGTGATTCGTACAAATAAATACCATATTTCAAAAGTTCAACAACGCATAAAGTAGTCATTCGCAGAAATACATATAGATTTCTAGATCACAATAAGACTCCAACACCAAGTAGCCTATGAGCGCAGTGCTCCAACAAAATCGAGCCAGATACCGTCTAACTTGGGGTCCAAAATAACATATATGTAATAATTAATCACTTCCCCATATGTCCACCTTCTGTGGCTCCTAGAACATATAAATTAACCTGTTCTACTATTGACCCGAATCAACTGCGAACAGGTGTAGTCCAGCATTGCCCTTCCTCAGTTGCTTAAAGTGCTGTTGCCAGAAGGTTCAGCCCCTCTTTTTCACCAATTCTTCCTTTCTTCATCTCTTATCTTAGCCACACGCTCCTTGTCTTCCACATCGGGGCAATCTTCATACCTGTAAGCCAAGTGCTGTCCCAGAGCATGACAATAAACACAATACTTGACAGCAGCATAATAATGTATATCCCGATCACCAGAACCATCAGTGTGGACACCAACTTGACGGCAACATGTACAATATATTGCAGCTTCTGAGCTAATTTTTTCTCCGGGCTGGATACTTATCGTGTATGGGCAACGTGTAGTGAGATGGTCATTCCTCTCACAAACCCTACAAGGCCAAGGCCAAATTTCAACAGGAACACCTCGAGACAAAGGGTCCGCTATCCCTCCTGCCTTTGTTTTTCCCTTGCAATCTGCAACTTTGCTTTTCTTTTTGGTCTTTTTGATCCTGCGAATTGGTTTTGCACTCCGCACTGTGACAAAAAACAACTAGAAATCAGTAGAGCTAAATTAAATCGGCAACATTAACATACAAGGCATAAACCAAGTCCTAAAAGACATGGCAACATCACAACCTTGATTCGAAGAGTCATCAGTCTGCTTCTCCAATCCCTCTTCCTTGATTAAGTCCTGGCAGGTTAGACTTTGTCTTACTTTTAGGATTTCATCATAATCCTTGTTCCCTGCCCAAAAATCACGCGAATAAATCAGCGGCTCGACACACGACAATGAGATTGAATAATAAAGTAGAGTGTTGCCTGTGCATCATCCGAAAGTAAACTAAAATGATCTTCCATCAAACCACAAAATCAAAAGCATACCTAATCAAAAGTATACATACCATTTTGGGGGCAATCTGTAGCAAAGCGTCCACACTTCACCTGGGGAATGAAATCTGATATAACAAGCACAGCTTTTGGTCCAATGCCCCTTTCAGATTCCCCTAGTGCCTCTTGAGCTGTTCACAACATAAAGATAGGGTATAAAAGACCATACAATCAGCATAAAAAAAACGAAAACCAAATCAAAAGCATTCTACTAATCCCAAGCACACTAAAACAATTCAAAGGCAATAATCAGCATGTTGATGAAGTTGTCAACCATTGCTCTACGAACAATTCAGTCTAATTCAATTGGTTCAAAATAGGTACGCAACCAAATTAGCGTGACCCAATGAACCAAATTGAGAGAAGATCGAAACACTAAATGGAGCCAAGCAAATTCGAGCTCAATCTTAGCTAGCTTAAAAACCCTAAAAATCGAAAAAAATCAAAAATAAAAAATCCATACCAGCAGGTTCGGTTTCGAGCATAGAATAACTGCCCCGGCTGGATTCTGGTTCTAGTTTCCCGTCCTGACTATCACACATCTCATCGTCGTCTTCCGTGGGCGTCGGGTTCCCAAGGCTCATGGATTTCGTTACATCCTTGATAATGCCCTGCAAAAGCTCATCGGCGTGCTCCGGTGGAGACGGCGGCAGCGGCCTCTGTTCATGGACGAATCCGGGTTGCCTCACGTCCGTAATCATGGCTGTCAGCGGAAAGGATGACAAGAGCAAGAGATCGCACAATCTGATCAAATTAGGGCTCAGCAATTGTGGGTGTTGAGTGTACCAGCCGTCCGATCCCACTATTTATAGGGGCAACGGGGTGTATATCTCAACAATAACATCTGTAACGTATCAAAAATACTGGAGAGAAAAATCTTTAGAAAATTTCCATTTAAAGTATTAACCAAAACTTCCAAACAAATCTGACCTTTACAATGTTGCAACAGTGTTGAAGTTCAAAAGTGTTGTAAGTTCAGAGACATTCAATACCCGTGAAAAGCTCGGAAAATTCTACAGTCCAGGGCGGACTCCTCCGTCAAGCCTTTTTAAAGAGTAATTTGGGAAGTATGTGCAAGACACATGATGTTTTTTAACAAAAAATAAAGTAGGTGGACCAATCCGCTTCAACAATTCAAAACAAAAGATTTAGAATGGACAGATGCAAATTTGCCCCAAGTTACACTATCAATCTCCTGCAACCAATGTGAGATTACAGATAAAGAATTGAACATTCACTAACAGCCATCAGATAGCATCGTCAAGTAAAATAAAAAGAGAATAAAAAGAGGGCATTTTCAAGTTTAAGAAAACAAAGAAATTAACAATACTGTGCATTGTGTTCCACACATACTACAGAAAGAGGTTATAATGTAATAATTAATCACTGCCGCATATATATCCACCGACTGTAGCATCAAGAACATATAAATTAAGCAGTTCTATTCTAATATTGACCCGATATCCACCGACTGTAGCATCAAGAACATATAAATTAAGCAGTTCTATTCTAATATTGACCCGAAGAAACTGTGAACAGGTCTGCGTAGTCCAACATTTCTCTTCCCCAGTAGCTTAAGGTGTCTGGTGCGAGCAGGTGCAGCCTCTTTTTCCCCAATTCTTCCTTATTTCAGCTCTTATCTTACGCAGACGCTCTTTACCTTCCACGTCGGGGCAATCTTCATACCTTTTAACCTTGTGCTGTCCCAGAGCATGACAATAACCACAATACTTGATAGCAGCATAATATTCCACCCAATCATCTGTATCATCGGGGTGAGCGTCAATTTGATTGCAGCATTTCCAAAATATCGCAGCTTGTGAGCTAACTTTTTCTCCCGGCTGGATACTTATCTTGTATGGGCAAGCAAAATTTTGATAGTCATTCCTCTCACAAATCCTACAAGGCCACCTTTCAACACCAACATCTCGAGACGAAGGGGTCTGCACACATGTCCGCTATCCCTCCTGCCTTTGTTTTTCCCTTGCAATTTGCAACTTCGCTATTGTCTTTCTGATCCCGTGACTTGGCTTTCCATTCCGCGCTGGGACAAAAACAACTAGAAATCAGTAAAGCTAAATTAAATCGGTAACGTTAACATATGCAAAACATAAAAGACTGATGGAATGACAAGTCCAAAGAGAGATGGCCACAGCACAACCTCGAGTCGAAGAGTCATCAGTCTGGTCCTTGATTAAGTGCTGGCGAGATAGACTTTGTCTTGCCTTTAGAAGTTCATCAATATCTTTGTACTCTGCCAAGAAATCACACATTAAATCAGCGGCCGGACACCCGACAATGGCATTGGATAATAAAATAGAAATATAACCTGATTCGAAAAGTAACATTGAATGTTGGTGTAACATATAAATCGAGAGATAGCAGACTGGTGAGGAAGCATGAATGCTGCCTCCGCAAGTAAACTACAGTAATCTTATCAAACCACAAAATCAGAAGCATACATACCATTTTTGGGGCAATCCATAGCAAGGTGTCCACCCTTACAAAGAGGACACTCCAACTTGGGAGTGTAATTTGCTTTGACAAGTACAACTTTTGGTCCAATTCCCCTTTCAGATTCCTCTTGCGCTGTAAACAACTTAAGGATAGGGTATAAAAGACAATATAATCAGCATAAAAAACGAAAAAACAAATCAAAAGCATTCTACTAATCCCAAGCACACTAAAACAATTCAAAGGCAATAATCAGCATAATGATAAAGTTGTTAACCATTGCTCTACAAACAATTCAATTTAATGCAATTTGTTCAAAATAAGTACGCTACCAAATTAGTGTGACCCAGTGAACCAAATTAAGAGATATAAACACTAAATGGACCCAAGCAAATTCGAGATCAATCATAGCTCAAAAACCCTAAAAATCGACAAAATCAAAATCAATACCATCAGGCTCGGTCTCGAGCATATAATATGTGCCCCTGATGGATTCTGGTTCTGGTTTCTAGTCCGGACTGTCCCAAAACTCACCGTCGTCTTCCGCGGGCGTCGGGTTCCCGAGGCTCATAGATTTCGTTACATCCTTGATCAGTGTGAAACTTTATATTTGACTGTTTTTCTCCCTTATTTTTAGTTTGTTTTTAAGGAAAATACAAATTTAATGGGGGTATATTTAGCATTAAACACACTCATATTTCCCCTAAGAGCATCTCCAATGGAGATGCCAAATATTAGATGTCAAATTTATATTTGACAGTTGATGTGGCATTTGACATTTTTTTTATTGTTTTTAGCTGCATTCGATATATCAAATACAATATTTATTACATTGTTATTTCATTGGTCCAAATGAGTTCAAACAGATTTTACAAAAAAAAAAAAAAATTATATGAATAAAAAAGGGAAAAGGTAACCAATGAGAACGAGAGAAGCATAGAAATAATAGAGTATAGGGCACGTTGTTCGAAAAGAATTAATTACATGTTCAATTTGACGTCAAACATCTTGCTATCAAAGTTGACGTCGCCAAGGTCATGCGTTATTCCACGTTGGTCCATGTCAGCTTTAACATTTCGGCTGGATCAAATTTTTTCATCATGTTTAGCTATTTTTTGATGATGTGGACAATATAACTGGTCGGTTGGAGATGCTCTAATAGAGCAAAAATCTCAAATTTATATTAAGGAAGAAACATTGTCGTAACTTCAAAATTATTTTACGAGTATATCCCCAAACAGTCAGCATCTAACAAGGAGGGTTATGAAATGCGTTGAGAGAATGGGACCCGAGATTTACAAAATTATTTGGCTTTTTATCTAAGATCCATGTGCTCGGTAGCTTGTCTTACTTTAGCCCATGTGGTCCAATGTGTCTCACTAAAGGCCTATGTTCTTTGATTGTCAATTCCAGGGTACTCCAATCAGTTAACTCCTCACCACTACGTTGCTCAACGACGTCGTTGGAGCAGGCAAAGTCTGCAGCGGCAACGACCGAGGAGAAAGACTGCATCAATTGTTTGACGGATTGTGCTGCTGACACATTTGTTCGAGGAGATTAAGGTGTTTAAAGGCCGACGAATTTGGAACTTTTGATGCGTCAACTTCTGCCACGAGAATCTTGGGTCACCGACTTAAATATGACCTTCTCCATGAACGTGAATGTCAACCCTGAGTCAACATTGTGTCATTGTTGCTGTCGACTCCGGGGGACATGAAACTGTCTGGAGCATGATGCAATAGTACTCCTGAAAAGCAATACAGGCGGACCCTAGTTTTCCTAATTTTGTTGTAATTGATCATCAGTTCCTGACAATCACTTCATTTTATCTATCTATCCATCTTGTATAAATGAACTTTTGTTTCATGCTGTTTAGACTAAGCATATTAGCTTAACAACTATGATGGATCTTGTTACTGCATTATTTGTGATAGCCATGAAGATTGTTTTACACAAGAATGTATCAAAAGAAGGTTGCTTTGCATGTATTGATATGTTTGCAAAGTAGTTTTTTTCTTGATTGTTCACTCGTGGGCTATCTGTGGAGCATTTTATTGCATCCGTCAAGGAGTACTATGACATCACTTGTTGGGGTTGTTGCGATTACACCTCATTTTCCATCGCTTGCTCCAGTTGATGTGGAGCTTTAACATTTCAGAATGGCGGGAAATGTGAATGCAAGGGTTTTTTGGTTGAGACGCTTGCGGGACAGGTGCTTTGTCTGAGTTCTTCTCATGTTTATGTTCTTTGTGATATATAAGTATTTTGCTCTTTCAAATGTATTATTCTGTATCCATTTCGTTTATTTGTTCTTACCTTCTTATCTACATATGCCAAAAACTGGAGGACTAAGTAAGGAGTTAACGCAATCTGGAAATTGCAGGTGGTGGAGTGTGGGCAGCGTTCCCTGTTATTTTCTCTATCAGCTATTTCCATGGAGTTTTTCACTGCATCATTACCTTAATCCTATGTGTAGCTACTGTTTATACATTTATTTCTTGGTCGTGTAGCTACTGTTTATACTTTTATTTCTTGGTCGTTTGCTTGTGCTGGAACACCCCCGTACATAGTTTGGGGTAGCTATCCAGCTGTGGGGAAGGGTGACCTTGACAATTACACCTTCTGTCACCTCTGCTCAAAGCCAAAGTCACCTAGGAGTCACATTACAGATCCTGTGGAAAGTGTATATTGGACATGGATCATCACTGCCCATTTGTGAGTGTTTACATGTTCAATGCAGAAGTAGTTGCAATAGACTGATGCGGATCAGGATACGCTCAATCAACAAAACCACACGATGAATGAACACATAGAGAAAAAGAATAAACGCAAGGAACCCTTGCCGCTCAAAGAGCAATTCTCAATATTATTAATCATCAAAAGTGCCTAAAACTGTACATTACATTAGTTTATATAGAGAAAATAACCTACATTCTAGACTATTCTAAGGATAATAATATCCTCAATAATAAAATTAATAAATATCATAATAAATGCATTAACTTTTGATATGCTCCTGCATCAGACTCCCCTGGTTGGAAAAGACTCATCCTCGAGTCTAAATCTTCGTTGACTCCATAATAATCTTCAGATTGAACCTTCCCTTTCCAAACAAATAAATACTTGGAATATTTACTTGCTGTTGAAATAAGAAGTTTTTGCTCCATAAAAATTCTTCCACTTAGAAAATTACCGAACTTGATTTGATTGATTAAATCAACCAAAATCTTAGAAATCTTCCAATTAAACATGTCAGATCCAAGGAAATCCACATATTCAATATTTTGGGCAGCAAAGTTCTTGGTAGCTCCGCAATGAACATCAATGGTGCCACCTAATGTATTCATCAATCCTTGGTGCTTTTGTAAAATAGGCTCAAGATCAACAAAGCACTCACCCGTCTGCACATATTGGTTCAAACCACAACTTCTTTTCCTCTCACTAAATTGTTTATCACAAGTTCTCTCACCCACCAAATCGCATCCACAAATTTCATAGTCATCCAAACAACAATCAAAAATAGGTGGCCTGCTTAAATCCAATGAAAGACCAAATTGATCAATCCCGAAACACGAACTAAAACAATTCAAACTGACCTTGTGATGTGCCGCTGCTTCATTGCAAAACGACCCAATCAAATATCCCTTTTCGGGTGGCCCTGCCCAAAAGCACCACCACACAAAAGGTCAACAACGTCCCTCTCCCCGTCGGAATCCCCACCATCACCTTCTTGGCATGAGGCCTCGATGCGAGTGACACGTTGTATGCTAATGTTTCTCCCCTCAACAAAGACGCTTCTCCCCCCGTCATAAACCTCACGGCTCTGCCATCGAGATTCAATGCTAGAGATACGTTCTTCAAGGTGACAAAACATCCTCTTAATCTCCTCCATGTCCTTACGTGGGTAATCACGCTGATGAACTTCCATCCGCTTGCCCAGACCAATCCTGTTGTAAGCCATGAGACTCGACTCCACGAATCCCACCATACATACAGTTGGCTCTGATACCAACTGATGCGGATTAGGATACGCTCAATCAACAAAACCACACGATGAATGAACACATAGAGAAAAAGAGTAAACGCAAGGAACTCTTGCCGCTCAAAGAGCAATTCTCAATATTATTAATCATCAAAAGTGCCTAAAACTTTACATTACATTAGTTTATATAGAGAAAATAACCTACATTCTAGACTATTCTAAGGATAATAATATCCTCAATAATAAAAGAAATAAATATCATAATAAATGCATTAACTTTTGATATGCTCCTGCATCATAGACAGTTGTTTTACGGAACATTCTCATGTGCATGTACATGGATGAGTTGTTAATTACTTCTGTTTATACCATGCCCCACCCCTGACACATAGGATCCACAACCAAGACGCCACATGGCACCTCGTAGGTCCCTTACGCCACATGGCAAGACAACTTAATACCTCATGGGTAATTCCGTGAGCCCCATAAGCACGTTTTACGAGATACGTGGCCCCCACACGAAACGTCGTACGACGGCCCAAGCACACCTCGTAGAACCGCCTCACGGCGGGCTCCGCACAGAACCGCTAACCTCGTTCATACGACAAGCGGTGGGCCCTACACGAGGGCCCAAAGCCACAAGTATAACACTATGAAGGTGCACTCTATCCCACATCGGATAAAAGAAAGTATGATCCCTTCACCTCCTCTATAAAAGGGAGTCTACCCCCAAGGGTCAAAGGTAACTAATCTACACTATTCACATTTACCATTTACTACAGTCATTATCTGACTTAAGCATCGGAGCCCCTTCGGCCGGCACCACACCGGTGTTCCGAGGCTTAACACTTGCCTTTTTTACAGACTTCAAGAGACAATCACCTTTTTAGAAGACGCCCCATACACAACGCTTCCCCGAAGCTACTTCAAACTCACACCCAACGTGGAAGCCCCTGCTTCCACGTCCCCTTACCTGTGACGTGTCAAGGTCCCCAGATTTTGACACAAACAGTTTGGCGCCGTCTGTGGGAACGCAACTACTTCCCCCGTGTTTTACCACTCTTTTAAGATCATGTCCACGTCCAACACTCTTCCCCCGAATCCAAAGAGGATCACCAGAGAGCTCCTCAACCCTCGGACTGAAGAAGGTCGCCAACGCGACCGCGAGGAGACGGAGGAACCCGCGGCTGAGAGCTCCCACGTAGCCGAAGCCTCGCAGGCCGAAGGAACCCAGCGGGAAAGGGTCACCAAGCCATCTAGGGCCAACATGATGGCTCGGATGGAGGAGCTTGCCCGAACCCTTGAAGCCACTGCCAAGCAAAACGCTGAACTCACTCACCGGAACCAAGTCATGTACGACACATATCGAGGATCCGCAGATGAGCTAGTTGCAGCAAGACGCGAACTCCAAAGGCTAAGGGATCAGGTGGAGACACTACAAATTGGAGCCACCAACCATACTCCTCCTCAAGCTACCCCCGAGACTCCGGAATTCCCAACCCCATGTGTTGCGCCACCTGCTATTGGAACCTCTAGAGCCGGAGGAGCCCTCCAGGCCCGGATCACTCAGGCGCCCGCTAGGAATCCAAGACCTTCTAACTCCTCTCCAATCCTCGACGGACCAATATTCCTAGCCCGCAATGATAACGGAGTCCCGGTCGCTCTACACCGACGCTCGCAAGCGCATCAATGACAACATACGTCAAAAGGCCAAGGGGAAAGTCCACTATGTCTCCGAGGACATAAATCCTGACGGGCTTGGCCCTCCGCCAAAACCCACTCCCGCAATCGCTGCAAGGGACGAATATGAAGCTGAGTCCTGCCCACAACAACTTGGACCCGAGGTTAGGCGCCCGCCCTTACTGGAACGACCGTTGCTTGCCCCGCAAGCAGCGGTTAGACCATCGGCGGCAGTAGCCAACCGTTAAAACTTCCCAGGCGCGGAGGAAATCCGTAAACTCCAAGAGCAAATCGAAAAGCTTGCAGCGGCCCAACAGATGGCGGGGTCAGCCGTTCCTTTACCAAGGCGAGGACCATACACCGCGCGCATCCTCGACTTCGCTAGCATGATGCAAGATGCCGATACCAAGCCCTTGCGGGTAGGGACTTACTCTGGGAAACCCGGTGAAGACCCAACCGCTCATATACTCAGCTTCAGATCGGCGGTTTACTTCCGCGCCCTCTGCGATGAAGTCCAATGCCTCTTCTTCCCCAGTACCCTCTCGGGAGCAGCGCTGAATTGGTTCTTCAGACTCGAGCCAGGAAGCATTGATAGCATGATGCAAATGGAACAAGCCTTCATCAACCAACACCGAAGCCAAAGTACAAGCTTCTACACCAGCAACGACTTGAACCTCGTCACCCAAGCTGAAGGAGAAACCCTTCGGAGCTATGTCGGTCGGTTCAACTATGAGTACGGCCGATGCTACGAAGCCGATGATAAAACAGCGGTTCAAGCCTTCCGATCTGGGCTTCGAAAGGGCGAGCTCAAGTACCTGATCAGCATGTCCCGATACAACAACGTATCCTACAATGATTTGATGGAGGTAGCCAACGACCACGCTCAGGCCGAGTTTCGGAACAATGATGGTGAAGTAGAGCCGGAGCCCTCGGCTCTCACTCCAAGGCAAACTGCAGCCGGTGCCGGAAGCTCCCAAGCATCTGCTGCTCCTACCATTGAGTACGCCAAAGGATATCAAAAGCCCCAACCTTACTCGCCACCAACGTCGAAGCCCCATACCTTCTTCAGCAATAAGCGAAAAGATGTGAGCCCTCACAAGGGCTTCGGCAAGAAGGGACGGAATGATGCTCGACCTGTCTTCCAAACTTACCAAGCGCCGGCACTACCACAACCGCCGCCACCCCAAAGGAATGCAGAGCCCGGTCGTCCCCGGCGAGCGCCCTACGAGCCCAGGTTCAATACGTACTCAGCGCTCAATTCGTCTTATGAGTCTGTCCTCTTGAGGGCAGGGGACTTAATTCCGCGGCCCCGAGCCCGGAAACCAGGTCCCAGAGATAGAGAAAACACCGGGAAGTTTTGTAGGTATCATGAGAGCAACACCCACAACACGGACGATTGTTCAGTCCTCCGTGATCACGTGGAAGGCCTAATCCGAGAAGGAAAGCTAGGAGAATTCTTAAATGGACGCCCGGCGCCTGCTCCACACCAACCTGCCCTTCGGCAAATCCATATGATCAGCGGCGGACCTACCATTGGGGGAAGCTCGAATCGGACAAGGAAAGACTACCTCCGAAAAACCCAACCTAGGGCTGAGGTTATGTCCTTGGGCCTCCGCGCACCCAAATTTCAAAAGCGAGGATGGGAGCCCATCACCTTCTCAGAAGAGGAAGGCCGGGATATCATCGGCCCCCATGATGACCCCCTTGTCATTAAAGCCGATATCTCCAACTTCAATGTTGCTCGCATACTCGTCGATACAGGCAGCTCGGTGAATATTATCTTTAAGGCTGCTTTCGATGAACTCAATGTGTCGGAGCAATACATCAGCCGAGATACCACAACTCTCGTGAGTTTTTCAGGGGACGTTGTCCGTCCCTTGGGGAGCGTCTACCTCGCGATGGCAGTAGGGACTTACCCAAGGCAACTCAAATTCACCGTCACCTTCGTGATTTGTGACTGCCCCACGGCTTACAACGTTATCTTGGGTCGACCCGCGCTTTGTGAAATGGACGCGGCGATACATCCTCGCATGCTCCTGATGAAGTTCCCAACTTCCAATGGCATCGGAAGCGTCCGAGGAGACCAATACGCCGCCCGTAGTTGTTACAACGCCGCAATTTCCAAGGGCAAGGCCCAGATCCGCAAAGAAACATATTCGGTCAGCGGAACGGCTCCGACGCCTCCCGAAGGCCACGCTCTCACGAGCCGACCTGAAGATCCCCGAGACGAGAAGGAGACTCCCCAGGCCCAGCCGACGGAAGACTTAGAATTGGTACCGGTATCGACTCAATTTCCGGATCGCAGAGTACAGATTGGAGCCAACCTCCCCCCGGTCATCCGAGAATCCCTCATAAAGTTTTTAAAAGACAATGCCGAGGTGTTCGCTTGGTCGTACAGTGATATGCCCGGCATATCCACCGACGTCATAAGCCATCGCCTAAGCATCGACCCGAAAGCAAGACCAATCCAGCAAAAGCGTCGAAAATTTGATGGCGAGCGCTACGAAGCAATGAAGGTAGAGGTTGACAAGCTAGCAGACATTGGCTTCATCCGTGAAGCAATCTATCCGACTTGGGTCGCCAACCCCGTTGTCGTACCCAAGTCCAAAGGAAAGTGGCGAATGTGTGTGGACTTCACTAATCTCAACCAAGCCTGCCCCAAAGATAGCTTCCCGCTGCCGCACATTGATCAACTCATCGACGCCACGGCCGGACACGAACTACTTAGCTTCATGGATGCATACTCCGGCTACAATCAAATCTTCATGGACCCGAGTGACCAGGAGCACACCGCCTTCATCACTGATCGGGGACTCTACTGTTACAAGGTTATGCCTTTCGGCCTCAAGAACGCCGGAGCCACATACCAGAGGCTAGTGAACTCTATCTTCTCCGACCTCATCGGAAAGACCATGGAAGTGTATGTCGATGACATGCTCGTCAAAAGTAAGACCGCAGCCTCCCACATCGACAACCTTTCCGCAATGTTTTCCCAGCTCAAGCTTTACAACATGAGACTTAACCCAGCAAAATGCGCCTTCGGAGTAGGCTCGGGAAAGTTCTTGGGTTTCATGATAAGCCAGAGAGGTATCGAGGCCAACCCCGAGAAGATTCAAGCCCTCTTGGATATGAAGACGCCTAGGACACAGAAGGACATTCAGAGCCTCAACGGCAGAGTCGCGGCCTTGTCCCGTTTCATCTCTAAAGCCACGGATAGGTGTCACCCTTTCTTCCAAGCTCTGAAGGCCGGACAGAAGAACATTACTTGGACTCCCGAGTGTGAAGCCGCCTTCAACGGACTCAAAGAATATATGGGTAAAGCTCCGGTTTTAGCCAAGCCAGAGGCCGGTGACACACTTCAACTCTACTTGTCTGTCTCTGCCACAGCCGTGTCTTCCGTCCTAATCAAGAATGTCGACAGAGTCGAGCACCCGGTCTACTACACGAGCAAATCTATGACGGACCCTGAACGGCGATACCCGGCCATTGAACAGCTAGCCCTCGCCCTCATCTCCTCAGCTAGGAAGCTTCGGCCCTATTTTCAATCGCACTCGATCCAAGTATTGACCAATCAACCTTTGCGCCAGGTACTTCAGAAGCCAGAGACCTCCGGGCGACTAGTAAAATGGTCCGTGGAGTTGAGCGAATTTGACATCTCCTTCAAGCCCAGGGCGGCAGAGAAAGGCCAAGCAATTGCGGACTTCGTCTCAGAGTTCACCCCAACCCCAGCTGAGCCGATCCTCGTCGGAATACCTGATGAAATGACTGCCGAAGCTTCAACAAGCACACCCGACGTCTCCCGTTGGAAACTCTATGTGGATGGCTCCGCCAATCAAGGGGGGTGTGGGGCTGGGCTCGTGATCATCTCACCGGATCGCCAAACTTATGAATATGCCCTACGCTTCGCCTTCAAGACGTCTAACAATGGCGCGGAGTATGAAGCCCTACTTGCTGGGCTCCGCCTCTCCCAAGAGTTAGGCGCGGACGATTTGCAAGTTTTCAGTGACTCCCAGTTGGTTGTGAACCAGGTCACCGAGAACTTCACTGCCAAAGACCCTTCTATGGCCGCATACCTAGCTCAAGTTATATACCACCGCAACAAGTTTTCCAAGTGTGAGATTACCCAGATCCCGCGCTCAGAAAATAGTCATGCTGACGCCTTATCGCGTTTGGCCTCGGCCCTCACCGAGCCCGCAAAACGAAAGATCCCGGTTGAAGTGTTGCAAACCCCGAGCTCCCTCTCCCTTTGCGTATTCAACATCCAGCCAGAGGAGGGATGGATGCAGCCATACCGGGCCTATCTCATCGACGGGACCTTGCCGACAGATCCATTAGAAGCCCGGAGGCTCCGCCACAAGGCTGCCCGTTACACCATCATTCAAGGAAAACTCTACAAGCGCGGCTTCTCCACACCTTGCCTTCGTTGTCTCACAACCAGCGAAGGTTCGAGAGTGCTCCGAGAGGTCCACGAGGGTGTTTGCGGGAACCATTCTGGCGCTCGTTCTCTCGCCTTCAAAGTCATACGACAAGGATACTACTGGCCTACTGTTCATTCTGACGCCCAATCCCTTGTCCGAAAATGTGAAAAATGCCAGCGATTCGCCACCGTCCCCCACTTACCAGCCGAACCTTTAACACCAATGGTCAACCCTTGGCCATTCGCTAAGGTGGGGGCTAGATCTGATTGGACCCCTACCCTTGAGCAGGGGAAAGGTCAAGTTCGCGGTTGTGGCAGTCGACTACTTTACCAAGTGGGTCGAAGCCGAGGCCCTCTCCACTATTACAACGGCCAAGATTCAAAGCTTTGTCTGGCGCCATATTGTCACTCGGTTTGGAGTCCAGAATGTTATCGTTCCTGACAATGGAAAGCAATTTGATTGCAAGCCCTTCCGGGCCTTCTGCAAAAAGTTCGGCATCAAGCTCTTCTTTTCATCCCCGGCCCATCCTCAGTCGAATGGCCAAGTGGAAGCCATCAACAAAATCATCAAGCATACTCTGAAGACCAAGCTCGATGAATCAAAGGGAGCTTGGGCGGATATCTTCCACGAGGCACTATGGTCCTATCGCACCACTTTCCGCACCTCGACTGACGAAACCCCATTCTCACTGGCCTACGGCAGCGAGCAGTTGTCCCCGGTCGAGACGAAGGAGCCAACAGCTCGCGTCGAAGCTTATGACGCAGGTCAGAACGAGCAGAACTTAGCCGTTAGCTTGGACTTGATCGAAGAACACCGCGAGAAGGCCCACATGAGGAATCTTGCCTACAAGCAGCGGGTGACTCGATACTACGATTCTCGTGTCCGCCCTCGATCCTTCAAAGTCGGGGACTGGGTACTCAGGAAGGTATCACTCGCAACCAAAGACCCAAGAGAAGGAACGCTCGGGCCCAACTGGGAAGGACCTTATGAAGTTATCAGGATCTGCCGTAAAGGAACTTACACTCTCCGCAACACCAAAGACAAAGTTCTCGGGCACCCATGGAATGCTGACCATTTGAAGTACTTTTACAAGTAACTGGAGTTCCCAACTTCTAACAGCCCTGGCGGCTAGCTTTTACTTATTTCCATTATCCTTTCCATTATGTAATATTTTGTCTAGACCCCCGGGGGCAGAGCTCTCTGTTATGTACTATCATGTTGCCTCCCGAGGCCAACTTTAATGACAGGCCCGAGCGGCTAAAGTTTATCATATGTGCTCTACATTACTTGATAGGCAATTTTATTTACTAAGCTTCGGATACGCGAGCAAAAGCCGAAGCTTTCCGATATCTAGGGACCAATCGAGGGTCCACAGGAACCTTCGGCCCCTAGTTGCCAGTTCCCAAGAACATCGGCGAAGCGTCGGATACACGATCAAAAGCCGAAGCTTTCCGATATCTAGGGACCAATCGAGGGTCCACAGGAACCTTCGGCCCCTAGCTGCCAGTTCCCAAGAACAATCGGCGAAGCGTCGGATACACGATCAGAAGCCGGAGCTTTCCGATATCTAGAGACCAATTGGCGGTCCACAGGAACCTTCGGCCCCTAGTTGCCAGTTCCCAAGCACGTCGGCGAAGCATCGGATACACAACCATAATCCGAGGCTTCCCGACGCCTCCCAACCAATCGAGGGTCCCCACGAAGCCTCGGTTCCTATCTAGCAGTTCGAAAGCTGACTCGCCAAAGTACCGGAAATGAGACCCAAAATCGTATCTTTATGCTTCGAAGGAACGAGAGTTAAAGCATCAAACAAACACAATTTATTCAAACATAAAATTGGTTAGTCCAAAGCATCAAATTGCGAGTTCCAAATATAAAGATACGGCGCTACCCCATGGCAACGCCTCAAATATTTATTACAAACCAGCACACAGGCCGAAGCCCTCAAATGTTAGACACACGAATATGCCATGTGTCGCCCCACGGCGGCATCCAAGCACTTATTATTACAATACAGCGATAAAGGCCGAAGCCCTCAAATGTTCAAATGGAAATGAAAAACAAAAAAGAGAAAGCGATGAAGACAACTCCGAAGCCAGCAATCAGTCCTCCGGCGGGGGAATGGGCACAATGTCGATGTCCAACAGCATCTTCTCAAAACCGAAGTTGATTTTCTTGCCAGGGTTGGAGGCCATGATCCAGTGCTTGTACTCATTCAGTGGCATCGGCTCAACGCTCCCCGCCTGCACAACATGGGCCAGTTCAGCCGTGGCTCGCTCCTTCTCTAATTTCAGCTGCCCCATCTCCGCACGAAGCTGCTCCAACTCTGCCGCCACCTCCGACTTCTGGCGCGCCGCCTCCTCCTCGACCTTGGCCTTCTCCAGCTTCAGCGCGTCCCTATGGCCTCGGTACTTCTTCACATCCTCCCGTAGGCGCTTCAGCTCCGCTTCCTTGTCTTCGCCGCTGCCTTCAGCCCTCAGCTTCGCCACCTCAGCCTTCAGATCGGCATTCTCTCGCTGAAGAATGCGCACCGAAGCCACGGCGTCGGAGAAGGCCTTCTTCCCCCTGGCGTTGGCTCGGAACATCTCCCCACAAAGCTGCACGGTGTTTACCAACGTCAGACAAAAGAATGACAACAAAAGAAGGGAAATGAATCAAAAATTTACCCATCCAGCAAGCTCCGGCAGATGGTCCGGCGGCAGGCGGTCCGAGTCTTTAGGCACGGCATCCGCGAACTCACGGAGGGACGCCCTCTGGCCCCTCAGCACCGCCGTCTGCGCCCCAAGCAGGGTCCTGGGAATCGCCAGCGAGACCTCCGTGTCGTCGGCATCACTACCTGGGCCGAATAGGGTCTCCGCTGGCTCCTCTTCATGACCGTAAGGAGCAGCCGGGGCCATCAGGTGAGCCTCCCACTCAGGCTCAATCCCCCTGCTGAACAGTGGGAGATGCCCTAGCACCTCCATGGCGCTATTGATGGCCCGGACCTGGTGGATCACCGTCGCCTTCTGCTTCGTCAGCCGCCCTTCTGAACTCTGCCCACTGCCGACGGCGCTTGCCGACGACTTGGCCTCCCGCGCTTTTCTCAAGTTCTCCTTCCTTTTTAGAAGGGCGGCCGCCACAGCATCGGTCATCTCCACTTCCTCCACATCATCCGTGGCCTCCGCCTCCGGATCTTCCGCCGTAGAGGCGGCAGCCTTCCTCAGCCTCGCCACCCTCGCTTTCTTTGAGGCCTCGGCAGTGGGCTCAGCATCGTCCCTCGGTCGCTTCTCCGGGGCGTCGGGGGCCGCCAACGCTTGAACAACATCGCCGCCCCGGGCCAACCTCCTCCGCGCCGGCGCTGCCACGGTGTTTTCCCCTTCCTTGCTCACCACAACCGTCGCCTTAGGGTTTCCTGCAAGGGTGGCGGTCAGTTGATCACACAAAAAGAAAACAAAAAATGTTAACTATCAAGCGTCGGCCAAAAAGTACCCATGATCAGACCACAGTCGATAAGGTTCTGTTCCGCGCAAAGAACCCCGACGCTTCGTGCTTTGTCGGATAGCAACAGGACTTTCCTGATCTGCTCTATCTCCGGCACCGAGAGCTCGCCCCCGTCGTACTTCACGCCGCCTGCCAAGACAACACACAACACATTACAACGAATAAAAACACCCAAGGCAAAAGCCAAGGTTACAAAGCTAAACAGTGATCCCCACCCGCGGGGATATCCCTAAAATCCGTTCTCATTCGCTTCGGCGGCGGTTCTTGACCCTCGGCCACCTCCCATCCCCCCTTTACGAAGAAAAACCTATCCTTCCAGACTTTGTTGTAGGTCTCAACCCCAGTGATGAACCTACTATCACTGGGCTTGGACCCCGATGACCCCTCACCCGCTGCTTCATTCTTCCGCGGCACCTTAAAAACTTCACCTCTTTCCTCTGCCAACTTTTTCGCCTCGGCCAGCTCCGCCTTCTTACACGCCGTCTCCTGCTTCCGAAGCCATTTCAAACCACCTTTTACGGCCCTGCCGTGCTCATCACGAGCGATAGCCCTTTTTGGACGACCACCAATGTCAAAGTCCGTCGCCTTGGACACCGATGCCTGAAAGATTATGCTGTTCTTATTTTTGGCGTTCCTCATCAGTTTCCATATATATCGGATCTGCCCTTGTGTCGGCAGCGCCCCATATTGTTGAAGCCACAAAGCACCACAGGCCATCAGCCGCTGCCAGCAGTGCATACCGAATTGGCCTATAGCGAAGTCGGCTCTGGCCATGAACTCTTGCACCCATGGGTGCAACGGTAACCGCATGCCGTACTTAAAAGCATCGGCCCATATGAGAGTTTCACCGCGGACTTTAGACTTAGACAGCCTCTCGCCAAGCTCCGGCAATCGGCACTGAACAGAGCCTGGGATGTTGTATCTCACCCGAATTTCCTCCAAATCCTCCTCCGTCAGCTTGTTCTTCAGCCTCGGATTGTCACAAAAGGTCCCCGTGAACACCGACTTGACCCTCCCCCTTTCCACCTTCGTCAAGGGTACGGCCACGGCCACAGTAACCCCTTGGTCGTCCCCACCATCCTCTTCTTCCTCCGCCTCCTCTTCCTCCGCATCCGAGGAAGACTCATCAGACGAACTTCCAAGTCCTCGCTGGTTAACCTCCGGCTCCTCGTCACTGCCAATCTCAATCGGGGGACTTTCTCCACCCCTGCTCCTCGCAGAACGTCCTCGGACACAGCCAGCATACTGCGATACGGAAATTTTGGCTGATCCATAAACTCCTGATGCTGACCCGTTTCCAAGGTGCAGTCACCCTCTTCCAAATCTGTATACTGGAACCCTGTGTGCCGAGCCAATAAAGTTGATGCTTGCCGCTCGTGCATCAGCGGTTCGAACTCCTCTTCAACCAAGGGGGAGGCCGCGGCCACACTCTGCTCCCCCAGCATAGCCCTATTGGGCGTCCCCATCATGGTCAAAGGCCGCACCTCCAAAACCGGAGCCAAAGGTGAATCCCTCAGAGGCTCAAATGCCGAAGGGACAGGCCTTGCACCGACTGGCGACGGGGTAGCCGACGCCATTGGCGAGTTTTGAGGAGTCGGCGTTGCTGAAGCATCACCACCACCGTACGACTGGTTGCTCTTGTTCTGACTATCACTTTGGCCCGACATCTACAAGTACAAATGTAGATGTAGACTAAGTATAAGGCGTCGGATTTCAAGCTCCCCACACAAACACTTAGGCCGCGGATCTTACACGTCCCCATCCCCAAACCATATATTTTAAGCTATATATATATATTCATTAATATTCGCATAAAAAGAGGGGAAAATTACCTTTTTACCCCTAGTAGTACGCCGCCGCAAACTGCCGTGAATAATACGCCGGAAATCGCTCCGCCACAGAAAAGTATCGCCGGAAATCGCCTTCTTTCGCTCTCAATCGCTCTCAAAAGAGTGAAAATGTTTGAAGTGGGACAAAATGAATCCCCACTCTTCTTCTTATAGTGAAAAGTGACTTTTCACGTTCCCCGACAATTACTGCATGTAGAACACGTGGCATCATCTCCGCTTTTCAGCGTGGATGTGCGCCACGTGGATTTCTCTAAAACCCATCCAAAACGATTCAAACCTTTAGGCCGACGCTCCGGCTCGCACAGCCCTCCCTCGGCCCCCCAATACTCGAGGGTCCCCTCGAGGCTCCGGCTCGCATAGCCCTTCCTCGACCCTCCAACGCTCGCCCTCGCGAGCTCCATCTCTGAAGCACCGGCAAATAGCCGGGCTCGCCGATGCAAAAGTCAATCGAGGGTCCCTTCGAGGCTCCGGCTCGCATAGCCCTTCCTCGACCCTCCAACGCTCGCCCTCGCGAGCTCCATCACTGAAGCATCGGCAACGAGCCGGGCTCGCCGATGCAAAAGTTAATCGAGGGCCCCCTCGAGGCTCCGGCTCGCATAGCCCTTCCTCGACCCTCCAACGCTCGCCCTCGCGAGCTCCATCACTGAAGCATCGGCAACGAGCCGGGCTCGCCGATGCAAAAGTTAATCGAGGGTCCCCTCGAGGCTCCGGCTCGCATAGCCCTTCCTCGACCCTCCAACGCTCGCCCTCGCGAGCTCCATCTCTGAAGCATCGGCAACGAGCCGGGCTCGCCGATGCAAAAGTTAATCGAGGGTCCCCTCGAGGCTCCGGCTCGCATAGCCCTTCCTCGACCCTCCAACGCTCGCCCTCGCGAGCTCCATCTCTGAAGCATCGGCAACGAGCCGGGCTCACCGATGCAAAAGTTAATCAAGGGTCCCCTCGAGGCTCCGGCTCACATAGCCCTTCCCCGACCCTCCAACGCTCGCCTTCGCGAGTTCCATCTCCAAGGCGTCGGCCCTAGCTTCGCTAGCCAACGCCTAATCCAACCAAGGCCTCAGCCCCCTCCGATGCCTCAGACATCACCTCTGAGAAAACTATCAAAAAAAAAAAAAAAAAAAAAAGAGAAGAAAAAGAGAGGGATCGGCACACCTTCTTCGGGAACTTGGGGGACTCCTACCCCACATTAATCCCCAACCATGGACGCTTGGTTGTAACATGTGTCTGGCGCAAAAATTATACAAGTCCCCGATCAAGAGTGCCCCTTAAATCGAGAACTTGGGGGACTTCTGTTTATACCATGCCCCACCCCTGACACATAGGATCCACAACCAAGACGCCACATGGCACCTCGTAGGTCCCTTACGCCACATGGCAAGACAACTTAATACCTCATGGGTAATTCCGTGAGCCCCATAAGCACGTTTTACGAGATACGTGGCCCCCACACGAAACGTCGTACGACGGCCCAAGCACACCTCGTAGAACCGCCTCACGGCGGGCTCCGCACAGAACCGCTAACCTCGTTCATACGACAAGCGGTGGGCCCTACACGAGGGCCCAAAGCCACAAGTATAACACTATGAAGGTGCACTCTATCCCACATCGGATAAAAGAAAGTATGATCCCTTCACCTCCTCTATAAAAGGGAGTCTACCCCCAAGGGTCAAAGGTAACTAATCTACACTATTCACATTTACCATTTACTACAGTCATTACCTGACTTAAGCATCGGAGCCCCCCCCCCCGGCGCCACACGGTGGCGCGGGGGCGCAACACTCCCTTTTTTAAAAAACTATAAAAAAAAACACCCTCATAAAAAACACCCCCCACACCCCGCCCCCCCTACCCCACCTCAACCCCCCCCCCCACCGCGCCCCCCCCCCCCCCCCCCCCCCTCCTCCTGAGGGGCCCCAGGCCCCCCCCTTTTACACACAAAAAACTTCTAATTATTTGACAGTGATGATATGGAAGAAAAAAAAATAATAAGATCGTATGTGAATGGCCCGAATTATACGTAAGGGTAACAGATGGCAACCTAACATTAATAAGAATGAAATCCTTGTTGCAAGAAATGTGTAATTACATATACGGAAAGGTTATACTGTGGCCTGATATTATGTTGTGGCATTATATTGCTTTTATCTTCCATTGTTATTGCATTCATGTAAGTTGTAACCTGAGTTTCTGGAGTGAATGACAGGATGAAATTATGATTCTTTAACAAATATAGTATACTGAAGGCTAGTAATGAAGAAAGGTTTTCGTGCACCTATTCTAGCACTAGTTGTTTTGGGTTCTTCATCTCATTTAGAAGTCGATCAATATGTGTGCATACTCGCTAGATGTGCCAGATAGTGTTAGTCTATGTGGCCAGACTAACAAATTACTCAGGATACAATTTCTTTGAAATCCCAAAAATTAGCCCAGCAGTGCTCTGTTTTGATGATGTATTTTTGTTTGGATTTGAGCTTATGGCCTGCATTGTAACGGTATCACTGCATAATTTGCATACAGATTAGGAACTGTGTTGGTGCAGCTAACCACCGTCACTTCATTGCCTTACTCATTTCAGTTGCCACCAGCACGAGCTATATTTTATGTGTGATGACCATGTATGTAGGTTGGCACATCAGGCCATCCAGAACAGAACTCTTCGATCACTTTGATCAGTATGGCAGTGGCAGTTTCTCTGCTATTAGTGCTATCCGTGAAATTATGTATGCATGGCTTAGATCTGCGGTGCTTTTATCCCCTTGAGGGCTTCTTAGTATATCTGTTCCTTTCAAGTGTTGCATTGGACATAGGGTTGAGCGTGCTTCTGTGGCAGCAACTTAGTTTTATCCATGAGGGAAAAACCTACTTGAGTGAGTCATTTTCTCAGGGGAATTAATGGCGGAGTTGAAGAGAAAGATTGCCAAATTCTTGTGCGCTTCTTCAGATGCCCTTATTCTTTTCCAATATATTTGCCCTACTGCACTCTCTCTCGACTTTTGCCCAATTTCCGCAAGAAGAGACAGATACACTAGAACTAAAAGTAGCATTTTAAACATTAGTGATGTTGATATCTTTCCGTTCCTTTTTTCTGTCACCTACATTTTTCAGGAAGGGGGCTTGATTTTACTATCATCTTATATATGCCTTCCTCTTGTAGTACCCGTCATTCAAGAGGTGATTGTAAGAGGGTGACTTACATTACACATACGGCCCGCCCCAAAAAATATCCAACCTCGCAGCATGTACAATTATTTCAAAAGCTTCCAATATTGATCAATCCATATCCAATAATACAAAACAATATAGCTTTAGAATTTTTTAATAACAAAATTCGTCATATGCATATGTTGGGATGTTCCCGTACGTACTTCGTACAAATTGATCATGTTTATGATCTAGTAGGGTACGATATAAACTCTTGTTTCTGGCCAAGGGAATGTGCTTTGTAAACGCTCGCAAGTTGGATTGTGTTGCACCGAACACAATGGTATGCTTAACGACCCCGTCGATATCAAGATCCACAACGTCAACTTCAACTCCAGCATTAACAAAGTCCTTAAAATATACATTACGACTTGTGCCAGATAACGTCCCAATCATAGCTTGTCCTTGAGCTTTCTTTAGACCTTTTTGCTTTTGGAAAACCACCAAATACAACATGTATCCTCCCGAAGGAGAGATTGGAGAGCCAATCTCCCCTAAAGGCACTGCAATGTGTACATCGCCGTATTTACTGCCATTTTATCAAAATAGAAAGTTTGAGATGGTCTACAAAATGGTGACAAATAAGAGTTTAGGAATCATCTACCTCATGGCCCGGTCGAGAGTCGGCCCGCTCATTTGGTTTGCTTGGGTAGAAATAACAAATAATGGACCCATCTCGTTTTTTGCTATAAAACCCTCAAAATCTTTGAACATATTGTCAAGGTTAGCAAATACCAGCTCACACGATCTCTGTACGTAGGTTCCCATAGACATGTAGTAAACTATCGATGGTAAAATATAAAACTAAGTTAGAATAATAAAGTCGGGAATAACATGAGCCATATAGTCTATAGAGAAGATTTACCTTAGAGATAACCTCCGGTTGCATAGTCGAATAGGGACGCCATAGTTAATGCATGACTAGCTAGTTCACATGCTTCATCAATAGTCATGTTTGGTTATACCAAAAACTCAAGCTTATTTATAGTTAATGCGTGCCTATGAATAGGAAAATATCAATTACTGACTCTTGTTTCTTACACAATATGCACACACATAAGCACAAAGACAAATAGAAAGAAAAAATTAAGCTAACAACTAAGAAACAAAGTGAATCAAATTGCACATACCCTTCTTGGACCAACTCGAGGTAAAATGTTTTTTGCTTTTGGTACAAAAAATATATTTCACATACCCTTCTTGGACCAACTCGAGAATGTACTTAGCACCACTTCCAACTGCACTCCATCTGGTACTTTTTGTCGGATCCTCATACTTTTCAAAAACTCTATAACATTCAGGTTTCTGCACCCAATCAAATCATTTAATGTATTAAAGTATATTCAAATTAGGCTTTAATTGTAGCGCCACACCAGAGTTCATTACCTCATCAGTGTAACACACTATAAGATTATGAGTCAAGGATTCTTCTGTTTTCAGAAAAGCTAGTGCTAAATTTGCGGCACTTTGAACCGTCTTCTTCACTTTTGTTGTGAATTTTGTCTTTAAATGTGCAATCATACGCCTGCTGACAGTAGTATTTTCGCACACAGTAGCATATATGGGGTGTGCAGTACGCGCGAACTTGTTGTGGTTATTGCGCCTGTAAATAAGAAACAAACCAGTTAGTGTACGAAAATATTAATTAAGAGTACTCAAAAATTTACACAAAGGATACATATCAATTTACCCATGTCCCATTTACTGAATCCCACTCCATCTCTATTTTTCATCCCACGCGAATCAACACCAACAATTATTCCGTCGGGGATATGATAGCCATGTTAGTTGTCCCTTTGAGATCGGCCAACTCTTGATGTTGTGATAAAAAAAAAAATATTGTTGACTTTCAAATAGCATACACCAACACATGTCTCGGTCCTTTGGCTTATGGATTGATTTTCCACCATTGTCTTCCTACACATCTCACTGACTACATCGACAAATTTGAATCTGAAAATGAATTGCAAAGTAGGTAGAATTTAGAGAAGGCAAAGCAATAGATACATAAAACAAGAAGTGATAATTAAATTTACTAATTCATCATATAGCCATCTATTTATATGGGAAACCCTGCCCTCAGATGTTTGAATATAGCCATTTTAAGACTTATTTTACTATCAAGTGTTTCTATGGCTCTTAAACCACCTTTCATATGACAGAATCTCTATGAAGACTCTTGCGGCATCAAGCTTATTTGTTAACTGGATAATGAAATGGTGCACTTAAAAAAAAAAACTAGAATCAGATAACATACAGAGGCAATATGTCTCATATCTTAAATATTTGAATGTATCTCAAATCCTTTGAATTGCCCCAAGATCAGTGAAGAGCTTCTAGAACTTGTCCCTACATTTAGTTTCCTAGGTCTCCAACCACTAGAAAGCTTCAGAACAAGATTTAGTACAGACTTCTTCAAAAGGATGGACGTCAATTTCTTGAATGTTTTCATAAACTTATCACTGATAAACACCTAAATAGAACATATTTGGGACAAAAATAATTGTAAGAATGGAAATAAGAATAGCACTTTGAGCACATAGACCACATAACCCAGTTTACAACTATCACAATGTCATATGTATGAAGTTCTTAGAAACTAACGGGGGGGCCAGCAAAGAAAAACAATTGTAAAGAAACACCATGAGCTTTACCTTGCATCTAGTACTTCTCAAAAGGACGCTATCAGCATTAAGCAAATCATCAAAGTGGTCAAGCTCTTTCTTTACCTCTAATATGGCCTTGACCATAGTCTTGTCTTCAACAGCATTGAAGAAACATTGGCGACTTTGGGACTCATTCAAACCACATGACAAACTCTCAACTAACCAATTATCCACAAAGTTCTCCATTGAAGATTCCTAAAATATCTTTATTTTCTCTTGTAATTTATTCTAAAAGTTCAAAACTCAAGGCAAAATGTTTTTTGCCTTTGGTCCAAAAAAATATATTTCACATACCCTTCTTGGACCAACTCGAGAATGTACTTAGCACCACTTCCAACTGCACTCCATCTGGTACTTTTTATCGGATCCTCATACTTTTCAAAAACTCTATAACATTCAGGTTTCTGCACCCAATCAAATCATTTAATGTATTAAAGTATATTCAAATTAGGCTTTAATTGTAGCGCCACACCAGAGTTCATTACCTCATCAGTGTAAAACACTATAAGATTATGAGTCAAGGATTCTTCTGTTTTCAGAAAACCTAGTGCTGAATTCGCAGCACTTTGAACTGTCTTCTTCACTTTTGTTGTGAATTTTGTCTTTAAATGTGCAATCATACGCCTGTTGACAACAATATTTCCTCACACAGTAGCATATATGGGGTGTGCATTACGCGCAACCTTGTTGTGGTTATTGCCTCCTGTGAATAAGAAACAAACTAGTAAGTGTACGAAAACATTAATTAAGAGTACTCAAAAATTTGTACAAAGGATACATATCAATTTATCCATGTCCCCTTTACTGAACCCCACGCCATCTCTATTTTTAGTCCCACGAGAATCAACACTAACAATTATTCCATCGGGGATAATGATAGCCACGTTTGTTGTCCCTTTGAGATCGGGCAACTCTTGCTGTTATGATAAAAAAAAAATATTGTTGACTTTCAAATAGCATACACCAACACATATTTGAATATGCACAATGAAAATTACCCCTTCTTCGCTCTCTTCATACAACATCTCGGCCGTCTGGCTTATGGATTGATTTTCCGCCATTGTCTTCCTACACATCTCACTGACTACATCGACAAATTTGAATCTGAATTACAAAGTAGGTAGGATTTACATAAGGCAAAGCAATAGATACATAAAACAAGAAGAGATAATTAAATTTACTAATTCATCATAGAGCCATCTATTTAAATGGGAAACCCTGCCCTCAGATGTTTGAACATAGCCATCTTAAGACTTATTTTACCATCAAATGTTTCTATGGTTCTTAAACCACCTTTAATATGAGAGAATCTCTGTGAAGCCTCTTGCGGCATCAAGCTTCTTTGTTAACTGGATAATGAAATGGTGCACTTAAAAAAAAAAAAAAAAAAAAGAATCAGATAACATACGGAGGGAATATGTCTCATATCTTAAATATTTGAATGTATCTCAAATCCTTTGCAATGTCAGTTGTATCCCTTGCAATGTCAGTTGTACAAACGATATACAGACCTTCCACATTGAATTTCCCCTATTGGAATGATGCCGGAATCTTTTCCACCTACAAAAGTAAAGGTTTAACACCATGTCCAAACCTCTACAATATATATTTGTCACTAAATAAAAATTTTAGCAACATTTTAAGCAAATAGAATGCTGACTATGGAAGATAAAGCATATGTCTTTTCGCTAAGTCAAAGCTCAACGGTGCACCAAAACCTTTACCATATGGAAGTTTTCATCTTCCGCGGTCTTTGCATCTTAGCATTCCCAAACGGAAAATGAACTAAAAAGCTGAACTTTTCAAGAAAATTTCATAACTTTAAGAACAGAGCCTAGAATGGTGACAGTGGAAGATAAAGGTAAGGCCTTTCTATTGAAATAAGGCTCAAAGATGCAATTTTCACTCACAATGGTCACAATGGAAGCTAAAGCTAGCGAACTTTTGACAAAGAAAGCTCAAAGATGCAAACTTTAGCAACAAAAGAGGAAAAAATACCTGGTATCTGCATAGATTCTCATTGCAAGTGTCTTCAACGGACCAAGAAAACACAAAATCAGGGAAGCTACCCTTTGTGGCTTTTTCCTTGTCTAAAACATTCATCGTCTCTTCTATTACATACATTCAACAATGTCTTAGCTACGAACCCGATTCACGAAAACCGGACTTCAATGGGGATGAAAAGGCAGTGAATTTCTCAGTCCTCTGGCTTATGGATTGATTTTCCGCCATTGTCCTCACACAGTAGCATATATGGGGTGTGCATTACGCGCAACCTTGTTGTGGTTATTGCCTCCTGTGAATAAGAAACAAACTAGTAAGTGTACGAAAACATTAATTAAGAGTACTCAAAAATTTGTACAAAGGATACATATCAATTTATCCATGTCCCCTTTACTGAACCCCACGCCATCTCTATTTTTAGTCCCACGAGAATCAACACTAACAATTATTCCATCGGGGATAATGATAGCCACGTTTGTTGTCCCATTGAGATCGGGCAACTCTTGCTGTTATGATAAAAAAAAAAAAATATTGTTGACTTTCAAATAGCATACACCAACACATATTTGAATATGCACAATGAAAAGTACCCCTTCTTCGCTCTCTTCAAACAAAATCTCGGCCGTCTGGCTTATGGATTGATTTTCCGCCATTGTCTTCCTACACATCTCACTGACTACATCGACAAATTTGAATCTGAATTACAAAGTAGGTAGGATTTACATAAGGCAAAGAAATAGATACATAAAACAAGAAGAGATAATTAAATTTACTAATTCATCATAGAGCCATCTATTTAAATGGGAAACCCTGCCCTCAGATGTTTGAACATAGCCATCTTAAGACTTATTTTACCATCAAATGTTTCTATGGTTCTTAAACCACCTTTAATATGAGAGAATCTCTGTGAAGCCTCTTGCGGCATCAAGCTTCTTTGTTAACAGGATAATGAAATGGTGCACTTAAAAAAAAAAAAAAAAAAAAAACAAGAATCAGATAACATACGGAGGGAATATGTCTCATATCTTAAATATTTGAATGTATCTCAAATCCTTTGCAATGTCAGTTGTATCCCTTGCAATGTCAGTTGTACAAACGATATATAGACATTGAATTTCCCCTATTGGAATGATGCCGGAATCTTTTCCACCTGCAAAAGTAAAGCTTTAACACCATGTCCAAACCTCTAGAATATATATTTGTCACTAAATAAAAATTTTAGCAACATTTTAAGCAAATAGAATGCTGACTATGGAAGATAAAGCATATGTCTTTTCGCTAAGTCAAAGCTCAACGGTGCACCAAAACCTTTACCATATGGAAGTTTTCATCTTCCGCGGTCTTTGCATCTTAGCATTCCCAAGCGGAAAATGAACTAAAAAGCTGAACTTTTTAAGAAAATTTCATAACTTTAAGAACAGAGCCTAGAATGGTGACAGTGGAAGATAAAGGTAAGGCCTTTCTATTGAAATAAGGCTCAAAGATGCAATTTTCACTCACAATGGTCACAATGGAAGCTAAAGCTAGCGACTTTTTGACAAAGAAAGCTCAAAGATGTAAACTTTAGCAACAAAAGAGGAAAAAATACCTGGTATCTGCACAGATTCTCATTGCAAGTATCTTCAACGGACCAAGAAAACAGAAAATCAAAGAAGCTACCCTTTGTGGCTTTTTCCTTGTCTAAAACATCCATCGTCTCTTCTCTTACATACATTCAGCAATGTCTTAGCTACGAACCCGATTCACGAAAACCGGACTTCAATGGGGATGAAAAGGCAGTGAATTTCTCAGTCCTCTGGCTTATGGATTGATTTTCCGCCATTGTCCTCACACAGTAGCATATATGGGGTGTGCATTACGCGCAACCTTGTTGTGGTTATTGCCTCCTGTGAATAAGAAACAAACTAGTAAGTGTACGAAAACATTAATTAAGAGTACTCAAAAATTTGTACAAAGGATACATATCAATTTATCCATGTCCCCTTTACTGAACCCCACGCCATCTCTATTTTTAGTCCCACGAGAATCAACACTAACAATTATTCCATCGGGGATAATGATAGCCACGTTTGTTGTCCCTTTGAGATCGGGCAACTCTTGCTGTTATGATAAAAAAAAAAATATTGTTGACTTTCAAATAGCATACACCAACACATATTTGAATATGCACAATGAAAAGTACCCCTTCTTCGCTCTCTTCATACAACATCTCGGCCGTCTGGCTTATGGATTGATTTTCCGCCATTGTCTTCCTACACATCTCACTGACTACATCGACAAATTTGAATCTGAATTACAAAGTAGGTAGGATTTACATAAGGCAAAGTAATAGATACATAAAACAAGAAGAGATAATTAAATTTACTAATTCATCATAGAGCCATCTATTTAAATGGGAAACCCTGCCCTCAGATGTTTGAACATAGCCATCTTAAGACTTATTTTACCATCAAATGTTTCTATGGTTCTTAAACCACCTTTAATATGAGAGAATCTCTGTGAAGCCTCTTGCGGCATCAAGCTTCTTTGTTAACAGGATAATGAAATGGTGCACTTAAAAAAAAAAAAAAAAAAAACAAGAATCAGATAACATACGGAGGGAATATGTCTCATATCTTAAATATTTGAATGTATCTCAAATCCTTTGCAATGTCAGTTGTATCCCTTGCAATGTCAGTTGTACAAACGATATATAGACCTTCCACATTGAATTTCCCCTATTGGAATGATGCCGGAATCTTTTCCACCTACAAAAGTAAAGCTTTAACACCATGTCCAAACCTCTAGAATATATATTTGTCACTAAATAAAAATTTTAGCAACATTTTAAGCAAATAGAATGCTGACTATGGAAGATAAAGCATATGTCTTTTCGCTAAGTCAAAGCTCAACGGTGCACCAAAACCTTTACCATATGGAAGTTTTCATCTTCCGCGGTCTTTGCATCTTAGCATTCCCAAGCGGAAAATGAACTAAAAAGCTGAACTTTTTAAGAAAATTTCATAACTTTAAGAACAGAGCCTAGAATGGTGACAGTGGAAGATCAAGGTAATGCCTTTCTGTTGAAATAAAGCTCACAGATGCAATTTTCACTCACAATGGTCACAATGGAAGCTAAAGCTAGCGACTTTTTGACAAAGAAAGCTCAAAGATGTAAACTTTAGCAACAAAAGAGGAAAAAATACCTGGTATCTGCACAGATTCTCATTGCAAGTATCTTCAACGGACCAAGAAAACAGAAAATCAAAGAAGCTACCCTTTGTGGCTTTTTCCTTGTCTAAAACATCCATCGTCTCTTCTCTTACATACATTCAGCAATGTCTTAGCTACGAACCCGATTCACGAAAACCGGACTTCAATGGGGATGAAAAGGCAGTGAATTTCTCAGTCCTCTGGCTTATGGATTGATTTTCCGCCATTGTCCTCACACAGTAGCATATATGGGGTGTGCATTACGCGCAACCTTGTTGTGGTTATTGCCTCCTGTGAATAAGAAACAAACTAGTAAGTGTACGAAAACATTAATTAAGAGTACTCAAAAATGTGTACAAAGGATACATATCAATTTATCCATGTCCCCTTTATTGAACCCCACGCCATCTCTATTTTTAGTCCCACGAGAATCAACACTAACAATTATTCCATCGGGGATAATGATAGCCACGTTTGTTGTCCCTTTGAGGTCGGGCAACTCTTGCTGTTATGATAAAAAAAATATTGTTGACTTTCGAATAGCATACACCAACACATATTTGAATATGCACAATGAAAATTACCCCTTCTTCGCTCTCTTCATACAACATCTCGGCCGTCTGGCTTATGGATTGATTTTCCGCCATTGTCTTCCTACACATCTCACTGACTACATCGACAAATTTGAATCTGAATTACAAAGTAGGTAGGATTTACATAAGGCAAAGCAATAGATACATAAAACAAGAAGAGATAATTAAATTTACTAATTCATCATAGAGCCATCTATTTAAATGGGAAACCCTGCCCTCAGATGTTTGAACATAGCCATCTTAAGACTTATTTTACCATCAAATGTTTCTATGGTTCTTAAACCACCTTTAATATGAGAGAATCTCTGTGAAGCCTCTTGCGGCATCAAGCTTCTTTGTTAACTGGATAATGAAATGGTGCACTTAAAAAAAAAAGAAGAAAAAAACAAGAATCAGATAACATACGGAGGGAATATGTCTCATATCTTAAATATTTGAATGTATCTCAAATCCTTTGCAATGTCAGTTGTATCCCTTGCAATGTCAGTTGTACAAACGATATATAGACCTTCCACATTGAATTTCCCCTATTGGAATGATGCCGGAATCTTTTCCACCTACAAAAGTAAAGCTTTAACACCATGTCCAAACCTCTAGAATATATATTTGTCACTAAATAAAAATTTTAGCAACATTTTAAGCAAATAGAATGCTGACTATGGAAGATAAAGCATATGTCTTTTCGCTAAGTCAAAGCTCAACGGTGCACCAAAACCTTTACCATATGGAAGTTTTCATCTTCCGCGGTCTTTGCATCTTAGCATTCCCAAGCGGAAAATGAACTAAAAAGCTGAACTTTTCAAGAAAATTTCATAACTTTAAGAACAGAGCCTAGAATGGTGACAGTGGAAGATCAAGGTAATGCCTTTCTGTTGAAATAAAGCTCATAGATGCAATTTTCACTCACAATGGTCACAATGGAAGCTAAAGCTAGCGACTTTTTGACAAAGAAAGCTCAAAGATGTAAACTTTAGCAACAAAAGAGGAAAAAATACCTGGTATCTGCACAGATTCTCATTGCAAGTATCTTCAACGGACCAAGAAAACAGAAAATCAAAGAAGCTACCCTTTGTGGCTTTTTCCTTGTCTAAAACATCCATCGTCTCTTCTCTTACATACATTCAGCAATGTCTTAGCTACGAACCCGATTCACGAAAACCGGACTTCAATGGGGATGAAAAGGCAGTGAATTTCTCAGTCCTCTGGCTTATGGATTGATTTTCCGCCATTGTCCTCACACAGTAGCATATATGGGGTGTGCATTACGCGCAACCTTGTTGTGGTTATTGCCTCCTGTGAATAAGAAACAAACTAGTAAGTGTACGAAAACATTAATTAAGAGTACTCAAAAATTTGTACAAAGGATACATATCAATTTATCCATGTCCCCTTTATTGAACCCCACGCCATCTCTATTTTTAGTCCCACGAGAATCAACACTAACAATTATTCCATCGGGGATAATGATAGCCACGTTTGTTGTCCCTTTGAGGTCGGGCAACTCTTGCTGTTATGATAAAAAAAATATTGTTGACTTTCAAATAGCATACACCAACACATATTTGAATATGCACAATGAAAATTACCCCTTCTTCGCTCTCTTCATACAACATCTCGGCCGTCTGGCTTATGGATTGATTTTCCGCCATTGTCTTCCTACACATCTCACTGACTACATCGACAAATTTGAATCTGAATTACAAAGTAGGTAGGATTTACATAAGGCAAAGCAATAGATACATAAAACAAGAAGAGATAATTAAATTTACTAATTCATCATAGAGCCATCTATTTAAATGGGAAACCCTGCCCTCAGATGTTTGAACATAGCCATCTTAAGACTTATTTTACCATCAAATGTTTCTATGGTTCTTAAACCACCTTTAATATGAGAGAATCTCTGTGAAGCCTCTTGCGGCATCAAGCTTCTTTGTTAACTGGATAATGAAATGGTGCACTTAAAAAAAAAAAAAAAAAAAAAAGAATCAGATAACATACGGAGGGAATATGTCTCATATCTTAAATATTTGAATGTATCTCAAATCCTTTGCAATGTCAGTTGTATCCCTTGCAATGTCAGTTGTACAAACGATATATAGACCTTCCACCTTGAATTTCCCCTATTGGAATGATGCCGGAATCTTTTCCACCTATAAAAGTAAAGGTTTAACACCATGTCCAAACCTCTATAATATATATTTGTCACTAAATAAAAATTTTAGCAACATTTTAAGCAAATAGAATGCTGACTATGGAAGATAAAGCATATGTCTTTTCGCTAAGTCAAAGCTCAACGGTGCACCAAAACCTTTACCATATGAAAGTTTTCATCTTCCGCGGTCTTTGCATCTTAGCATTCCCAAACGGAAAAGGAATTAAAAAGCTGAATTTTTCAAGAAAATTTCGTAACTTTTAGAACAGAGCCTAGAATGGTGACAATGGAAGATAAAGGTAAGGCCTTTCTATTGAAATAAGGCTCAAAGATACAATTTTCACTCACAATGGTCACAATGGAAGCTAAAGCTAGCGACCTTTTGACAAAGAAAGCTCAAAGATGCAAACTTTAGCAACAAAAGAGGAAAAAATACCTGGTATCTGCACAGATTCTCATTGCAAGTGTCTTCAACGGACCCAAAAAACATAAAATCAGTGAAGCTATCTTTTGTGGCTTTTTCCTTGTCTAAAACCTCCATCGTCTCTTCCCTTACATACATTCAGCAATGTCTTACCTACGAACCAGGTTCATGAAAACCAGACTTCAATGGGGATGAAAAGGCAGTGAATTTCTCCGCCTGAAAGCTTGAAGAAAACCCAGTTGAGAAAAATGTATGAGCGGCTTCAAATAGAGAAGAAAAAAGCGTGGAAAATGAAGCCTTGGAATCTGCAATAGCCATGCACAAGAAAGAGAGTTTACATTATTGCCAAACTTTTTCACTGTGAAAATCTTTTACACAGAACTGTTAAAAGAGCCTTATGTTGTTGCACGGTATGTGTAACACCCGAAGAAAAATCTATCCCTGGAAGGTCACGACAGACCCCCTTAAACAATTTTTTTTTTTTTTTATGTTTAAAATAGCATCGAGCTGACTTTAAGAAAATATTTCACATCTTAATTGTAATAAAGTAAACATCTTCCAGTCCAATTCCAAACATAGGCTTAAGAAAAGTAATGATACAACCATTCCTTATTATGCAGGAAGGGAAACTAAAATAAAGAAGGACAAATAACGACTCGAGACTTTATTAGGGACGGCCGCCGCTTGTCCAATGCCGATCGTCATCGCTTACTCCACTGTTTCACCTGTAAATCACAAAGGGGACTATGTGAGCAAGGTTCAGTAAGGGACCACTACAACAAAATAAAAATCAACAAACAATCAAGCATGTTACAAAGTTATGCTTTACACGTCATTTAACGAAGACCCAAAACGTTGCCCTACTAACTATTTCTTTATAAACCAGTGAGGAAAACCTTTCCTAAATTCGTTTCTCCTTTTTCCTTTCTTTTAGAGTACTTACCTGGGAGACAACTTCGTGGCTAATAGGGGGCGCTTTCCCTAAAAGCAATACCTTTCAATAGACCCCACCTCTCGAGTCTATGCCATTTACCGTCATTCATTCCTTTTCAACCTTTAACTTTTATCACCACCTCCCTGGGCGTTCCTCTAATATCCTTTCATTAAACGGTTCAATAGTAACCTTATTTCATGTTCATTTACGAATAGCTAATGAACTCAACACCTCACATTATCAAATAGATACAAACAAATACATATATATCTATAAGAAACCAACTAGAGAGCCACGTTCAAAAGCATGCAACCAATCACCAAACATTTTAAAACAATGAAATATGCCAACACAACAAAATGGCAGATCTCAAACTTATCAATTCATCACACAAATATACGTTTATATGTAAGTAGGTGTAATTATATATACACTTATTATCCTTTTTGCCCCCTGCAACTCACTTTGAGAGACCTTTTGCCCCATGCAACTCTATTTGTGCCCCAACTACCCCTTGCAACTCATTTTTTGGAAATTTTTGCCCATTTTCCGTTAAGTTAACAGTTTTCTTAACTTTGCTGACATGGAAATGCCATGTCAGCAAATATGGGTCCCATATTATATACACATAAGCAAAAAAATATTTTTAAAATAAATTATTAATTTTTTTTTCAAAAAATTCACATGTACAAAATTTTCTCCACTTGAACATAAAAAATGCACAAAACATTAAATAACTTATGAAACAAAAAACTAGCAAGAAAAACTAATAAAAGGTCCACAAAATGAAAATCATAGAATTTTAAATCCCTACTTCTTTTCTATTATCCCTAAATTATTTATTTTGTTATTTTTCTTAATGAATATTTGACTTCCTTGCCCCTAGGTCAGTATTAATGCACCCAAACAAAATTTGTAAATAAAAGTTTTTAAAAAATTAAAAATTATTATTTTTTCTTATGTGTATATAATATGGGACCCACATTGTTGATGTGGCATGTCCACATCTGCAAAGTTAAGAAAAACTATTAACTTAATGGAAAAGAGGCAAAAGTTCCCAAAAAATAAGTTGTAAGGGGCGGATGGGATACAAATAGAGTTGCAGGGGGCAAAAGGGATAATAAGTGTTATATATATCTATAAGAATCACAACAACGTGTCTGATCACAAACTCATCAAATCATCACACCAATATGTATACGTTTATAGATAGCCCTTAGACAGAACAACACCCATGTAATCAGTCTGTCCTGCTTCGTCGTTTCAGCAGTATAAATGCTTGATCATGTGTCTCGTAATTTCAAAACTTGCTATTGTGTGTTTGTGCCTCCCCTGCCTCCCCCTTCTGCAGCCCACCCCTCTCTTTAAATAGTCCAACAACTAGCAACCCACTCCTCTCCAAACGTCCCCTGCAGCCCCCCTTTTAACCATGGTTTTAAAATCCTCATTTACTACAATTCTAGAAGTATCCCCACTCTTTCTAAACTCTTCCTCTCCCAACCTGTCCACAATCACCCCATCTTAAACAAAATGAAGTAACCCTCATTCATTAGAATCCACCCAATAACCCACTCCATATTCACCTCTCCTTTCTTAAAGTGATTTAAAACTTCAATTGACTACCACACTCACGGTGGCAGCCGAAAGGTATCCTTCTCTTTTAATACTCATACAACCTATATTTATGAGACAAAATTCTAAACAAACCACAATTCAATTTGGGCACTTTCTTTGGTCCAAACATTTTAACCTATTTGGACTTTTCTTTAGTCCAAATGTTTTAACTCACTTTTAGCACAACGATATAGGCTCAAACATTACACACTAATTATTAGCGATCCTTAAAATATTCTAGCTAACACGGGGTATTACAATATGAATTGAAGATGTCTTCTACTTTTAGGGAAAGTATTTTTGAGCAAAGGTTCTTCTCCTTACTACCCTAATCATTTGATACTAAAAGGTGATCCATAGACTAGATTAGAATTTATATCACTAATCAGACAATGTTTGTCTTTTGGCTTTTTACTCGTTTAATACGATATTATTACAATACAATATTATTGATATTAGTGTGATAATGATATTGTAGATTCATATTATATTATTGATTTTCATATTGTATTATTGATTTTCATATTGTATTAACTTGTATTTCTTTTGTGAAGAGGTATCAACCTATATATCTCAATAATGACAATATAATATCAATGACGTACTTACAAAAATTCTATTAGAGTGTTAACTAAATTTCCAAACAAATCAGAGCTTTACAATGTAGCAACAGTGTAGTGTTGAAGTTCAGAGACATTCATTAACCGTGAAGCACAATTCATAACAAAAAATTTAGAATGCACAAATGCAAATTTGACCCAATTTACTATAAATCTACTGCAACCAATGTTGTCAAATAAAATTAATTAAAATTTGTATTTCTTTGTCCGAAGCTAGTGACATAATCAAATTTTGTCAAAAAAATGTGATAGAATCAAAATTTGTTACAACTTAAAACTTTTTTTCTATGAATTTTGTAGAGGGCAAAGAGCTCCAAAGCGTTTACCAAACCAACTCAAACAGGGGAAAAAAAGGATAAAGAATTTATCCAGGCCCGACAAAGCTGTGATTATTTCCTACAATTATGAGTGCATGGAACTCAACAATTTGAGAGCCAAAGCTTCTTGTTCCTCTAAAGATACTGAATCAGCATTAAACCCGAGTTTATCATTCCGTTCTTCTTTTTCACCCTCATCATCACTGCCAAAGTAGATCTTTGACTTTTTGTTGGGTTGATCCTCATATCGCTCTCCTTCAGAGTCTGAAAGATTATCCTCCTCCTCTTCTTCTCCATTTGCTCTCTTCAACTTCATCTTATCCTTCAATCGTTTGTCACGCCGACGCTGGCGGTCTAATACCTTGTCTTCCATGTCCACCTTCTTCAAATCTTCCCTAAGCTTCTTGTAATATTCATTTTTCTTGTCTACAGAAAAAATAGGATATGTCAGGACAGCACAAACTTCAGCAGAGGAGACATGTTCATAAGTCCATTTCCATAGACCTCAACTGTTTGTTTCAGTAGTAGAGCGTCAGCCCCAAATTTGTCTAGTAATTATAATCAGACAAGACAAATAATAGGCAAAAAAAGGTAAAAAGATCTTTCTTCAACACCTCAAGTTTAAGTTTTTTTTCCCTTTATATCTCCCATGGAACAAAGAAATCTCTTCGGACAATTATTTTTTCGCACATTATACTGGTCTCATATTACTAAGAAATCCCAGAACTATAATGCATACCTTGAATTTGATCAACCGGGCCATTTTCTGTATCAGCCAGCCTTGCCAGTGGTGCTAGTGTGTTGCCTTCCTCATCAAAAACAACCCTGGTGCCCACTGGTCTATGGATATTGATCTTCAACTTCTTTTTTTTCGAAACCCGAGTTGCTGGACTACAATTGAAAAAAGGTATAGTAAATACAAAGTTTGATTACAAAATATATAGCAACAATGAGTATAAAAGCATTGGACTGAAGTAGCCAGCATGGCATTGGTAACACAGAAACTGGATTACAAAAATTGTTCGATCCACTTGTGTATAATTTGTTTTGATGTCAGTCTGAATTTTCTATGCTAATCTTTAGGTTAACATAAAGTATAAAATATATTAGAGATGCAACTTACATAATATCTCCAATATTCCTTCCTTCCTCCCCTGCCTCATTTGTTAGAACCAAATCTTTCTCCCCTTCTTCCTTAAAATCACCAATATGAAGCTCCTCTTTTGGAAGCTCCGATGCAATATCCTCGTCACCAATATCAAGCTCCTCTTTTCGAAGCTCCAATGCATTATCTTCGTCTAAACTTTCTGGTTCAACAATAGGAGACAGTTTCAAAGCTTTCTTGGACTTGAAATTCTGGTTTAAGAAACGGATTTTCGGGGTCATTGGTAGACCTATTGATGCTGAAAATTCATCAACTGGTAGTTTCATAACATCAAAAATCTCTCTGTCCTTCTGATTTTGAATGGACTTCACATACGTGATAAAGGCCCTTTTCGCTAGACCTAGAAGTGGATCTGGATACTTGACTAGCAAAGCTGCCAACAGCGGGGACACTGATTGCAGTTTCTTCTTGTTAGGCTGAGAAATCAATATAACAGCTGATTTAGCACAGTGCACAATCAAAATATGAACAATATAAGACCCAGGAAAAATAAGAAATGGAAAACGAAACCTTCTGGCACTCTATGGGTATTCTTGCCCCTTGTAACTTCTCAAGCATTTTCATTTCTGATGGCATCAGAAATAAAACTGATTTGCCCGCAGACTGATAGCGAGCAGTTCGACCAACTCTGTGTATGTAAGATGCAACATCGTCTGGACAATCCACCTACACATGTATTTCAAGAAGAAAGAAAAACTAAAATCAGAGTCAACAGATCTTTTCAATGCGTCCGTCATATGATAACTTAGGAGCAGCGAACAACTTACCTGCACAACCCAGTCAACTCCCTTGTTGAAATCAAGGCCTCTTGAAGCCACATCAGTGCAGAAGAGAACTGAATGTTTTTCAGGAAACTGTAAGTATGTCCCTATCCGTCCCTCTTGCTTCATCTTACCATGAAGACACTTCAAGGGCGTTCCTGGACGTAGCTTTTTAAAAGCCTCATAGACAAATTTTACCTATTTAAACGGCAATACAAATCAGCAAATGCACCCCAACCACGATCCTATTTCAAATTGGACACAATTTAGTCTTAGGTAAACGAATAAATTCCTTTGAGCTATATGGACTCAGCAAGTTGGGAGATAGCTGTATTCTTTAGATATGTATGTACGTAGGTATGCATGTATATGGGGAAAACATACTAGAATTTACTGACTTGATCATAGTTCCCATGCTGCCTTGTGCAGGGAAGAGGGGGAAGATAACAAGAATTATCAATATATGACCTTAATGGATAACTATCAATTCAAACTCCAAGGGACATACTGCAGTGACCATCTTTTCAAGCGAAAATTTAATGCATTGGCCACGCTAGTTGATTCAGTTATTTATCAGGGTTCCAAGTGCAAGCGCTTAAGCTGTGCTCAAAAACTCACTTTTGCATGTATTATGGTGAAATTCATGACATCGGTGTCTGAGCTACATAAACAAAATTACAATTCACACCTGCTTTCGGGTTGACAGAAACACTAGAATCCTTGATTTAAGATGTGCCTTTATGAAGCTCCACAACAAGTCTAATTTTTGGTCAAGAGGAACGATGATTGCTGTTTGCTGCAAACCGCTAGGTGTAGCTGTCACAGACTCCTCATGCACACTGAGATATTCTGGATCCTTCAAACTGAGTCTTGCAAGATCTTTAACCTTCTTTGTTTGAGTTGCTGAGAAAAGAAAGGTTTGTCTTCTCTTAGGTAGCTGTGAAATGATTGCATTCAGTGTCCTCTTGAATCCATCATCAAGAATACGATCTGCCTCATCAAGGACCAACACCTGTTCCCTGGCCGGGAAAGCCACCCAAATCAGCAAAAAACAAAGACAGAACATGTTTTGTATGTACATATGCATGAGGAGGAGGAGCGAGAAATGGCTTCAATGCTTATGAATCAGCAATAACAAACTTCTAGGTTGACCATTCATAATGCACAATGGAGAAAGAAAACTGTCATGCATGCAAAAGATACGAATTTACAATCAAGAAAGCATCTTCATTGAAAAGAAGAAAGAGAGTGAGAATCTGAAAGATAAAACAAATGGGAAAAAGTAAATGCCACATACTTGATATACCGACTTTTCCCCAAAAAAAGCAATTAAGAAGAAGACAGACTAGACCTGAAGCTGTGAACAATCAAAATTTGGAGTTTCATCCATGTGCTGAAGAAGTCGGCCAGGTGTACACACCAATATATTCAGCTGATTTACACGCTCCTTCTCTGCGTCAAGCTCTTTGCGACCACCAATTAGGCAGCCAGCACTAAAATTATGGTGCTTCCCGATCGCTTTTAACACATCAAAAGTCTGACCAGCTATTTCTCTGGTTGGGGATATTATGATGCTGCCTACCCCATCCTCAGGCCCCCATCCGTCTCTATACAGTTTTTCCACAATCTGAAACAAAAACCATAAATTTGATAGGACATCAAAAGAGGGTTCTTACCATCACTATCAAAAGAATGCAAACTTTGCATCGGCATATACAAATGCATATTTCCGCTCAAGCAGGGAAACTAACTATCACAATTGTTGTAGGCTTTGTTGAAATTCATTACAAATTCCCAAAGGCCATCACGTTTTCACCAACCTAATGTTGCACCAACTTGAACAGAATTCCATTAGCAAAGCCAATTACCAGCGACAAAACTTCGAAACTAAATGCCAATCTGTATGTTCTCCTAACTTCCTAAAGCTCTCATCTTTTTCACATTAATTAACAAAAAAGTACTATCAAACAGACCCAATTAAACAAAATTCCACCAAAACCGACTGCAACGAAACTCTTGAAAAATTCAATCTTTATGTTCCTCTAACTTCCTAAAGCTCCCATCTTTTCCACATTGATCAGAAAAATAAACACTATCAAACAGACCCAATTAAACATATTTTCACCAGCCCAATCACGAAACCCCCAACTCCTAACTTCCTAAAGCTCTCATCTCTTTCACATCAATCAACCAAAAAACCACTACCAAACAGACCCAATTAAGCAATTTCCACAAACACCCCCAATACTCACCGGAATAACGAAAGCCAGGGTCTTTCCGGAGCCAGTCTTGGCGGCGCCGAGAATATCTCTGCCGCAGAGAGCGTGGGGCAAAGCGGCCCTCTGAATATCCGTCATTTCAGTGTACTTGGATTGGCGCAGGGCGTCTTTGGTCTTTTGAGAGATGGGCAATTGGTGAAACCTCGTGACGCCGGCGTAGCGCGAGAAGAGCGCAGAGCCGCCGTCGCCGTGGCCGAGGAGGCCGATGGGGGAGTCTTTGGGGAGGTCGGGGAGCGACATAGGGTTTGAGCCGCACTCGGGCTTCTGGGATTGGATCCATGACTTCAGAACCTCGAGGTCCTCGAGCTCCGCGAGCTTGTTTTTCTTCCGGGCGTTCCTCGTTTTCGGCTTTTTCATGGTGGCGGCGGTGGTCCGAGTCTTGAAGGTTTTGGCTTTGGAATTCCGGTGGAGGAATAAACGGGTGAAAGGTTTCGTGGGTTTTAGACGGCGCGGTTGGCAGTGACGAGGGGTTTAAGGTTTTGGGATACTGGACTTAATAGCCCTTTCTTTCTACAGTCACTAAAGTTTTACCCCACACGTTTAACACGAGTCAATATTTATTACTTCAATCGATCCCGGTTCGGTTTAGTTTGGTTTGATTCGGTTTTTTTTAGGGCATCTCTCTTCATCTTTACAAGACAAGGAAAAGTAGTCATACCTTTTTTATTCAAATTGTCCAATAAATGAACTAGTGAAGGGGACATGACACTCACTATCAATTCCATCTTAACCGCTTGGTCAAAAAACTATCAATTTTACCCCCAAATGGTGGCATTTTGTTATCAATTCACACTAAACACCATTTTTGTAAAGTTTTCCATCCAAATATGAGGGCAAAATCGTCTTTTTCAAATTTGTTTGCAATTTTTTTTTGGCAAAAATTTTTTTTAATTTGTTACCCACTATTTTAATCTTTTATAATGAAGTTTATAAGATTATTTTCATCTTAAAACACCAAATACATTATCACAAAAGATTACAATAGTGGTGAAACAAGAATTTTAAAAAAAGGTTAAATTTTTTTTTGAAATTTTGTTTGAAAAAAAATTAAAATAAGAAATTAAAACAATATGAATAAGACGATTTTACCCTCATATTTGGATGGAAAACTTAACAAAAAAATAGACCTTAATAATCATTACAACGAAAACACATACACGAGTGAAGGTTGTGAATAAGACAAATTGTCAAGTTCTTCAGTACCTATATATAGCAAACTGCAAATTCTCCGCATTCATTTTTGAGCATCCTATTCTTACTTTCCATCATTAACTCCACCTAAATTCTCATGACACAAATCCAACCACATCCCTAAGAATTGATAAGACCCTTTTTGCAAGCAGTTTATCTTTTACATGACCAATCAAAGCCCCTCATTTTGAGAAATCAAACTAGGGATGGATCAAGAACGATAATTGGCCTTATTACTTCAATCGATCCCGGTTCGGTTTAGTTTGGTTTGATTCGGTTTGTGTTTTAGTGGCTAATCTCTCCTTTGATCTTTACAAGACAAGGAAAGAGTAGTCATACCTTTTTTATTCAAATTGTCCAATAAATGAAACTAGTGAAAGGGGACATGAAATCTTTTAAGACTAACAGCCAACTTGTTTCAATATCAAAATTTATTCCATTGAAATTTTAAAATTCATTATTTAATATATTATTCAAATTGCACGTGTATAGTTTATTAATGATATTATAATGGTAGTTATGTTAAAAATTTGGTTCAGGAGTGTACGTTAACAAGTAGTTTAGTTTGGATTGAGCATTCTCCAATCAATTGTTTACAGTTGATGAACAGACGTGCTTGAAAATTGTGGTTTATGATTAACGCGAGGCGAACACGAACCGACCCAAACCGACTTACTTCGATTGATTATGGTTTCGCCAAGTCGTTACTTACCCTGAACGATTTTTAAAGTTTAAGCTCTAAACGGAACCAAACCAGTCTTCCGTTACGTGGCCTTCGTTTGGACCGGGATTTCTCTGTCCTTTCGAAATTTTCCAAGTGCCACATTTTTAGTGGCTCATGAGATTTACACGCATGGCAAAATCCAGTTGGGGATAAGGTATATATATAGAGAGAGCCAACCACACAGTCTTGGTCCCGTTCGCTTCATTCAAGCCTTATCTCCAAATGGTCATCTCCAGCTCTGCTGCAAGTTCAGCAGACTGGTCTTTGGCTTGCGTAATTTCATGCCAAAAAGCACACAAAATCAACAACCTCACCACATTCTGCAAAACCAACAATTTGTTTTCCATTCCCACCTTGAATCTCAGAGTTTTCAAGGTAAATTCCACAAGTTGTCACGCTCAGATCATAGAAGATGAAGCATCATCCCCCAATTTGCCCGTGATTAAATTGGACCTGAAGTTTTCGGAAGCCGAAGATGAATGTCCCGCACCTGATGCTGATAACTTGAATGATTTCTTATGTGGGTTGTTTCAAAACCCTCGAACAGAACAGTTTGCTTATCAACAGTACGAGAAAGCAAGGAAGAGGCCAGATTTCAGACCAAACAAGTCCACATTGCAGCTTCTGATAAGGTACTCGATACGTACCAAGAAATGGAGTTCAATTGTTTCAGTTTGTGATGATTTTAAGAATTACCATGTGCTGCCTGATAGTTACACTTGTTCTAGACTGGTCACTAGCTGCATTAGAGCTAGGAAGTTCAGAATTGTTAGGACTTTGCTTGAAGTGTTCAAGGCCGAGGCAGCTCATGACGACGATGTTGCTGTCCCGGCTTTTGATTCGGCAATGAGAGGATACAATGAGCTTCATATGTTCAAAAGTACAATTTCGGTTTTTGAACGAATGAAATCTGACGGAATTGTTCCAAATTCCGGATGTTATTTCCGGATCATGGAAGCTTATTTAAAGAAGGGTGACTATAGAAAGGTGGTTGAATTGTTTCATGAACTGAAAAGCAGGCAGTTGGATGATCATTTGACACCATTTTCAACTAAAATATATGGAATTCTATGTGAGTCATTATGCAAATTGGGACAACCTTTTGACGCTCTTGACATCTTTAGAAGTATAAAAAAGAAGGGAGTTGCTTTAGACTCTTCAAAGATCTACTCTCTGTTGATCTGCTCATTTGCCAAGATTCGCGAAGTGGAGATTGCGGAAGAGCTTTTTGAAGAAGCGGAGACCAAGAAAATGTTGAGGGATCCGACTGTGTTTTTAAGACTTATATCAATGTATGTGGAAGAAGGGTTGACAGAGGAGACAATTCAAGTAGTTAAGGCGATGAAGGGTGCAAATATCAGAGTTTCGGACAACATTTGCTGTGCGGTTGTTAGTGGCTTCTCTAGGAAAAACAGGTTGTTGACTGCAGTCAAAGTTTTCGAGGATTTGTTGTCGATGGGGTGCGAGCCAGGGCAAGTGACATACGCGTCGATTATCAATGTATATTGCCGTCTTGGGCTTCATTCGAAGGCCGAAATGGTCTTCAAAGAGATGGAAGAAAAGGGGTTTGATAAGTGTGTTGTGGCCTATTCTAGCATGGTTGTAATGTATGGGAAAACAGGTAGGCCAAGAGATGCAATGCGGCTTGTGGCGAAGATGAAAGAAAGAGGGTGCAAACCTAATGTATGGATTTACAATTCCCTGATGGATATGCATGGAAGGGATAACAATTTGAAGCAAGTTTCGAAGTTATGGTCCGAAATGAAGCGAAGGAAAGTGGCGCCGGATAAGGTAAGCTACACAACTGTTATAGGTGCTTACAACAGGGCAGGGGAGTTTGAAATGTGTATGAGATATTACCATGAGTATAGGGCACATGGGGGTGTTTTGGACAAGGCTATGGCTGGAATGATGGTTGGGGTTTTCTCTAAGACGGGCCAGATTGATGAGCTGGTGAAGCTTCTGAGAGATATGAAGTCAGAAGGAACAGGGCTAGACGGGCGGCTTTATCGGTCAGCTTTGAATGCTTTGACAGATTCTGGCCTGGAAATGCAGGCCAAATGGTTGCAAGGTAGCTTTAAGGTGACGTAGGTAAAATGTTGCCCTCTTGAATCTTGATTGGAATGGAAATATAGACATGAATAGGTGGAAGAGAAACCAAAATTTTCGTTAACAGATCGATACTGATCACAAATGCTATGGTTCAAGTACTCTGTTTTGTACTTAGTTAGAAACTTGGGGTCTCGTTCTGTCAACTTAAAAATGAAATTAATTTACATGTATGTATATCAAAATTCATTTGTTACACAATACACACAAATCATTTTATGTACCTGATATTTGAATATGGAGAATAAGAATCATGATCAGTTACTTTAACAAGGATCTTTAGATTATATCACCTTGCACTAATTCTGTTACAAGGCAAGCTTCATAATTCTTTTCAAAAGTTATTTCTTGACAAGAGAATATTGACGGAAGTTGGTAAAAAAAGTCTCGTAAGGCTTGACAAATGGTGCACTGAACATGAAAGAGATGATTGAAGAAGAAGAAGGTGGAGACAAAATCAAGCCTGCATTATAGTATCGTTGACAAAGTGCCATTTAATTTACATTTCCATTGATCTCTTCCTCAAATATTCACTGAGGAAGGAGTAATTTATTGTTACAACAATTACACTGTATGAATGAATCAATATAATAAGACATTTGTAAATCAGAAAAGAAAAACAAAAGTAAAGACATTTTCACACTGTTCAAGATGTACAATTTCATCTTTGATTGAGGTTCAAGTAATTGCGCTCTAGTTGACAACACTGCAAATCCTTCTGATTTGCCCAGCCGAACCAGTGAGCGGAGAGATGTCTCCCATCTTAATCATGGCGGTTCCAAAATCAGACCTGAAATTGGCAGGTTTCGAGCTGTACTCGTTGACTATGCTGTCTGTGGATCCTCCACTAAAGAGAACTTGGTCGGATTCAAGAAGACCCTTCTTCTGAATCAAATTCTTGTAGAAATTGTAGTCGAATGAATTCGGTGTTACTAACTCAAGTGGTGTCAAGTTTCCGTCACCGTTACCAACAGCAGCCAGACAACGACGCCTACGACTAGTAGCAAAGTTAGCATCAATGTCACTTCCATTTGCGTAGATCCTATTACGGAATGTGAAGCACTGAGCCTGCCCAATGGTATGTGCACCTGCACATATATGTAACGTGAATGAATTACTACTATTTCCTTTTTAAATAAAGTACAAAATTATGCGAGATTAGTTGCTCAGTGGATACCACAAAAGCAAACGTACCTGATAACGCGACAAGGTCTCTAGGACTGAGGCCAAGGTTACCGAATCTAGAAATGAGGGTGTCAAGGCTGTCTGTGAAGAGTGGAAGTGAGTTTTCGGCTAGAGTCTGGCTTGCCGTGGTTGAATCTCTTCTCCCAAGCTTCACGGTCCAAGATGGACCGCTCACAGCAACTGATGCGTCTCTAGCCGCCACAGCAAGGACATCTGCGCAAGACACAACGCCGGGGCATATCTTCTCCACCTCAGCTTTTGCATTCTCTATGACATCAAACCCTCTAGCCGAACCTTTGTTTTGAAATGCGTCCTTTTCACTTGTGATGGAAGAAGAATCATCCAGTAGCACTGATGCATCACACCCTTGGACGAAGCAGTCGTGGAAATGGAGGCGGATGAGGGAGGCCGCCATGCGACGCTCACGCGAAATGGCTGATCCGATGGATGACTTGATGACAGAAAGGGCTCGTGGACAGGTTTGAGCATAGAATGTTGAAGACAGTTGACCTTCGCTTGTGTTGCTGCTCATGAAAAGCAACAACATCACGAATGCAACCGCAGAGAAACTACACTTTCTCATGATTAAGTGCGCTTAATTAGCTGAACTATATTCTCGATGAGGGTAACAAAAGTTCGAAAACAATATGAGAAAGAAGATTGCAGATGATGATTGAACAATGAGAACGAAGATTAAAGATGTTGATGAAGTTAAGCTTTATACCACTCATGTATTTATAGGGGGAGTTTAGTAGGCATGCCAATTGGCAAACGCGTCGCCATTGTGTACTTCTTGTTGTGGTCAATTCATTCATTAATGTGGAAGGCGATAAAGTAGTTTGCAATTTTGCATGACCAATTCGGATTTGGTTGCCATTTACAAAAGTCATCGTTTTTGATGAGTTGTTTTTGAATATCTGATGTGATATTGGTAAAATATTCGTATAGGCTGGTCAAGGATGATAACTATTCAAATAAATAATATTATTTACATATGGGAATGATTATTGAACATGCGATCTTTTGGAGTTACATACATGCTGGCAATTGGGAATTTTGTAACGGTACGTGGAAAGTTGGTGACACTTTTTGTAGGGTGTGCGAATTCGCACGAGTACAAACAGCAGCCCACGTTTGTACTTTGAACATGGAAATTAATTAGAGAAAGACAAACTTGATTAAGGGTAAGATTTGATTAACCTTTTGTAGTTTAGTGAAGAGTAGGTAGTTTTACTAAATATTATCAACTATATCTACCTCATGCTAACCAAACAATCAATTACTGGGTTTACAAATTACGTCAGTCCGTATCGAAGTATCTTATGACCATTTGCATTTTAGGCATTCTGATTCAGCCTTTCCTCAAGAAACGTTTCCTCACGACGATGACTCTTTTCGGTTGTTTAAGTAAAATAACAAGAACGTTTAAGGAATGAAATGAAATGACTTTTTTATGTTCTCTAATTCTTCAAAGCGTTGTAAAAGCCCGTTCAACCATTTACATTGCAATGGCGCTTGCCTCAACATTTTCATTGTAAATTGAGTTTGAGAATAATACATCACTTGTCATTATTAATGATCATCTTGATTACATCAAATGCTCTGCGGTCAACCTACAGTTGTTTTGTTTGATGAAATTGAATATGTTGTTACCGCTCCTTTCGGAAAGTAAACGTAACTTTAGAAGCACTTTGGCTTAAGTTATGTAAACTTCAGTTTGTCAAGACGAGTTCCTTTGTAAAACGCTATGTTTGTAAAAAAATAAAATAAAAAACAATGACGCGTTGGGTTATCATATATAACAATGATGCGTTGGGTTATCATATATATTCCTTTTAGAAATTAAACTTGAATTTAATTGGATGCACATCTTTGGGATTTTGCTCCTCGAGAATCAGCTTGTCTAAAGTTCTTGTCTGCTGCAAAAATATATGACTTCGATTATTACAAAATTCAACTTATATTAAATTCTTTTCCTCAGAGGATTCGACGAGGAGTTTATTGTCACAACTGATGAATGAATGAATACAACAAGACCTTCACAACAAATTAAAATAAAAAAAGGAGGACATTTCAGTTATACATTTCATCTCTATTCTTGAGGCTCAAGAAGCTTGTTTTAGTTGACAGCACTGCAAAACCTTCTGATCTCCCCAGATGAACCAGTGAGAGGAGAAATGTCTCCCATCTTAATCATGGCGGCTCCAAAATCGGACCTAAATTTGTCGTTGTTGGAACTGTACTCGTTGACAATGCTGTCTGTGGATCCTCCGCTGAAAAGAACTTGATCAGATGCAAGAAGACCCTTCTTCTGAATCAAGTTCTTGTAGTAGTTGTAGTCAAATGAATTCGGGGTCACCAAGTCAAGTGGTGCCAAGTTTGAATTGCTAGTAGTGTCTGGATTAGCTAGACAACGACGTCTGCGAGTAGTGGCAAAGCTAGATTCGATGTCACTCCCGTTAGCGTAGAGCCTGTCGCGGAATGAGACGCATCGAGCCTGCCCAATTGTATGTGCACCTGCATACGTACATATTGTGTCAATAAACTAATACACACATTTTTAAATAAAACTAGAGGATTGTGCGAGATTAGATTAGTTCTTCAATGAAGGTCACAGAATGCAAGCTTACCTGAAAGTGCAACCATGTCTCTGGCACTGAGGCCTAGGTCACCGAATCTAGAAATGAGTCTCTCGACACCGTCTGTGAACAATGGGAGTGAACTTTCAGCTAGGGATTGGCTTGCGGTGGTCGAATCTCTTCTTCCGAGCTTCACAGTCCACGAGGGACCGCTCACAGCAACGGATGCATCCCTGGCCGCCACAGCGAGGATATCTGCGCAAGACACAACGCCGGGGCAGATCTTCTCCACCTCAGCTTTGGCATTCTCTATGACATTGAAACCTCTAGCAGAATCCCGGTTTTGACGAGCGTTCCTTTCACCAGTGAAGGAAGAAGTGTCTTCAAGTAGCACCGACGCGTCGCAACCTTGGACGAAGCAGTCGTGGAAGTGGAGGCGGATGAGGGAGGCTGCCATGCGGCGCTCAGATGAAACAGCTGATCCAATGGATGATTTGATAACGGAAAGGGCTCTTGGGCAGGTTTGTGAATAGAATGTAGAAGACAGTTGAGCTTCGCTTGTTGTGCTCATGAAGAGCAACAACAGAGCAAATGCAAGGGATGAGAAAGATCTGCTCATGATTGGATTGAACTAAATTAAACTGACCAGCTCTCTTTGCTATAGATGTGTAAGGAAAATCTGCAAGTTATTTGGAGATGGAAATTATAAGACTGAAGAGATTGAAGGTTTTGGTGTGAAGAGTATAAGGTTGTGGCTCTCGTCTATATATAGGGCAGTTTAATTACGCTGGTTTGTCCAGGTCGCTCTGTTTTGCATGACGAATTCGGATTTGGTTGCCAGGACAAAAGTCATCGTTTTTTTTACGTGTTGTGCGTTGAAATTTCTCATCTCATGTTATTATATATTGGTCAAAGATTGAAAGGTAAGCAAGAGGCATACATAAGTGAGATTTGTGGGACCCACATGCATGCAATTGAGGATTAAATATATGTAAAAGTCGGTGAACTTCTACGGAGAACTTCTATGGTGGTGGGAATTTGTTCTTTATCTAGATGGATTCCTTCATAGCATGAGCAGACAACGTTTGAATAGTCCTATCAGTATCACTACTTAATCTAAAGCTATAAGTATGAAACTTAATTAGCAATCAAATTTTCCTTTTTGATTAATGCATTTTTATCTTTGTGGCTGAGGAAGACTGATAATGTACATGTAAACCTAACGATGAAATTACTCTGCTATTGGATTTCTGCTCGAAGATGTGTGCGATCGGGTCACGAAATGAGCGAGAAAAAAAAATGTGAGAAAAATATATGTACTGCGTCACATCTACTGAGATATACCATTAGACTTTTCTAACGTAAGGCCTTCACAGATAGGGGTCCACATCCAAAGCCAATTCCCGTATATAATTTTGGCGTTCTGATTTTTCTGACTTTCAGTATGTTTGACCGGATATCTTATGCATTGCTTCTAGTTCTCGGTATGCTATAACAACGCATCATGGTTTGTCGTCCAGTTTGCTATTCTAACAATTCGTATGTTTTTCATCATGGTTGAGGTGAATTTGAATATAGTGTGTAGGGATTCTCCAAAACTCCTAAATCACTAAATCTTACATTTTGAGCCCAGAGTATACAAATGAACTAAATTAGGTATTGTCTAATTCTCAAGAATTGCATTTTGATTCAACTAGTTACAAGTAATTATGATCATGTTGGAAAAATAAGACAATTGCTGGTGCCACTTATGGCCAGATTAGCCACTTATAGCCAAGCCCCCAAAGATTATAAGACTAAGTACTCATGATCAACGCATAGCGTTCAGCAAAAAAGACATAAAAAAAACACAAGAAATTAAACAAAACCCCAAGAAGGGTTATTCCGTTTTATTATTAGAAAATTAGCAAGCCCAGATAGATTGATACACTCTCAATCTGTTGAAAGAAAACAAAAAGATACAATCTCAATCTGGCCGAAGAATCAATCTCACTATACACAAGCACGGTCCATTCAATCGATGAACACTTTTTTGGAGTAGATGCAATTCAAGTTCCACCCTACATTTTGTTTATGCACAATTTGACTTTCCTTTTAAAGCACGTTTGACCTTATTTAAGAATGAATGAATGTCACAAATTGGCTTCGGATGAAGGAAGAATGAAACTTGAGGGAATGAATGACACACAAAATGAACAGCTAAAAGCTAAAAAGTGAAAACAAAAAAGTACTTGAGAAGAATCATATATGATGCATTTGAATCATGGAGAGGGCCTAATATAGTTAACATGACCCAGCACACTGTGGAACTCAATTCTCCATTGGTAGGTTATTCATCCACAGACAGCCTTGTTAGTGAGTACAGTTCCGACCCGGATAAATTTACGTCCGATTTTGGAATCGCCATGGTTAAGATGGGAGACATTTCTCCACTCACTGGTTCAGCTGGGCATATCAAAACGATTTTCAGTGCTATGCTGTACAACTAAAATAAGATTACTTGAGCCGCAAGAATCAAAGATTTGATGGGGGGTATCACGAACACGGCTCAACAAAAATCGAACAAGACACCAGAATTAGGATCTGGCAAGCTCATAATGTTAGTAGCAAATCACATGCCACAGTAACACAAACTTTATAAATTCAACATAAACTATCTATTACATAACACTACAACCCATATATATGGGGTCAATATAACTTGGGCATCAAGAATACTTGGGTATAAAGAAATCTAATTAAAGCTAAATCTTCCCTAAAAGATAATATAATCCTAATTACCCTAAACTGATGATATATGACTAAATAGGCAAATAGTTAACTTTGATAGATCCCCTATAATCCTGCATCAAGATCAAAGGTACAATAAACTCCTCATCGATTCCTCGGAGGAAAAGAATTGAATATAAATTAAATTTTGTCAACGATCGATGTTATATATTCTTGCAGCAGAAAAAGCTTAAGCCAAAAGCTGTTTCTCTGAAAGAGAAGCAGAATCCCAAAGAAGTGCTTCTAAATTTACGTATACCTTCTGAAAGGAAAGACTAAGAACATGTCTGATAAGCATTTTACTTTTTGAGCTAAAGAGTGCAGAAAAATATGGCGAATAAAGGAGAAGTGATGAAGGAAGAATGAGGGAATTAATGAATAACACGCAAAATGAAAACTAAAAACCAAAAAGTTAAACAAATAAAACTTGAGTTCACTTTCAAGTTTTTGTTTTCAATTTTTCTCTTTCATTTCTCCCTCCTACCTTTATCCTTGATCATTCATTCTCCTTTCATCAATTTTCTTTCCTCCTACATGTTCCATTCAATCTATAGCACAAAAAATTGAAAACGAAAAATAAAATGGTTATCAAACCAGCTTTAAAAGTAACATTACATGACCACAAACAATTTTTACAAAAAGAAGGGGAGTTTCCACCATTAGCAACACCAAAACTTTTGAAAAGATATAGTGTCTAGGCATTGGCGGAGCCACGTGAGACCAAAGGGAGCCGGGTACCCCTCTCTTTTCCCCCAGTTTTAAAAACATTTGTGTTTTATGATTTTGGTTTAGACTTAAGAAATTATTGGACTTGGTTTAAGATTAAGCTTTATGCAATTATGTTTAAATAAAATGGAGGCACAACTCTATAGTTTAAACGTAAAAATATCTTTTTGAAAATGTATTAGAGTTCCTATAAATAGAGAAAAGCCCTAATCTATATTCATAAAAAAGAATGTATGTTTTCACGTGAAACTTCATTCTTCCAAACCTGCATAGTCCATTGGAGAAGACCACATGAAAGTTCGTCAAGTCCAACGTTCCGGTAGTGGAATCACGAATAATAGATAGTTGAATCATATGATATAGACTCTCGTAGAACTACAAGCAGTGAGTAAGGGCAAAATTTTGTCTTATGGACAATGTATTTTTACATGCATCTATCTTCCGTTCAATTCAGTATGTTTTCTGTTCTTACTTGTTGATTTCGTTTGATTTCATATTCTATATTTTATTGTGTATCTGCCTATCTACTTAATTGTTACCCAACACCCATAATTTCTTTCTATGATCTCTATAAGTCTGCTAATGCAATCATATCTATATAGAAAAAAAAAAAAGGAGGGGGGGGAGGGCGGTAGAGAAACTTGACCTGTGTTAAGTAATTGGCCCCCTCCAACCATTCACTCTTTTCCTTCCTTATTTTTTGTCTTTTATCCATGGAGTTTTTTCCATTATTCAAAGAGTGCGTTTTGTTTATTAATTTTCATATGGTGATTAGCTAAAGTTACTTAATGTCATTTCTCTATTAGGGAGCGATGCTCCGAGTTAGGCGGAGTGCTCTGCTAGGATTTCACCGCTCCGAGTTACACCAGTGAAAGCGCCGTGCACTTTCCGGCGCAGTCCTCTCCCCATTTTACCAGCCTACCAGTTACAATCCAGCCCGCAGTGATCATTGTAGGTAAACCAGGCCACTCGAGATCGTCCCCGTCCCCGGATCTCTCGCACACCGGTCGTGCGTCTTCCCCATTGCCAACCATTGTCCCCGACATCGCATCTCCTCGTCGCGGTGAACCGCGTGCTCTCCAAGGAAGCCACGGCCTCCTTGAATCTGGCATCGGCGTCTCGGCAAGTTCACCATCAGATCCCTTGGTTCTAAGCCTTCCCGATTCCGGCGTTCATCGGATCTAGGAGGGCCGCCAGTTCGTCGTCGCTTTGGCTTTCAAAAGCCCTGTCGCCGCCATCTCAGACCTTGGCGTAGTGATGCATTGATCCTTCGTCGAGCCCACCGCCTGTTCCACCGCCCGTGCTGTCGCCCCCGTTGTCGTCTGCTCCATCGAATCATCATCGACACCGCCTCCATCCTCGCCTCCCACTTCCATCGCCGCCTCTACACCTGCCTCTATCCCCATTTAACTCTTCTATATCCGCCCTATTAGGGGCGAATATCCACGAATACCCATATTTGTGGAGGTTTTTGCCATCTTTATCTAGGATTGGCACGTCTCTTTCTACCCAGGTGGTCCATTTCATCCATACAAACTCCTTGACAAGGAAAATGTGCAACTGAAACAATAGAGTTGGCGAGATCCGGCTATTTGAGCTGTTAGGACAATTTGTTTTGGCACATTTCGACGCTACTACTTTTCTACACTTGAGCTGTCAAACTCAATTTCCGTATGATCGTTTGTCGATATTTTTTTTGTTTATCCAAATTGGCCTTCTTTTTTAGGCACGTTCGGCTTTCGTTTAGGAATGGAACACAATATCTCATTTTAAAAAGATCACACCATAGAAAGTGACAGTCAAAGTACACACTTATTTCATTACACTGTTCGTATATAGAGAAAGACATATCTTGACAAAGATAAGTTTACATAGACCCACAATAACAACTGATACAAAGATTAATAACCCAAGTGTGAATCAGGCTATTAACTACTTATTCATCACGCTCTTTATTTTTTGACAAACTTAGTCAGGATCTAGTTTGACACATCATAGGGACGGTCCACTAGTCGGTAAGTAGATAATTATTAAGTATGTCGGCAAGGTCGGCAAAAGCATCGGCGATTGATTGAGCCACGGCATATACCGCTGGGAAAGCCCTCAGTGCTGCAAACAGCTGCACAATTGGCGTTTCTATAGCATTGGCCCTTGTACTTGTCGCTCAGTTGCTCGCACTGCTGGCCTTGTGCAACAATTGGCCCCTGAATTCCTGCACGCATAAGATAACACACCATTTCCAACACCTTAATTCTTAGAAAATTAAACGTTCATCTCATGTATATATATGTAACGATCGATATATACTAATTGGAGGACAATAGAAAATTTTAGAGATGTACGTACCGATGGCTACGAAAAGCAGAAAGAAGACCACGGCAGTGGAAATGTTGGAACGCGCCATCTTTTCTTTCTTTGTGTTTTGGAATTGGCGATGAGTAGTGAGGTCACTAAGCTGGGTAGCCTTTATATAGAGTTGGTGGTGGTCGTGGTTTCTTTCCTTCTCTAATTGAGTTGAAGAAAATTTCGTTCCTATCGTCATAATTTCTCTCTAGAATAGTCAAAAGTCTAACGAAAATTCCATACCTTAATATACAACGTAAGGCAACCCATAGCTTCAAGGTTATGTTTTGGGAAATACAAGCCCTTGCTGACGTGGTTTACCTACAAGGAATTTGAATAGAAAATATTATTTATTTATTTTCCTATGTTTACGTTAGCATTTGAGAATCAAAAAGTTATTGACTCCATAACAATTTAGGAATAAATTTTCCCAAAAAAAAAAAAGATTGGATACCCAACTGGGGATTGGTATTTCATTCCCATTCCACATTCACTCTTTCCATTCCTCATTCCCCTTTTATAAGTAAACATATTGTAAGTGTAGAGGCTCTGTATTGGGATTGGATCTTGTCATGGGCCATTTTCATAGCTTAACCGACCCAACCCGACCCTTTTCAGTTGGGTAGGTCAATTTGGATGGTTGCCTCGCGATTTTTCCACCCCTAGCCATCGCGCACCAGCCAAGGGCTTCGAAAGTTCAAAGTTACTTTTTTTACTAATGACATCCTATCTTGTTCTATCGGTGGAATTTGAAATTCACCAATGGCAAACATCGCTTTCCCAATTATCATGGGGTTAGAATATTGGTAACCCGCACACTGTGGAACTCAATTCTCCATTGGTAAGGTCACAATTTTGACGTCACTTTGCAGAGAAAATGTGAGGGATAGCAAAATCTATCGTACGTTTTTAAAATGGTTATTAATAGGAGCATTAACTTTTGAAAAAGGAAGATAATGTGGACCTGCTTTAAGTAATTGACCTGTTTCATAGAAACTTCCTTAATTGATATCCTATGTTGCTTTTAACGCTACTTAGTGCCCGTTTGGCAAACTCCTTTCCAAACGAGCCCTTAAATAACAATTGAAAAGAGGATAGTCGATCAAGATGCGGTTTAGCCAGAAATATAATGATCACGGGTCAATTTCTCAACCAAGTTGGGTTGGTATCTTTCTTTGTACCATTCCCCAGGTGTTCATTTCATCCTTACAAACTTCTGAGAAGAAGGAAAATGTGCAAGTGTGCGCAAGTGGTTCGTTATTTCATCCATACAAAATCCTGAGAAGAAGGAAAATGTGCAAGTGTGCTCAATGATGCTTTCACGGCTCTAGTAAAACTTAAAAGTCCTGCTAGGAAACAAGTTTAAACAAAATGGCAAACCAAAAAATTCTTCATCATGCACTATTGGAAACACGTTAAGGCATTTGTACCCAATGGCGGATCCAAACCATTAGGTTTGGATGGTCCCAATAAAACTTTTAACAGTTTTTTTTATGAAAGTATTGTAAACAGTTAATTTATACTAATATATGATAATTCAAATAAAGAATTACATTAAATTGCTAATTTGAACCTTTTATGAGTACCCAATAATAAAATTTTATTAGAATTCATTTGTAAAAAATACATATGTTTGTGTGAAATGAATTCAAAGGAAAGACATCTACTAGACAAAAGTATAACCAAAACATAATAGTCACTGACAAACTATGTCTATTTGAGTGCTCATGGTGTAAAAAGTCAATAGCCACAAATAATCGTGACTATTTGGGTGTACTAGCCACAGCTAATCATGGCTATTTGGGTGGTCCTGATGTAAGAAAAGGTCATTATCCACATATATCTGTGGCTAAAAAGTCAGCCACCACAACTATTCGTGGCGACTTTGGGTGGTCCCAGTACTACCAAGGATCACCCTTGGATCCGCCCATGATTGTACCAAAGATCAACTACATACAAAAGCTGCAAAACAAAAAATTCAGATTTATTTTTCCATAGTACTAGCCAAACAAACCATAGACTGTGCATGTGGTGGCAAACATATGAACTTTCTGCATGCATTTAACTTTGACATTTGTGAAGTTGATATAGGTTCTTGGTTAGTGGATGGGTACTTATCGAATGAAACAGCTTGGAAAAATCATACACACCAACATGTAAAGGAAAGAAGGAGCATCACCACTAAACTGAATATAATTAAATATGAGGAAAAAGACACATGTAGTAGAAAAGAAAATTGATGAAAGGAGAAGAAATCATGGAGGATAAAGGTGGGAGGGAGAAGGAGAAATGAAGGAGAAAATTTGAAATAAAAAACTTGTTAGCAGAGCCGTTTCATCTAAATATAAAGCCCTGTTTGACAATAAAACCGAGGTCCTTTTTCCTAATAAAAAATACCTTCCAAGAAATCTTGTATTTTCCCTTTAAAAATAAAAAGTTATGTTTATCGATAACTAACAGCACTGATGCATAAATACACAGAGAAATGAAGAGAAGATAAGAATTATATCAAAGTTATGACGAGGAAAAAAAATTCAATATAGGATACATAAAAAATAAAGCTAAAAAGTAGTAATACCATTAAGCAAGAAACTAAAATGAAACAAAATATTGTCAAAGAACAATTATACAATTCAAAATCTTTCTACAAAATATTGTCAAAGAACAAGAGGAAGAGCCGATGGCATAGAGAAAATGGGCGCAGAACAAGATGAAAAGAGAGTCGTTGGTGAAGTAATGTTGGGGAAGATTAAGGCATGTAGGAGATGTTTTCTATCCATAAAAAAAATTGCAATTATTAACTACTTATACTAATAAAGGGGCCCAAAATTTTCAGATATATTTGATGTTGGACTTTGAAGTTTATATGGGTAATCAACTAAAACATTTTTTTTGAGGCCCTTATGCTGACGAGGCCCTTTTCGGTCGGACAGGTTGCACAGCCCAAGGGCCGGTTCTGCTTGTTAGTCAACTCAAGTTTTATTTATTTTCATCTTTTGGTATTTAATTTTCAGATGAGATCAATCTGTCAGATGATTCTAGATGTTCTTGTTTTTTCTGATGTTGCACTTTGTTGGCTTTAACGAATTCCCAATACTTAATTATGCAAATGCCCTCATGTTTGAATTTAGATTTTACAATCCTTACATAGCATAGAAATGTGGTAATATTATTTACTGTGTACTTATACTTTTCAATATTACTTGGTATATGAACTTTCTGCATGCATTTAACTTTGACATTTGTGAAGTTGCTATAGGTTCTTGGTTAGTGGATGGGTACTTATCGAATGAAACAGCTTGGAAAAATCATACACACCAACATGTAAAGGAAAGAAGGAGCATCACCACTAAACTGAATATAATTAAATATGTAACGAAAAAGAAACATGTAGTAGAAAAGAAAATTGATGAAAGGAGAAGAAATCATGGAGGATAAAGGTGGGAGGGAGAAGGAGAAATGAAGGAGAAAATTTGAAATAAAAAAACTTGTTAGCAGAGCCGTTTCATCTAAATATAAAGCCCTGTTTGACAATAAAACCGAGGTCCTTTTTCCTAATAAAAAATACCTGCCAAGAAATCTGTTATTTTCCCTTTAAAAATAAAAAGTTATGTTTATCGATAACTAACAGCACTGATGCATAAATACATAGAGAAATGAAGAGAAGATAAGAATTATATCAAAGTTATGACGAGGAAAAAAAAAAATTCAATATAGGATACATAAAAAATAAAGCTAAAAAGTAGTAATTCCATTAAGCAAGAAACTAAAATGAAACAAAATATTGTCAAAGAACAATTATACAATTCAAAATCTTTCTACAAAATATTGTCAAAGAACAAGAGGAAGAGCTGATGGCATAGAGAAAATGGGCGCAGAACAAGATGAAAAGAGAGTCGTTGGTGAAGTGATGTTGGGGAAGATTAAGGCATGTAGGAGATGTTTTCTATCCATAAAAATAATTGCAATTATTATGTAATATTTTTGGTCTTAATTTAGTTTGTCTCCTAGAGACTAAAACTGTTTTTGCAAAAGCTTCTAAAGCTCTTTCCTGGCATGCTTTGGACAAATCTTTTGAGGCTCCTCCTGTAGGTAGATCAGGAGGTTTGTTGTTATTATGGAATTCTAATGCAGTTTCTATCGAAGTTCTTAAGGTTCATGATCGTTTTTTGCATTGCAAGTTTCTTGATAGCACTAGAAATATTACATGTTTTGCTACCTTTGTCTATGCTTATCCTCAAAAAATCTTACAGCTTCAGCTATGGAATGATATTTTGCTGCTTAATCCTGGTAATCACAATTGGGTGGTGTTGGGTGACTTCAACTGTATCCTTAACCCCCAAGAAAGGGCTGGTGGTAGTGATTCCAATACTTCTTGTTACATGCTTAATTTCGCTTCCTTTTTGCACTCTGGGGGGTTTCATTCACTGCCTTTTGAGGGTGTTCCATTCACTTGGTCTAATAATCACAAAGACCATACCTTATTATTTGAACGTCTTGATCGGGTCTTAGTAAACAATTTATGGTGGAATCAATTTCCAAATGCTAAATTATTAAATTTACCTATCTTTGGCTCTGATCATAGTCCTATGATTCTTACACTTTATAAAGATATTATTCACAAAGAAAAGCCATTTAGATTTGAAGCAATGTGGATCTCTCACCCGGAGTTCCGGCAGGTTGTTGAACGTGCTTGGAACCAACCGGTTACTGGAAATGATCAACAAAGGTACATTATTAACACAAATGCCTTTAAAGTGCTTGCTAAGCAATGGAATAAGCATGTTTTCGGCAACCTGTTCCAAAAGATAAAAGATCAGCAAATCCTTCTTGATCATTATCAAGACAATCTCATGACCAATCCGCAAAACTCCTATCTGCTGTCCAAAGAATCAGAAGCTAGGATTGAGCTGGAAAACCTCCACAAAGCTGAAGAGATTTTTTGGGCCCAAAAAGCTAGGGCTAATTGGCTCTCCTTAGGTGATAGAAACACTAAGTTTTTTCAGACCCAAGCAAAGATTAGGAAAAGCCGAAATACAATTAATAAAATCAAAGATGATCAGGGTTTTTGGTGGGACAGAAATAAGGGCATGGAGGATGTCTTTGTTCGTGAATTTAAAAGCCGATTTACTAGTAATTCCTCTTGTAGTGAGAATGCTATGATTGATTTTCTTTCTGTTCTTGAGCCTTGCATTGCGCCTGAGGATAATCATAATCTTCTGGCTCCAATCTCTGACCAGGAGATCTTCACAGCGCTTTCTTCTATCGGCGGGTTAAAGGCCCCGGGCCCTGATGGGTTGCATGCTCTCTTTTTTCAATCCTACTGGGAGGTTCTCCAACCTCAAGTTTGTGGGATTGTTAAGGACTTTTTTCATAATGGGAGCAGCCTCAGGGCCATCAATCACACCAATATTGCTCTTATCCCTAAAGTTGAGAACCCGGAGCTGGTTAATCAATTTCGCCCATAAGCCTCTGTAATGTGATCTACAAAGTTATAACCAAAATAATTAGTGCTAGATTAAAGCCAATGCTCCAAAAGTGTATTTCTAAAAACCAAGGGGCGTTTGCCCTGGAAAGAGCAATCACGGATAATATCCTCATAGCTCACGAATTATTTGCGGGCTTTAATAGGAAGAAAGGTAGATTAGGTGAAATGGCCATTAAACTTGATCTCGAAAAGGCTTATGATTTCTTATCTTGGGATTATATAAAGTGTGCTCTTTCCAGATTCGGTTTTCATCACCGGTGGATCTCCTTGGTCATGGAATGCATCTCTTCTACTTCCTTCTCTATCCTGATCAACGGTGAGTCCCATGGCTTTTTTCGACCGACTCGAGGTATTAGACAAGGTGACCCCCTTTCTCCTTATATCTTCCTTTGCATGGAGCCGTTCATTCGAAAATTAAATCAGCTTACTTCCTCGCCAAGTAACCAGGTTGGTATTCTATCCTCCCCAGGTGGGATTAGAATTTCTACATTAATGTTTGCTAATGATTGTCTTATTTTTGCGAAGTCCTCTCCTAAAGCTGCTCGGCTCATTTTACGTATTTTAAATGATTTTGCTATTACTTCTGGACAACGAATAAATTTCCATAAATCCTCCCTTTATTTCTCTGCCAATTCTTCTAATCAAATTCGTCAGGATATTGTTAACATTCTCAGCATTCAGCATAAGACTACTATTGGGAAGTATTTAGGGATTCATAATATTATCTTTTGGAAAGATCCAGCAAACACGAATGAGTTGATTCTTCGTATTAAAAATAAATTAGCAGGTTGGAAAGCCAATTCCCTCTCTAGGGCTGGTAAGCTTACACTGATTAAATCCAACCTTTCTGGAATGCCAAATCATGTTATGGCTTGCTTCAAATGTCCCACCAAGATTACGAAACATATTGATGATCAGAGCAGAGATTTTTTTTGGGGGGCTAGTATTAAACGTCCTCTAGTTGCTTGGAAAGAAGTTTGTAAACCAAAAAGCTCTGGTGGTTTAGGCATCCGTAAAGCTCAGGACTATAATCAAGCGGCTTTAGCGAACCTCGGTTGGAAAATCTTAACCGAGGAGTCTAATTGGTGGGTTCAATTGATTAAAGCTAAATACTTGAGGAAATATTCCTTTTTTGATGTTAAGCCTACGAATTCTTCGTCTCTGGCTTGGAAATGTATCTTTCATTCCAGGCCTATTCTTTCCAAGGGTATGAGATGGATTGTTGGAAATGGCCGTAGTATAAACTTTTGGTTATTTAACTGGGCATTCGATTTCCCGCTTATACTTCTCATTCCGGAAGCTCAACGTGGTTCGTTGGACACCACAAGTCTTGTTAATGATTTCATTTGTGAGAACTCTTGGGATCGTCACAAATTGCTTACCTTTCTGGATTTATCCACTGTCAACAAAATCTGCAACATATATCTCCCCCTCAATCCTTCTGAGGATGAGTTTGTTTGGGGTTTTACTGCCAATGGCAAGTTTTCGATTAAGTCTGCTACTTGGTGCCAATCCACGGGTCAAAATCATCCTAATTGTAAGCCAATTAAGAAAATGTGGTCTTTAACTATTCCTCAGAAAGTCAAGATTTTCAGTTGGTTACTCCTAAGAGATCGGTTACAAACGAAGCATAGATTAAGCAGATTCTATCCTCATACTGATCCCACTTGTCAGCTTTGCTGTGCTGACGTTGAGACTTCTGACCATCTATTTTTCGAGTGTCAGTTTGCTAAGGGTGTTTGGAGTTCTTTGCCTGATATTCCCATGCCTGGATCCAATAATCTTGTTATGTTCAAAGATTGGCTCTTCCAAGTCTTTACTGATCCGTCAGTCTCTGACGACTTACTTGCTGCTATTCTCCTTACTTGTTGGCAGATTTGGGAGGCTAGGAATAAACTAGTCTTCCAGAATAAAACCCCCCAGATGTCCCGTGTTATTTACCTTGCTGCTGCTGGAAAGGAGTTCAGTGACGTCAACTCGCATTCTCGACCTTGCCACAACAGGCCGGTCATTAACATCAAATGGCACCCACCAGATTCTTCTACCCTCAAGATAAACTTTGATGGCTCGGTCACAGGTTCTGGTGCAGCTGCAGGCTTTATTATTAGAAACGAGGCTAGTGCTCCTATCCTTGCTGGTGCTAGACCTGTAGGCCAAATTAATGTTCCTATGACTGAAGCTCTCGCACTTCGTGATGCTCTCATCTTTGCTCGCCAACATCAGTACACTCGGATTGCTGTTGAGGGAGACTCCAAGCTGGTTATTGACTGCATCCAGAATGTTTGCGATACCCCTTGGTCTCTCAAGTCTATTCTTCGTGATATTCGTCAGCTAGCTTCAGAGTTTGAATACATCTCTTGGAAGCATATTTTCAGAGAGGCCAACTTTGTAGCTGATGCTATTGCTAATCATGGCCATGTTCTCTCTAATATGTATATTTGGCAGAACTCTGTTCCACCTTCTGCCCGCTCAGCTCTTTTGTTTGACTCTATAAACTCTGGTTGCCCCAGAGGTTTCTCTCTTTAATATATGTTTTGTTCATAAAAAAAAAAAAAAGGGGCCCAAAATTTTCAGATATATTTGATGTTGGACTTTGAAGTTTATATGGGTAATCAACTAAAACATTTTTTTTTGAGGCCCTTATGCTGACGAGGCCCTTTTCGGTCGGACAGGTTGCATAGCCCAAGGGCCGGTTCTGCTTGTTAGTCAACTCAAGTTTTATTTATTTTCATCTTTTGGTTTTTAATTTTCAGATGAGATCAATCTGTCAGATGATTCTAGATGTTCTTGTTTTTCTGATGTTGCACTTTGTTGGCTTTAACGAATTCCCAATACTTAATTATGCAAATGCCCTCATGTTTGAATTTAGATTTTACAATACTTACATAGCATAGAAATGTGGTAATATTATTTACTGTGTACTTATACTTTTCAATATTACTTGGTATAGGAATTTTTTTGTTATGACCAAGATGGGACATCCTATACTTTGTACTCCTACTTAGTATAGGAGTACTTTGCCATGACCAAGACTATCGTGGCTAAGGTCATTACTTTACCATGACCAAGATGACATCTTTTACTTTACCGTCCTACATCATTACTTTACCATGACCAAGATGACATCTTTTACTTTACCATCCTACTTGGTATATGAGTATTTTGCCATGACCAATATAGACATTACCGTGCAATTCTACTTGGTATAGAAGCACTTTACTATCATCGAAATCGAACTTTGACTGACATTGGACCTTACTATGACTACGGACATCACTTGACCTTGACCGAAGTTCTCGCCACACCTTAACTAAGGTTATCACTTAACCAAAGTCGTCACTTGATCTTGACCGAGTTGGTGATCGTAACCGAGGTCATTAGTTGACCTTCACTGAGGTGGTCATCATGTAGCTTTAACCAAGGTTGTCACACAACCTTAATCGTGGAGGCGATCATGTGGAAGTAATCATGTCTATGCGTCACTTCGATTTTCAAATTTAGATGTGAAATAATTTACAAATCTACTCAAGTCAACCAGGCCATGACACTCTCACACCAATTGAACAGGAAGACAATGAAAGACCTGTACATGGAGGTTAGATGGAGCAGGCATTATTTGCAAAAACACAGCCAATAAAGTCAAGAATATTTGAATTGTATATGCCCATTAAAGTTTTGTTTGGGAAATAAATTTGCAGCCACCGACCAACAAAGAAAAGCTTGGTCATCAACGGTTACCAGCTTTCACAATGAGGTCGAGGGCGAATATTAACACAATCAACTTGGCTATTCATTTTACTCGCATCTAGCGTGCTTTTCTCTTTTCAATTTCTAGTCATGTATTTTAATTATTTGTAGGCGATTCAATTCGCATATCTGTCTTTCAATTCCTTTACTTCTATTATAATTTCAAGTTCATGTTCTTTATTTGTTCGTACTTTAATTATCACTTTTTCTTCTTGCTCTTTATTTCCTCATACTTTCATTACCATTTTTTTATTTTTACGCAATCTCTATCTCTTTACTTCTATCTCTTTTATGCAATCTCTATCCATTTACTTTTATGCAACCTCTATCTCTAGTTCAATTTTGCGTTGATTTAATCTTTGTGAATAATTTCGTCAAAGTTTGATGAGATTCATCGTTCATACATATATCACCTATCATCATATTGATCACCAAATTCACCTCCACCATCGTCATACCAAATCCACCTTCTTACAAATGACACCGTCTTAAAGTCCTTGTAGCCAAGACACGGTGAACCCTTAACCGAGACGCGTTCCTTCCTCGGTCCACAATCATTTTTAAAAAAGTCAGATCAACTCAACCACATACCTACAACTATCTTTTCCTCGTAGACAAGGTGGCACGCCTACATCCACAAACAAGAACGACGAAAAGGAGTCCAAAATCCTATCGACGGATTTTAAGACCAACATCTTTTGGCCGGTGGGACCCAAACACTATAAGGTGTTATTTTTAAATGTCTCCATAAGGTAACTATGGCCAAAATGGCTATTACCAAACAACGACAAAGTCTGAAGCGTTATTTGGAGAGATTTCAACCATACCGGGCTTTAAGGCTGATGTACCACCATTTATATCCAACTCAATGACCATAGCTAATACTTTAGCTTGTAATCAATACCATTCAATGATCACCCCACCATTGAATAGTGATAGCTATGTCAAAGGGGTTGGAAGCAATGTCAACCAAGAGGTTGACCCACGATTTCAAGGGACTGTCAATGGAATAACTATGCTAAACAACACACTCAATGTGTTGTTGCAGTAGGTGCAGGCGATTGGACGACACACTACATCACTACAACAATATCATGGTCACTTGGGAGGCAATAATTTGCCTAATTTGGGGACTTCACAACAACAAGAGTTGAGCTATCCATATGAAGCCACATTTGAGCAGCTTACATCAATGTCGGCTGAGCACCTCGATCCACCAATGCATTCCAACCCACATGGCATGGTGATCATAATTACCATGTCAAGATACAAATCCATGATGATCAACCTAATTGCCATGTTGAGGTGCAAACACTTAGTTAAACAACATGGCAGCATCCATGTTCAAATTTCCAGAGCCAATATGGCTACGATCAAGAGAATGTGCATCAGTTTCACATGGTTAATCATGTGACTCCAATTAGGCCAGCAACTTCTCCATTCATTGAAGGATCCGACGACAAGGTAGGCCAAAAAGATTCAGTCAAAGAAGATCATTCAATTGGTGATCTTAATAACCATGTGATTGTGGGGTTAAATCTAAATCCGACGCCTACCAATCGTGTTAGAGAAGAGGCTCTTCAGATGTTGAATAGGCTTATTCCTTCACCTATTCAACAAGATGAATATAGGGTAGGCCAACAAGAAGAAAAGACTGTGCATCTTGAGTCGGTTAACACAAATTATGACATGCCTTTTGAAATCCCTGTCTTGAGGGAGGATGATGAAACCTTGACTGGTAATGATCGAGATACGACCAGCCAAGGTCAAGATGAAGATTATTTGAAGGAAACTATGCTCAACGACATACTTAAGGCATTGTTGCAGCAAACGCAGTTAAATAGATGGTGCGTTACACCTCCACAACAATGTTATGACCTAATCGAGCAAGGTCAAGATACGATCAACCCATTCAAAGGAGCCGTATGCGTTGACATGTTTGTTGGAGATAACGTTGATGTTATAAACTCACAGTCGGCTGAATTTTATACATTACATGCAGAGGTGAACCAATCGAGTACACATGGAGATCGTTTTCAAAAGTATGGATTCACTGAGGCTAAAGAACTTGAAGATCCAAGTAGTCATCAAGTTGGATTCATATATATGGTCTCGAAATAAATAATCGCAACTCGGATAAGAATCAAACTGAGAAAGGAGCTTAAATAAGAGTATGATCAACATAAATCAATTGAAGATGAAGAATGAAATCTGTCCAATCAGTAAGTGGACAGATTGAATTGATCATGAGCTTTTGTTTGTATAGAAGATGGATAATATAAATAAAGCTTTCCCAAAGATTATAGTACGAATTGACCAACACAACAAGGATATCAAAGGAACGCTCAAGGGAACTGAAGCACTTTACCAGCTTTCCATGCCAAAATCGCCGAAGTCGAGGGAAGAAATTGATGTTGAGATAAGTACGTTGCTTGCCGAGGAAGAAAGACTGTGTTGCCAATCTGTTTTACTACCTTCGCAGTTTTTGTAACTTAAACTGACGGTGTAATAATTTAACAGTTTTACTAGTTGATCTGAGTTTAGTTTCACTGAATTCCCAAGTTGGCTGAGTTCTTTTCTAGCTGTAGGCAGTTTAGTTTAGATCTAGTCTGCAAAAGATCTGTTTTCTAGAAATATCAAGATGTTGGTATTTTTCTAGAAAAGCAACTCTGTTGCTATTTAGTCTTCTGTTCGATTTTCGCAGAAGTGTAACAAAACATCTGAAGCTTAAGAAACCAGCCTGTTCTGAGCTTGAATCTAAAGAATGTTTAGATTGAATTTGTTGTGTGCAATCCTTCTTTTATCAAATTCCTTTTCTTTTAGTCTCAATCGTACTTTTGATTGAAGTAACTTAGGGCTGAGCACAAGTCGGATTGTGCATATCTTTGGTGGACTCTAACTCAACTCGTTTGATTTTGAAACGAGTTAGAGTCGGTTGGTATTTTCAAAAGTGAACTCGGCTTGTTTGAAATTATAAAAAAAATGAGTTGATTTCGCAAGTTATACGAGTTCATATCAAAATTATTTAGGTATCTACACAAAAATAAAACTTTAACATGATAGAAATGATTCCATATAACTCTGCCACTAAAAATATTTGAAACTTGGAAGTATACATAAAAAAAATTAAATATACAAATTGTCAGCTATGGAGATGGTCAACGAAGAAGAGAAACATTGGATATGGGGATGGCCGGTCTATCTCTTTAATGATTTTTTTGTGTTTTTTTTTTTTGCATTGCTACTGTACTATAAATTATAGGTATTATATATCTTTTAGGTCAATCATAAAAAGTCACGTGTATTATGCATCTTTAAACGAGCTGAACTGAGTACTCGTGTTCAGGAAAATTGGGCTCGATTTGGACTCGTTTATAAACGAGTTGAGTCCAAACTCGGATCATTTTTTTAAAAAAAATATTAGGACTTAGCTTTTGCACTGAGTCGAGTAATACGATCCGAGTTAGCGAGTCGTTTGACTTCGTATGCCCACCCCTAAAGTAATCGAAATAGAATTGGTCTAATTTCAAGAAGTGACATGGTTTTGGTGTTTGATGGTCAAACAACAGTCCATGTATTAATAAATTAAGATATAAGGGGATCAAAGAAAGTAGGAGAGAGTAAAATGAGTTACCAAATTAAGAAATAAGGGAGCGCAAACTGCAGAGGATGATGAAGATTGATGAAGTGAGATATATATTTGCTCAAAGTCATTAAAAACGGGAGCATGAGCTGTCCTCATGAGAAAGATAATACAAGAAAGACAAATGAAGAGGTGCCCACCAACAAGAACTGACGAGCGTTTGGTGTTTGGTACTGGGCTCTAACGTACAAGAAAGACAAATGAAGAGGTGCCCACCAACAAGAACTGACGAGCGTTTGGTGTTTGGTACTGGGCTCTAACGTATACTTAAGAGATAAAACTGAAATTGGGCAAGTGGAGGAGAAGGAGTTCCATGAGCGGTGTACAAGTTGGCCATCAATTTTCTATGACATGTGGTTTGAACTCAGCCTTTGGTTGGACTTTTGACTATTCTAGAGAGATTAAGACGATCGAATGAAATTTTCTTCAACTCAAATTAGAGAAGGAAAGAAACCACCACCACGACCACCATCAACTCTATATAAAGGCTACCAAGCTCAGTGACATTGTAATTAGACACTACTCATCTCCAATTCCAAAACGCAAAGAAAGAAAAGATGGCGCGTTTCAACATTTCCACTGCCCTGGTCTTATTTCTGCTTTTGGTAGCCACCGGTACGTACATCTCTAAATTTGAAAATATATATAAAGTTTTCCTCCGGTTATCGATTGGTACATACATGAGATGAACGTTTAATTTGCTATGAATTCATGTTTTGAAAATGGTGTGTTATCTTATGTGTGCAGGGATTCAGGGGCCAATTGTTGCACAAGGCCAGCAGTGCGAGCAACTGAGCGACAAGTACAAGGGCCAATGCTATAGAAACGCCAACTGTGCAGCTGTTTGCAGCACTGAGGGCTTTCCTAGCGGTATATGCCGTGGCTTTTTCAATCGCCAATGCTTTTGCCGACCTTGCCGTCGTACTTAATAATTATCTACTTACCGACCAGTGGACCGTCCCTATGATGTGTGGAACTAGATCATGAATAAAGTTGGCAAAAAATAAAGATCATGAATAAGTAGTTAATAGCCTGATTCACAGTTGGGTTATTAATCTTCGTGTCAGTTGTTATTGTGGGTCTATGTAAACTTATCCTTGTCAAGATGAGTCTCTTTCTATGTATGAACTGTGTAATGAAATGAGTGTTTACTTTGACTGTCATTGGATAAATAAATATAGCGGTGCAATCTTTTCCGCCAGATCAGATAGTCACTAGAGGTCGGCGAAATCGACCCCCCCATCGATCTCCTCCGCTCCCACGCCCATTGCCATCTCCCATTGCCAGATCAGACTGTCATTGTAGTACGTGCCGAATTTTGATGGAAAAACAAACTGAATTTGAGATTAGGTGCTAATTGATAACGGAAATCAACCACAGGGGTGTAATTGAGAGTTTTTTTTTTACCACATGAGTAACATTGATAGTATCTCCCCACCATAAGAATATTGAATGTTAATTGACCATTTATTGTTATTCAAAATACAAATGCACCATTTAGTTGCCATTGAATTATCAAGATATGTCCACTAACAGTTGTGCCATTCCTATCAATATTATCAAGCCAAACCATAGCCAACCATGTTGCTTAAATTAAGCCGCCCATGAGCAAGTGTTTTAGCCTATGAAGCACAGAAACGGAAACGGGAATGGCGAAACGATACGATACGAAACGGCGATTCGTCAAATCTTAAAATAATATGATACAAAACGTTATCGAAATGTTTATTAATTTAATTATTTAAAATATATATAATTAATATTCTTAATTTGTATAACATCTCAAAAATTAAAATTTTAATAAATAATATATTATAAAAATTCAAAATTCACAAATTGATCACAACAACTTATCACCACAAATTAGTCAGAGCACAAACAGTACCACAAACATATAATATTGTAACCATAAGGCTACATCACCATCTTAACTTTATATAATAATATAATACTATACTTTATAATATCTACATCACCACTACCCATCAAACTGCCGGAGTCGCGATGAAGCAGAGGCGTAGGAAGAAATCTGAAACAGGTGAGTCTTAGCCTCCTAGGAGTGGAATTCGATGCAAATCTGAGCGCAAAATGGCATGGGCTTAATAAATAACCCAAACAAAACTTCCAAATGCTGCGTGGATTGACAAAAAATTTTTAAAAAAAACGACAGCCGACTTAGAATCATTTCTTATGGCGATTTGACCGTTTCGCCAGAGATCCTGACGGTTTCCATGGCGTTTCGAATTCTCTTCTCTCCGAAACGCGTTTTTGGGGCGTTTGGATCGCATTTCGTATCCGAAACCGTTTCCGAAACGCAAAACGGCATGTGGATGCCGTTTCGGTGCTTCCTAGGTTTTAGCTTTATATATATATATATATATATATATATATATATATATATATATATATATATATATATATATATCACATTTTGTCTCCAGAGTGACGCCAACACTGTGACCTCACCAATGGAGAATTGAACACGTAGTAGAATGTATAATTGATTGGTAGCCTTAAGAGCAAGAGCAGCGCGGAGGCAAAACGAGGGGCGATCCTTCGGGATTGCCCTTCGGACGAGAAAACGCGCAGCAGTGGGAAGAAAATTCGCAGGCGATCCGACGACGATCCAGCGAGAGGCGGAGGCGGAGGCTCGGCTTGCCCGTGCCCGCGCCTTTGGTCGGCGAGGCGATCTGACGTCACGGATGATGTCAGATCGCACTCGGGTGTTTTTTAATTCCGGCGCGTGTAAAACACGCGCGGGTCCCGTGCGTCAGGATGCTGACGTCAGCCTCCAACGGCACATTTTTTTACCGTTTGCGCGCTGCCACGCGGCAGCTCCTGAGCCGCTGGATCAAACTAGCCGTTGTGATCCGACGGCCCAGAAGTTGTCACGTGACAGTTCAGTTCAATTTTTTTTTTTTTAATCTGAAAAAAAATCCAATTTTGTTCTATAAATACTACACATCCTATATTTTCCTATACATCAAAATAATTTCCCACTCCATCATTCATCTATTTTTGCTATATTTTGCTCATTTCCACATAACACTTCATCACTCTTCGTTCATCTTCATTGAAGCAAAATGTCTCACCATGCCAAAACTTCCACACAAGCCGCGGGCACTTCGTGGACCGATGAAGAAAATGTCCAGCTGTGCAAATCATGGAAATTTATATGCCATGACTCGGTCACCGGTTCCGAAATGCAATCTCCCCAAATGCGGCAAAAAATTACCCAACACTTTGGTGCTCATATTCCCGGCACAGTTCGAAATAAAGGAGCTTTAATGAGTCATTGGGCAAAGCGTTTGAACAAGGATTTCACAAAAGGAGGCACTGGGCAAAGCGAGGGACAATACAGGGAGTGGCTATGCTTTGGACGATGAGGTACATATTTTGTCATTTTATTTTTTAGTATTATAATTTTTATAGGTGTTGATAATTTAAATTTAATTTGAATAGATAAGGCATGCGCAATTGTGGTTTGGCGGTGATAAAGGCAAGACTTTCACGTATCATACTGGCTGGGAGATTATCAAGGATTGTCCGAGGTACCGGATGGTCGTAAACAGGGATTCAACCCCTACGGAAATGCATTTCGGAAATGATTTCATGGGTGAAGGTGAACCGATGCAAGAGACACCGGGAGTAACCACTGGTGAAGTGAATTTAGCCGATGATAGTGACGCATATCATACTCCTACTCCAGTGCCTCGGCCTCAAGGTAGAAAGGCTGCGAAAGCTGCAAGGAAACAGTCGCCCAATCTCTCTACAGAAGTGTTGAGTGAATTTACGAAGACTTCCGCAGTGCGTATTGAAGACGCAAGGAAAATGGAAGAGGTCAAACTTGAAGAACGCGCGAGAGATGAAGAAATGCTTCGAATAGCGGAGGCAGAAAAGGCAGCTCGAAGGCAACAAAAGGAAGAGGAAAAGGCAGCTCGAAGGCAACAAAAGGAAGACTGCGATGTTATGGCTATGGATACAAGTGAGATGACTCCGAATGCAAAGGCCTTTTGGGCGGAGGAGAGACAAGCAATTACAAATAGAAGGAGGCTTTTTAGGGAGGGCCAATCTAGCGCCTCTGCCCAATTTAACGAATGGTATAATCAGCAGTGATTAATTTGTAATATTTTTAATTCTATTTGAACACTTTATTAGTATGTAATTTTTTATTTTATTTGAACGTTTTATTAGTATGTAATGTTCAATTTTAAATTCAAATAAAATTTATTTGACAAATGAACGTACTTTTGTATTTAAACGAAATAAACACACATACATTTATTAGTAATGAAAGCAGATGTCGGCAATGAAGGCAAAGGCTGAAGAGGGCCAACAGACACTTGCTACCAATAAACTCAGAATTATTCAATGCTTCTGTCTTGGCCATTAAATGCTCTCTCTCACAGAAACATAGAACCAGACCACACATTTATTTAATAGCCTCTCTCCTCCTCACTCTTCTTCACACCACTCGTTGATTTTTATGCCTTCCAATAAACACACATACATATTTTTAAAACAGTAAAACATTACAACATTCTTCATCTTCCTCACTCATCATTCTCAAACTTCCAAATGTGCTCCACCAATTCCTCTTGTCGTGACCTGTGAATAAAAGGGTCTTGAAGACCAATATACCTGTTGATGCATAATCGCAGGTAATGTTCATCCCGATCTGGAGGGGGGTACACAAGAGGTTGTCCATTGACAATAGGGGCTTCATACACTCTTGTTGCTGAAGTATTGAATGGGTTCTCTTCAAGATCCCCCCACTGCATCATAGTCGTACAGTCGTACTCATCCTCCACGATCATGTTGTGAAGGATAATGCATGCCATCATTATCTTCCAAATGGTTTCCTCTTTAAACATACGCACAGAGCTTCGTACAATTCCCCAACGAGCTTGCAAGATACCAAAGCATCTTTCTACGTCCTTGCGGTATGCCTCTTGTTTGGTGGCAAAAAGCCTTTCCTTGGCCGAAGTGGGAGTTGAAATTGATTTAACAAATGTGGCCCATTGCGGGTATATCCCATCAGCTAAAAAATAAGCACCTGAAAAGGTTCGCCCATTCACATTATATTGAACCTGAGGAGCAGTTTCACTCAGCACGCGGTCAAACACGTCTGATTGATGGAGAACATTGATATCATTTTGGGCACCTGGGCATCCAAAGAACGCGCTCCAGATCCAAGTATCAAAGGATGCCACAGCCTCGAGAATGATAGTCTTTTTCCCCTTCCGATTTTGGTAGGCGCCAGCCCAGGCAGTTGGGCAATTCTTCCACTCCTAATGCATACAGTCAATGCTCCCAATCATTCCTGGAAATCCCCTTTGCTCACCTCTTCTGAGAAGTTTACGCAAGTCAGCCCTTGTTGGGCGGCATAAGTACTGACTATGGTAAACTTTATATATTCCATCACAAAATTGACGTAAGGCATCAAGAGCAGTAAACTTTCCTAACCTGGTTATTTCATCAACTTGATCGGCAGCTGCTCCATATGCAAGCATCCGGAGGGCAGCTATTAACTTTTGTTCAGGCAGTAGACCCATCACACCAAGGGCATCTGGTTTTTGTATGAATTAGTTGTTTTGGTTGGACAAATCCATCATAATGCGGGTGAAGAGAGGACGATACATTCTATACCGCGCTCTGAAAGCATGAACTGGGTAAAGTGGAGTTGGGATAAAGTAATCCTCTTGGAGATTTGCACCTCGAGAGTGCCTTCTTCTGTCAATATTCGGAGCACGCCCTTGTCTTGATCCACCACTGGATTGGCCTTCTTGCTCTATGGCTGAAAGTGTTGCAACAAGCTCCATCTCTTCTTGTTCCATTTCCTCATCTTCCATGGCATCATTTATTCGATGTTGTTCAGCAACCTTCGCCCTTTTGGCCAGCAATCTTCTAACCAACGACATTGGAAAATATGAAATTTCAAGGAAAGATGAGAAAGATGAGAAATATGAGATTGAGGCAGATGAGAAATGAGTGATTTGTGAGAAGAGGATGCAGACTGAGGCTGTATTTATGGAGAATTTTGCTCTGAATCATTTGATAAGATCAGACACGTGTCATCACATGAGTGGATGAAAATCCAATCCGAAATTTCACTCAGATTTCCGTATAGATATGGACACGTGTCACTACATAATTGGACCGACAAAATCTGAAATTTCATTGTGATAAATCTGATGAATATGGACACGTAGCACAATCAGGGTTTGATTAAAAATAATATTATGCATATTATTTTTTTTTCCAAGATATTATGCATATTATGACTTAATTATAATTATTATGCATATTTTTTTATTAAAAAATTACATGAATAGTGTTTTGCCCTCGCCCTCGCCTTCCGTGGGTGCCAGATGCGAAATCAACGGAGGATGAGGGCAAAACACTATTCATTGCCCACGGGCAAAAGGCTTCCTTATTGCCCTTGCCCTTGCCTTTTGGGGTGCCAATGTTGTATATATCAATGAATACATGCAATTTTTGAAATAAACTCAGCCCTTCTTTGGACTGTTTGACTATTCGTTCTAGAGAGAAATACGGGATCAAACGAAACCTCTTCGACTCAAAGATAAGGTGTTGGGAACACAACGCCAAGTCTATGTATATAGAGGCTACCAAGCTTAGTGACATTGTAAAATACTTATATCTCAAATTCCAAAACACAAAGAAAGAAAAGATGGCGCGTTCCAACACTTCCTCTGCCGTGGTCTTCTTTCTGTTTTTGGTAGCCACCGGTATGTACATCTCTAAATTTGGAAACTTGTTTAATATATTGTTGTCCTCCAATTAGTATATCGATTGTTACATGAGATGAACATGTAATTTTCTAAGAATATAATGTTTTGGAAATGTGCAGGACTTCAGGGGCCAATTGTTGCAGAAGGCGGCAGTACGTGCGAGACAAATAGCGGCAACTTCAAGGGCTATTGCATCAGCAGCTCCCACTGTGGTATTGTTTGCAAGACTGAGGGCTTTACTGACGGTCACTGCGGTGGCTTCATCCGCCAATGCAAATGCACTAAACCTTGCCCGTGAATTACTTTTGACTACTTACTTACTCTCCAAAACCCTCCGTAAGAGATATTGTGTTGTGTGTTATGTTGAACTAGTCACTAGATCATGAATAAAACCTAATGCACAGTTGGATTATTAATCTTATTATAAATTTTTATTTTTATTTTGAAATAATAAACTTGTTATTGTGGTGGGTTTATATATAAGCTTAGGGGTGTAAATGAGCCGAGCTGAGCTGAGCATCTGAGCTGAGCACCAGGATGCTCAAGCTCAGCTTACACAAAATTTCTGAAGCTCAAGTTCGCATAAACTTCATGAATAAAAGCTCAAGCTTGACTCTATAAAAAATTGCGAGCTCGAGCTTAGCTCAGCTCAGCTCATTTACGATGCGAGCTCAAACAAGCCGAGCTTTTGATCGAGCCCTCGGCTCGGCTTATTGGGCTCATCTTTGCCTCTCTATGGTTTTCAATTCAAGGCGTTGTTGGTTGTGTGCACCTTTTATAGCACAAGTGGGGTTAGGTTTTGCAGGTTGTTTGATGCGCTGAACTCTTGTTTTAATTTAGTAATTATAATATTGAAAGATTAATCTACTTAGTAACAAATAATATCATTAATTTATACGTATCAAATTATGATCCGAGCTTTAATGAACGAGCCGAGCTTGAGCTGGCTGATAAATATACAAGTTTCTCATGAGCTTTATGAGCCGAGCATGCGAAAACTTAAGCTCAGCTCACTTTTCAAATGAGCCTAAAAATAAGCTCAAGCTCAATTCGTTTCTGTAATGAGCGAGCTTGAACGAGCCGAAAACGAGCCGAGCCTGAGCTGAGCCTAAGTAGCTCGAGCCAATTTACAATCCTATGTAAGCTTCTGTTTGTCAAGAAGACGAGTTCCTTTGTATAACGCTATGTTTGTAATAAAATAATGTTTTGGGGTTGCTTACAATATTTATATCATTACTGTAATAAAATACTGTGTTGGTTGCTTACCATATTCATATCATTACACAATTTGATTCAAATGCGAAAGGGAGAGACGGATGCTGATGTGGAGATGGACGGTATTCTTCCTTTTTATATTCATGAGCTAGTTAATCATTTGAGGTCTGAAAGAATACATGGCATCGATCGTTGACAAAGTTCAACTTATATTCAATTCTTTTCCTCAGAGGATTCGATGAGGAGTTTATGGTCTGAAACTTACAACAATGACTCTGTATGAATGAAGCAATACAACAAGACCACAAAAAATAAAAACCAAAACAAAACCTTCAGAAAAGACAAAACTAAAAAGGGAGGACATTCCCTAGTCGAACTAAATTGTACATTTGATCTTTGATTCTTGAGGCTCAAGTAAGCTATTGTTTTAGTTGACAGCACTGCAAATCGTTCTGATCTGTCCAGCTGAACCAGTAAGAGGAGAAATGTCTCCCATCTTAATCATGGCGGCTCCAAAATCGGACTTAAATCTATCTGGGTCGGAGTTGTACTCGTTAACAATGCTGTCTGTGGATCCTCCACTAAAAAGAACTTGATCAGATGCAAGAAGACCCTTCTTCTGAATCAAGTTCTTGTAGTAGTTGTAGTCGAATGAATTCGGGGTCACCAAGTCAAGTGGTGCCAAGTTTGCATCGCCGTTGTTTGCATCAGGTGGACAATTACGTTTGCGACTACTTGCAAAATTAGATTCGATGTCACTTCCGTTTGCGTAGAGCCTGCCGCGGAATGTAAAGCACTGTGCCTGCCCAATTGTATGTGCACCTGCATACAAACATATGATGTCAATAAACTAATACCCACATTTTAAAATAAAACTACAGAACTGTACGAGATTAGATTATTTCTTTAGTGAAGGTCACAGAATGAAAGCGTACCTGAAAGTGCAACCATGTCTCTGGCACTGAGGCCTAGGTTACCGAATCTGGAAATGAGGCTGGGGAGGCTGTCTGTGAATGATGGAAGTGAACTTTCAGCAAGAGATTGGCTTGCGGTGGTCGAATCTCTTCTTCCAAGCTTCACAGTCCAAGACGGACCGCTCACAGCAACCGATGCATCCCTAGCCGCTACGGCAAGGATATCTGCGCAGGATACAACACCAGGGCATATCTTCTCCACCTCAGCTTTCACATTATCTATGACATTAAAGCCTCTAGCAGAACCCCTGTTTGGACGCGCGTTCTGTTCGCCAGTGAAGGAAGAAGTGTCAGCAAGTAACAACGACGCATCGCAACCTTGGACAAAGCAATCGTGGAAGTGAAGGCGGATGATGGAGGCTGCCATACGACGCTCAGCTGAAATAGCTGATCCAACGGCGGATTTGATAACGGAAAGGGCTCTTGGGCAGGTTTGTGAATAGAATGTAGAAGACAGCTGCGCTTCGCTTGTCGTGCTCATGAAGAGCAACAACATGGCGAATGCAAGTGATGTGAAGGAGAAAGACTTGCTCATGATTGATTGAACTTAATTAACTGAACTCTGTTTTTTCTATAGATGTAAGGAAACTCTGCAAGATATTAGGAGATGAAATTGAGCTGAAGATTGATGGTCTTGGAGTGAAGATAAAGTTTGTAGCTCTCATCTATATATAGGGCAGTTTACGCTGGTTTGTCCAGGTCGCCATATTTTGAACGATTCGGATTTGGTTGCCTTAACAAAAGTCTTCGTTTTCTATGAGTTCTGCTTTGAAATTTCTCATCTGACATCTGATCATATTATTAAAAGATTCACGTACATAGTCAAAGGATGAAAACTAAGCGTATAAGTATAATATTTATACCACGCGGAATTATTAACAAAAATGAGATCTTTGGGACCTACATATACACATGCAATTGGATGCAATTGGGGATTATATATGCAAAATTCGGTGAACTTCGCAAGGTGGTGGGCCGCATTTGTTCTTGGCTTTATCTAGAGGGATATTCCTTCATAGCAGCCATAGGTTTGAACACGAAAACTTATTCATACAAAGACAAACTTAATTACCATGTTTAGTACCCATCTTAGTGATGTAATTTCTACCAATATGTGACTATTTGAATAATGCCTATCCGTATCACCACCCATTTGACTATATATTATCCTAAAGTCTAAACAGCCATCTACTACTACATCTTAAGCTCTAAGTAAAAAAGATAAGCAATCAAGTTTTCCATTTGAGTGATCTTTTCAACTGTGATTAAATTAGTACTTAGTTCTAAATATGCTCAAAACTTGAGCGACCAGGTCACCAATTGAGTGACAATTAATATGTGCCGCGTTACAACAAAGTCTTGGTTCCTTAAAACAAGGGTACTATATATGATTAAACAAATACTGTACTAGTTACTACTGAGATAACATTAGACTTTATTAATGCATGAGGCATCCAAAGACAGGGTCAACATCCAAAGCCTTAATAACAATAAGGGTATAATTGCGGCTTTTCTGACTTTTCAAAAGATTTTGACCACATCTTACAGCTGCATTGCCTCTAGTTCGCAGTACGCTAAGACACGAGAACCTAACTGGCTGGTAAGCACATGCATCAAGGTTAGTACAGGTCGCTATTATAACAATTTCTGGATGACTAATTCAGATTCGGTTGCCATTACTGAACATAAAGTCTTCATTACAATAATTTATGTTGTAAAAATACTCAAGTAGTTCGAGGACGAAAATTACTCACTGTATATACTATATATTATTGGCTTGAGGACTTTCTGAGCTGCATAATATGAGATCGTTCAGCATTATTTTTCTTAAATCCCAAGAAACTCAATTCAAGTACAAAATTCAACCTGCAACACATGAAAAAAAAGCCATCCTCTAGCCAATGTTTAAACCAGATTGTATAATTAGGCCGACCACGCAGCCCAGAATAGGTAAATAGCCAACTCACACAATAGTTCATATCTTATAGATGCATTGCTTCTACTTCTCAGTAACAAAGCATGCATCAAGGTTTGTCCAGGTCGTTAATAGCCGTTATACCAATTCTGATTCGATTACCATTATAAACTATGAAGTCTTCATTTCAATAATTAATGTGGTCAAATAATCATGTAGTCGAGGATGAAAAGTACTCAGGGCGGTGTATATATTATTGGCTAAAAGACTTTCTGAGCTGCATAATACGAGATAATTCGACATTTCTTTTGTTCAAATCGCTAAGACACTCAAATTTATCAAGTACTTAAGTCAAACGGGCTACATAGATGCCTCCGCTATCCATTGTTTAAGCCAAGTTGTAATTCTGTCGACCACGCGGCTGAGAATAGGTAAACATCTAGCTCACACAATAGTTCATATTATTCAAAGAACTTTGCTCCACAAGCAACGACCCTACTTACCCAGAGTAATGCGGCATGAAAAAGTACGGGAAAATGATCCATTTCATTCTTCTTCAGCTTGCTTAACGTCGACAGGAGGCAATGTCTGCACAAAATGGATAAAATTTATCAAACGAAAAGCAGATCAAAAACAGAACACAAATGTTCTTTCAAGCATTTCATCGAACACCTTGGGTGCAATTAGACGACTTCATATAGCAGAAACCACACGCATATATTATTAAATTTCTTTCAAGATCAATCAATCACGAGGTATCAATTGCGCTTCGTGCGTGTGTGTTTTGTGGGGAGAGGAGCGTACAAGATCAGGTTTGTAGAGGTTATGGACGACGGAGGCTCCGGCGAGAAGAGAAACGACTACGACGACGGAGGACCAAGCCAGCGAAGGCGTGCCGGTGGGCAGCTTCCGGCCTCCGAATTTCTGATTCATCGCTAAAAAGTGAACAACACAATCGCCGCCGCCGCTGGTCGCTGCTTTCGTGTCTTTGTTTCCTTTCCGGTCAAATAATTTCCCGCTCCTGATTCCGCTGCTTCTATGGGCTTTGAATATTGGCTTACATGTTGCTTGGGCTTAGTCTGTGTTTTAACAGCCCATGAAAGACATATTCCCACAACAAAACTCTAGGGAAAAACTCTATGTCACTTGCACACCATGTCAATTTGGTAACACACCTTTAGAACGTTCATTCTTAAAAACATAAAATTGTGTGTAGTTTTAGTGGGATGACGCGGATGATGTTGTCCGGGTACCTAATGGATCCATGAAGGTATTGAGAAATCGTACACTGAAATCATTAGTGAAATCATTAAATAATGATGCAGAATGGTAATTTCGTAGATTTCAATCTGCATATTACCGCTTAAAATGCTCTTTTATTTGACATTGTAAACTCTAGTTGCCCTAGAGGCTTTGTTCTTTAATAAAATAAAAAAAGAGGTTTGGGCCCCGCACATCATGGGTGGATCCAAATGGTGTCTGGGGGCCTTAGTGAACCCCATGAAGTTTTTTTAAAATTTTATTTCTTACTTTTTCGCTTGCACATGGAATTGTTTGGAACCAGTTGCGGGACCGAAGAAAAATCAACAAAAAGACATTGGTTATGTGATAAGTATGGAAGATAAGGAAAATGAGTTGCACATGTGAAACAACTGGTGGTGCCACTTATTGCCCAATTAACCCCTAAAGAGCTACTCAGGATCATCACATACACAACACAAGAAACTAAAACAATGATCCCAATGAAGGGGTCCTGCAGTTTATTATTAGCAAATTAGCAACCCAGATTGGTTGACACACTCTCTCAATCTGGGCCAAAGAATCGATCTCGTTATACACAAGCACGGTCCACAGATTGATCATGATGTACATGATCAATCTTGTCTCCCACACAGATATACACAAAAAAAAAAAAAAGCTAATGTGATCATCAATTAATTAACACTTCTTGGAGCAGATGCACCGACGGCGGAAGCCCCGGCACTGGCCGCCGGTGAAGCCCTCCGATTTGCAAGCCTGGACGCAGTTGTTAGTGATAAAGCACATTCCCTTGAACTTGCCGCTTGCCGACTCGCATGTCTTTGTACTCCTTGGTTTCTTTACCGGAACCTTGCTCCTTGCGCCCTCAACACCCATCGGTCCCATTGTCTCTGCCAAATTATGTAATATTTACAACATCACTATGTCGTTAATTAATCAATTTGATTAGTGATGAGATGTAATTAAGGATCAGACGTTAAATTATTACCTGTCGCCACCAGGAGGAGGACGAGCACCAAGACAGCGGAGACAAGGCGCATTGAACGCTCCATTTTAAAATGTGTTAATTTTTGTGTGTGTGCGCGCTTGTGTATCAAGTTGAGATCTCAGGTGCTAATGAGAAGAACAATAGTCTGCTCGGCGGTTTATATAGGATCTTATAAAACCTTAAAATGGACATGTTTCCGTAAATGGAGCTCGCTTAATGCCAAGTTAGATGAGAGATTTTTCAGTAGGACCATTTGTTGATAACTAATTTTTAACCTTATCTTGAAGTGGAAGAAGATCGTAATTAACCCATGATAAGTACACAACCCATTTCATTACAAACTTAACGTTTTACAAAGAGACTCATCATGACAAGCAGAAGTTTAATAAACCCACAATAGTAACTTAATAAGATTAATAACCCAACTGTGAATTGAGCTATTAATTAACTTATTTATTCTAGTTCGACTTCGACACGACAAGAGCTGAGACACTGATGAGTATTTGTGATTAACAATGTTTAGTGCAAAAGCATCTGCGGCGGAAGCCACGGCAGTGGCCGCCGGGGAAGCCCTCAGTTTGGCAAGTGGAAGCACAGTTGTGTGAGCTGACGCAGGTCCCATGGAATTTGTGGCTCTGTGACTCACAAGTCCTGCCTTCTGCAACCATTGGCCCCTGAATTCCTGCATAAACAACACACCATTCCCAATCATCGTTACAAAACGTACATCTAAAATGTCACCAGTTTTTCGAATTCTTAGACATGTTGACGACAATGTATTGTTATGTACCGGTGGCTACGAAAAGCAGAAAGAAGACGAAGGCAGCGGAACATAAACGCATAATGTTGGAACGCTCCATCTTAAATTTCTAGTGTGTTGGAAGTTTGAGATAAGAGTGTTGATTGCAAAACGTTACTTTGCTTGGTAGCCTTTATATAGACTTGTTGGGTCCAATATTATTGCATTCATGAAAATATATTAAAAGGAAAAAAGATTATGGACAGATAGTATGGGCACACAAGCACTAGTCATAGCGCACCAGCTAGCTAGGGCCAACAGTGTTTGCCTTGTCTGGCTTCTCTGCTTTTTTGCCCGTGTACGCTGACAAGCTTTCTTCTCTCATGTCTCTCTCGATCTCTCTATTTCACTACTTCACTACTTCACTACTTGAGCTGTCAAAGTTTACACGTCTTCAAATTTCCTTCGCAAGTCCAAAGTCACTTTCTTACACCCGAAAAATCCCATCTTATCCTTTTCCTGTATGTGTAAAGGGATCGTGAATGGGAATATCCCACTTGACACTCCGAATATTGGTGTACGTACCAATTAGAAAAAGGGAGTTGCTATTGTTACCTCGTTCTGTTTGAATATGGAATTGTTGTCATTCTTTCACTTCATCATACAGTGGTTCTTGGTAAGCAGAACTTTATGAAATTAATGGTGATAGAGTTGGTTTAGGTGAATGTTATTAGCACTTTAAAACTTTCTTCTCATACAATTCGTAGGTAAGAAATAAAGTACAAGTGGAGTGTAAGAAAAAAAAACCTTTTGAAGAACCAATAACAACATCTTTAGCGTATACTATATAATCTTATAAAAGAGCTCAAAAAAGGCTCATCATCATTTTATGCAAAATTGATAATCAGCTTTCGGTCAATAACAATAACAAAATTATGAGAGAATATTTGATTATGGAGGTTGGGAGAACATCAATATTTTAGTTCAGACGTTGACAGATTAAGTGAATGTCACAGCGTACTTATGCTGATACCTAACTTAGCTGGTTCTTCCATTTTCGGAATGAATTGAAAAATTTGCAAAATAAAGGAGTTTCCGCCAGCAAAACCGAATCTAATCTTTTGAAAAAGAAAGATATTGTAGGCTTAACACCAGATAGAAAGTAATCAAAAGGAAAATTTGCTTTGAGATGAGCAAACAAATCGTCCTAGCTCTCTTTCTTTTCTTTTGTTCACAACGTCGGTTAGCTGCCGACAATGACAATGATACATTTTACCTTCACTTACCATTTTCATGTGAATTGAAAGATTCCAGCATTTAACCCATGTGAAATCAATGAAAATCACGAAGGACAGTGACCCATGTGCTGGTCTGCCTCGGCTTGGCCTGTATGGTGTTGAGCCCTGGGCCTGGGGATGGGGTATATATGCGGCTCGTACCCCCTTGTTTGTTTGTATGTTTTTCGTATCAACGTATGTTCTTTAGAACACTGATCAATACTTGCTCTTTACAAAACATTTTTCTCCCATTTACGGTGTACTAAACATTAACATGGTTGAAACTGTTCATCGTATAAATCACAAAGTAAACATTACCTTTGCAAAATTTCTCAGATTGAGGTCGTCTTCGATATGTAACTATAGTACACAGGCAGACAATTCACCATGTTTTGTATAATTAGATGGTGATTTATAAAGTGAACGCTTTGGCTCTGGAAGTTACCGCATGTAAAATGAATAAAAAATGTCTGCTTCTTACATATAAGAGAACTGTTTGACTTCGCTTTTGTTCCTCGTTTTTCACGGGATTATGCACCTCTTTTGTGATTGGTATTACACTAATCTACTCTAATATGTTGCTTTCGTACAGCAAAAAGGAGATCACGGGTCACTTTTCTAACAAATTTCGGTCGGTAATCTTCTGGAGGTGGTCCATCATCCATACAGAAGGAGAAGGAAAATGTGCACGAGTGCGAAAGGAAGCATAAATAACAAATGTGGTTTACGGCTCCTTGCATGAGTATATACATCATAAATAGTACACTACAAGTTCTGTATCCCCAACTTCCCATCCCTTACAAGAGGCCTAGTAAAAGTCCTGCTTGGAATCAAGTATAAACATGGCAAACCAAAAAATTCATCATCATGCGCAATTGGAACAGTTGGAAACACGTTAAGGCAGTGTACCTAAGATCAACTATATTGATTCCCAAGTAACTGAAACCATAGAGTTGGCAAGACCCGACTCCTCAAAAGTATTTTGACATTCATAATCCAGAGATTTAGATCCTGGGATTGCCTGAGTCACGCGAAAGGGCCTTGTCTCAGCTTCCTTTAGTTGGGAATAGCAGAATGACCACAGCAGCTGCAAAACAAACAATTCGAATTCATTGTTTCCTTAGTAGGGCAAACCATAGTATACTGTGCACGATGTGGCAAACATATGAACTTTCTGCATGCCTTTAACTTTGATAAGATAACGTGCATAAAGTGAAACTTCCTTGTAGATGCAACATATTGTTACACTGTGATCACAACTCAATCATTTTCATTCGCTACAAAAGCATATATTCTATTCTTCTTACCTGAATTGGATCAACACGAAGGAAATTACGCTGGACCCTGCGCCCATCAGGAAGACGAACTCCGACTCTGCAAAGGAGGTTCTTATCACCCTTAGGCTCTTCAGGCAAAGGTGGATATGTAGGGGTCTTTGTTGATGAAGTTTCTTCTTGCTTGTCAGTAATGATTTTACCATTCTCTTCTGAGATTGTTCCACTTATCTCCTGCATGCCTTCCATGGAAGCTGCCAATGCACGCTCCAGTTCCTCATTCTCTTCATTAGCTTCATCTGCAACTGAAGCATCTAGGTCATACGTAAAGTTCTTCTAAAGAAAAAGAAGAAGGCAGAGGAACATCTCCAGAACACAACAATCCATGTTATCCTTAGGGAGGTAAATCACATTAATCAACAAGCAAACAAATGGACACTGCAGAACACCAAAAACCCAAACGAGGTATTTATACAGGAAAAATCAAACATATTTGTATAAGAAAACCGATGAAACCACATAGATTAACCAATAGATATGTCAATGTCATTGTATAACTGTCCAGAGTTCACAAATAAACATTTTTCTCGAATATCATTAAAATCAAGCTGAAACAAAAACAAGAAAAACTTAATTCTCTAAGCCACAGTATATTAAGTGTCAACTACTAATACTATAACCACCTAAACATGATCCGAAAGTTTGTAAGTCTACAGCTTGAAATTACTAGAGTATACATGAAAAGAATCAGATTGTTCAACTGAAACACCCTTCATCACCGTGCAGTCAGCACATTCATGTTATTGCACTTCACACCACAATTTGTTGAGTTGGAACAAGTAAATGGACCGACTACGATTGGAGAGGTTTAACCGACAATACATGAGCAATAATTTGGAAAAAAGGTACAAAATTCCAGAAATAAAGGGTCACTGCAATCAAAACCCAGAACAAAACATCAAAAAGTGCAAGCATACCTTTAGTTATCTGTGGCTGAGCTGCAGGAGTTTCTCTTGGGCGCTTATGGGACAAACTGAGATGATGATCCCTGGGGCCACTATCCAAGTAGGGTAACAGATCCTACGGTGGCAAGGATGTTTTCATGCCAAAAGTTAGGTTCAACGTAAAATTCTGACCACTGTATGAAACGGTTTTGTGGGCACTCCAATAAGAGAGCTTTATACTCAGCTGTGTAAATACAAAATGCACCATGGCATTTACCTCAAGTAAACTTTCCGGTTGAACCATTCCATTCCATGAACGCATTTTTTGCCCAGTAATGGGATCAATAATGAGCACTACAGGCATAGCTTCCAACTTGTAATACGTGCAAACCTTCTTGCCTTCAGTTGTATCATCATACGTCTATGTAAATCCCAAAGATGAACCACAAAATGAAAACAATTAGTTTTATCAGAAACTTAAGGGTGCAGAAATATACAACTAAATAAAACTTCTAAGGAAATTAACAGTAGCTGAAAGGTGGGGGGCATGAGAAGGTACAATGAAGCGTAAAGAAAGTTATAAATGATCTCCAGAATCCCAAGTTCTAATAAAATATTTTAACAATTTTAGTTAACAGATGAGAACATCTTATAATTATTGTTGGCGAGAAGAAAAAAATAGGAAGACTTGAACATCGTCTATTCCCAACAAAAAAGTAAATCCATCATGACTGCCTTGAGTAAAATTACTTGCTCTTACACTGCTATTAAGTGAGCATGGTAATTTATACATGTTATACGACCTGGTAAAAATATATTCACTTCTTTCTTTCCTAAGAACACATTCAGACAAACGCTATCAGTATACCTCAACTATGTATGCTTATTGAGTAAATGTGGTTTTGCTTATCCAACAGCATCCCAAAGTAACCAGACAATACTAAATGTCAGGAAAGTATAATCCTAAAAATAAGTAAGAATAACTTCTCAATTCATAAAAGCCATAAACAGGCTCTTGTATTATTGATATATTATATAGAAAGAAACAAGAAACCCAAAGACAACAAATTGTGATGAAAGCAAAGAACTGACCTGCCAGAAAATTAAGTTGGTTAGAATGGTTTGAGAGACGGCTTCATTGGCCCATGTGTCTCGATTAAGCTTCAAAAAGAAATACATATGCACACACCAAAAGTGAGTATACATTTAGAATATAATGAAATCCACAAACCAAGAATGAAATCGACCATAGAGAAAACGCTACCATGTGGGAGCTGAACTCTTTAGTAGATTGCAAGTTCACCAGGAGCCATTTGTCCTGGACAGAAGCAGCACTCTTTGCCTGCATTAGTTAAAAGACGAAATAAACTTTATTAGCTCAATGGTTACAAAATGATTATTATCACTCCACATGTTCCTGAATCAACTAGGGTTCCTTTATCTCCACATGTGTCACACATTTTGGTTTTATAAGCTTATAATGTGGTAGAACAAACCAGAAAAGTTTTCAAATGATATTTATAGCACCACTGAAATCTAATGTATGTCACTTCTCCAACTAAGACCAAAGGAATTCAAAAAAATTAGGGATGCTCCCACAAAGCCCTTCTCACTACTCATAACACCAATAATGTACCATAAATTTCAACAGTATCAAATTCAGGAAGCAAGGTAACTTCAAAAGACCATACCTTCTCAAAGGAACCCTGAAACAGTAGCTTAAAGGGAGGACGATACAAGGAAGCAAGATTGTCCCGAGGGTTTTCTGCTGAGGAAGTAGCGCCCTGGTCCGATTCCCATACACCAGGTTGCTTTGTTTCCTCTTCAAAGTTTCGGAATGCAATTAGAGAACCCGATTCATGTTGTACATATCTGACCCTTGGTGTTCTAGATGAAATTTTGACAACGTAAATTTGTGTAAAGAGACATATTCACAGTATCCAATCAATGGAGAAAGGAAAGAACTTGATTGACAGCTAGCAACGATATGGTAGGGTGCACAAGCAGACAATGCAATGTCTAAAGAAGTATCACTTTCCAACAATATTGGTGCCCTTGTTATTTAATCACAAAACACAATCAACAAATTCTTCAATCCAAGTAAGGGGAACAAAAGAAACAACACATCTCAACACAGAAGCTTTCTAGTTCAAGAGACCAAGCTACAATGGAGTGAAAGCATACCCATATAATGCAAGATCGTCATACAGAACGTCCCTTATTACGGGCATAGGAGCCCGCACCTCGTCTTCACCAAGTTGTCCCACATTCTCATTCACATCACGATTCACCACATCCTCATTGACACTGATACACAAAACCCAAATCAGAAACACCCCGAAAAAATAAAAACACAAAACACAACGCAAGTTACTAAACAATAGGTAATACCCAGTAGCTGCATCTGCCAAATGATCGATATTTTCGGCCGGCGGCTTCGGTGGCCGCATTGAACCAACTTCATTGCCCACATAAAACAGCTGAATTGCATCCTCAAGCTTCCACCCAGTAGCCTTTGCATTCAAAAATTCAAACTTTCAGTATCCTTACTCAATCTCTACTCCAAAGTTAACACCTTTCAATCAAATTAACACTGAATTCTACTAATTCAGCTCAATTTTCTTCTTCCAAATCACAAAAAATGCAAAACAAAAAAAAAACAAACAAACAAAGAGATCAATCAATGTGATTGGGCTTTGAGTAACCTCCAAAAACTGCCGGGCGGTGTCGGCGGTCTCGCCGACGGCGATCTCGAGAAACGAAGCGATCAGGCTCTGCTGCTCATTAGCTGATTCCACACTCTCCATCTTCTGCTTGCTCTACAACAACCATAGCACCAACAAAGTTCAAGTTTCAATCTTTATTGCTTCCAAAAGCAATTCGATTCAGTTTATTCCTCTGCAAAAAAATCCTAGGGTTTCTGAACGAAAATGGAGCGTACCGATTTGAATTCCGTTGTTCTTCTGAGATTCTTTTTCTTCTCTGTTTTCTATTTTCGTGAGATACCCAAATTTTCCTTCTTTTATGTATTGAGAAAATTAAATTGTGAATAAGAGAATTACGAATTTGTCCTCTTGTGTTGTTGTTTTTGGTCCAGAACAAAATGATGGACTCATTAACTTACAAGAGTAAATTGGAAATAAAATTCGAGAGTATAATTGGGAATGAAATCGGATACTCAGTTCTCCTTGGATTTGATTTTCGTTCTTTAGAATGTTTTTGCTCATAAATTAGAGTAAAGCTCACTAAATTTTGATTCTCAAGTGGGTTAGTAAACGAAAGGTAACTAAGAAAACAGAATAATTCACAACTATTATCATTCTTTCCATTCTCATTCCTTATGTAACCAAATCCACGTGAAGAATTTGACAGCTAAAGATTTGGTATTTTGTGTAGATTTGGAGAAGTGGAAGGGTAGTTTTGAGAAGTGGAGGAGGTTTTCAGGTGAAAGATGCCCGCGAGCGGCGTGCGTGCTATAGTAGCGAGGTCGTGGGCTTATTGATTTGCTCCGCTATGGGTCTACGGGTATGATGGGCTTTTTTGAAATGACCCGTATGAGTATATTAGAACTGCGGGCCTGTAAGGTTACCCAATGAAGATGCCATCTGTTATGCTGGATCGATAGTTTTGTACGACTTCTTAAATCCTCGACGCGGCAATATAAAAAGGGGTATTAGCCAATTTACCCCCTCAACTTGTACCTTACTTTTGATTTCCCCCTTAACTTCTGTTGGAAAATTAACCCCCTTAACTTGCATTTTTGCCAATTTCCCCCCTCGCCGTCAAAATTAACAAACTCGCATCCAATTTTCCGTTAAATACACTCACGTGACTTGCACGTAAAGAGTTTTCGTCATTCACCACCTTCGAGACATTTATGTGCTATTGATTGAATTAAAGTTCGTCGACTTCATTGATGGCGTTGTTGGTCTTAAGAAGAAGCTAACGAAGAAGAAGAGCAAGAAACACGACAAGATGCTCATCACGATACGTTATGTAACTAATTTAATGGAATTGGGTTAATTTTGGACTGATGAGGGGGAAATTGGCCAATAATACAAGTTAAGGGGGTTAATTTTCCAAAGTGCAAGTTGAAGGGGCAAATCAAAACTAAGGTACAAGTTAAGGGGGTAAAATGGCTAATTACCCATATAAAAATGAAGTGTGGTAGACATTGCATGATCGAACGCACATAAATTTCGGTTGTGGAGCGTGATAGACGTTGCATGCAATGCAACTAAAAACAGATTTTGAACTATATACTAAGGTATATTATATGTGTTTCCTTTTTCTCATTAGATTTGAACTTGTGATCTATACCATCACAACTAGAATAAGTGGGGCAGGAGGAGCGTGTGGGGATGGAGTCAAGAAATGCTTTGCAATTTTAGTTTGGATTGAATAGAGGAGAAGTGAGAAAGTGAGTGGCACTGGAGTAGCGTATGACGTTAAATACTATTGGATTAAGTCAAGAAACGCTTTGCGATTCCGGTTTGGATTGAACAGAGGAGAAGAGGGAAAGTGAGTGGGGCTGGAATAGCGCCAGAGATTAAATATTATCGGATCGAGTCAACAAAACACTTTGTGATTTCAAAATCAACAGTAGAGAAGAAATCTGAAGTAGCGTTTGCGATTAAACATAGAGTTAAATTTAGGCACCGCCTCCAAAAGAAAACTACATTTTGCAATCAAACTACATATTGACAAAAGTATTTTCATTCTAAAAGAGAAATTACCTAACCTCAACAAGCACACAAGTGACAAGTCAAACTGGATTTCTCACTCTTCTCAATTGATATCGATATTTCCAAAAGCACTTTTTTCCGTACGTACCCGAGAGAGGCCGGCCGGGTGCTCGTTTAGGTATAAGCGTGGGCACGCATACAACTTGCTAAGAACCTTTTGAAAAGAAAAGATGTACATGTCTTTCACTTGTTGTTTTGTTCTTGTCAACTATTGTTTTCACTTGTTTAGTTGTGCAGTATTATGCGCTTTGCTTGTCATTGTTGTAGATGCCCAATTCCTCTTTTTTCCCTTTCAAGCACAACCACTTGCTTGCTCAGGATATATAATGAATTGGGCTGAAAACAGGCAACAATCGCATGCGCGATGTTACTGTATTTTTAACTAAATGGATAAACGGTTAGTGAAATGACTAAATGTCATATAGAAGTTGACATTCGCGAAGTTGCCGTATCAGAATGTTCCTAATTAATTAGTTAGTGGATGAATAATTATCGAATGAGAGTTTTTGGAAATCATACACCAAGTAAAATGAGTTTTAAATTCGTAACTAAAAAGCCGATCGACTGCAACAAATTGAATGCAGGTCAACATGTAAAAGGGAAGGAAAGAGCGAGCACCACTAATAACCGGATCAATAATATTTAACAACACATAATTCAGCCTTCTTGCTGCCTTTGCAATTTGCATGAATTTAATGGGTAAGATCATGCATAAAATATGATGTTCCTTTTTGAACTTGATTTGTTTAAAGGTTGGCGTGCAATTGAACGAATTCAGTTTTGTCTCGTCCAATCTGATTTTATGTGTAAACAAAGTAGAGGGAGTGAGACTCGTGCTCTTCGACGATGCGTACGTGTCGATGAACTCTTGCCATCGATAGAGCTTTCTCGAAGGAAAAGTAATTTGAAAACATGCATGTCCAAGGAAAGTTACAAACGACAATGGCTGCCACCAAATAGACTTTGCTTAATGGACCTATTATCTTATTTAGATCTAATTCACCCAACTGACTTTACATGAGCTTGTTTTATAATTCAATTAAAGCTTTTCGAAACTTGACTCTTAAGTGTAGCTAGAATATGTAAATTACAATGAAACATTAGGGAGATGGCACATCAACTTGCTCATGAAGCTGCCACAACGAGTTTGAACATGTTTTGGGAGGGAGATGGACTTCCCTAGCTCGAAATTGTTCTCACTCAAGAGATGAAAGTCTAGTAGAATAAGTGTAGGGCTTAATATGGGCATAATTTTTTCTGATGGTTAGGCTGTAAAGACGTTCATTAGGTTCCAGTTTTCATTTCTACCTAGATAGCTTTGCTTTAGAGAGATGGGGCGGGTTTCAAATTCATATCTATATGCCTATTCTGCTTCGTTTTTTTTTTTTTTACATGTTTTTTTAAATTATGAGTACCGGATACTCTCTTTCTCATATACTGGCAAGGTTTTTACTGAAGTCCCCAGATGTTGATTGTTAGAAGCATTACTTATACTCCTTTGTTTGGCACAAGGCCAAACTTATTCATTAAATAAAGCACATTTCTTTGATCAAAATCATTAAATAAAGCACATTTCTTTGATCAAAATCATTAAATAAAGCACATTTCTTTGATAAAAAATAATGAAATGAACTCCATATCAGAAATGGATTAATCTTTTGTGTAGTCTGATATAATCTAAACTACGAGAAAACAAAATGTAGAGTAGAGGAGAGGGAAACATGTCACCCAGTATTTCGTCAAGCCTTCGCCTCTCTTCAGATGCGCATACCTCTGAAATACCTTATCAAAGAGAACAAGTGGCCTCTAGTCCATATATATATAGATATATATATTACCTTTTTACCAGAAAAACGAAGGTAAGATCGTTAATGGTTAGTATTCTCGTTAATGTGGCTAGAATATTTATCCCTATCTTTGAGCCATAAGTTAGATAACAATGCTAACTTAACAATTTAAAAAAGAACATGAACTTTCCAATGCCATTATTTGTCTAAATAGGGGTCCCGAAATAACATAACGCCGCCTAACCTATGATTTGTATTTGTGTGTGTCCACCTAATTGAACTTTCCACCGCAAAAACCCTGATATATATATAATGAAGCTAGAGCTTGGTAATTAAGTTATGCATAATCTAATCTTATTAGCGTGACTAACTGCAAAAGTAAACCACTTTATGTAATATATTAGATCAAATATGTGGAAATCTAGGTACACTACTGGCTTCCGAAGAGTAACCAAATTGAAAGATACTTCCTTTGCCAATGGCCCTTAATTAATGAATGGGGGCAAGAACCGAAAGAAAGAGACCCAAAATGGAAAAGGGTAGGAAATTGGGAAGTGGGATTTGATGTAGATGAGTGACGCAGAGTGGCACTCAACAAAAACACCCACCAACTAGACCATCTTCACTGACCTATATGGAAATGCCAAAACAAACACTACCAACACCTTTCGCTTAAAAGGAGAGGCCTCACATGAATTTACTAAATGTATTATATAACCAAACAAAAGTAGTCAATAATTAATACAAAAAGTGCCTTTAGTTTCTGACCATTTTATTATCAAGGGGGGCTATTAATCAATCTTGCGGGGACCATCCTCATCCCTACACATCTGCTGATTGCTAAGAACAAGTACAAAATATAGAGGAGAAGTCTCATTGCTAGATTAATTGTTATTAAAACTATAGAAAAGAAATCTGATTTCTAGCTATATGTTTGCAATTTACACGTACCTTTTTGTAGTTGAAATTAGTTATAATGATTAGTTGAAGTGAACTAGGAAAGTCTAGAATGTTATTTCGTTGTGCTCACTAGTTAATATGTATTGTTGTGTCATGTCATCCATCTTATCCAAAAGTTGAAATTAAAAAAAAAAAAAAAAAACTGTGGTATAAATAAATATGTTGCTTAGTTGGTAGGGCAAACCCTAGTTTGTCCAAGTACGAAAGACTAATGAAATGGAAAACCCTAACCCAAACTCCTTCGAGTGTTGGGTGGGCCAGGCTAACTAGGTCGACTCCGTATTTCTTATCATTATAGTATGAGTAATTGCCCCACCAACGTTAGTGCCTGGTGGGAAAAACTGACGGTGCATATTCTACTGTCTGCCCTAGCTATATTTGAAAACCTACAACTCTTCCCATCGTTACATAAAGTAGTAAGGGTTCAAAGTTACATATACTGTATATTGTACACTCATACTAAAACGAAAATAGTACTACTCCATACGTCATCACCGATGGATATTCAAATATATCTTGATGATCCCTTGACAAATTAATTCCAAAACCCGAAAGTTGAGATACCCACCACCAGAGAACTAAAGCCACCAAAATACTCCATTTAAAGAGCACCAGCTGCATTATATTCTCCACCAATATCATTATTAATTAGCATTGATCATATATCCATTGCAAAGAGAGAATCAACAACATACCTAGCTAGAAGAACATAGAGTTCAAGAAAATGGCTCAAACTGAATGCAGAGAAAGTAGTGTTGCAATCTCTTCTACACAACCAACCTTCTGGGATCTTGTCAGCAGTTCTACCAACAATCCATGGCAGCAACCAACCATCCCAAACTACTCCAACACTTCAAACAATAATAATGTTAGATGTGATGATCATGATCAAGATGTTTCAAACTCCAGTGCTTCCTTTACCAACACCTCCAACCACTCAAGCCTCAGCGTCGACTCCTCTCGCAGGCTTGTTGATCACCGTTCCGCTTCTTCCAACGACGACTTGATGAACGGTGAACAAGTTTCCGATAATCATATCTGGAACCAAGTCCTTTTGTAAGTAACCAAACTTTCTCCCATATATTTAGTAGTGAGTCTATTTTGGTGGTCTTATGATCAGCTATTGGCATATGTAGTTCTACTCGTCTAATTTTCTATATCTTGAAACTATATGATAATTGACAGAATTAATGTTTTTGGTATGCGTAGGTCGAGCGTTAATGGACACCATGGTTTACGCAACAATGATCATGTCGACATTGGAGAGAACTTCCTAGATTCACTATCCGCCAAAACCTTGTCATCAAGTACTCATCATCATTCATTGTACGAACCAGCTTGCGACTATTTGAAGAAGTTGGACAGCACTAGTACCCCTTGGGAGTTCCCGAACTCCAGCGCCGCTTCGTTGAATTTGAATAGTTTCGATAAGCAGCTAAATGGAGGAGGATTCATCGACGACAACCACATGATCGAAAATGATCGGTTAACCAAGTTGTCTCATCTAGTCAGCACATGGTCGATTGCGCCGCCAGAACCACAACTAATGGATCACGATCATCATCACCACTATTCACAACCCGGTTTATTTGAAGCTCATGCACATGGACTGAGGGCGACGTCGTTCAGTAAGAATAGTGGCATTAGTGATTATCATCAAATTTGCCTCGACAACGCAATGGCCGCAGATCAGTATCCTCATCAAAACGGCAAGTCATACTTGTACGGAAATGGAATCTTGCCTGTAGATTCTAGGAATATTGCAGATGTTATATCGTTTACAAGTCGGTTAGGGAATTATAATAAGCCGTTGATTGATCATACGGCTCATGCTCCAAAGCCTAATGGTTTCAGAGCTTCGACGACCATATCGAATCATCTCCCTAAGAAACAAGGCATCCAAACTTCTTCCTCGGTAAGCTCGATCAATTAATTGATTATTTCGTAATGTTAATTCTACCCTGACAAGGTCTGACAAAGTTTTATTTTTCTATTAATTTACTTGCAGTCAAGAACGAGTAGTGGAAGAGGACAAGGAATTGCAAATGAAGGGAAGAAGAAAAGAACGGACGACAACACGTCATCATCGGAAACAGTCGCGAAAAAAGCTAAGCAAGAAACTTCTACAGTTTCATCATCTGTAAAGGTAAAAGAAACAAAAAAGCAGAAGACAAAAGAAAATCATGCTTGATCATTGTGACCTTTTGCTTGATTAAATTATTAATTTATTCGATGGACAGATGCAGGCACCCAAAGTCAAGATTGGGGACAAGATCACGGCCCTTCAGCAAATCGTGTCTCCGTTCGGAAAGGTCAGCACAAATCAAGCAGCCACGCAGATTATGACATCGATATTAGAGTTTCATATATTTATTAACGTCATTCGGAATGATTTCAATTTTTCAGACCGACACGGCGTCAGTACTTTATGAAGCGATTCAGTTTATCAAGTTCCTACAAGACCAAGTGCATGTGGTACATTATCGTAATCGATCTCTTTTTAACTATATTACTCAACATTAAACAAGAGATTGTGAATGGTTACATTTTCATTTATGATTTTTGCAGCTATTGAGTAATCCTTACTTGAAGACGAATAATCCGCACAAGGTACGTATACACATGCTTAGATTTTATTTTATTTTATTTTTTTTTTGAGAAAGGTACACATGCTTAGTTGACTAATTAATTCATGAGTCGAACATTAGTGCAAATTAATTAGTAGTTACATGTGCTAATACGATCAACGTTGTTGGTATTTATTTTATCTCAGGATCCATGGGCGACGTCGGATGTAAGAAAAGATCATAGCAAGGGAGATGGGAAGCTTGCTGATCTGAAGAGCAAAGGGCTCTGCTTGGTGCCTGTTTCATGTACGCCTCAAGTTTACCGTGAGAATACGGGATCAGACTATTGGACACCAACTTATAGAGGATGTTTGTACAGATAATATTAATCAACTAGTACTTATATCGCTTCTTCTCAAAAGAATGGGAAGCAACTTATATATGTATTGTGTTTTGGCTTTAGGCCAAGCTTCCATCGGCGGCCTAATAATAGCTTAATGATTATAAATTATCCTAAATGTATATGCAATTCTAGAATTAAGAAATTCATATGATGGGAGATGATATCACAAACTCTATATATGCAATTGTTTTCTCAGCTATTTTTTCAAAGATCAACGGCAAGTCTAACTCAGTGCCTAGCTATCAATTTGTTTCAAACTAGCTATGTAACCCTAGTCAGCTGCAGCTTATCTTATCAGTGTAATTAACTAGTACTCACTGTATGGGGAACCTAGTTAACTGATATTTTTCACATGTGATTTAGACTGTATCCATTTTCTTGGTCAGGGTATGAGTTCAAGGGTTCTCTTTAGATATGCTGGTTAGCGTGGGACGTGTATTTTGTTGTATATCTGAGTTCGAACCACCTTTCACTTGTTTAAGTGGAGGGAGAAAAAAAGAGAATCTTTGAGGAATTCTAGAATGAGTAAAAGGCGTGGAGGCGGAGACCAAGCGACTCGATTTCTTTGAAACCGGGGGCAAAAGGCGTGGAGGCAACTAGGCGGCGCCCAGGCAGAGCTTGGCGGGCTAGGCTGCTAGAGGGGGGTCGGGGGCGGAGAGTAGGCGGACGGCTAAGTTGAGGAAAAAAATTGCTTTTTCAATCTGTCATAACTAGTTGATCTTTTAGTTTCCCCCACACACACAGACCTTCTATTTACATCATAAGTCTTCTCTCAACTAAAACAAAAACTTTCTCCTCCTAATTCACTCAACAGAACTCACCACCGCCACCACTATCCTCAACGGTAGCCGCACCGCGGCCAACCACCAGCATCGATCTGCGCCTTCTCTGTTGTTATGGTGAGTGTTGTGAATTGATTCTGTGAATAGGTTGTTGATTAAGATCAGTTTCTTCATCTCTGCAAAACATGAACTTGGGTTGTTTTCTTTTGGTTAAGAGAAACAGAGGAGAGAGCAAGAAATATATTGCTTTGTTTGAGTTGGTATATAATAAGTTTCTTTGACTGCTTTGCTTTTGAAGGGTTTGTCTCAACCACCCGATTTTGTTTTGTATTTGATGGGTTTCCATTCAACTCCAACCACCCAAACCATCCTCTTTTATTTGTAATTTCATAAATATGTTTATTTAATATTAATTTAATAAATATATTTGGATTGGAAGATAATTATGTGAGTAAATATTATAATTTTATATAAGTTAGTTTATATATATATATATGATAGGGTATATGATATAATATTTAATATTTATATATAAAATTCTTAAACCGCCTAGGCCTCGATTAATCCTCTAGGCGCTAGGCCCTTGCTTACCGCCTAGATCCCACCTAGCGTTTTTTAAAACCTTGGTAAATCCGTTTTCTTCTATTTGTTGATTTTTGGAAATTATAATCACCAGAATGATGAGCAAAGCAAAGTGTTGAATAAAAAGTGGTGGAGGAGTACTTTGCAATTTGCAATGGTTTGTAAGTTGGCCACTCACTCTAATTTTGTCCTCATGCAGAGCATGAAATTAGTTATAAGTGGTCAAGATAACATATTGGAACTTAGAAACCATGGAATACATATGATTTTTAGAAGTTACCAAAGTTGACAAAGTGTGGCAGAACAGAATGCAAAGAGGCGATGGTCAAAGGAGGAGATGATGAGCACTATAAAGTGCAAAGCTCAGTGTGGTGGTGCACTTACATATGATGTTGGTGCTCTGCTTTCAATCAAAGGTAGAGGAGACTCTTACTATATGTATCGTATTTTCCATTCAAGGAAATTGCATAATGTGCTTCCCTAGTGCCGCACCAAACCATTCAAACCACCACCAATCCCTAAAACACATATGTTAGTGCCATAAGTATTATGGTTTCAAGTTTGACTAGTTCCGTTTCGTTTATTGCCAAAGTAGAAGCAAACATTGCAAACTCTTGGGTTGTGGGGAAGAAAAGTTGATTTTACGGGTCGTTTTCTGATTCAGCATGATCACACTTTATTTTAGAGTATGGAAAACAAACACTTTAACAAACAATCTCACTTATGGTTTTCTGTTTTAGTTTTTCCCAAAAACACACACGTACACTTTTTACTTTTTTTTTTTTTTCCTTTTGTTTTCTTCTTTTTTGTTGGCTCTTTTTTTTAAGTTTTGTGGCTTTCTTTTTCCTCTTTGGGTCAGCTCTTCTTTTTGGTAGTTTCTTTTGTTTGGTTTGTTTCTCTGTGCAGGTTTTGAGCTTTGTGGTTTTGCGGGATTGAATTGTGGAGATGTCAAGAATTGTTATTTCACATTGTGGACCACCTTATGTTACCCATTTTGTAGGGTGGTTTACTTGATTTATTTTCTTTTGATATTTTATCAGGTAAGGGATCTTACATTATTTAGGATCCTACTTTAATTCCTGATCTTTAGGTTGTGGTTTGGTCACATTGGTCATCCATGTAATTTGTAATATTCAGATAGTGTTTTACTAATAAAGGCTATTTTTTCTAGCAAAAAATAGAAACAATCAAAGTGGGATGACCTTTCATAAATCTTCATTTAATTAAAAAGAAGCCCAAGATCCACAACAACTTAAAGCCCAAAACTTTTTCTCCGGCAACTGAATAAGCCCACAACAACTTTGCCAATCACGGCAAAATAATGGTAGTCCGGAAGAGGTAGAAGGAAGAACGAGCCCGAAGACGTGGTTAAAGAAAATAAAAAGAAATAACCACTTTTAATTACAAATTGACATAAAAAAAAAATTCTTAAATACAACACTTGATCTTCTTATAATTTAAGAAAATTGTTATTCCCACTCCAATTTTTCAAAATGCACTCCACTTTCTCTTTAATTTTTGCACATAGATGGAGTGCATAATGAAAAAAAGTGGAGTGTCAATAACATTTCCCTAATTTAAAGCATCTTCACCTAGGATTAACTTTTTTCTTCACTAGTTCACAAGCTTGCAGCACAAGGTACTAGGGGTGAGTCTGCCGGAACTCAATCAGGGGCAAACAACTAGCAAAAAAAGACATAAATATACAAACCAATAAGATATGCCATATTGTAAACAGACATTAAACAAATAAGTATGAAACTACAATGATGAATGAATGAATGAATGTGATGTTGCCTCTTCCACAACTCACAACGTTATATAAACCCTTTTGGTAGTCGTCTTGTCAACCTCTCGGTCACCAAATCTGAATAGATTGTTTCATCGGATTTTATAGGGCCTCATTCCCTTATTTGTGCATGGTTGGGCTGACCATAAATTTTGGAAGCTTGAGAGTGGACTCAACACTACTGACAATAATATAATCATAGTCCTTCCAATTAATATCCACTTGTAGCTTCCCAATGTTCCATTATCCATGAAACATGTCATTCACGATGTCCATGAACTATAGTCCTTAAAAGAATTATAAATCAAGATAAATTAAGATAACTCAATCATGGTCAACAATGAATCATAAATTTCAACCATAGTCACACGAATCAAACACATGAATGTTCCGTATATATCAGAAATAGTGCAAAGATTCCCAAGAAGAACCTACTACCTTGCATCCAAGCTTAGCGCAACTCCACACCACTGTCATGTTGTCAACACTTGAGTTCGGCTCGTATGTTTCAAATACAATAGAAACTATTACTATAAACTCAAAGATATAATCCCAAAGCTTAACACTCCCTCAGACTAGGCTTTACTTCCAATCAGGTACGGGTTGTAGTGAGACGGTAAGAGTAGCACTTTGAAAAATAGCTTGAGGAAAGATAGATATACAAATTCGTATAAGCCCGGACAAACATTTACACAAGAACAAAATCTGTATAATCACAACTCGAATCAGAATCAAACTGAGAAAAGAGCTTAAATAAGAGTGTTGACAGAAAAATGTAAATAAATTCTGAAAACATAATTTCACCACCACTATGTAAATAATGGGGTTTTAAAATTTAGGTACGACCCATCCAAGGCATGTGCCTCTTAATTACAATCTCTTTGAAAGAGAACACCCTTTGATTAAAATTGTCGTCGAAACGTCCTCTACGCGAAATGATGGTTTTGAATTTGTTGTGACTGCACTCGAGAAGTGGTCTCGAGTTGCCTACGTATCCATCGAGGAATCAAGTCACTCGTAGTTCAAGATTTTCGACAAGCGAAAGGCTTTGTCGAAAAAGATTTGTGTTTGGGCCTTTGAAACAATTTGGATGACTGTTTAGGCTTTGAACAATTTTTGGGTGAGGTTTTGGATGAATTTGGAGTGAACCAGGGATTCGATTTTGTGTTTGGATTTGGCGGTTGCATCTAGATAAATCTAGACTGCCTACGTACCCATTTCGGGATCAAACCAACGTAGTTCGGAATTTGGTGTTTGCAAACAGTGAAGGTTTAGAGCCTTCGATTTGATTTGGGGATTTGATTTTGACATGTCTTGAATTTGGACTTTGTAGCAGAGGTTGAAACTTGCTAGGTCCGTATTTGACTTCTTCTGTTGGGTTGGACTTAGTAGCAGCGGTTGATACTTGCTTGGTCCGTCTTTGGGTTCTTGGACTTTGTAGCAGAGGTTGATACTTGCTTGGTTCGTCTTTGAATTCTTTTGTTGGGTTGGGCTTTGTAGCAGAGGTTGACATTTGCTTGGCCCATCTTTGAGTTCTTGGACTTTGTAGCAGAGGTTGATACTTGCTAGGTCCATCAATTTGAGTCTCTTTGTTAGCTTCTACTCGCGTGTCTCTTGTTTCGGTCTTGATACAAGTTGGCGACTTACGAGTTTGTTGATGAAACTTCATTTGAGTCTTTGATGGTTCGGTGTGAGATCTTGTTCCTGCAACATTTGGTGGTAGCAAAAATTCATGAACTTTGACAACTGGATTACTCTCTGATGTCTTGAATGGTCACCATGTTTAAACTTTGGCGAATTAGCCTCTGTCACTCGATTGCCAGTTCTTTGGTCCCTTGCTTGTGGCTTGATAAAGGAACTTTGATAAACAACTTGGCACCTGCCTCCGTACTTCATGTTGTGAATTGCTTTTTGACTTGATGTTTTGCTCATAAGTTGATGTGACCATGGCGTTCAGAGGCATGTATTATTGCACTGCATCAGCATGTTTGATTAGTTTGGCACTGCTAGCTTTGAAGGAATGACACGTGAATCCATGTTGACTTGAGTTTCTTGATTGAGATTTCATGTCTTGATTTTAATTTAAGTTTAATGGGATTTGTGTGGATGACAAACCCATTAAACAAATTTGATGACTCCACTTTAAAAATATTATTTGCCTTGGGAGGACAAAAGACAAATGATCACATGAGTAATTTGTCTGAGCTGGTTGTTATCACCACGGCATGGCTATGCTGCACGTCTTGGGCTGAAGCTATTTTAGCTTTTGTAGTCATCATCAATTTGTTGTCGACTTGATGATCAGACACGAACCACGAACTATGTTGAAACACCTCATCTTCCTTTGGTTGGCTTGCTGCTTGTGTTACAAAAAAAAGGCGGGTGGACGTGGTGCACATGACTTTAAGCCTTGCTATAGAAACGATCTCCAGCGTCTGTGACTTCTTGTTGGTGATCGCTGATCATGGTTGGTGATAGCTTGGTGTCAATAGGCGTTGGGAGTCATCCATTAATTGGGCTGAGTTATAGAGAAACAACTACTGTGCCTGTTTTGATTATCTGGGATTTGAGCTGCGATGTATTTGTTGAGCTGGAATGATCCCTCGTCCTAGTCCTTGCTCCTGACTTCCTTGCTTTCCTTGTTGGCAAAGTGGGAAATGACGGAAACGAGCAGAACGGTTCTTTGCTGAAAATGCAGTGATGTTGAGCTTGTTGGTTTGATTCCATTGCTTATTGCCTCCATGCAAGTTGGATTTGTTTAAAGCTTCCTTGCTGCAGACCTTCTTTCGCTTTGAAGGATGACGAGGATTGATCATCGCTTCCTTGCTCCATCCAAGTCGCATTGCTTGTCGCCTTTGACCTTAATGTTTGCATCAACATCGCCGGTGCTTGCTCTTTCCTTTTTGCAATTTCAGCTCCGTCGGGGAGTGCTCATATGGGAAGTTTGTGACTTGTAAAACAGCTTGCCTTCGCGGCTTCCGAACGGCTTCGGTCATTTGTCATCTTCTCCGGATTGGCAGCAACGGAGGTGGACATTCGTTAGGCAACTTTCACGGCTGATTTGAGGATGAGCTTCATTGGATGGTGTCGGCTTTGTGCTGGAGTACAAGAAACAAGAAGGGTTTCGTACCTTTCCAAGTTTGCTTGTTGAAAGCTGGTGACAATCTCCTTCACGTCTGGATTTCGACAGCCCTTCGGTGCTCGTCACTCGCCTTCTTTCTTCAGCGTGCCACTTGCTTCTGCTTCCTGCCGTCTCCTCTGCTGCTCCTCCGCTTGCCCCCTTTGGCTTTGTATGCCTCTCTATTTATAGGGACATAGAAGATAGCTGGCTAAGGATTAGCTTTCTTTCAAATTTGAAACTTAACTGACTAGGAATAATCTCCACACTTTCTAGACTTTTGTTGGCGTTATTTCCGCAGTTTGGTTCGCTGTATAACCTATTTGTACCAGCTGATCCTTATCCTTATCTTTGTTTTGTGATCAGTTAGTTGAGGTCAAGATTCACCTTTTCAAATTCTGAACGAGCACATGAAGCTTTAACCGAATCCTCTATTGTGTTTGGATATTTAAAAGTATAATTATCCAATCACTTTGGGCCAATCACTTCAGGTCAACATTTTCTATTTGAATGGAGATATACTTGAATCAGAATTCTTCTTTGGCTTGACAGAAGACTCCCTCTATTTTTGATAATATCTCTAGCTTTCTTCTTCAGATAAAACCACGTTGATATAACTGACAAGTGGCCCCCTTTTTTTTATTCGAATAACGTCCTAGCATAATGGCATGTTCCCTTGTTCATTGTGAATTTTTACGGTTCAACAAAGAGTATGCTCAACATAAAACAATTGAAGATGAAGAATGAAATCTGTCCAAATTCCAATCAGTAAGTGGAGAAATTGAATTGATCATGAGCTTTGGTTTGTATAGAAGATGGTTGACATAAATAAAGCTTTCCAATAGAGTATAGTGACGAATTGACCAGCACAACAAGGATATCAAAGGAAAGCTCAAGGGAACTGAAGCACTTTACCAACTTTGGGATGGCAATGGATGGATCAAAGGAAAGCTCAAGGGAACTGAAGCACTTTATACCACCTTTGCATGGCAAAGTCGCCGAAGTCAATTGAAGAAATTAATGTTGAGATAAGTACTTTGCTTGTTGGGTAAGAAAGACTATCAGTGCCAATCTACATTTTCAATATTTGTAACTTAAAATGTTTTAATTACTGTGTAATAAATTAACGGTTTTACTAGTTGATCTGAGTTTAGTTTTACTGAATTCCCAAGTTGGCCGAGATCTTTTCTAGCTGCAGGCAGTTTAGTGTTACATGTAGTCTGCAAAAGATCCACTACAACAAAACATCAAGATGCTGATATTTTTCTAGAATTTAGTCTTTTGGTTTGTTTTTCGCAGAAGTGTAACAAAACATCTGAAGCTTAAGAAACCAGCGCGTTCTAAGCTTGAAACTAAAGAATGTTTAGATTGAATTTGTTGTGTTCAATCCTTCTTTTATCAAATTTCTTTTCTTTTTGTCTCAATCGTACTTTTGATTGAAGTAACCGAAACAGAATTGGTCTAATTTCAAGAAGTGACATGGGTTTGGTGTTTGGTCAAACAACAGTCCATGTTTATTACCAAATAAAGAGATAAGGGAGGTCAAAGAAAGTAGGGGAGAGTAAAATGAATTACCAAATTAAGAGATAAGGGAGCGCAAAAGAACAATACGGGCTGCAGAGGATGATGAAGATTGATTAAGTGAGATATTTGCTCAAAGTCGTTAAAAACGGGAGCATGAGCTGTCCTTATGAGAAAGATAATTCAAGAAAGACAAATGAAGAGGGGCCAACACCAACAAGAATGGTGTTTGGGACTGGGCTCTAACGTATACTTAAGGAGATAAAGATGAAACTGGGCTGGTGGAGGAGAAGGACTTCCATGCACTGTGTGGTCATCAATTTTTTAAAACATGTGGTTTGAAATCAGCCGTTGGTTGGACTTTTGACTATTCTACAGAGACATTAAGACGATCGAACGATATATCTTCAACTCAATTTGAGAAGGAAAGAAACCACGACCACCACCAACTCTATATAAAGGGTACCAAGCTCAGTGGCATTGTACACTACTCATCTCCAATTCCAGAACGCAAAGAAAGAAAAGATGGCGCGTTTCAACATTTCCACTGCCGTGGTCTTCTTTCTGCTTTTGGTAGCCACCGGTACGTACATCTCTAAATTTGAAAATTGGTTAATTAGTAAATCGATCGTTACATTACATGAGATGAACGTCTAATTTGTTATGAATTAATGTTTTGGAAATGGTGTGTTATCTTATGTGTGCAGGAATTCAGGGGCCAATTGTTGCACAAGGCCAGTGCGAGCAACTGAGCGACAAGTACCAGGGCCAATGCTATAGAAACGCCAACTGTGCAGCTGTTTGCAGCACTGAGGGCTTTCCCAGCGGTATATGCCGTGGCGCAATCAACCGCCGATGCTTTTGCCGACCTTGCCGACGTACTTAATAATTATCTACTTACCGATCAGTCGACCGTTCCTATGATGTGTCGAACTAGATCGTGAATAAGTTGGGCAAAAAATAAAGATCATGATGAATAAGTTAGTTAATAGCCTAATTCACAGTTGGGTCATTAATCTTCGTGTCGGTTGTGGGTGTATGTAAACTTATCTTTGTTAAGATGAGTCTTTCTCTATATGTAATGAAAATGAGTGTACTTTGACTGTCATTTTCTATGGGGTGATCTTTTTTAAATGAGATATTGTTTTCCATTTCTAAATAAAAGCCAAACGTGCCTAAAAAAGGAAGCCAAATATGGATAAACAAATATAACGGTGCAATCATCTTATCAACATATTAAGACAAAAGTTAGAAAATTACAAGAAAGTGACACGCGATCATTCTATTTTCTGGCTAACCGCCGCATCTTGACTATCCTCCTCAATTTCAATTGTTGATTAAGTAGCTTTAACTAAGCACCATGTGAAAATTAATAAACAAAACGTAATCTTTGAAGAATGGAAAGGCTTCATGGAAAAGAGAGTAAAAAATTTGAATGGTTGGAGGGGGCCAATTACTTAAAACAGGTCATGATTCTCCCCAATTTTTTTTAGAGATATTATTGCACTAACCGATTTATATAAGGTATATTCAATTATAAAGTGAGAATCGGAAAGAAAATAAGGAAAGAAAATTGGGAATGGAATTGGATACTCAAATTCTTATTAAGTATCAAATTCCTTAGGTTGAAAGGGAAAAGGAAGATATCGGATAGTTCCCATTCTGTTCATTTTCTTTCTTCGTAGGTAAACATGATTATAGAGATTATGGAAAAAAATTATAGGAAGAGAGGTGTCAGGCCCCTTGGTCTCGACGTGGATCTGCCAATGCCTAGACACTATTTCTTTTTGAAAGCTAAGCTTTGGTGTTGCTAGTGGTGGAAACTCCCTTCTTCTTTTTGTAAAGATTGTTGGTAGTCATGTAATGTTATTTTTAAAGCTGGTTTGATAACCATTTCATTTTTTATTTTCAATTTTTTGGTGCTATAGATTGAATGGAACGTGTAGAAAAAAAGAAAAATGATGAATGGAGAAGGAATGATGAAGGATAAAGGTGGGAGGGAGAAATGAAGGAAAAAATTGAAAACAAAAACTTGAAAGTTAACTCAAGTTTTATTTATTTAAGTTTTTGGTCTTTAGTTTTCACTTCATGTGTCATTCATTCCCTGATTCTTCCTGCATCACCTCTTCTATCTCCTACATGCATTCCTTCTCTCTTTAGCAGAAAAATAAAATGCTTATCAAATAGGTCCTTAATCTTTCTTTTAAAGTGCCAATAACAATTTCGTTTTTCTATTTTAGTAATCTATAGGGATATTCCAAATTTCGGAGTTACGATATTCCAAACCCCATGATAATTGGGAAAATGATGTTTGCCAATTGTTTGCCAATTGGTGGCAAACGTTAATGCAAGATATTTTGTTGTTAATGCATATTAGACGATCATAATATTAGTCAGCAATAGTTGCTGGGAGGCCATTTGGACATGTGGCGCAATGACACATTTCTAGCATTATTTAAAGGAACTTACAAACATGTTCAAAGAAAACGGTGAACATCTTTAGACAAAGTGACAAACATTTGAAGAAAAATCAAACAATTGAAAATTCCACAAATAGGATAAGAAAGGGTGTCATCGCTCTAAAAGTAGCTTTGGTATTATTTACTAATATTATAACATATAGATAAAATAAACTATATGACAATAAAACGATTATATTGGTAATCTCATTCCTATGCCTATTCATATCATGTACATATGGTTCCTCCTAGATCTGTTTCCAAAACATTTGATTTCTTGTATAAATGACCTTTGATTTTCTCGACCTAAGTATGAGAAGAACGAATTATATGGTGACTTGACTTGAAGTACCAATAATAATTTCCTTTTTCCTATTTCGGTAGTTTATAACGCGATACTCCCAGTTGAGAAATTCGGATATTCCAACCCCATAATACTTCCCGAAAGGTACAATTCGCTTCTCCCACCTGTGGTCTCTATTTATCTTTAATTTAAATATCCTGACTTTTCAAACTTGGATTGAAGGACAAACTACTTTCCAAACATTAATGATATGTTTCTCAAAACTTTGGACTTGGGAAGCAAAAGACAAACACGTCTCAAGTTTGAGAGCTCAAGTAGTCAAGTAGTAGTGTCGACACAGCACCTTATCTCAAATTCCATACTCTATATAAAGGGTACCAAGATTAGTGACATTCTACAATATCAGCAAATCAACAACACCTTAGTTATCTCAAATTCCAAAAACACAAAGACAGAAAATATGGCGCGTTCCAACATTTCCACTGCCTTGGTCTTCTTTCTGCTTTTCGTAGCCACCGGTACGTACATCTCTAATTTTGAAAACTGGTTAATACATACATATATAATATAATGTTGTCCTCCAATTAGTATATCGATCGTTGTTACATGAGATGAACATGAGAATTAATATTTTACAAATGGTGTGCAGTAATTCAGGGACCAATTGTTGCACAAGGCCAGTGTGAGCAACTGAGCGACAAGTTCAAGGGCCAATGTTTTAGAAACGCCAACTGTGCAGGTGTTTGCAGCACTGAGGGCTTTCCCAGCGGTATATGCCGTGGCTCAATCAATCGCCGATGCTTTTGCCGACCTTGCCGACGTACTTAATAATTATCTACTTATTACAGACCAGTGGACCGTCCCTATGATGTGTCGAACTAGATCATGAATAAGTTGGTTAATGGCCTAATTCACAGTTGGGTTATAAATCCTATTATAATAAAGTTTGTACTGTTATCGGTTTATGTAAGCTTCTGTTTGTCAAGATGAGTTCCTCTGTAAAACGTGATGTTTGTAATGAGGTTTTCTCACAATATGAATAAAGTGTAGTTTGTTTTTTTTTTTTTACTTCAAATCTAGTTGGATCTCATATTTAAATTGTGCGCACTGCGCCAAAAGTTCTGGGATTGCTTTCTTGTATTGCAACAAAGAAATTTTAGAGAGTCATTGATGTGCTTCATCATCAATATGTTTACAGTTAAGCAAAAAAGAAAACTAACAATACCTATTTATGAATGGATCAATATCTCGTATAAGTAATAAAATTTAGAGAGTTCTAACACTATTAGTTTAAAGAAGTTATACTATATATCATACTTTCCATACAAGGAAATTGCATAATGTTTCAAAAAACCATCATATATATGTTAGATTAACCCATTCCTAACACATATTTAGTGCCATAACTATCATCGTTTCGAGACAATTAACTAGTCTGTTGTTTTTTATGGCCAAAATAGAAGCAAACCTTGCAAAATCTCTTGGTTATTGAAAAAAGAAAAAAATATTTGATTTTGCGCGTCGTTTTCTGCTTCAACATGCTCACACTTGATTTTAGAGTATGGAACAATGACCTCCCAAAAACAGTGTTTCATAAAAAAAACAGTCGAGTGCAACGACTTTCATACATTTTCGTTTGGGAAGTAATCTACACTTTTGGGTTTCATCAGGATTAATCAAAACATATCTTTTTGTTATTTGCATGTTTTCTCCACGTATAAAACAACAAATATAGTCCCGGAAGAGTTTCAGTATAGTTTCTCGCTGGGACGGTATTATAGGGATACTCTGCCGGTGCTAGAAAGGAAAAACTTGTAATTCTAAAGTATAAAGTTGTAGTTCTAAGGTGGAGGAAGAAAACTTGTAGTACTTGAGTGGATGTAGTTTTGAAGGTGGAGGTGGATGTTGTGTTCATTTGTTGTGATTATCTATAGTGAAGGCTGGAACCAATTGGATGCATGGTAATTGGAATCAATTGTTATGATTATCTATAGCGAATGTGACTTCATGATGAACAAACATATAATTGACCAAGTAAACTAATTTTTGACTCAACAAATCTGTTGACCCTAATTTCCACGTAAGGAAATCTTACTTTTCTTGAGTGAGCGGACGTGCCACCAATAGCACCGTTGCGGTCTATTGGACTTGTGATCGGGTGAATGTGCGTCTTTGACTTCTAATCAAGCGATTGTGCTAGACAGGGGACATGCAATAAGTAAGTCTAGACAAAAGTTCTTTTTTGCCTTTGGGCGATAAAGGATTTTATTATAATTCACAAGTGCTACAAAGATAATTAAGGAAGAAATCCTTATTGAGAATTGAACAACAAAGCGGTAAAAGTAAGATAAATACAACCGGGATGCTCGTCTGTTGCGGATGGGAGAGAACTAGATCGGCCTAGTCTCGATGTCGTAGTCGTAGTGCGATCGTCGGTGATCGTCTTCGTTAGCACGATGCTCGTGATCGGCTACGTCATTAGCTCGATACTCGTGATCGGCTGCGTCGGTGCCTTTCGGCGAAATCTGGTTGCCTTTCGGCTAAATCTTTTTAGGGATTTGTGTTGAGGGATCGGGGATCCCTTGAACTTGATGTGAGGCTCTCTTTATATAGTGGTGCTTGAACCCTGACTTGAGCGGCAAGTAAGGAAAATTGATTCCTAATTGATGTATAATTGCTTGATTCTGAATCCAATCTTGACTACTTCTCCGAATCTTTCCCAATACTTGGCTCTTGAAATCCTTGTCCTGATCTACTTTATTTCCTGGTCGTATAAGACCTTGATATTTATGACTTGCGTAGATTCCCTCTCTTTGTAGAATTCAATCAAGATATCCTCTTTAATTAAAGCCACCGCTTGGCTCTTGATATTTAATTAGGCCACCGCTTGATCTTGAAAGAATATTGCAATTGACTTGCATTGAAGACCAAATTGACCTTGATTCTTTGAGATAAGCCACGGAAAGGCTTTAGCTTGTGTTTGTGTCAAAATCTGGGGATCTTGACATGTCACAGTAGAGAGGACGTGGAAGCGGGGGCTTCCACGTCGGGTGTGAGTTTGAAGTAGTTTCTGGGAGGCGAGGTGTTTGAGGCATCTTCTCGGAAGGCTGGTGCTTCTTCGAATAACCTGTAAAATGGACTAAGTGTTAAGCTCGGAGCACCGGTGTGGTGCCGGTCGAATGGGCTCCGATGCTTAAGTAGAAAGAGCGACTGTAGAGTGAATAGTAAGTGAATAGTAAAGTTTTGTTACCTTTGACCCTTGGGGAGACTCCCTTTTATAGAGGAGGTGAAGGGATCATACTTTCTTTTATCCGATGTGGGATAGAGTGCACCTTCATAGTTTTATCTTTGTGGCTTTGGGCCCTCGTGCAGGGCCCACCGCTTGTCGATGAGCGAGGTTAGCGGTCTATGCGGAGCCCGCCACGAGGCGGTTCTACGAGGTGTGTTTGGGCCGCGACGACGTTTCGTGTGGGGGCCACGTATCTCGAAAACGTGCTTGTGGACTCACGAATACCCAGAGGATTAGGTTGCTGGCCATGTGGCGAAGGGGCCTATGAGGTGCCACGTGGCGCTTTGGTTGTGGATCCTATGTGTCAAGAGTGGGGCATGGTATAAACAGCTTGTACACTTGGCCTTGATACTGGCAAGCACCCAAATTCTTTATTACTTAATGAAGCTCTGCCACCTTTTGAATGCACGTGACTTGTAGTAAAAAACAAGCCAATCTCCATTCTAATCACTTAAGCCATGGTTTGGCTTTTATGGTGAAGAAGCCCAATAGTAATTACATTCCTTTTCTTTTTTTGTTAAATTACATTCCTTTTCCATGCCTGCATACTCCTCCAATATCAAAGGAATTGATCATGAGCTTTGGTTTGTATAGAAGATGGTTACTATAAATAAAGCTTTCCAATAGTACGAATTGACCAACACAAGAAGGATATCAAAGGAAAAGCTCAAGGTAACTGAAACACTTTACCAGCTTTGCATGGCAAAGTCGCCGAAGGCGACTAAAGAAATTGATGTGGAGATAAATACTTTGCTTGTTGAGTAAGAAAGACCATTTATGCCAATCCATTTTACTAAATTTTCAATATTTGTAACTTAAAATGTTTTAATTACTGTGTAATAATTTAACAGTTATACTAGTTGATCTGAGTTTAGTTTTACTAAATTCCCAAGTTGGCTGAGATCTTTTCTAGCTGTAGGCAGTTTAGTTTAGATCTAGTCTGCAAAAGACCTGTTTTCTAGAAATATCAAGATGCTGATATTTTTCTAGAAAAGCAAATCTGTTGCTATTTAGTCTTCTGTTCGTTTTTCGCAGAAGTGTAACAAAACATCTGAAGCTTAAGAAACCAGCACGGTCTACGCCTGAATCTAAAGAACGTTTAGATTGAATTTGTTGTGTTCAATCCTTCTTTTATCAAGTTCCATTTCTTTTAGTCTCAATCGTACTTTTGATTGAAGTAACCGAAACAGAATTGGTCTAATTTCAAGAAGTGACATGGGTTTGGTGTTTGCTGGTCAAACAACTGTCAATGTTTATTACCAAATTAAGAGATAAGGGAGGTCAAAGAAAGTAGGGGAGAGTAAAATGAATTACCAAATTAAGAGATAAGGGAGCGCAAAAGAACAATACGGGCTGCAGAGGATGATGAACATTGATTAAGTGAGATATTTGCTCAAAGTAATTAAAAAGGGGAGCATGAGCTGGCCTCATGAGAACGGCAATTCAAGAAAGACAAATGACGAGGGGCCAACACCAACAAGAACCAACGAGGCTTTGGTGTTTGGTACTCGTATACACATAAGGAGATAATAAAGATGAAATTGGGCTGCTGTAGGAGGAGGACTTCCATGAACGGTGTGGTCATCAATTTTTTAAAACATGTGGTTTGAAATCAGCCGTTGGTTGGACTTTTGACTATTCTACAGAGACATTAAGACGATCGAACGATATATCTTCAACTCAATTAGAGAAGGAAAGAAACCACGACCACCACCAACTCTATATAAAGGCTACTGAGCTCAGTGGCATTGTACACTACTCGTCTCCAATTCCAAAACGCAAAGAAAGAAAAGATGGCGCGTTTCAAAATTTCTACTGCCGTGGTCTTCTTTCTGCTTTTGGTAGCCACCGGTACGTACATCTCAAAATTTGAAAATTGGTTAATTAGTATATCGATCGTTACATATACATGAGGCGAACGTTTAATTTGATATGAATTAATGTTTTGGAATCGTATGGTATCTTATATGTGCAGGAATTCAGGGGCCAATTGTTGCACAAGGCCAGTGCGAGCAACTGAGCGACAAGTTCAAGGGCCAATGCTTTAGAAACGCCAACTGTAAAGCTGTTTGCAGCACTGAGGGCTTCCCCAGCGGTCACTGCCGTGGCTCTTTCAATCGCCAATGCTTTTGCCTACCTTGTCGACGTACTTAATAATTATCTACTTACCGACCAGTGTACTGTCCCTATGATGTGTCGAACTAGATCATGAATAAGTTGGTTAATGGCCTAAATCACAGTTGGGTTATAACTCCTATTATAATAAAGTTTGTACCTGTTGTCGGTTTATGTAAGCTTCTGTTTGTCAAGATGAGTTCCTCTGTAAAACGTGATGTTTGTAATGAGGTTTTCTCACAATATGAATAAAGTGTAGTTTGTTTTTTCTTAAACTTCAAATCTAGTTGGATCTCATATTTAAATTGTGCGCACTGCACCAAATGTTCTGGGATTGCTTTCTTGTATTGCAACAAAGAAAGAAATTTTAGAGTGTCATTGATGTGCTTCATCATCAATATGTTTACAGTTAAGCGAAAAAGAAAACTAACAATATACCTATGTATGAATGGATCAATATCTCGTATAAGTAATCAAAATTTAGATACAGTAAAAACTTCATATAAAAATACTCTATAATGGAATAACCTCCATATAATCATAAATTTCTTGGTCCCAACTTGGGACCAGTTATATTTTGGAATAACCTCCACATTGTCATATTCCATGTATTATTAAAGTCTCGTTCTTAGAAATTTGCCTCCATATAGTCATAATTACAATAAAATAAAAAATATAGTACTTAACACTACCATAAAAATTTAAGATGAATTAAATGTCTATCTATCCATTGTTGTATGAGATCAGAGATTGCTTGGGTGGCATGGCTACTCTTCTAGGTAGACAAGTGAAAAAAACTCGATACTACTTGATGTGAAGTAATATAATCTAGATTTACTCCCGCGATAGGAAAAAAAACTCATATAATGTAGGTTATGTAAGAAAATCCTTATAAAAAATAAATAAAGTAAAAAATAAATTTTGCTAGTCATACCTCTCTTAAAGAATAACCTCATTATACTCATAAAAAACATGTGGTCACAACCTTATGATTATATAGAGGTTTTACTGTAATTCGAACACTATTAGTTTAAAGAAGTTATACTATATATCATACTTTCCATACAAGGAAATTGCATAATGTTCACCATCATATATATGTTAGATTAACCCATTCCTAACACATATTTAGTGCCATAACTATCATCGTTTCGAGACAATTGACTAGTCTGTTTTTTTTTATGGCCAAAATAGAAGCAAACCTTGCAAAATCTCTTGGTTATTGGAAGTAAAAAAAAAAAAAAAAGTTTATTTTTGCGCGTTGTTATCTGCTTCAACATGCTCACACTTGATTTTAGAGTATGGAAACAATCACGTCTCTATTTTAGAATTTCCAAAAACAGTGTTTCATAAATAAATAAAAAAACAGGAGTGCAACGACTTTCATACATTTTTGTTTGGGAAGTAATCTACACTTTTGGGTTTCATCAGGATTAATCAAATCATATCTTTTTGCTATTTGCATATGTTTTCTCCAAGTATAAAACAAGAAGGAAAAAACTTGTAGTTCTAAAGTATAAAGTTGTAGTTCTAACGTGGAGGTAGAAAAAACATGGAGGTAGTTCTAAGGTGGAGGAAGAAAACTTGTGGTTCTAAAGTGGAGGTAGAAAACATGTAGTTTTGAAGGTGGAGGCGGACGCTGTGTTCATTTGTTGTGATTATCTATAGTGAAGGTTGGAATCAGTTGGATGCATGGTAATTGGAATCAGTTGTTGGAATTTTTCTCATTTGTTATGATTATCTATAGCGAATGTGACTTTATGATGAAAAACATATATTTTTTTTTTGCCAGAAGAAAAAAAAAACATATTATTGACCAAATAAACTAATTTTTGACTCAACAAATCTCATATGGAAAGTTTACTGGTATGGATTAATTATCAAAGGACTTGTATAGAACGGATGTTAATGTTCGAGGAGTAGAATCACATTTTCTATTTCAGATGTTCGGATTAATTGTTTTCAAATTTCAGTAGTTTGGATAATTCCCCTCTTCCTTTTGTTGAAAAGAAGCCCCAAGCTCAACTTGTGATGGTACAAAGATAGATAACTTAAAGCCCAAAACTTCTTCTCCAGCAACTGAATAGGCCCACAACAACGTTGCCAATCACGGCAAAACAGTGTTAGCCCAAGTTCAGTTGTTGGTTTTCACATCAATGGGTAGTTTGGTCAAACAGAAACTAAATTAAAGGGATCTGATTCGATTAACCAAAAATAAAATTAAATGCAAAAAAAAACGAAGCGTTCAGAAAATAGAAGGCAAAAAATCCGCGAAAGAAATGGCGGACTTTGCACTTCTCAAGTACAGCACTAGAACAAGAAGAAGCCCAAGCTTCCCCTTTTCGATCATTCTGTAATTCGAATTAGGGTTTCTTTAGGGTTTTTTCAATTCCGCAATTTTCGATTCATTTCTTCTTCTTTTTTTTCCGATAAAAAAGGATGAAATGAAGCGCGGCGGCCTCGACCATTTCGAAATCTCCGACGACGAGTGGGAGGAGCACTCCTCCGCCTTCAAGCCCTCCCGCGTCCTCAAGAAGCCCCGCACTCCGCCGCCGCCGCCGCCGCCGATTGAGTCCTTCGCTTTCCGAACCGCCGCCTCCTCCCCCAAGCCCGTGCACCTCTCCGACGACGACGACGGCGACGATTGCGTCGTTGTTAAAGTTAGAAACGAATTGGAGGACGACGATGTCGACGAGGTTGAGGACTCCCGGCCGGTCAATCGCGGCCGTCGATTCGTCGTCGAGGACGAGGACAGCGATAGGGATTGGGTCAATTTAGGGTCAAGTGAAGAGGTGGAAGAGGAGGTGGAGGAGGAGGAGGAGGAGGAGGAGGTGGAGGAGGACGATGTGGTGGGGAAGGCTCTGCAGAAGTGCTCCAAAATATCGGCGGATTTGAGGAGGGAACTCGGCGGGTCGGCGGCGGCCTCGGCGGCTTTTGACCGGTATGCTGAAGTCGAAGCCGCCTCCGTGAGGATTGTCAATCAGGTGCTTTCTCAATTTTGTCTATTTTTTCAGTTAGCTTATTGTGAAAGGCTCTTACTTGTTTTGAAACTTAGTGATTAGGAAAATTAAGAGACTTTACAGGCAAAGAGAATGTGGATTTCCATTTCGAGGGTTGCTTGTGTGGAGGTCGTCTTTAGTGTAATCTTGGTGGTAGTGTTAATTTATTCTAGTTGTTATTAGCTTCCCATTGGGTTGGACATTGATGATTTTTGGTGATTGGTTTACTGTTGTAGGATGATATAATTGAGGCGTGTGGTTCTGAGGATTCCGATTTTGTGCCGATTCTCAAGCCGTACCAGCTGGTTGGTGTTAACTTTCTTCTTCTGTTGTATCGGAAGGGCATCGCTGGAGGTACTCATTTTTTCTCTGTTAGGACAATGATGCTTCTACAATATGTTTTTTGCTGTACATAATGAACTTGATTCGGGGCTCAGAAAGTGAATCTCTGGATTCGAAGTAGTATGAGATCTTAAAATGAGGAACTTGATGCGCTGCTCTTATTCTAACATTGCATGGTTCTGAACTTATTATAGGCTACCTGCGTTCTGTTAAGATTCATGATGCTTAAACATTTTACAGTATGCATGCTCTTATAGTATAAAACAACTTCAATTAGAGTAGTTAAGGTTTTGTTCAATATTTGAGAGCCGAGAGTGGCGTATCGATTACAAACATAATTAAGTGGAAGCCTACTTGATCTAGGAAGTGTTTATTACGTGATTTAAGTAGATGAAAGTTGTATCTTTATCCCATGAATGTTTAGTTAGTCCTCAGATTCGGGTTCATTCTTGTCGAAGTTTTGTTGCTTAATGTTCCTTGGTATATGGTGATTGCATCTATCATCAGAAGTTTTAAAGTCCTTATGATGGAAACATGGCATAATTTCAATGTAGAACCGCCACCTACGTTGGTCAATGGAGTGGTGTGAACCTATAGTTTCCTCTAGTAATTAGTATTTCAACTGTGAATGTCTGAAAAGTTGAAAGCAGAGATGTTTTGTACAGGATCACATGGTTAGTTTACTTGGAAGATAACTTTAAAGCTTTTTCAATGATGATACTCTAAGCAATGAAGAATAAGAATTTTCTTTTCTTTGTCAGAAAGCTGATATACTTTCTTTGCACTATTACATATGAGTTACTGTCGAGCCTCTGGGGACAATATTAGTATGCTTAGGTACATCAATGCAATGTCAAGTCCTTATACTAAAGCTGCCCATGTTGTTCTTATTTATATTTCTTATCCATACAAACACCTCTAAGGCTAGGTTTAATCTCAATTCAACGATAACAGTTTGATTTCCTTCAATTTTTTTACAGCTATTTTGGCCGATGAGATGGGTCTTGGGAAGACCATTCAGGTACCTAGGATTCATTACCATTTAGGGTTTACTCTGAATTCATTGATAACCGTTTAACTTCATTTTTGTAATATTTGTTCTTGTTCAACAGGCTATTACATATTTGATGTTATTGAACCATTTACATGACGACGCGGGTCCACATTTAATTGTATGTCCGGCTTCTGTTTTGGAAAATTGGGAAAGAGAACTTAAAAGGTGGTGCCCATCACTTTCTGTTCTCCAGTATCACGGGGCTACAAGATCGGCATATTCAAAAGAGTTGAACTCTTTGGCCAAAGCTGGGTTGCCACCTCCGTTTAATGTTATTCTTGTGTGTTATTCACTGTTCGAAAGACACAGGTTGGTTTTGGTGATACAAATAGACACTGATGAACAACTGATTTTGATTTCATGATATTTGAAGTCCTTTATGTTCTTCCAGTGCACAACAGAAAGATGATCGTAAAATTCTGAAACGTTGGCAATGGAGTTGTGTGCTTATGGATGAGGCTCATGCTTTGAAGGATAAAAATAGCTACAGGTGGAAAAACCTAATGTCTGTTGCACGAAGTGCAAACCAGCGCCTAATGCTGACAGGGACACCTCTGCAAAATGACCTACATGTATTACTTTTACTCTTTGAAATCTCCTGGAATATTACTTATATAGCCACATGGTTTAATGAAAAATAAGAATGGTTTATCTGCCTTGTAATCTTACCAGGGTAAGACTAGAGTATCATAAAGTATATGGTATAGTGTTACATTAGTTGAGTGTCAACTATTTTTTTAATATTTGTATTCATGCTTGTACTTTAGTTCCTATAGTTGTAAGGATTGGGACTCTCTTGCAGGAGCTCTGGTCTATGCTGGAGTTTATGATGCCAGATCTGTTCACTACTGAGGATGTTGACTTGAAAAAGCTATTAACTGCTGAAGATAGGGATTTGATTGGCCGTATGAAATCTATATTGGGACCATTTATTTTGCGACGCTTAAAATCGGATGTTATGCAACAACTTGTTCCAAAAGTACAACGGGTAAGTTATAAGCTTATTGCCAGTAAATTTTCTGCTTGTGCTCTTCAGCTTTCACATTATTGGGGATTCAATTTGCTTTTCTTAGTAGAAAAAAAATGTTTTCATTCTCTTATTTTTTTGGTTATTTCTATTGTGTTTTAGAAATAAGTTGAGAAATGGCATGCAGGTTGAGTATGTTGTCATGCAAAAAGAACAAGAAGATGCCTATAAAGAAGCCATTCAGGATTATCGTGAAGTTTCACGAGCTCGTATGACTAAAACTTCTGAGGTTAACACAAACAGTATCCTTGGAATTCTTCCTCGGCGGCAGATTTCCAACTATTTTGTTCAGTTTCGCAAGGTTCTTCTATCTCAATTATCATGTTGTTAAATCCAAGTTCTTCTGTTCTTATTGCATATATTTAGTGCTTATTCCTGTTTCTTTTTTTTCACTCTGTAGATTGCAAATCATCCTTTACTAGTAAGGCGTATTTACAGTGATGAGGATGTTGTTCGTTTTGCCAGAAAATTACATCCCATGGGTGCATTTGGCTATGAATGTACCTTAGAAAAAGTAACTGGGGAACTTAAGAGTTATAGTGACTTTGCTATCCATCGGGTATCTTTCCAACCTTCCCAAAATGAAGTTTATCTTTCTAACATTGACAAGTTAAATTATGCTACTATTGTTTTACAATGTTTTGGTTCGCCTGCTTTATGTATGGTATATAATGCATGTACTATACATATTTGTGTGGAAAGGTTCTGTTACCAATCAGTCTGCATAATTACTCCTGTGTTTTGCATTGACGGTTCTGTATTGCAGTGTTCATGGCGCTTAGGAATGTTATGTTGTCCCCCTCCATTAATTTGTTGTAGCATACGTATTGTATTCCTATCTTGACGTTATGTTGTATCTCTGTGCAGCTCTTGCTGTATTATGATCTTAATGACAAGAAAGGATATCTTCCAGATAAATGTGTTATGCGTGCAGCAAAATCTCGGGTATCATTTTACTTTAATAAGTTTACGAACAAGTACATCTCAGTCAATCTTTGGAGAATGTATTGTGATGCAATCCTTTCTGCTCAACTTGAGATGAGTTTTCTTGTTGATGATATTAGGCATTGGCTGAACTTCTTCCTTCACTGAAAAAAGCTGGGCATCGAGTTCTGATTTTTAGCCAGTGGACGTCAATGCTTGATATTCTGGAGTGGACTTTAGATGTAATAGGGGTCACATACAGACGACTTGATGGAAGGTACTGGTGTATTTGCCTAGTTGACAAATTGATATTACTGTATCATGAAAAATTGCCATTTGCCATATGATATATTTGACTGCTCAGTATCTGCTTGAATACAGCAGTTAATTGTAGTCTGTTTAATGATTACCTTGCCTGATATAAGATATGTTTATTCTGTTAACCCATCTCTTCCGAATGACAGTACTCAGGTAACAGAAAGACAGACGATAGTTGACACATTCAATAATGACACTTCTATATTTGCATGCTTGCTATCCACAAGAGCTGGAGGCCAGGGCTTGAACTTGACCGGAGCTGATACTGTAGTCATTCATGATATGGATTTCAACCCACAAATTGATAGACAGGCTGAAGATCGCTGTCATCGCATTGGTCAAGTAAAGCCTGTTACAATATACAGGTTCGCCATTCACTGTCATCGCACTTTTCCCGTATCCTCTCTCCTTTTATCCTGCATTATTTGTTTGTGGTGCAGAATTGTTTTGCAAAATGTAGTTCTGTAACCTGCTCGCATCCTTTCCAGGCTAGTCACCAAGGGTACAGTTGATGAGAATGTTTACGAGATTGCAAAAAGGAAGTTAGTGCTCGATGCTGCAGTCCTGGAGTCTGGCTTGGAGATGGACAATGAAGGGGAAGCGTCTGAAAAGACTATGGGGGAGATATTATCCAAACTCTTGCTTGGTTAAGGTTTTAGTTGGCTGACAGTAATTCTCTTTAAATTAAAATCTTGTATTTTTCGTTCATATTGACCTTGTAGGAGGGGTCCATTGTTGTACTAATCAGTTAGGAATACTAGAAGAAAAACCATTACATAGTTTTAGGACGTATGCTAAATGGCTGTACATTAGCGCAGACATCCTTCTAGCAATGAAAGAGATCATCAATACAAACAATGACAAAAGGGGATTTTCATTGAGCAAGATCCAGTCGGAATTGCTTGAGTTTCTTATCATTATAATGATGCTGGTGGTCATTGTTAAAGTTTCAAGGATGAAAAACGCATACAACAAAGCTCACAAAGGTAAAACGGAAATTTTTGTAACCAAAAAAAAAAGGTAAAGGGAAATTCGCAGATCAAATAAGTGCAACTTGGGCTTCGGCCTTCGAGTTGAAGGGTAATAGGACTTGGATCATAGAACTAAGAGCGCAAATTGAGCTGCGGTAGATCCGATTTGCTGCTCTTGCCATTGAACTCCCAAATTACGAAAATGCATTTTCCTTTTAGTACTAGAGAGACACCCAAAACTCAAATTTTACTTTTTAGGGTTTTGCAAATCAAATTCAGGTTTCCAGTTTACTGAGTTGTGTGAAATCTTGATTAGGCTAAAATTTCACTCAACTCGTTATATTCTTAACTGATTTAAATTCATTCACGAAACCCAGGAAATAAAAGAAATTCGTGAAAACCTTGTAAAGTTTCACTCAGTTTTGCCTCCGACCAGATGTTTAAAGTCAAAAGCATATGTAGGATAGAATTGTGTGAGTTTGGACAATGAAAGGAAAGCAAGAGGAAGGAGGCAAGCTGCTGCAAAAGGTGTTAGTTGATATGTCATATTGATGAAAATTCCCTTTTACAAGATACTTTTTGTTGTTGTTGCATCGACATGTAAAAACACACACAAACACACTACATGTACAGGTGCTAGCTGATCGAGCTCCTCATTTTCTCTCTATTATGCAGGTGAATCTTTCCTTTGGTTCCTTCCTTCCAAGTGGTAGTTGCGGCTCGTGATATCAATTCCCTTCTCCGCACTGGATACTAGTACATTATTATGTCTTTAACTAAAGAAAAATATTATTTAATATTTCAAAAAGATTATTGCACACTTTATTTTTTATTTATTTTTACTCATAGATGAATGAAGTGTACACGGTGAATTTTTTGGAATGCTAATAACTACTATATATCTAAATACATTACATCATTTTCAGCTATTTGATTCAGATTCATCTTTTCATTTAATATTAAGGAGAAAACTCATAGGTTAAAATTATTAAATCCAAGATTGGAGAATGGCAATATTGTATATGAAGAAAGAGGTTAATCGAACTAGTAGTACTACTCCTTGAGCCCTACAAAGGAAAATGTGTTGTTGTCAATCAACCGTGTTGCTTTTCAAACAAGCATTACCATGTAGCCAGCTTTGTTAATCGATGATTTTCCTTCAATTGATCATTAAATATCATAGCTTCGTATACAGAATGGGAATCAGGGCCCCATTCCCCCAACCGTGTAGGTCCATGTATTCGTAGTCGTCACAGCAAGTCTCTACTTTATGCTCCATCCAAAATAGAGAAAGCCACAAGGAAAGAGGACCCCCCAATAACCCGGCACCACGTGTCCTCCCCATTGTCACCATCAAGTACTCACATGCATCAATCATCCCCCTAAAGGTCCACAGCCCCCAAAATCACATGTTCCTGTAAATTCTCTGTCCATCTCCATCGACCTCACCATTTTCATTTTCATTTCCAATCAATTTGCCATGCATATATATTTCCATATGTGAAGAATATGGTGGTATAGAAAACTCATATTGGTTAGTGAAAAAAAATAGTTGGTATTTATATGAGATTAGCTTAATACTTCATTGTTAATTAATTTTGAAGTAAAATCTTAATTTTCTTCACGCTATTAAAGCCAGAATACTCACAAGTTAGCATAACGGTCATACGTGCTATGCATGTCCAGTTTGTATTATTCACATGCTGGCTTGAAAGTAGCCAAGCGTGAGAGAGAGAGAATGTTGAAAATGTGGTGGTATAAGTCCCACATTGGCTAGTGAGATGACATTCCTGATATTCATACAGGATTTAGCTACACCATTGCCAATTAATTTTAATGCGGAACCTCAATTTTCTTCACTATAGGTATATACTCTAAGCTAAAAGTACTGCATTCACGAAATCTGTCTTGCAGTAAATGTCTGAGAGAGCTAGATAAAAACGGTTTTGATTAGGAGTATGTGTAAAAGTTACTTAGGAAAGAACTAAGCAGCTTTCATCAGTTTGCTGATCTTTCCCGGACTTAAGCATAAACAAGTTGATTGAAGCAGTGTACGTTCCTGCTATTCCATCATCCGAATTCGAATTATCATTTCCCCACACTTAGGTTGGAAAGGAATAGTATTGTGATTGAAGGAAGGGGGACAAGAGGGATGGGGAAGGAGAGAGGCCTTGTCGTATATGGTGTCCGTATATATATACCATATCCATATTGTGGTGCCGGCAACGATTCCCTCTCGATGGAAACCGGTTCGGTTGGGTCCCACAACACACAAGCTAGCTCTTTAATTACCATTCTTCCTTCCTTCCAGGCAGTACCAGTTCTAACTTCTAATAATCAGCAGAGGAAAGAGCAAAGGGTTGTGTTGGCGCGTCTTTGTGGGCCCGTGTGCTTGCGGGCCTGTTTCCCAATTACTGGCCCACTAAGGTCCGTCGCTTTCATGTCACTCCACCGTAGTCCACCGGCAATCCCTTCAAACCGCTAAACTTCCTTATTTTGTGATAAACACGACCCCACTCCCTTCTTCGTTTCTTCACTACATCTATGATAGCATTTACTTCTGCATTCGAGGTTTTGGATTTGAATTATTTTTCAATTCATGATTGCGCTTCAATATATTTACTTACTAAGTAGGGGAATAGAAGGAATAAGAATTGTTGAGAATTATTTCGTTTCATTGGTTACCCTATGTTTATTAACCCACTTAGGTATCAAAATTTAGTGGGTTATACTTCAATTTAGGGACAAAAACACCCAAAAGAATGGGAATTGGATACCCAAGGGGTACTTGAGTATCCAATTCTCATTTCCGAATCCTGTTTCTGATTCCCTTTTATAAGTAAACACGCCATAAGTGGGAAATGTTAGACCCCATGAATAAAGGAGATTAAGTAGATATTAGAGACCCTACAAGGAATACACATGACATGGTAATTTTTCCTATTTTAATTTTAACTCGTGAAGAATATTCATATAGTGAGTCATGAAAATCCAGGAAAATCTTCTTTTAGCTGATATTTAATTGCAACTGGTTTTATAGGCAGCGTATGATATATAAAAATGGATTTAATATGAATGTTATGGAATGTGGGTTGTTGTCAAGGTTTGTCATCATACGTTGATTATTTAGAATTTTTGGTGTGGACTGTGGTCCTAATTAAATACTTTTCTAACAAATCATGACATGTGAATATAGTGATAATATAATATCCTAAATGACGAAGTTACTATCAATGAACATTATTTTTTAATTTTAAGGAAAAAAAGGTATATATATTAGGTATAGAGAAAAGAGGGCGATGTGAAACTTGCCAAGATGCTAACGTTTAGAATGTGTCTCACGGGACCGGTTTGAAAGAGAAAGCCAAACAGTTTTTTCCCTTTCCTAATTCTTTTCTCCTCACAAAGTATTGGTTAAAACTCACTAAGGAAAAGGATTTTTCCTTCATTAAAGGGATATCCCCAAAATTTTTGTTTGTTTAAGAAAAAGACGTAGGAAAAACGTATTGAAGATGTTAGATCGGATGCAGGAAAGATATGGATAGGGAAGGCCAAGGCCAAGGAAAGGAGACCTTACTACTCTAAATGATTTTGGAATAACATTCATACTCTAATAAGTTATATATTTTTCAAGTCTTGTCTTTACAAATTTGTCTCCGGAACAGAATAAATGACAACTAATAAGATTGAAAACATGTACTATTACAGTAAAAAATTTAAGTTGCTTAAAGTTTTTTTTTTTTAAATGATACAGAATTCATTAAAAAATGGACGGAAACATTTGCATTCGAAGCTAATACATCAAAAAGTCAAAGATGACAATCATCCCACTTATGGTTACCACAACACAACAATAGTATGAGCTGCGCTACATGGCCTGGGGATAAAACGAAAGTGTAGTTCAGCAAACTGACTACGTAAACTCAAAATATCAAACAAAATGCCATCAATCTCAGCAGCACTCGAAGAAACACTAGTTAGCATATCAATAAGGGTCTTTGAGTCACTCTCAACCTCTACCCTTTGATAACCAACCTCATAGAAATGTATCATTGTTGCTCGCACTACCTTTGCTTCCCCGGATAAGCTAGAAACACATGACAATAGTTTATCTTCGTATAGTGAAGGGAAATATAGTCATAACTCTATAACAGAATAACCTTTTTAAAGTTATAATTTTTGATGGTTCTCTAAAGTATAAATTTGGATGGTCTTATTACTATAACTTTAATAATAGAGAGGCTCTACAGTAATATACACTCAATTTGACTCAATATCTGAACAGGTAAACACAAATTATGTAATTAAGGAACCTCTGATACAACCTGGTTCAAAATTTGATTCAGTCATCTAGTAAAGTATGAGGTTAACATAAAATTTGGCTGCATCTCAAGGGGAGCAGTCGATAATCATAATTCCATCGATCGCGTGTTTCCGTATATAGAATACCTAGATATATATTATATAGTATATACAGTATACATTTGTTTTCATGGTGTTCAACAAACTTCTGGCTTTTGATTCTTTTAATATATGGACACAGCCAAACTCACATCTGCAACAAAACCCAACAAGTCATTGAATCAAACCTTAAACTGTATGCGCACCAAACAATTGTACAAAAGGAAGGATTAATAATTTGCGGTGACATGTTATATATGACCAGGAACGGATTAGACGATTTGAACTTAGGATTTCTTTAAACATTTGGAAAGGAAAAAAAAAACAATTGAGTAACATGTTATATGTTACAAATGGACTGTAGTGGTTGCAAAAAAGAATCAATTTGACCAAAACTGACCCTAGGGCTGCTAGATATATCCCTCCTAACTTGACCAAGATTGGCAAGTTTTCGACTCAAACAAACCATGTCCGTCCATTGTTGTTTGGGAGGCATGTTTTGCATGGCCCACCATACCCTCCGCCTGAAGGGGCCTTTAAGGACAGAAAACCCCCTGAGAGGAAATTCTTATTTTATTAAGATAATAATGTGGATGTATTCTTTTGTCCCATATAAATATATATATGCGTATTGCTCAACAATTCCATTATTACATAAAGGGAATAAAAAGGTTGATTATATATTACATCCATAATGCACTAACTTCTTGCTTCTTTGCTAGCTAAGTCATCCCACTACTAGCTAGCTAGCTCAGTGAAGTTGACAGAGGAAATAACAACGAACTTTGGGCCTCTAGCGCGAAAGATCTAAGTTTGTCACAAGCCAACAAGATTGTCCATTTTCCCGAGAAATTTTGTAGTCAAGAAAAAGGGGAGACATGCACTTTCTCATCTCAACACTTTGTTGATATATACGAATCGATGAAGCTTCCTAGCTAGCTAGCTATATATCCTTTTGAATAATATACAGGTAACAACAATCAATTTCTACTCTCAAATCATAAGCAAACCACCAAAGCTACACCAAAAGTGCTCGTTTGAAGCATTTCTGCGACTTTTATTTTTCCCACGATTTTCTTTAATTAATTAATCAACATCTCTTTCAGGGACTTTCACTGTACCCCCCATAGTGTGTGTAATTTGTGTCACATGTGAGAGTGCATGGCTGCTGCTTTCCTAGTTCAAGGACATATTCCTTCACGTTTTGGAGTTCATTTTCTGAGCAAGAAATTCTTTTCCTGTTGTTGTCATGCAACCCATTAATTAATTTGTCATGATTTATTTGGTTGCATGTCAATATATATAGAAACATGCAAGTACTTCCTCACTTATATATATACATTGTAGAATGTCACTTAATTAAGAAAATTTTCTAGACATGTACTTACATGCAAATATAGTCCATTTGGTTAAAGCAGTGCGTACTTGAGCCCTCTAAAGCTGAGTTCGAATCCTAGTATTCTCCTAACTTAGTTTTGAAATTAATAGAACATTTCATGAATAAAACACATTCCCTAAACATAGGTGTTCGTATATAACAAAAAAAAAAACATAGGTGTTTGTAAATCATCTATTAATGTACAAATTGAATTGATATACATATTACATTACTGAAATGTACATATCATATATAACATGTCAGTATGGATTCCGCGTTGTTTTTGTTTGAATTTCAAAGCGTGATGATACACAAATATTATTGTTGAAAGGTGTCAAGCATTTGTATTGAACAGTTGCGACGTAGAGAGAGATATGATATGGGGGCAAAGAGTGACGAAAGAGAAGGCAGTGTTTGCTTGGATCCAAATTGCAAAGGTAGAAAGAAAAGACGCGAAATAGAGAGGAGGAGAGTGGAGACAGGGGAAGATCCGATGGAGGGTAAGCCCTACAGCTATACAGGAAAATTTGGGCCCACAAACTTACAGTCGCCGCATAACGACAGAAATAGGCTGCGTGAGCTGCATGAACAGCGACCCCACCGCCCCCCTTCATTCGATATAACACTTCAAAATTTTCAAAATGATAAAATTAATTGGTAAATTTTTTTATCTCTAATTTCCAAGTGGGAAAACGACGAGCGAAAATGAAAATCACAAAAAACAAAGAGTGTCAGAGAGATGGGTATATGCATGTAGGACATGTATGTGTCTTCTGTATGTATGTACATAATATTAGTACATAATAATACAATATCAAATTATATCACTTGATTATAGTATCATATTATTCTCAATTAACAAAAAGTCATATCGTTATAGTTTAACTAGAGCAAGAAAGAAGCTGGGGCAAGGCCCGGACATATTATTGACTACTCTCTCTGGTTTCTTCTTCTCTCTACATATCGTCTTCTTTCACTATTTCGGAAATTTAGCTGTTTCGCCTTCAATTCCCTGCTCCAAACCCAGATACTTATTTATTTCCCCTCTTAATTACTCTTGTGGAGTTATTATCCGAGAAACTGCCTGTCTAACCTCAGCTGGCAAGAGACGTTGGCGCAGTCAGAGACTTTCATTTGACTAGGTTTCCAAATTTCGAGTATTTCCAGCAAAGAGTATTAATTGCCACTGCAAACATTCGTGTGAGTTGTATGTCCTTATATTCACTTTGAGTTTTTAAGCTCTCTGCTCACTAGTCATAAACAAAGTTGAATTTGGGAGATTTTTATGGCGGCTGCTCCTTCATCCATGGCCTTCTTTGGAAGCAGTAGCTCTAGCAGAGAAGACAACCAAAGCCATATGACGACGGCCACGATGTTACAACAGCCTTCCTCAAATACTTCTGCCGTCACGGCCACCGGCGCTGCCCCTCCTCCTCCAAAGAAAAGGAGAAATCAACCCGGGAATCCAAGCAAGTTCCTCTCTTTCATCAATTCTTGTCAACTGTTTTGGGTCTCGTAGACTTTTACTGACGAGCTAATATCGCAGATGAATCAATAGATTTCAAACAAGAAACCCTAAAATCTTCTTCAATTCTTTGGTTTTGATGAAATGGAGCTTATTTGATTTTCTTGTTTGATTATGGATTAGAAAAACAAGCTCGTTAGGTCTCCTCTTTCAAATTTGAATTATGAGAAATTAAATTTGTTGGTTAACTTTGTTTGGGATCTTTTTTTTTTCTAACAGATCCGGACGCGGAGGTGATAGCGCTATCTCCGAAGACCCTAATGGCAACAAACAGGTTCATATGTGAGGTTTGCAACAAAGGTTTTCAAAGGGAGCAAAACCTCCAGCTCCACAGAAGAGGACACAACCTTCCTTGGAAACTCAAGCAGAAGACCAACAAGGAGCCCCGCCGCAAGGTCTACTTGTGCCCAGAACCCACCTGCGTCCACCACGACCCATCGCGGGCTCTGGGCGACCTGACCGGGATCAAGAAGCACTTCTCGAGAAAGCACGGCGAGAAGAAGTGGAAGTGCGAGAAGTGCTCCAAGAGGTACGCCGTCCAGTCCGACTGGAAGGCACACTCCAAGACTTGCGGCACCCGGGAGTACCGGTGCGATTGCGGCACTCTCTTCTCAAGGTTAGTATTACATTAATTCGTTAATTACTCAGCACTTATTGTCACTGACATGTAATTCTGCAGGCCTAATCTTTTCATGAATATGTAGTGGTAGTTACTGTTACTAACGTGTAATTTTACTTGCCTAATTATTTCATAACTCTCTTGATTTCATTCATTTATTCGTGGATTGATTACATTTCCAACATTGAAAAGGAATATAGAAGGAAATTATGAAATGGAACAAGTTGATCTTGGGTGTGTGTCTTTGTGTCTGGGTTTATATGGGACGACTGTTTGCACGTGAGTAATCCGGGTGCAAACTGGCAAGGTCCACACTACTATATATATGTATACAGTTTGATTTAATCAGGAAAAATAAGTCAAAATTTAAACTAGCTAGAAGGAAAAACAAGAAAAAACATCTTTATCGATCCTCGAAAACAACGCCTTCTACACTCACGTGTAGTTATAGACTGTAAGTAGTACCACTGAATCTGATTGATTGTACAGAAATTGATGATGTAGAAACGGAAGCTTGATGATAGTCGAACTGTAGTACTGGAGTGAATTCACTGGCTTTGTGGTTGTCTTATGTAATGAGTTGGATTTAACATGTCATGGGGTTGATGTGGGTTTTGTTGTATTCCGGGTTGGCTTCATATGTAATTAGAGTTTGCAGGTACTTCTTCCCATGAAATTGAAACAAACATTTTTTTGGGGACCAAGATTTAGATGCTCTCTGCCAACCAATAATTGGACAATTCTTGAGTACTGGTCCAAACTCGCTATTTCCAGCTATACCAAATAGCTTAACACCACTTCTTAATTAGATCTTCTTATTTGGAATTTAAAGTTTTTATATAACAGCTAATAGCATTTAACTCTGCATTTTTGGTCTGAACTGTATGATTATGATGATGTGATTTTTGAATTTGTTACTAGTTAATTTGCCTCAAATACTCTATTAATAGATACATTATAAGATCAGTGTACACTTGTTATATATTTTTATAATTTGGAAGGTTAAAAAGTGCTCTATTAGTTAAGCGCATTTAATTCTGTATAAGATGTCCGAGTTTTGACTAGCTATTCAATAATTAGCATTGTTTTTGCAAATGTTAGGAACACACGACTACTAGAGACACCAAAATTTTGATACATTATGATTTCTTGTTCTTCTATACATTTTGCTATATGTACATGAAACTTAATCCTAATTTCTATGTGACATTATTGTAGGCGTGACAGTTTCATCACCCATAGGGCATTTTGTGATGCACTGGCTCAGGAGAGTGCAAGGCATCCTTCAAGTCTATCTCAAATGGGTGGTGGTCAACTGTACGGAAACAACCACATGAGCTTAGGCCTATCTCAAATGGGTTCCCAGATTCCGTCACTCCAAAACCCGGCCCACCTCCCAAACAATATGTTGCGGCTAGGCAATGCCGGCGGCGGTTCGAAATTTGACCACCTCATGCCTCCCTCAAATCCGTCCTCTTTCGGATCCCAATCGTTGCCCAACTCCGCCAATTTCTTCATGAACAATCAAGGCTTCCAAGACCAGCATCAATTCCCAAGCAAAGGTTTACATGGTCTTATGCAACTTCCCGATCTCCAATCCAACAGCGGAAACAACAACAACAACAACTCGCCGTCTTCGGCTAACAATGCGGCAAGTCTCTTCAACCTAAGCTTCTTTTCCAACAACAATAGCACCACCACCAGCATCACACCCGATAACCATCAGTTCAGCGATGGCAACGGCGGTGCTGGTGGTGGTGGCAGCTTCAGCATGGGAAGCACCGACCACCACCTTGGGTCGGCGAATCTACCACCTATCTATGGAAATTCAATGCAACATGAGACCGGCATTACTCCCCACATGTCCGCCACCGCGTTGCTTCAGAAAGCCGCCCAAATGGGATCCACCACCAGCACCGAAAGCTCGTCTTTGCTACGAGGATTAGGCAATATTCCGTCATCGAGAGCCGCTAAATCCGGTAGGCAGCTCGTGTCGGCGCCTTCCACTTTTAGCGGGGACCATCACGGTGGTGGATCGCCGAATCAAGTGGACAATGAGAGCAATCTTCAGGGACTAATGAACTCCTTTGCCAACGGAACCTCCTCGATTTTTGGACAGGATCATGACAACTTTGGTGGGTTTGGTAATGGAAATACTACTCCTAGGGTTAATGCAAATTACGACGAGGCGAAATTGACCTTGGACTTTCTCGGCGTTGGAGGGATGGTAAGGAACATAGGCGGCGGCGGCGGACGTGGGTACGGACAGCGAGATCAACATCAGCAACAACAACATGGGATCAATATCATGAACTCTTTAGACCCGGAGCTGAAGTCAACGCAGGCAAGTCAACCCTTTGGAGGATCCGCACTGCAATGAGCATCGGGAATACAAACAAAATTAGCTGGGAGGTGAAAGCATTCGAATCGAATTAAGTTTGCATAGATGAGAAGAATATGGACATTGAATTCCGAACTACTTTTCTTGACGCCCAAGCAACTTTAGGGTTTCCTTAATTAGTCTCATTTGCTCCATGTGGATGCCTTAAGGCGTACACTAATTGATATCCAGACCTTAATGTCATTCCTTGAATATTTGTCGGCCCATTAATTTCAAAAAATAATCAAATGAAAATATATCTTGATTAAATTGTAATTGAGTAGAATATGTATATATATGAGGTAAGCCATGTTGAGTATATATAGAAATAGAAATATATGTATGTAGAGAAGAATCAGAATGTCACAAGAGCAGACATGGGCGCTAAGAGCCGAGGCAGTACATTCCAACATAATCGACAACTCAACAATTCATTTTCTTTTATTTGTCTGGTTACGAGATATCCCTAAAAAAATAATTAAATATTGCCCCCTGCATCGATCAAGAACAAAAAAATATTTTTATTTTTTACCCCCACATTATTTATATAATTTATGCTTTATTATAAAATGAAGCACAAGAATTTGTTCGGCTACCTAATACCTAACCCTACTGCCCAATTCCAAAACTAAAGTACAAAACAATTGCTTGGTTTGACAATATTTGATTCGTATAATTCTTAATTAATTGCTTTTCATTCTAAATATTCCTTAATCTTTGACACGGTCCACGTTGACATAGTTTAATAATGTTCAACTTTACTGCTCCTGTTGAAAAATATCTGTTACTTGGATTAATGTAGAAGCTAGTGAATTAATTAATTTTCGCGAGCATATAAATGCATGTGTGTTGCCATTGGGTTTAGGGCCGGACTGAAAAAAAACTTGCTGGCCATGTAAGTACAGAGGCAGCAGCGGAAAATGACGTGTATGAAATATTGGACCATATTGTAATAATTAGGAAATTGATGGATAATGATATGGCTGTCCACTGTTGTCGTAATTGTTGTCTCATCTATCTTTTAGAGGAATCATATCCCCCATACATATATGATACATCATCCCGTGACTCTCCAAGAGTGGTGATGGCTTTTTGTTCTTCTAATTCCTTACATTATTCGAATTTACTTCTGCCCGGTTTATAACCCAAAAGGCACCACTTCATTGGATACATAAGCAAAGTGGCGGAACTAAAGGATTCTAGCTGGGGGGACCATTGTGGTGCTTCATGAGCTAATTCCATGTATATATTTTACAGAAATTTCAAGATTTGAACTTAAAAATTAAGAAAAACTTGAAAACTTTGGGGAGGCTAAAACCCCCTTAGCCTATACACATAGGTCTGCCATTGCATAAGCAACTAAGTTGGTCGAGAGCATTAAGTTTTGTATTCATGGTTTTTAGTTCGATTCCCTCCAACTAATTTCCTTTGTATGGGACGGGAATGATATTATCGTCACCATCCTCAAACCTGCCCTGATACTACATTTTGGGTTAGGTAATAAGTATCTATATAAATACGCATTTTTTAGTTAATAAAATAATATTAAGAAATGTCAAATTAACTTTACTTGTGTGAAAGAGATAGGGAAGAGGACGCTGGAGCTCATCCCTAGTGGGGATGTGGATACGGAATCCCCGAACATTTTAAATAGCGATGCAAATAGGAACATGGAAGGGATAAATAGATGAGAATGATATTGGTAAACACATCCCCCGTTGCCATCCTAGTATACACCCAATTTCAAGTCCAATCGCGTCATCTAGCCATATATATCGTACAGCAGATAGGGTAATTACAGACTAAGCAGTTATGGTCCATGAAATATCTTCCACAATTTCCTATAGATAATGCATAGGATAAAGACAATGATGTGGGGAGACGTGTTGAATTAGGGTGGGAATCACAGAATAGTTACATAATTCCCGGCCATTGGTACCTAGTTGTTTATTGAATTCAATATTTTGGGGTAGTTTGGATATATTGAACTTATGCGAGCTATATTGAGACATATTTGGGAGAGAGAGAGAGTCAACGTGATGAGGACTAATCAAAGAAGATGATCAGGTGGTAATATGTTTCAACGACATGTCAACAAGTTCTTTGGAACCATTATAAAAATCTCAACGAAATTACATATATATATCCATATACGTACTTAGTAGAATACAAAAAGAAACTTATATAAGAATCTTGTCTATAGTACTCGACCGACCCGTACACACAATTGGCTGCATCTGCTTTTTCTTATTCAAACAACTTAACATAAGGTGTGACTTAGCATGAAATGACAAGTCCATATTTATTGTCTCCTCTCTTAATTTGGCATGTCTTCTTTGGTTACTACACATAGCAATCATTAACCTACACATAGCAATCGACAGTCTAACAACACTAAAGTCTAAGTGATCATGTAATTGCTAACACTAGTTTTGAAGTGAAACATAAGGAAAACCATTAAATATTATACAAATTATTATAATTTGTGAGCTCAATAAAAATCATCTAAGCCTATTGGTAAAAGAAGATGAATAAGTTGTACACATGTTGAGTCATTAACTTTATCTCCTTTTCTGTATATGGAAGTCATTAATTTTATTTCTTTTTGTACAAACGATATTTGCTGGTGGAGGAGTTGAACCTTGAACCTTATCTAACACCGAGAAAAAATAGCTACTAGACTAAGTGGTCATATGTCATTAATTTTATTTCAAGGTTTGTTCCTTATCTTCGCTCATGATATATCCTTGTAACTTACTTAGTAACGGCTCTAGCTAGAAAAATGAATTATCATACAGTTGCATGCTTGGTCAAAATACTTGGGGAAAGTTGCTATGCATTTCTCCTAACACATAAAGAAACATCAGTTTAACAAGAAACAAAATAATAAATTATCCCCTACTCATTTAACTTAAACTACGAAAAATTCTAGCCTCCTTTGACTCTGAAAATTAAACCCCCGACCCTCAAGACCCTTTTTGAGATTTCCAAAAGTTAAGAACAAAAAATAAAAGAAAAAATATACAGCTTGAAGAACCTTAACTATTCTCTGCACTAAGTCTCCCATGGTGCCATATCGAAAACTTCTTGGCCTTGAGCATTTTCTTAGCCATAACTCCAACGCGCTTTAGATTGAAAGAAGTTGAATTCCCTGATGAAAAACAAAAAAGAAAAGCCAAAAGCGAGTCAGTAACAAATGTGATAGTTGAACTATGATATACAACCATGAAATTTATATATACACATTTTTAACCAAGTATAATAATTGATCATCTACATTGTGGGTATCCATTCCAAATGTAACAATCCAAAGTTTGTTTTTAGTATATTAGGCAAGTCCTCTACTCAAGTACTAAATATGCATCTTGCGGTTAAGGAAAGTTTAGGTCCTTAATAAAATTCTTGGGTTGTTTCTCCAAGAAAAGATTCAGCACATGATATAGTAAAGAAGTCAATCTCAACATACAACAAGATCCTATCAAAAAGGAAAAAGTTAAACATGTAAAGGTAAATCATAACTTAACATATATAAAGTAACAACATTATATTATGCACATGCATGTGAATGTAATCCAAAGACAACATTTTGGAAAAATGCATCTTTTTTTTATAAACAAGATATTTTATGTTGAACTCAACTCAGAGTACTCAGTAGTCACTTTACAAGTCCAGCAACTCGTGACTCTCTGTGCCCCCGGCCAAAATAAAAGTTAAAAATGAGTAGAAATGTCTCATGTTTATATAAAAACAAAAAGACAAGATACCAAATGTGTACTCCAGGTCATCACTCAAGGCTCCCTCATTTTCGTGCAACCATGCAATTTGCTGTCAGAAAAATTATTTATTTTTTTTACTTTTATCACGTAAAAAAACGTACGAAAAGTTCAGCGAACAGTAAGGACACAATTACCCAAGAAAACTAACTCCTCCTTTTAATCATCATTTTTAACCTATCCAAGTCAGTCACTAATTTTCACGTACCTTTTTTAACCCCACGCTGTCGTTTCAGTGATAACTGCCACCTCCTCCTCCTCCTCCTCCGAAAGATTGGGCTGACGGGGTAGGTGCAGCCGCAGCGTTATTGTCTGAATCCAGTGAGCTCATGTCCATCTGACTGCGCTGGTCCGCCCCTCCATGATGAGAAAAGCCACCACTCATAGTCCTCACCACTTGTCCAACCCCAAGAAAGTCCCTTGTCAACCTATCGGACCCGCCAATATTATTCACCCCTAGATTACTATGCTGCTTCTGCTCCGGATGATCCATGCTCATAGCCCGGTTCGCTGCCGAGTCGTACCCGCCAAAAGGACCCGCATTGCCGAAAATTGATGACCCGCCACCGCTAGCAAAGGAATTCATTAGGTCTTGCAAGTGGCTTTGGTCGTTTTGGTCACTTCCAAACATGGCACCTAAGCTGGATGGGACTAGTCCGGGTCTATCGGATTTACTAGTGCCGCCGGTAGGGGTCGAGGAGGAGCTGCCGAAGCTACGGAGGAGGGAGGCGGTGGTGTTGTTGTTTGAAGTGGTGGATCCCATCTGAGCCGCCTTCTGGAGGAGGGCGGTGGCGGACATATGCGCCATGCCATGTTGCTGAGCTGCGTTTGTGCTGGTGCTGTAGAGAGACGGGACACCGGAGCTCATGTGATCACCGCCGGCCAGTATGTGGCCGGAAAAGAGGTTGTTGGATGACCCGTTTCCACCTCCAACACCAGCACTGGCATTGGCATTGAAATGTTGACCATGGTCAGGTAGTAAATTGTTGTTGGCACTGCTGGTATTAGTACTGTTGTTAGAAAGGAAAGGCAGGCTGAAGAGATTGGCGCCGCCGCCCGATTGATGGTGGTGGTGGTCAGAGAATTGCACGAGGCCATGGAATGACTTGTCCTGGTCATGGTACTGTTGTTGTTGGTTTGACTGGTCAGATGCACTCAAAAAGAAAGATGACTGTTGCGTCGGCCGAAACGACGACCCCGACATGAGGTGGTCAAATTGTCCGGTCCGAGAGCTGCCACCGCCTCCACCACCACCGAGGCGTAAGTTGTCAGCAGCATTAGTATTAATAGATTGATTGTGGTCTGGTGGGCCCACAACCTGGTGAGATAAGCCGAGGCCAGTGGTTGTGAGGCCTCCACCACCGCCGTACAAGGCGGAGCCGATGGAGCTCAAACTGGGTGGATGCCTTGCGCTTTCCTGCGCCAGTGCATCGCAGAATGCCCTATGCGTGATAAAACTGTCCCGCCTGCACACCAACATACAACAATAATTACTACATTAACATTTGTAAATAGTAAAAAAAATTCAAAGGCCCTACTTTTCAGAAAGTTTAGAAGATCTATGCAAATGTATCCTTAAAATGGAAACACTATGATTCAATCAGGGAATTCTCTATTTTCAGTAGTACATTAATTGTAAATAGTCGTCTTGTGAACATATTAATTAGTAGTGTTTTATGTTCTAATGCGAAGAATTTACACATATTTTTCCCACACCATGAGATTGAAAATTTTTCAAGAATGTGGAGAGAAAAATGTTGAATGAAATTAATTGAATAACAACCAAGAAATACTAATTGACGAACTGGCAGTTCAATAATGAGACACGAGAATGTATTCGAACAGATGAAAAGTAAGCTGTCAATCAACCCATTTTGAGGACTTGTGCTCAGTTGATACGAAACATGATGAAATGTATGTTTTTTCCAATTAGTAATTATTATTCCCCCAAAACCCACCTCAATTTCCCCAATTTCCACGTCAATCAATCAACACTGCACCTTGTCATTCTGTAAGGAACTCTTATCTATGACTGCAAGGTTATGAACTGAACCCAACTGAAAAAGAAGTTTTAAGGGACTAGCTCAGCAGGTCACTGTCATGTGGAAGTGACTCGACTCGTTATAAGCTCTTATGAGATCTCCAAAAAATTTCGATTCATCAAATTTTCCGGGTACACACAATAGCAAGGGGCACTGTTTTCTAGGTGAAAGCAAAGAAAATCAACGATTATGTTACGACTATGTATGGCTACTCTTTTTCTTTTCTTTTTGCAAAAACATTTAAAAGAGGGAAAATTCTTGGTGTCCCGACTGGAGTGGGCTGAAAGCATACTTACGACCAAGGCAGTATTTCCACAGATTATTCACGTGGGAGCATGTTTTTCTGCCATTTCCTTCCCCCAACAAAGAACATTTTGATTAAAAATTTTAAAACCATGGCAGCAAGAACAGAAAATAGAATTAAATTAGGATAAGGGTGAATATCAACGCATACTAAAAGCATGAAAACTTTTTCTCCTCTTATCACTTGATCCATCACTCGAGGAATCTTATTGCCTAAAAAGAGGCCAAACACAAACACAGTACTACTACTACTGCAGAAATACACTCGTGATAGATAAGTAATTCTCTGCACAGTGACTGATTGAGAGCAACCACATCAAAATTAAAATTCACTGGTCATGATTATGCATATGATTGACTAATTGGAAATCGAGCCTTTTGAATACAAAACTGCTTGTTACCTTGAGAAGAGAGTACCGCAGTCGCACCGGTACTCCCTGGTGCCGCAAGTCTTGGAATGCGCCTTCCAATCGGACTGCACCGCGTACCTCTTGGAGCACTTCTCACACTTCCACTTCTTCTCGCCGTGCTTTCTTGAGTAGTGCTTCTTGATCCCGGTGAGGTCCCCAAGAGCCCGCGACGGGTCGTGGTGGACGCAGGTGGGCTCGGGGCACAAGTAGACCTTGCGGCGGGGCTCCTTGTTGGTCTTCTGCTTGAGCTTCCAAGGGAGATTGTGTCCTCTTCTGTGGAGCTGGAGGTTTTGCTCCCTTTGAAAACCTTTGTTGCACACCTCACATATGAACCTGTTTGTTGCCATTAGGGTCTTGGGAGATAGTGCTATCACCTCCGCGTCTGGATCTGTTATGAAAAATGCCAAACCGGAAAAAATTAGAAAATTATGAGTTCATTTATCTTTATTAATCACAACAAGAAAGAAGACTCATCATCCCTAGCTACAAGACAATCCTTTTTATCAAATTTATGTGCTCATTTCAATCCAACAAAACTTGCACAAACTTTTGTATACATATGTGTGTGTATATATACATCTAACTATGTGCATATAAAAATGTTCTCATTTCATCAATTATTTCCTTTCCCAATCTAGGGTTGCTTGAAAGGAAGGAACACTAGAGATTGGGTTGTGAATTTAATTAAATTCCTTATTAGACAGGGAAAAATTTAATTTAATGGGATGGAGACTTGCTTGGTGTTCCAGGCTGGTTTCTTTTTTTCTTCTGAGGTGGAGGAGCTGCTACTCCAGCTTGAGATGAGGTTGGAGTGGAGGAATGTTGTTGCTTCATCAACTGGCTCTGATGATCTTCTTCTCTGATTCCGAAAATCGCACCGCCGGATGAAGAAGAAGCCGCCATCTCTAAACCAATCTGAACAAAAAATTCTAGCTACAAAACCACACCACAAACTTCACAAAAACGGATTTGAGCCCTCCTCAAATCTTATCTCAAAAAACCGAAAACCCAAATACAAGAGAGAACTTGGTGGCTAGCTATTGGATTGAACAAAGGGAGGTGAAGAGGAAGAAAAAGAAATCAACTCCATAGCTCAGCATTTGGTGCTTTTTTTTTCTTGTATTTTTTTTCTGTGATAAAATGGAAAATTTTGAGAGCAAAGAGATGCTCTTATGGTTTTATGATTTGGTGTCATGCACATACACTAACACATATACACAATACAGCATCTCTCTAGCTATTTATTTTTTGAGTTTTATGAATATTTTTTCCAGAAAATTCTTTTTTGATGAGTTTAATTAATTTCCTTTCTAGAAATAAAATTTGGAAAAATAATGAATTGATGGGGAGAGAAGGTGAAGCCTACAGGTCGGTGGACCCAATCCCATAGGGGGCACAAAACGACACAGTATGGTGCGTGAGAGGAGCATGAAGCAGGAGCAGGCTGCAGCTTCTCTTTCCTTCCCTCTCCCTTTCGTATCTTCTTACCCACGTCCAGACAAAACTTCCTTCATCACCCCCTGGCCCCACTGCACCTTCATCACTACTAAAACTTTAAAATCATTTTACGGAAAATAATTTTTGTACTGTAAAACAACAAAATAGAGTTTGAATTAATTTGAAGGGTTGTTTGAGAAGATGAGGCTGTTTTTTGTTGCAGGCTACTGACATGTCAAGGGCAGCGCCAACTAGGTCAGTTACATGCCATTGAATTTGATTCTCCTTCTGAAAGGTCATTTCAGTCTTTCTAGAATTCTTTATTATCAAAATTAAAGAGACCTAATTAGAATTAAGAAATCACCTAATCCAACCACTAATTATTACATGGCAAAATCTGTTTTAGATTTTACACTTCTAATAATGATTTCTGACTGTTAATTTAAGTGACTTGAGTCACTTCTCTAATTTTTTTGCTTGTTAGTAGAGTTTGAATATGTACTTTGATTGGACTTTTTTTTTCCTTTTTCCATCTTTTTTTTCCTAATTTGAATAACTTGGAATGACAGTTTAAACTTTAAATTCTATGGTAGCTAAAGCTTTCTTTTCCTCAAAGAGAAGAAGGATAACTGCAGCAGATGTGTCATTCTTTGAAACAATGACAGCTTAACTGTAACTAAAGCCTATCACTGTCAAGTGTGTCTTTTTTGTACTGTAATAATAATGTAATATTCTCCCCATTACTTTCCTTGGTTGGAAATCATTGGATGGATACCATTGAAATATGGACCTCACCATTTGATTAGTAATCACTAACCAGTATTAATCAAGTTGATAATCCCTATTGAATGCATGCAGTTACACTGCTCAATGAAAAATGTATGCCTAAATTGAGAAAATGATAAGACTTTGATTGCTATGTTATAATAATGGGAAATCCTCAAGGAGAAAAAAAAAAAAAAAAAAGGCCCAGAAGCAATGGTAACAAAAATTCAAGAAGATTTCTTATTTGAATTTTCAAAAGATCCTTTTATCAATTGTTATACTGGCTGAAAATGAAAACTAACTCACGTAACATATCATTAACTCTTTACCGACCCCGTGCATATGTATACCTTGTCAGAAAGATAGAAACAAATTGAGAATCCATTTCAGTTGTTATCTAGCTAATTAATCAGGCTGGAAATGACAACAAAAACTCTCCTAAACGCATCATTAAGCCTATGTGACGACTTTGTGCATGTATGCCTTGTCAGAAAGATAAGAACAATTTAAGAATACTTTACTTAAGAACTGTTATTCAGCCAATTAATTAGACTGTAAATAACTAGTAGTGGGATGTCACTGGATTTGTGCACTTATATATACATCTTGTCAGAAGATCTGTCACATTAAGAGAGATGATGCATATCACGTGAACAGAGATATAGAAATATAAAAGTGTTGTGACATGAAATTAAGGTAAGAACAATATGCACCACCGGTTGGAACAAAGTTTTGAACTATTAAGAGAGGTCTTGTATGTAACTCTCAGTTCAGCAATTAATAGTCAAACTGAGGACTTAAAATATTGGCACTATCATAAATACTATGTTTACTAGAGGTAATTATAAATGTCAAAGATTTCTGGCAAACGAATTTCTACTTTATTTGGAGTTTTTTTTTAATGCAATTTTTTTATATGATTAAACTATAAACTAGTGCTAAAAAGAATGGCACATACACGTCAACAATATAATATACTTGTGGGAAAAAGAATACCTTAAACTTTAACAATGAAGTTTCAGTTACATATGTAGAGAATTAAATGTCAAAACCCACATATCCAAAAAGCAGCAAGCATTCAGAAAACCAGGGCATAATTTAATACGAGTCCAGAGACCATTAAGTGACAACACAGCAGTTTGTTGCAAAGACGAGGACGAGGACGATGATGGTTCTGTTAGGGCAAATTGACACCGCTGCATTGTCAACAACGGCGGCGTTTTGGCGTTAGACTTTACAGACTACGTAACCTCCAACGAACCATGCCAAGTTTCCATGCATTCTGGTCAAATATTTTTGTAGTTTTTTTTTTTTTTTTTTTTGATGTCTGACCGCTGAGGACTCTTTATTGCCTGTTGGGAATTTGGGAGGAAGACCCGTATATTAGGGCTTTTTCTGGTCTGAATCACCCAGGCCTGGTTTCTAATTTAAGCTGATTCGCGCCCAGGTGACGTGGCTGACAATATAAAAAATTCTATTTGGGCTGATAAAAGAATGAAACTGACTGTGAATTGAAAGAGAAGTGAGGGAATGGGGCCCAAAATATGATCACCAACCTCCGGGATGCCTCGTAAGTACTAAAACTTATTCGAGGTCTCAAGTTCAAATCATCATACTAACAATACCGTTTGTATAAGAATTCCAGCTAAGTTTGGAGGAACATACTGAACCAGATTGATGTATCTAACAAAACTCGAAATTGAAACCGATCAAATCAAAGATCAAATACAAGAACCCGATTAATCGAAAATGACATGGTGTGAGTTTGATCCCTATTTTCTGGTTCGCTTTGGAGGGCCTTTACGTGTTTTCATTTGTTAGGAAAAAAACCCAAATGGTGATGGGCTATGGGGAAGCATGGTGGGCTAAATGGGGAATGCACTAGTTGATGGTGGGCTGGGCCTCCATCTCACTATTTAAATTCTTCCATTTTTGAAGTTGGTCCGTAACCAAAGAACTCATCTTTTAGGTTGGCACTTTGATGCTTCTTCTTCTCCTCGACTTTTTGCGATAACGGTTTGTTCCGATGGAGTTTCCGGCATTCGTAACTTTCCGATCATCTTCCGGCGTCTCCTTGTGTCTTCATTCTTCAAAGCGTCGGTTCAGCTTCAAGAAATGCTCCTTCTTCCTCCACCCCAGAAAGCACAATGTCAGCTGGAGCAGCTGCCGCCGGAAGCCACCGCCGTCGATTCGAATTGCGGCGAGTTCCGGCGAGAATCGGCCCGGCGGAGTGGATATTGCGGATACTAAAGTGAATTGCGACGATTTTTGGGGAAATTCCGAGTTCGTTGAAGTGATAGGAATTGGTAGCCGGAAGGACGCGGTGCTCGATTTCTGCCTCGAATCGCCGTTCAAGTTTTCGTCTCTGCGGTTTTGGTAAGCTCAGTATTGCCCATATAGCTTCGGGGAATGTTTCGTCGCTAATTCTATATTGGTGCAAATGTACGCGATTGCTAATGCTAGTGTTTGTTTGGCTACAGTTAATCAATGTGTTTATACAATGGAGTTTTTTTGCAGGCAAATTGTCATGAAAGATTCAAATACGGTGCAGTTACAACAACGAATTTTCGGAAAAGGTTGAACTTTTTTCTGTATAGATAGAAACCTTTTTTCTTAAGTTGCATATGGATATTTGTGTTTAAATCTTCATAATGTGTCTTTGCATTTTGTCTGAATTTGGATATTGTGGATGTCTGTTTGCTTTCGAAGCGGAAGTTCTATTTTTCTGTATGATTTATTGTTTTTTTTTTCTGGTTTGTTTATGATGGCAGATGTGGCACCGATGAATTTTGAAGTTCCGAGGTCTTTGAAGCAATGTTCAAAGGCTATTATCCTTGTTTGTACATTTCTTACCTTTTATGCTTGTTTTTCCAGATTCCCCAACTCTCTCTTCATTGTCAAAAGATTTGAATATGTACGTGTACTTTGTTTGCAGTATGAAACTTATTGGCATCCGATTTCGCTCTTATGTCTGTAGGTGGCAAGTGCAGGATATGGCTCGGATCTCATGAAAGCCATTGATATTCTCAGAAAAATTAGATCTGCGAATGGCTTTGTGGTCACTGTTATTATGAAACCATTCAGCTTTGAAGGACAGAGGCGCCAAGATGAGGTAGCGTGTGCTTGAGAACTTTGATGACAGGAAATATCAAACATGTGGCATTGTTAAATAATTACTTTGATACATGGAAGAATTTTAACTACAAAAGTCAAACATATTGGAAGTAGTAACGGAGCCAATAGTTAGTATATCCTAACTTAATCTCTTCACAATCTTGCGCATTTACGCATAAAGAGAATCCGCTATTATTCAATGGCAAGCTATACTAGAAATCATCTACAGTAAGTGTAGTCTGATTAGCCTTCCTGATTGAATCCATTCTAAATTTTGACATGATATGCAGGCCAAATATCTAATGGAAAAACTTCAAGATCATGCAAATTTATTAATTGGTGAGTGAGGTCTTATATTTTGTGTTAGATGTTCAGACTAGTTTATAAACGAATTTTCTAGTGAGTGCAGTCTCCTATAATCATTTCTTTCCATATGCAGGGATTGACACTGACATGTTACTCAAAAAGGACTTCGTAACTTTAGATGAAGCTGTCAAGAGTGCAAATAATGCTGTTTTATTGGCAATAACTGCTGTATCTGTTCTAACATCTGTAAGTTTACATCGGTAATTTTTGCTTGGTTCGCTAAGTTTACAGTGGACTGGTTGTGACTTGGTTTTTGCTGCTGCATTTGCAGGACATCCACACAAAACTTATTGATGCATCCGATTATGATTCAAAAAAGATTGAAGTTTCGGAAGTAGCTAAAGTAAGTGTTCATGAATCATACCATGCAGCTTTTTGCAAGTTATGATCCTTGTTAAAGTGTCTATCTTTTGTATTTATTGTCTTAATCCCATTATATTCCAGTTATTTGTGTCTCCAATTGATACGGTTTTGAGAGTGCACTTTCTACATTCCCTCTCTGAGCATGCGTGGTTCTTTTGTAAGGCTAATGCAACTAATTACAGGTTTTGGAAGGATATAAAGATGCAAAAATTGGATTTGGTGCTGGGTACAATATCGAAACTTCAATACTTAGATCTATGTATGACTGCCCTTTCCTTAGCATGGGCATGAACACAATGAAGGTATGGCCAAATTGATTATATGCACTAACTGGCTATTTTCTTATTGTATCTATAAATGTTTTCTTTATGTTTGCCATTCTATTATTCTATTTCTTAGTGTTAATCTATGCATTGTTCACAACGGAGTACACAAAACCCACAATGTATTGGGTGTGTTTATAACTTTATACCATTGTTTCAAACATTTGCTGCTGTTTTGATTTTTGGATTCTTTTCTTTCTTCTTTTTTCTTTGTTGCATAGGACTTGGATGGTATAATTGTATGCGTCCTTGCAAGTTCGTGCCCTATCGATAACAGTGATGTCCATGCCATCTTGCGTGCTTTTCGTCAAACAACAGAATATGAGGGGGAAATCTTAATTTCTGCTCTTCATGAACCAAGTCTAGAGCCTGGCCTGATAGTCACAATGGTTCTTATTGTAGGGTAACTTTTTAACTTTCTGCCTCCTATTCAGTACTTAACAGATGTATTTGAATTTTCAGATTTGGATTAGTATTTGAATTTTCAGATTTGGATTGGTTCAGCTATGATCTTGTTTATAGTTTACTAATGTTAATTTTATGTGATACCAGTTTTGCTGAAAAACAGGCTTCTCAAAAAAGTGGCATATTCTCTGGACTGGCCCAGCATTTTCCTTTCATTTTTAATCTTTTCAGTAGACACGAAAGGCAATCAAGTGACACTCGGGAAAACCCATCACTTGAAAAAGCATCTCCCTCTGAAGAGATTAAATCACCAGATTCTAGTGAGATGGGAAAGAGTAATGCTGTTGATGTTGTTGCCAAAGGTTTTGATAAACACTCTGAAAGACTCCAGGCAGTTACAAACAGCAAGTAAGATCAGTTCTGTATTTCAAGCTTCAGTGGTTTCTGTTTTTCCGTTCAGTTATCTTCAAGATTCGTCTGCCATGCAGAATGTAAAACGCTTTAATATTTCTTTTTTGTTCTTGGAGGAATCATGGTGGGTCTGAACAAGATGAAGATGGAGTGTTTGAGGAGTCTACTGAATCATCTAGTTTAGATGATCCAATCACTGAAGGTAGCACTGCCATTATTCTCTTTTTTCTCATTGAAATTTGAATTACTTATTTCCATTTTAATAGAGTGGCCCTTGCCTCTCACCTTAGAAATCAAGAAAGCAATTGTCATTACTTTCAATTCTTCAAGTGCAACATGTGCTTACATCTGACTAATTAGATTTGAACTTTCAATGCATTGCCAAGAAAATCCTGCTTTCCAAAGACAGCCACTTGTTAGTTGGAACTTGGGACCAGGAAATCAGCTTGCAAAGGATTGGGCAAAAGAGAGGACAGCTGAAGATGGATCTACTGTGATACTTGATAACCTGAGCATTTTCAGCCTTCCAGTTGGTGTAAGGCCTCCACAAGAGTTGAAAAATGGTGTGGATATCTCATATCCAACACAAAACTCAGAGACAAAAACTGAGGACGACTTGAAAACACAAACAATTGTCAATTTCAGTTCGTCTTCTTGGAATTCATTTACTGACACAGGGCTTGAAGCAGTCAGGGAATTTTACAATACTGCATCAACACTGGTAAAAGGAAGAGATGCTGATAATCCTAAGAAGCAAGGAAATCTCTCTGTTCGTGCAGCATCTATGCTGGTAATTAGCAGTTTTCCATATGACCAAAAGATGCTGATCCTTATTTTTTCAAGTTCTCAGCTAAATAGAATACTAAAGGATGGAAGAATCTTACACAGTAGTTTCCTGAGCTGAAGATTCCTGTCCTGTTGGGTAAATGTTTGTCTGTGATGAACAGTAATTGGCAGAATGCGTGGATAGTAATCAAAGACCTAACCCTGGATGTTAGATGTCTTATTTCTACTGCAGTGTAGATATTATAACCAGCTTCCTTATTACATTAAACAGTTCTTCCCTGCTTGCCACATAGTCTTTGCTTATTTACTCAATAGGTGAGATGATGCATCAGACTTCAGGGCAAGTTTTATGGTTTTATGGATTAGACATTATTGAAGAGTATGTTGTGTAGCAGCAAGAGATCGATTGTAGTAGACTGGTTCAAGAAAGAGGAATGAGATAATTTCGATTAGAGCCAGTTCAAAGTCAAGTATAACTTGATAATGACATGAAAATATACCTTAATGAAATAGTATATAATGTATTCTCTATATTGTATGTAACTGGTTCTTATACTTTGTAGAACATAAGGTGTTTCGCTTTGCTTACCTATTCTTCATACAGGAAGGAGAGCGAGACTCAGCAAAGAAGTGGAGTCCTATTGTGGAAATGCTATATAGAGGAGGAATGTATGAAGGACGGTGCCAAGGAGGTCTTCCTGAAGGAAAGGTATTGTTCCATAATCGTAAAACTAGCTGAAAACCAAAATTCTTAAGGACGTCATGATTTGATATGTGATTATGTACAAAATGAATTAGGTGCTAGTCATAAAAATCCTAATACAATTTCTACAGGGTCGTCTTGTTCTTGGAGATGGAAGCATATATGATGGGATGTGGCGCTATGGAAAAAGATCAGGCCTTGGTACATTTTACTTCAATAATGGAGATGTGTTCCAAGGGTCATGGAGAGATGATATCATGCATGGAAAGGTAATTTTTTTTTTCATGTAAAAGTGTATTCATAGGCACCAATCCTTTCATTTGTATGGCAAGAGTTGTTGGAATGAGAAAGAGTTTTCTGTTACTGGGGACGGTATCCTACCAATATACATTTAAGAGTTGTCTTCTATCCTTTGCCCAAAGATGGTTTTAGTTTTTGGTTGATCACACAAGGTTTTCTTGTTTTATACTTTATTGGAAAAATTGCTCGTGGTGTTCTTGTCCTAGGTGATTCCTCTACTTTGTACACTGCTGTGATGCACACGTGATTGTTTCTGGTGATAATAGAAAATCTTATTTCTTTTGACAAAAAGAGTCCATAATAGGTGCTGTCCCTTGATATCATTCTGATATAGGTTGTTTCTATGGTTATACACAGGGTTGGTTGTATTTTCACACTGGGGACCGATGGTTTGCAAACTTCTGGAAAGGAAAGGCCAATGGCGAAGGTCGTTTTTATTCAAAGTCCGGTGATGTCTTTTTCGGCCATTTCCAGGACGGTTGGCGACACGGCCACTTCATTTGCATCAATGTAGATGGAACAAGGTTTGTGTTTGCCACATGAGTCATCTTTTCCCCCACTTCGACTATAAAACAGAGGCTTCCCTATCTTTCCACAAACAGATAAGTGGCTCGAAACCAAGGCTGGTTGAGCCTCACAACCTGTGCCCAAGCTATAGGCCAGCCCGAGCATGAAATTGATGCGGCTTGGCTCCAAAGACTTGCGATCGTGCTTTAAAATGTTATATATTTAGTGAATATACTGATCTTTGATATCATTTGTATTTTGTATCTATTAATCTTACGTGTGTGATCTTATGCAGGTGTGTTGAGGATTGGGATCAAGGTGTTCTTGTTAGCCGTAAATTGGACTCTGATATGGGTGATGGATAAAGCCTGCCCTGTAATTAGTTTGTAAATTGGTTTTGCTTAGTGTTTTCTATTTATGCACTTCATATTAAGTTTTTGTATAAAAAATTGTTTAACATTAGTGGAAATGATAGTTCCAAATGGTCGGCTTTCAGTATATATCCTTTTCCGTTGTTTTCCCGTCCCTGCTTTGAAATGATTATCATTATTAAAAATCATTAGAGCTCTTATCCGGAGAGATTTTACCTCATCAAGCGAATTCACTCCATTTCTACCAACGAATGCATTTTCACATGGTTAATTAATATTTTTTTTGGCTAACAGAGGTGGGTGTTTTGATTCACACCAAACCGAAAATTTAAATTTAAAATTGCCTTGATCTCTTGTAATCCGAGGGGAAAGGAAACAGCTCTTTTCCTTTTGATTCTCTTGATTGACTTACATACATCTCAAAAGGAACTTGCAAAAGTTCATGAACAAGAGGAGAGGTGAAAACTACTACTGCACTTCCTTTCTATTATTTACTCATTATTATCCTCCATTATGGACATCGAAAAGAGGCAGTCGAATAATGCTGTGATCGTTCAACTGCAATAGACATCCAGAAATGTTACCAGTTGGAGGACAAGACTACCTAAATGACTAAACCTCTGAAATGGTTTTGATAAAAAATCACTAACCGACTAAACCTATCCAGTAGTATTTTGCACCTCTCACCCTATGCATGCTTTATGATCTTTGGCCCTTTGGTTCCAAACCAATTGTTTGCACCACTTCTGCCGTTTTGTATCATTCAAGGAGCTTATCCATGACCAAAGAATGTCGTCCGCATACAACCACCTGTGTTGCATAAGCTTCAACACTTATACATAGAGCTCCATTCAGTCTTGCAAACCATGCTGAGTTTCGCTCCCCGGTGCATCATAGTGAACAAGAGAATCAAGGCTGGAATAGAATTCCCAAAAATTCAGGACCATGTCATAAAAAAAGGGATAACGAGCTAGGTAAACAGTAGTAGATGATGCATAAAGAACAGAATCTATGTGCTTGGCTTACCTGCAATTCTGTGGAACCCCCCATGGTAACATCAAATATTCCTTCAAATTCGGTGGCAGTGACATAAATTTCTTCCAATTCTGAACCATGATTCTGAGGTCATGAAGCTTGCTATCTAAACCATAACAACAATTCGCATGCATTGTACAAACATGATTCATATCTTTACTAGGTTCACAAAATCCACCAAAGTAAGCAGTATCCAAAAATCTCATTCTGAGTCCAATTTCAAAGGTGGCAGGATGGAACTTGATTATGTTGAGGACATCCTGATCATGGAATCCGGGGTAGGTTAAGCGTGAGGAATACCAAAACTTGTAGAACTCTATTGACCTGTTATTGGACTTTACATAGTTAAACCCTCCATTGGGTCTGTTCTGTAAATCATCTGAGCTGTTTAAGAAATGGTCGCATGCTATCTGGAAATCCCCGTCTGTATAAAAACGCGGAAATGGATTCCTGAACCACATAACATCAGCATCCTGAAGGAGAAAAGACCAACCACAAAGACATTCACTGAAGGGTGAAAGAAAATACAAGGTTCACTAGATTTCAGTCAATGAGAGATATCAAAGCACATCCTAATATTGCAAATCAGTATGAGTACGTCTATGTCCGAGATCAGGTATCTCTAGCAATCAAATTCACAAATTGACAAAATCAAGTTCAAGAAGTGGTTGTTTACTTTCTGCAGAAGAGATTACCGTAAAAACAAAATTGTAGCCCATCTCAAGAACAGACCGTAGAAAATCAATCCTCGCCCACATCATCTTCAAGTAGTGAGGAGTCATAAAGTAAGCCTCCTGATGAAAATCAACTCCTTCAGTCACAAGAGCAAAGCAATAGGCATGCACCTCCAAGCAACGCCGAAATGCCTTTTCATCCAAGGCAATGATCACCAAATGCTTCAAGAGCCTATCAGTTCCCACTCCAACCCTAAAGCTCTCAAGAAAGAGATCGAGAATTGAATTGTGAGCTGCCCATGCTTCGTTCAAAGTTGTCAAAATTACAGTCCCGTCTTCCATGGCAGCATCCTTTAAAACCCTTTCAAGCCTATGTTCCTCCTACACAAAATCTCAGACTTTTCAATGGAGTTATATTCAATTAAGTTAAAAGTCTCATACTTTTCAATGAAGTTATACCAACAAACTCACTTTCATTATTTCCAACAGATTATATTCAAATTTAAGCTAATTTGCAGACATTTCTCATTTAACCAAGAAAAGTTAAGTATTCAAAGATTGTAACTTTGTAATGAAATCAACAACCATTGAACTCCACAAGAAAAACCCATTTCCAATATCAAAATTTGACAACATGGTAATGCAATAAATGCCCATTTTTAACAGCTAGAGGAAATCAAACATGAATGTAAAGAACTTGAAATTGGAGTGAAAGAAGGGTAAAATAAAAAAACTCACAGGAGGGGAATTGTAGGCGGCGAAGAAACCGGAGGAGGAAAATTGGGGGAGGAAACGGAGGGCATTGGAGTCGTTGTAGAGGAGGAAGCAGGAGAGGCACACCGCCACAAGGAAGAGGAGGCGGCGGATGAGGACGACGGATTCAGGGACCATGGCGGCGGCGTCGGCGGCGGCGGAGTCAATACTGAGTGCGGGGAGCATCCTCGCCGGTAAACGCCTCCGGTGTGGACGCATCGAAGGAGGTGGACTGGCATTGGGGCATGTTTGTTTTCATTGCTATCTGTGAAATTTGAATTAATAAATGTTGATTGTTAAGTGTTCTATCTGCTTTTGAGTTACTGATGAGTGTGGAGGGGGTTAAGTAGTGTGTTTTACTTTTTACATTTTAATTCGCTGGTTGGTTATGATACTTTTGAGTTACTAGATAGTTGGTTATGATACTTTTTATTTTTTAAATTGTTTAGAAAAATATAATTGGTTATTATAATTTGTTACGATACGAGAATAGTTTGGTATTACAACTATATTATGTTTTAAGTCTGCTTTGCGAACAAATCTTCTTCACTATGATGCAATAATCTATGTTGAAATTCTTCAAAAATACACTTCAAATCCCGTTTGTACAAGAGATTAATTGATTTGAGAGATTATTTGATAATTATACATACTACCTGAATTGTTCGTCATATTAATGTTAGTGTTAGTGCACCTAGAGGATGCATGTAAGATGTTCACATATTAGTTCTCTTGTAACGATATAAGTGCTATACATTTCTAGGTGAATATAGACTTACACAATATCATATATATCATTAAGGTCGTATTATGTTGCTATGTAATTCAATGTTGTTTAAGAAGAAATTGTCTTTCTATATCATATCATAAGAAGTAAATTAGTTAAATTATGTGATTACAATATGACGGTGCAACCTGAGAGGCCACTTTCATTATTTCATGGGATTTGAGTCATTTGACCAACATAAGAAGTTAGAATAGACAGAAAACCAAGTACACGATCCTAACGTAATCCCCTACCCATAAGCCACGGTCTACTCCTAACTTCCAACAGAGTCTGTTTTGATCTCGTCATCATCTTCTCAAACTATCTAAAGCATCTACAAACTTTAAAAACAGAAGATAAAAACAAATAAACTACCTTGTAAGAATTTGCAAGGGACAATGTTCTCTAAGGAAAAAAAAAAAACCCTAATTATATCCTAGGACATGAATTTTGAAAGTTCTCATACAAGGACAAAATAATAATAAATATATTTAAAAAATAAGTTAACCAATCATATAGGCGCACGTGAACAGTATTGCGTGAACAGTACCACGCGCGCGTACAGTTCCACGCCCGTTAACAGTATTACAAAAACAGTTCTTGTTTCTGCCAAATACAGAAACAGTTCAGCCAAACATAGAAACACTTTCTACTAAAATACAGAAACAGTTATGTCAAATACAAAACAGTTATGCTAATACATAATAGTTCATGTGAATATAGAAGCAGTCATGCAAACACGGAAGCGGTTCATGACAACAGAGAACGAGTTCCATGCCAACACAGAAACAGTTATGCCAAACACAGAAACAGTTTTGCTAATACGTAATAGTTCATGTGAATATAGAAGCAGTTCATGCAAACACAGAAGCAGTTCATGACAACACAGAAACAGTTCATGCCAACACAAAAACAGTTAATGTCATACAAAAATAGTTAATGACATACAAAAACACTTAATAAAACAAATAAACATGTAACGAGGCTCCCGGAGTTGATGTCTAGATGTATTCCATGAACTCCTCTGTTTGACACAATGTTAAACCCATATTTAAATAAAGGGAATCACTTAAAACCTCTAATTGTAATTGTGCAACCAAATTCTGTCAAATGTCCTTTCCTAATCTCATTGATTGGGCACGTATATCTTACCTTTGAACTCGAATTCCTCTAAGCTTTCATGGATAGGGTTCAACAAAAGACCAACTAACTACTTGGTGATCCTAGGGGTTACGGGAAAATATGTTCTTCTCATTTTGATTATTTCTTGATTTATTGTTCTATTTGTCTCTGCTTGAGCAATTCCATTATATAAGATGCAAGGCAACAATGTTTATTGGAATTTAAGCATAAAGGTTGTTGATGTTTATTGTAAAGTCTTTGTGTTTTTCTCATTTGTGAGATTTTTTTTTGGTAATTTGATATCTCAAATTAATGAGATTAGAAGAGGATATGGTAAGTTTATAATTTAAACTCATAAATACCATCTTTAACTTGAGTTAGCATATTTGAAATCTATCGCAATTATAAAAAGGACGTAAAATTTCACTATAATTAAAGGGTGATCAAAATCGGACTTTTTTAACATATAAAGGTTGTTCTCACACTTCTCTAATGAAGTCCACCAATTTACACTCCAATTTGCTCAATTTTGAAACTTGGTTTGTTTGTTAACATGTAAAAATCGTACCTTTCCGATTGAACTTGATTGATCGATGGCAGCTCCCGGCAATCAACCACCGCCGGCCCCAAATTCCGATTATTTGTCCGGTAACCTGCACAACTTGAATCTCAATCGGCCCCCTCCGGTCCCCACCGCCGCCCCGCCACCGCCGTATGCGGCGGTTCCAGTCGGAAGACCTTCCGGGCCGCCGCCACTTGCCTACACGCCGCCTGCTCCACCACCACGTCCTCCGACAACGGCGGCAGCTCAGCCTCCAACTCCTCCTCACTTTCCGCCGCCGCCATTTTCAGTAGCACCCCAAGCTTATAACCAAGTAAGCTTCTTTAATCCAATCAAAATTTCAATCCACCATGAAAACAATAACAGAAATTACAGGCATTGTTTATGGACTACATTTCTAGCTAATTAGTACTTAAAAGTATGTTAATTGATTGAAATTTGAATGTCTTAGGCGGCTCAACAAGCTCCGGTAAGTTCCGAATTTTCGCAGCCGCAAAGAATGTTTGGAATCCCACCACCACCACCAGCATTGCCAAATCAAGCTGGAGCCCCAATTGCAGGCCCATCAAAGATTGACTCCAATCAAATCCCACGCCCAATTCCGAGTTCCCCAGTGACTCTGTACGAAACTCAACACGGCAAGCAGGCCAACCCTCCGCCGGTATTGATCCAGTTATAACTTACTTGCCCTTGAAGACATCGTTTTTTGTATATCACCACTTACTAAATGTAATGTTTCTGAAGCCTGCTACAAGTGAGTACATTGTCAAAGACACCGGGAACTGCAGTCCACGGAATATGAGGTGCACCATCAATCAGGTCAGTAGCTGACTACTGTTCAATTTCGAACAAGCAACTGACTTTCGTACTCGAAATACCATATCTTTTACATATTTACTGTTTTATATGTCAACAGATTCCATGCACTGCTGACCTTTTGGCCACATCAGGCATGCAGCTAGCTTTGTTGCTGCAACCCTTTGCCCTTCCTCATCCTTCTGAAGACCCCATACCGGTAATGGTTAAATACTTTTTTTTATTCTATGTTATGATCATGGTAAATGCCATGGTTCAGTGTGTCATAAATTCAGGTCTATCTCTGAAATCTTTTTTAATGTTGTCTTTCTTGAATACTCATTTCCAACAGTAGTAAATACACTTATTATATCTGAAACATCGATATCTGTATCTAGTTCTTGTTAGATAAACTGTTTCTTGTTGTAGGTTGTGGATTTTGGTGAAAGTGGTCCTCTTCGTTGTTCTCGTTGCAAAGGCTACATAAATGCTTTCATGAAGTTCATTGATCAGGGAACGCGATTCATCTGCAACTTGTGTGGTTAGTAGTTGCTGTTTTCTCTTGTGATATATATACCACCTTTTGTTGCAACTGTATGTGTTTGTGTGGTTTATGTCGTGTGATGTTGAAGATGCTATCAGTTAAAGTGTCATCTTCACCTTGTTATGCCTCCAAAAGTTTTACATTTATGTCTCCTCTTTTAACAAAATTTGGTTTTGGTCACAACATCTTATTAGTCCATTTTTAAGAACATAAACATTCCATCATGTGAGTTATGGCAAGTTGTTGGCATCCAGAATCTTCCTATACTTAGCAAAAGAAGTATTTTTCATTCATTGCAATCTATAGCACGCAGACTTGGGTGCTTATTTTTTGCATCACAAACATCTTTGACAATGAGTAGGGTGGTGATTTTACGACTTTTACTAGTCTAATTTGCAGGATACACTGATGAGACTCCCCGTGACTACCACTGCAATCTTGGTCCAGATGGTAGGCGTCGAGATGCTGACGACAGGCCTGAACTTTGTAAAGGAATGGTTGAGTTTGTTGCTTCAAAGGAATACATGGTTAGTTGGTTCATGAGATTTCCAGTTTCATAAGTATTCCTATTCGCTTTCCACTTTTTCCTGAGTAGTTTATTTCTGAATTGAGATTGAGGACAGTTCCAAACAATTTAAAACCCCTTTCTTTGGATAGTTACAAGTTGACTAAAGGATTTAAGTTTGAACTAGCACTCAAGCGTAATAGTTGTTAAGCATGGGGAAGAAAATGCATCGTGCCCTCTTGAGAACACATCGTGCACTCTTGAGAATGCATCTTGTTATGATCTAGTTTTCTTAGTTTTAGTTAGCTTTGATTCCAAATCTTTATTGCGATCATCATTGTTTCTTCTCTTCTTTTTTGGTGAGGCTACCAGAAACATTTTCGTCTTAAAACTTAATTGTCATGTGCCAGGTACGGGATCCAATGCTGGCTGTGTATTTCTTCCTTATTGATGTATCTTTGAATGCTATACAAACTGGAGCAACTGCCTCGGCATGTAGTGCAATCAGTCAAGTTATTTCTGATCTTCCTGTAAGTTTTATGGCTCTTTGCCAAATGCTGAAGCATGAATTCCACCTGCTTATACAAAGTTAGATATATAATTGTCACCTTGATTGTTGAGCTTGTTTAGTTTTTTTTAAAAACTTAAAGATCCTTGTTGGATTAATCCCTTTGGGAACTATTATTACTTATGATTCCACTTTTTCAGGAAAGTCCTAGGACGATGGTTGGACTTGCAACATTTGACTCGACAATTCATTTTTATAATTTGAAGCGTTCATTACAGCAGGTAAAAGATATAGTATTTCCTTTCATAATGAGTCCGTTGTTGTGAATATTGTGTAGCATTATCTTTTTCCCCATCCTGGACCATGGCATGAAGTTTGGTTCTCAAACATGCTGTGTTTCGAAACAGGTGGTTTCCCTTTGTTGGGAGGACTACCATTGCTTCAACCTATGGCAGTCTAATTAGGATTGCAAGCATATCTGGTTTCTAATTTAAGGGATTTGATTGCTCTTAGTTTCGTTTTGTGATCACTATATCTTATTTTCTCATTATTTGCTCAACAATACCGAACATTCATATCTCTGATTAAACTATTAATTACTAATTTTAGCTTTGAGGTCATTTGCAGCCACTGATGCTGATTGTTCCTGATGTAAAAGATGTATATACTCCTCTGCAGACTGATGTAATTGTTCAGCTTTCCGAGGTTAGCTTCAAACTTCATTTGGTTGGCTTACAACTTATAGCAAATCTGTTGATATGTATAAGGCAATATCCTAGCACTATTCAAATAGGTACTTGTTTTGACAAACATCTAAATGAAATTCTGGTTGATTCTGATGAGGATCCAGTGCCGTCAACATTTAGAGCTACTTTTGGAAAGCATCCCATCCATGTTCCAAAATAATAAAACAGCTGACTCAGCCTTTGGTTCTGCAATCAAGGTATGCTATCCATATCTTCTTCTAACCGGTGTTGGTAAATGTTAAAGATGGGCTCATAGGTCAAAAGTTTAAAATTGGAATTTCTTGTTAAATACGGCTATCTGGTTGTTGTTTCTGATAGCTTGCATTTCCTAATTTTGTTAGCTTTTTCTTTCTGTCTATTAGGCTGCGTTCTTGGCAATGAAAAGTAATGGAGGAAAACTTGTGTTATTTCAGTCAGGCAAGTTCAGATAAATTTAGTTTGTGGGCCTAGTTTTAGTCGTATAAGTGTTCTTTTACAACCATTCTATATTTTATCTTGTACATTTTTCTGAAGGGATCTGATGCAGTAATTCCTAGACTGCATCAGGATCTTTCCATTTTACTTCTGACTTATAGAAATTAAATACTTATATTAAATCAACCTTTTAAGTATATTCTCTAACACCTGACAATGCTGTCTGCAGTCTTGCCATCGGTTGGAACTGGGGCACTTCCAGCCAGGGAGGCCGAAGGAAGAACTGACATTTCTACAGCTGGGAAGGTATTAATATGTGATTACTTATTTTCCTCCAACTATATGGTTTTCCATCCCTTTGTTCTACCCCGAGATTCTGCATTCTGGACAGTTACTTTTATTTGTTCAAAAGTTGCTAGATGCAATAATGTCCAAGTAATATTAATCTTTAGTTTTTAACTCAATAGTATGAATCCTCTACGTGGTGAAGCTGTCCAATTATACTTTCCTTTCCAAATGCTGAAGTCTCTTTCCTTTGCAAGGTGGATATTTTTGTTTAATTTTAATATGAACAGCTTCCTCAATTTATGTACGCACATATTAGTTTGTTCTAAGTACATTCTCAAAGTTTTGCAACTACAAGAAGAGAATCTAATGGAAAATCTTCTGTGCATGGCATCAATTATTTCTATTGACCCTTCACCTCCAGGCTTCTGTCTTCCTTGCTGACATTATTTTACTGGAGTACAATGGTTCTGACAGAAGTTATAGTCGTGCTCACGAATGTCTGTTTTTCACCAGGAGGCCCATAAGTTACTTCAACCAGCTGACAAGATTTTGAAAGCAATGGCAACGGAACTTGCTGAATGTCAGGTAAAAGATTAAGTTTTCTGTTTGGTTTGATTTTGAGTTGGATATAATCCTGAATTGAATTGTACTCATGCTCTTGGTTTGATTAGCACAATTCATTTGGGCTAATTATCTTTGTCTTGACATGTCACAGGTCTGTGTTGATATTTTCATTACTACCCAGACTTACGTAGACATAGCTTCTGTATCTGTCTTCCCAAGGACTACTGGTGGCCAGGTACCAAAAAGGTCTATTCTTGCATTACATACTTGAATTGGTATTCCTGCCATCCTTGTACTATGACAAAAATTGGCAATTCATGTGTTGATTGTCCTTTTCCTTTTTATTTTTTGTTGTGATGGCTTGTCGCCTAAGTTACAATGAGCCAACTACCTTATGCAGGCAGGCCATAATTGTGAAGAATTTTTTTCATTTGGACCTAAACTTTACCATTATTGGTATGAAAAATAGAAGGGTTTGGAGAATGAAGGAGCATCACCCTCTTTAGTGGTTGGCTCTGAACATTTATAGATTGTGTGTATATAAGAGGTGTGCTGTACTTTTTCCCCTTTTGAGATCCTGTGTTTCATGAACATCATGAGACCTTAAACCTAAACGGATATAGAAGCTAAGCACTCGATGTTTTCTGTTTTCTCAATCTTCTTTGGTGCTGAATCAATTAATTCTGGGCTTAGGCACATGTTACTATTAAGGCTACAACTTGTTCAAGGCTCTCTCCTCCACTGCTGGCAGCAGAAAGTACTATCTTGACAAAAGATTTCTCTACAAACTTGTAGAACCCTTTTATTACTTTGTTTTAGCCATCTGGGATTTCCTTTAATTACACTATTCATGGTTTCCGTCATTGCGAGCATGGCTTACTTCAGGTTTCACCTTTGTTTCTTCTCCTCTTTGATCCAGATCTATTATTATTACCCTTTCTCTGCTGTTGCTGACTCTGCAAAGATCTACAATGACCTTAAATGGAATATCACAAGGCCTCAAGGCTTTGAGGCAGTGATGCGCATGAGATGCAGCCAGGTAACTTTTTCAGAGTACATGATTTTGTCCTTGCCTTTAGTGTAATAGAAAATAGTGACTTGTAATCTTTATATGGCTAAGTAGTTTTCTTTGCTCTAATCTATGATAGGGCCTCCAAGTCCAGGATTACCATGGGAACTTCTGCAAACGCATTTCTACTGACGTTGACCTACCTGGGGTATGTTTTACAACAAAAACCTGCTGACTTACGTATATCCATACGCTCTATGGATGTACTGAACTTTTTTCTCTACCATGACAAAGAGAATGAGACATCTGTCCTATTGACCCACCCTTCCTGGCTGGTTGACACTCCAAAGCTAATATAAGAATAATTAGCATCGTATGTATCGTAATTTTACTCAGATTGCTATAACAACAGTATGCATGACCTCAGAGAAAAAAACAATAATAGAAACTAGTAATCGAGTAGAAGCCCCTTCTGTGTCACAAAAGAATGAGAGAGACAGGCATCCTATTTTCAGCTTTGTTGTGATCAACGGGCAGAGGGAATTTGATTCATCAGTTTTGATGGCAGCAAAGATGAAGTTACTTATGCCATTCTTGTTCTTTTTCATAACTCTTCCGTCTCAGTTTCTGGTTTCTTGTGGCTTCCTTATTCCGGCTGCATTTTTTGAGTGGTACTTTAGCTTTTGTTGTTAGCTTTACTACAAGTATTCTATGAAACCTCAAATTATCTTTTTCTTCTGCAGATTGACTGTGATAAAACTATAATGGTAACTATCAAAAACGTTGATAAATTGCAGGATGGCACAGAATGTGCGTTTCAGGTACTTACTATTTCTTACTTCCTAGGACTATTTGGTTCATATATCTCCCCATGTTATTGCTCTGGAGGTTCCATGATTACTGTTAATGTTAAAGAAAATGACTGTTCTATTCTTTCTCATTACATTGTTCTTTCCCTTGTTCAGTGTGCACTTCTCTACACCACTGTGTATGGTCAAAGAAGAATACGAGTTGCAACATTATCTCTGCCATGCACGAGTATGCTTAATAATCTTTTCCGTACAGCTGACTTGGATGCACAATTTGCTTGTATCTTAAAGCAAGGTATTTCGTCACTCCATTTCTCTTTTACTTTCTTTGCACTCTGACTTGTAACAGAAGTGCCCTTTCTTATCTCTTACGCAACAGTATAATTAACATGTATGGGAAATTTCACTTATAGTATACTTTGTTGTTTGATTTCTGTAGTGGGAAATGAAATCCTTTCTCGTCCCCTCATGCAAGTTCGCGAACGACTGACTGACCGTTGTGTCAGCATTTTGTGTTCTTATAGGAAATTTTGTGCTACAGTATCATCACCCGGACAACTTGTTCTTCCAGAAACCCTTCAGCTTCTACCTCTATACATCCTTGGTATCTTCCTTTGTGCTTTATCGACTATATACTAGAGATATTTTGTTGAAGTTGCCATCTATTATTTAACACTTCCGTGAAAGCTACCATGATTTCTTCCTTGATATAAAATGAATTTGGAATTTCCCTCGTTTCCTTTACGTTTAGTCGCATATCTTGTTACTATGCATGAATCTTCTGTTTTGCATACAATCATTCATTGAATGGCATAAGTCAGCCTCTTAAAAGTTTGTACAATAATTGCGTGTCTTTATCTGTTTTTCCTTGTTTTTCAGCATTAACTAAGAGCACAGGATTGCGAGCTACTGGGAGAATAGATGAACGATCGTTTTGGATCAATAATGTGTCCTCCCTTTCTACCCCTTTAGCAATAGCACTTGTGTATCCGCGCATGGTGGCAATCCATGAATTTCTTTCTAAGGTCTAGATTAGTTTGAGTTTAAATTATATTTCCCTCCGATACTATGTCTCCTCTGTCTCTGTCCCACCGGGACACACTCATTCACACTGCATATATTTGCTTATAAGTTCTACTCCTTAAACCACTTGTAACTTTCTGTTGACAGACCGATGGATCTCATTTCCCTTCTGCAATTCCACTTTCTAGTGAGCATATCAGTGATGTAGGAATCTATCTCCTTGAGAATGGAGAGGATTGCTTAATATATATTGGGAACTCGGTTAATCCAGATATGTTGTATAAGCTGTTTGGAATTTCCTCAGTTGATGAGATTCCTATTCAGGTACAGCTTATGCCATTCTATACACAATGTCTGTAGAATCTATTCTCTGATGTATATCTTTGACATGGAAACTTCATCTAATGGCTAATATGTTTGCATACACAGTTTGTGCTGCAGCTGTTTGATAATCCATTCTCACAGAAGCTAAATAATTTGATAAATGAGATTCGAAGAAACAGATGTTCCTACCTCCGGTATGCTCGTATTTTTGTGTCCACTTTTATTTGGGCTTCCTTAGACCTCTTGGGGACACCCAGGTGGTGGTATGCTATGAAGTGTCAGTCCAATGCAAGGCTAATTATACCCTCATATTTTTCTTGCAGTTTGAAATTATGCAAGAAAGGAGACCCATCAGGTCAGTGTGCTATAACAATCTCTTAGAATCTAGAAGTCTAACTTCGTCTGCTGCTTCACATCCATTATGTGTGGTAGTGTAGTCCAAAGTAGTATCCAGAATATTTAAATCCCCTTTGCATCAACTTTGTTCCTTTTCAATTTGGTTATGTCAAAGAGATTTCTTGGTTGATATGTGTATCTAATCTTTCTATCTTCTTCACAGGGATGCTGTTCTTCTCTTATATCGTAGAAGACAAGAGTTTGAATGGCCTTTCGTACATTGAATATCTAATACATATCCATCGGCAAATTCAAATGAAAATGTGACTATTTAGCTTCTTCATCTGTACAAGTTCTGATACCTTGCTGCTAGGGCAATCGTGGAAAATGGAAAACGTCAGTTTTCTACTGTAAATGCATCCGACATCGCGCATGATTGATTACTGCAGAGAAAATGGAGCTGCATATTGGTGTACGAAGATTGGATGTATAACCCCCTTATGCTTAGAGATTCCCTCAAAACGACGATAATAACACTACCGGGAAACATTCATGTAATGTTCGCAAATGTAAGTTTTTTTTCCATAGTACGTGCATATGTATGGTAAAAGTATTAGTTGAGACCAATGCAGAAGAAGTTAAAGTACATTGGGACATTACCAGCGGTTTTCTTGACCATGTATCATTGGTGAACGCTGCATATGTATGCGCGGATGAATTTTCGCTTTTTGCGAGTGAATAAATTTTCGTTTCTTGGAGGGTTGGAATGAACGAATTTTTGAACGCAACTCTACAATGCATAAAGTCATTAGCACATAATTTTGATGAAAATCATCCGTTTTTTAACTTTGGCCGTCGTTTTATGCAAACTCGGTACATGATGGTTTTGACACTTTAAATAATTAGAAGTGTCTTTTCGTCTTTGTAGTAAAAAAAAAAAACTTTCAAGGAACAAAAATGAAACGGCTTTCCTCTGGTCTACCAACTAGTACCACACCTTATGAAATGTAAACTTGACTTACGATCCAGAAGGTTGCGTGGTCATCCTTTGCTTTCTTCCATTGAGCAAGGAAGGGTCTGGGTTCTAAAACCGAGCGAGCGGAGGCAGAAGAGCTATTTCTTCTTGTGGGTTGTGCGCGCGCAGCTTCTTTAAATGCAGGTCATCCACTCAAATTGAAACGGTTCATACTTCGTAGAACATTGCAAGCTTAACAATCTAGCATCAACAAACGGCTAAAACCAATGACCAACTTATGTGTGCACAGTGTTTGTGTTTGCTTTTTCCGTTGAAACGGCAAAGGAGTCTGATCATCAATCAATCATCCTATGTATGTACTCTAAGACCAAAGGGACGCTGCGGTTGCGTCTCCATATGTACATATAGTAATCTTGTTGAGGCAAGGTGCCAGCCAATTCCAGGTGTTGGACAATTCAGGCTTAATCTCTACAAACTCGGACAAGTCAGAAAAGCTGGTCACTTTTTTGAGACCGTAAAGCGAAAACCTCTTCATACGGTCCAGATGATGGTAGCTAGTACTCAAATTTCCTTGAGTATCACACTCCTCAAGCCTTAACTCCACAAGACTAGGGAAATCGGTGAAGCTGAAGGATAGACTTTTCTGAGATTTTCTGGAAAGATGAAAGCCTAGTATGTACACCAACAAAAAAATGACGACAAAATTGTTAGCTAGCTAATGAATCAATATTACTAATAACAAAAGCAGTCAATATGCACATACATACAGCAGCTATTTCATACCTGATGATTAGGTGGTATAGGGAGCGTCAGTTTCCGCACGCAGCTAAATTGTTTAAGAAAATTTGTCACTGCCTTGAAATGTTCCCCATCGCCGTCCAAGGCTCCGCTCCAAAGTTCCCAAAGCAAAATATCCACCGACATTCTTTTGGAAGCTTTCACATGAAATTTGGACTTCAAATAACTAGGGGTACGAAAAATAGCTAGATTCGGAGTATCCAGTACGGCCTCTAAATTCTCATGACATGCTCCAACGAAATAGATACTTCTCAGCTGATGAGCCCGAATGTCGACATGTTTCAATTTGTTCAACCCGCCCAATAATATACTATGGACGCCAATAGATTTGGCCGAAACAAAAGTGAAGGATTCAAGACTGCCAACGTAAAGTAGTCTTAGTTCACCAACATTGCAATCCTCAAAACGTAAGGTTTTGAGACTCTTACTGTAAATTTTAACTGGCTTCTTCTCGGAGAATTCTTCAAAGGAACATGAATTTAGGGACAAATACTCAATGGAAGGGCAAGAGTCTATTAGGTTGAAGAGAGATTTCAAGTTAAAACGCACGTCTTTTAGGGACATGGTTTTCAGACAAGGAAGATCCTTCGGGAGACAGTTATACCTAATATTCATCCTAAGGTGCTCTAGATTTAGTCTAGTGAGTAATTTAGCATTCACAAAAGTTGCCTGCGATAAGCAATGGTAGAATGATGACTTACTGGTTCTAAGACTGATGTCTAACTTTTTAACCCTTCTCTCAAAGGCAAAGGTCAACAACTTATTCACCATAGTGGTGTCTTCTCCCCTCGACACGTAGCTCGCCATTGGAAGCCTGAATTTACGCAAGGCATCATGTTTCGGCTCGACTTGCTTCACCCGGTATTCCATGTACTTTTCAAGATGTTGATGAACTTTCTATGTCGATCTACGAGGTCAGTATCATCGTCAATTTCGACGTGGCGCTCGACAAAATCTTTGAAGGGGCTCAAAGACCACATGCCTTGGCGTTGCTTGGAAAGACAACTCATGCGCACGGCAGCTTTTGTGGGAAGGGATTGGAGAATTTGGTCGATTGCAAGGTCGGGCAAGGGGAAAGTTTCTTGTGCTGCTGTTGGCCATGGTGTTTTGGCTATATCAAATTGATGTTGGTTGCAAAGCTTGATTTGCACTTAGGGTTTGGGTTAGGAAAAAGGGAAGAAGACGTTGCTAGTTTGGGAATATTGGTGGCTGATATCGGTTAGATTCTTATATATTATGAGGAGTACGATTTTACTCAACTCCGCCTAACCCTAGTAAAACTTTACCACCCTTTTCAAATCTCGCCACGTATAATATAATTAAATTATGGTTAAGTTATTATGTTTAGTCATTTTGATAACTGATTAATAAATTAAATTTCAAACTTACCTTTTATATTTAGCATCATTATCTCCTAACATATCAAATCAACCTTTTACTTTCCTAATGAAACTCTCCAATTTTATTAAAAAGAAAAAAAATGATCTCCTCTCGTTGGAGAGTGCACAAGCAATGAAGAATAACTCGTTCATCATACACGAACAACATCATATATTCTTCTGTGACCACAATCAAATTTGTCCTATCTAACCAATAACTAATACCCTTAATAACTAAAATTGCACATGCAACTCACTTTTAGTCACATTTAATACTCATAACTGCAATTTGTCATATTTTGACACCTTAAACTCAATTTTGTTCACAATTGCCCCTTCTGTTACTTTTTGTGTTAATTTTACTGAGGTGGCAGTGTATGTGGGTCCCTCTTACTGATGTGTACTGCCACATGTCAAAGTGAGCTGCCAAGTCATCATCTTCTTCCTCCCTCCCACCCCTGATGTCATCTTCTTTTCCTCTTCTGACCCACCACCCCTCCTCCCCGACGTCTCTTCCTCTTTTGGCCCATGTCTCCAAGCAAAAGGTCACCTTCAACCTCATTCTCCAATGCCACATCTACAACAATCAGATAAATCAAATGCCAACTTAATAACAAACCATTGGAGCAAACTAATAAGCTCGAAATCAAAATTAAAGTTCGAAAACAATAATAAAACATATACCAAGCATTGACTGGGAAATGTCTAACCCAATCCATTGATGCCCACTCTCTGTCAATATATCTCCACTAAGCCCTGAACCGCAACCAACACTCATTAAAAAGCTCAAGCACTCAGCTTTTTCATTTTTTCAATCAAAAAAATCAAAACCCACTTGATTTCTAAACACAAATTGAAAATTGAGCAGTTGGGTTTTCACTTGATCAATCAAATAAAACCAAAAACCCTTTCAATTTCCAATAAAAAGATAAGATAAGATTTTCGGTTTCAAAATAATTACCTATATGGAGCAGCTCGGGGGAGGAGGGGGGTTGGGGAAGACGTTGACGTTTGGGGAGAGGGATCAGAAGCCAGGGCGAGGACGGGGATGGGAGGACGATGACCTTGGGGAGGAAGCGGTGGCGAAAGAACGGGGGGGAGGAACAAAGAAGATAACGTCGGGGAGGATGGGCGGTGGGTCAGAAGAGAAAGAAGAAGATGATGACGTGGCAGATAACTTTGACATGTGGCAGTACACATCAGCAAGTGGGACCCACCTTCAATGCCACATCAGTCAAATTAACAGAAAAAGTAACTGTGAACAAAAACTGAGTTTAAGGTGTCAAAATATAACAAATTGGAGTTAGGGGTGTTAAATGTGACTAAAAATGAGTTGCAGGTGTCATTTGATGTATTAAGGGTAACTAATACTATATATTAGGATCTGCGTACAATTCCTACCAAGATTTACTTATCTTGGTGGCTGAGAGCATGAGAGGAATATAATTAGAGGTTTAAAACTTCAAATCTAGGAGGGTAATAAAAAAAACAAAGGAGGATGGGTGAAACGCATTTATCAAGAGTCACACACATTTTCTCATAAAATATAAACTTGTATAATGTATTTAACCTAGAACTTTTTATTTTTTATATATGAAATCGTCTACGTATTGGATTTACGTATGTGGATGTTTCCATTTTCTACATATTATCTTATATTTCCTTTAGGTGAATTAAGTTTCTCTTTGCCCACAAGCTAAAAAAACATAATAGTGGTATGAAATTTACATATTTTTACTCTTAAGGAAAATTTTATTTACACCCCATTAATTGGATTCATCACCAACTTAAAATAACCTTCTAATATTCCAAGTTCACCTTTATGTGTTGAAATCCACCGGAACTAAATTATCTCTCCAAAACCCAAACTAAATACCCAAACTTTGGGCACCCACCACCACTCCATCTACACCATCACTCCATGAACTCCTCCATCAACCTTTTATTTATTTTTTCCATTTTGCTCTTTAATTATCTTCATATTTCATTTATTCTTTCTCTCATCTCTTACCGGTAGGTGGTGGAATGGCCACTAAGTATGGTAAGGGTAGTTCGGAGAGGTTTCGGTCGTTCAATTTTAGTAATTTGCACTTTGGGTTCAATAGTTGTATCATTTGAGAGGTTCAATTTGCAGTTTTGATTAGAATTTAGATGGGAGATATATTGTGGATTAGGATGGTGAAGTAGCGATGATGATTGTTCATAATTGGTTGTAAGGAAGTTTTGATTAATTAGAAATAAGGGTAAAATTGGAAATTTGAGGAAAAAGATTCAATATGGGGTGAGTTCATTAATTTTTAGGGTGTAAATAAAATTTCCTTTACTCTAATTATCGACAATTATTTCGTTGGAGGTAAATTAAATTGTTAAAGTTGGTACTTGTATGGATCTCATCACCGCCTATCCCATTTTCGTTCTTTTGATATTGGTTGATTATGTTTGTAACCAAACACCCCCACTTGTCCATCCCACACTACGCACAGTCCCAATACCAGCACCTCCGCCGCCAAACGAGACCCAACTCCTCGCCGGACCACCACCTCCGCCTCCCGCTATCTAGCACCAGTGCACCAGAAAATCCTCTAATTTTCAAATGCCCAAAACTTGTCGTCATAGAAAGTAACCCAAATGTGGTAACTTTTCAAACAAAAACCTTGAGACGATAAAAATCCAAAAGCGATTCAGAGAAATGGGTAACAATTTCAAGCAACCCACAACAGCTCGAGGTCAAAATTGGCATAGATTAACCGAACCCAGATGATTTGGGAGCTCGAGGTCTGTGAGATGTGATGGAGGACAGAGATGGCGGCGGCGTACAAGGAGGAGAAGAGGAGTGTTTGAAAATGGGTCTGCTTAATTAGCAACTAGATAGGTTTTACCATTAGATTAGCGCTATGCTTAGCACCTCACGAGGAGGACAAATAAAGGGCCTTGGCGAACTTGCCCATAACTAACCCGAATCAATTTTAGCCGCATATCAGGACACGTGTATGGCTTCCACAGCTACCGACTCTCCCCCATGTGCATTTTGCATGCCTCTAAATTTCCCAAAATCTCCCGCTAAACTTTTCATTCGCTTCCATTTTCAAATTTCTTTAGAGCAAAGCAAAGCTCTTTGGAGATTCAGAGCTCCTCAGTCGTCGTCGATCCTACTTTGATCTCGCTGCTGAAGCAAAGGTGAGACTTCTAAATCAATCACTCGGTGTTTTGATTCCGGGGATTTTTTTTTTCAAGTTTGGAGTTGTGATGAAGTTAGCTTTTGGCAACTAACTTATATATGATTATTTGTAGATTATTTGGGGTTTAAGTAAATTCAATTGAAGAAACGCTCTAGATTTTGAATATCATTTGAACAGCTAGATTTCGAGGATTACGATGTCGATATTCTCACTGGTTATTTGAAATATGAATTGATTGTAAATGTTGGTTGTTCTACTTCTATTTGCCCAGATATTAATTTCAGATTCATAAAATCTCCAGATGGATGCCAACGATGGCCTGCACAAAATCATGGATGCCAACGATGGCCTGCACAAAATCATGGCTCTTGGCCACATAAGTCTTCATCCTCTACGTAATAATAATTTGATGCTTTTGAATTTCATTAGATGCTTTGGAATTCATTATCTCAACTTTTGTACAGCCCTTGCAGTCTTCTTGAAGACTTAAAGAAGATTAAGGAGCCTCCATGTTTTGTTTGATGCCGAAGATGTTTGGCCTGTTCGATGGCCTCAACGAAAAACAAGTTTCAGATGCAGCATCTGCGATTGCACAGCTTAATGGTACAGAAAACAGCCAGTTCTTCTTGAGGTATTAATTGATGCAGTGCCTTAGTGTTCCGTTTTTGAGATGTTTTTAAAGGCTACAAGTCAGAGGCCTATTTGGTCTAGGAGATATCATTCTTACCTTATTAGAGTTGGATTGAATTTGCATTTGTATACATATTTATATTTGGTCTATTGTTGGGAAGTAAAAGTCAACAGACTTATAGTTTTACAATTTTATAGTCATCTAAGAAAGATAATATTACTTTGGAGGAGATGAAAGAAAGATTAACATCGTAATTCACAATGGGCCCTAAAGGAGGTTGAGGAAGTGCAATTTCTTTAAAGAAAGTGTATGGATAAATGGTGATTTAGAAGACAAATGAAGGAACGTAGTTTTTTTTTTTTTTTTGAGTTGATGATTTATTATGGTTAAGAAATATAAATCCAACAAGAACTATATTATTACAATTTTATAGTATTATTTGGCGTTTAAGTAAATTCGATTGAAGAAACGCTCGAGATTTAGAACATATCATTTGAACAGCTAGATTTCTATGATTACGATGTCGAAATTCTCACTGGTTATTTGAAATATGAATTGATTGTAAATGTTGGTTGTTCTGTTTCTATTTGTCTAGAAATTAATTTTGGATTCAGAAAATCTCCAGATGGATGCCAACGATGGCCTGCACAAAATCATGGCTCTTGGCCACATAAGTCTTCATCCTCCACATAATAATGATTTGATACTTTTTAATTTCATTAGATGCTTTAGAATTCATTATCTCAACTTTTGTACAACCCTTGCAATCTTCTTGAAGACTTAAAGAAGATTGAAGGAGCCTCCATGTTTTGTTTGATGCCGAAGATGTTTGGCCTATTCGATGGCCTCAATGAAAAACAAGTTTCAGTTGCAGCAGCTGCGATTGCACAGCTTAGTGGTAAAGAAAACAACCAGTTCTTGAGGTATTAATTGATGCAGTGCCTTAGTGTTCCGTTTTTGAGATGTTTTTAAAGGCTACAAGTCAGAGGCCTATTTGGTCTAGGAGATAGCATTCTTAACTTATTAGAGTTGGATTGAATTTGCATTTGTATTCATATTTATATTTGGTCTATTGTTGGAAAGTAAAAGTCAAACAGACTTATAGTTTTACAATTTTATAATCATCTAAGAAAGATAATATTACTTTGGAGGAGATGAAAGAGAGATTAACGTCGTAATTCACAATGGACCCTAAAAGAGGTTGAGGAAGTGCAATTTGTTTAAAGAAAGTGTATGGATAAATGGTGATTTAGAAGACAAATGAAGGAACGTAGTTTTTTTTTTTTTTTTTTTTTTGAGTTGATGATTTATGGTTGAAAAATATAAATCCAACAAGAACTATATTATTACAATTTTATAGTATTATTTGGCGTTTAAGTAAATTCGATTGAAGAAACGCTCTAGATTTAGAATATATCATATGAACAGCTAGATTTCTATGATTAGGATGTCAAAATTCTCACTGGTTATTTGAAATATGAATTGATTGTAAATGTTGGTTGTTCTGCTTCTATTTGTCTAGAAATTAATTTTGGATTCAGAAAATCTCCAAATGGATGTCAACGATGGCCTGCACAAAATCATGGCTCTTGGCCACATAAGTCTTCATCCTCCATGTAATAATGATTTGATGCTTTTTAATTTTATTAAATGCTTTAGAATTCATTATCTCAACTTTTGTACAGCCCACAACAGCTCGAGGTCAAAATTGGCATATATTAACCGAACCCAGATGATTTGGGAGCTCGAGGTCTGTGAGATGTGATGGAGGACAGAGATGGCGGCGGTGTACAAGGAGGAGAAGAGCAAAGCAAAGCTCTTTGCAGATTCAAAGCTTTTCAATCGTTGTGGATCCTGCTTTGATCTCGCTGCTGAAGCAAAGGTGAGACTTCTAAATCAATCTCTCGGTGTTTTGATTTCAATGATTTTTTTTCTTCAAGTTTCGAGTTGTGATGAAGTTAGCTTTTGGCAACTAACTTATATATGATTCTTTGTAGATTATTTGGGGTTTAAGTAAATCCGATTGAAGAAACGCTCTACATTTAGAATATCATTTGAACAGCTAGATTTCGAGTATTACGATGTCGAAATTCTCACTGGTTATTTGAAATATGAATTGATTGTAAATGTTGGTTGTTCTACTTCTATTTGCCTAAAAATTAATTTCGGATTCATAAAATCTCCAGATGGACGCCAACGATAGCCTGCACAAAATCATGGCTCTTGGCCACATCAGTCTTCATCCTCCACGTAATAATAATTTGATGCTTTTTAATTTCATTAGATGCTTTATAATTCATTATCTCAACTTTTGTACAGCCCTTGCAGTCTTCTTGAAGACTTAAAGAAGATTGAAGGAACCTCCATGTTTTGTTTGATGCCGAAGATGTTTGGCCTATTCGATGGCCTCAATGAAAAACAAGTTTCAGATGCAGCATCTGCGATTGCACAGCTTAATGGTACAGAAAACAGCCCGTTCTTGAGGTATTAATTGATGCAGTGCCTTAGTGTTCCGTTTTTGAGATGTTTTTAAAGGCTACAAGTCAGAGGCCTATTTGGTCTAGGAGATATCATTCTTACCTTATTAGAGTTGGATTGAATTTGCATTTGTATATATATTTATATTTGGTCTATTATTGGGAAGTAAAAGTCAAACAGACTTATAGTTTTACAATTTTATAATCATCTAAGAAAGATAATGTTACTTTGAAGGAGATGCATGGTAATTCACAATGGATCCTAAAGGAGGTTGAGGAAGTGCAATTTGTTTAAAGAAAGTGTATGGATAAATGGTGATTTAGAAGACAAATGAATTAACGTTTTTTTTTTAGTTGATGATTTATGGTTAAGAAACATAAATCCAACAAGAACTATATTATTACGATTTTATACTTAGCTTAGTCAACTCCTCTAATGCGAGAAATTATAAGGTATTTATGGCATACCACGTGGCAATGCCATGTTGTGCGCCTTACTAATAAAAATTTGACATGTGGCTCCTTAATGAAATAATTGAAAATCAAAATTTTTTTTATTGAACTATGTTAAGATGCCGTTAATCCACCTTCTACTCCTACGCATCCGATTCAACCCTCTCATCCTCCTCCTCCGCTTCCTTGGTTTTTGTTCTAGTGTTTTCTGTTCGACCAAATCGGAGATGGAATTGGAAGAGGAAAAGCCTTGAATGTCAATGGTTAACAGAGTAGAAGTTAAGTTAACGGAGTCACTTGTAAACTAACAGAGTTAACCATAAAATTTGGTTTTTAATTTTTTAAATAACTTGCCATGTGTCAAATTTTTATTAGTAAGGCGCACCACATGGCATTGCCACGTGGTATGCCAGGCATACCTTGTAATTTCTCCTCTAATGCCACTATACTATGAAAACTTGACTTATGTGATTACCAAAGTGAAAGATGATGTTAGTTTAAAAGAGGTGAAATAGACAAGAAAGAAATATCTGCATTGTAATCTGCAATGAACTCTAGAGGAGGTAGAGGTCCTCATGAATGGACTTGACCAGTTCCTTAAGAGAGATCTAAAGTTTTTTTTAAGGAAAATCACAAATGTCTTTTAAAACGATATTGAAGGGCGATTTCTTTAAAGAAAGTGTACGGTTAGATGGTGATTTAGAAGATAAATTGAGGAATTTACTTTTACAAGCTGAGAAACTTGGTGAGAACATAAAGATAAGAAATGGAAAAGATTTATAGATGCAAGTTGTTTGAGTTTTTTTGTTTACTTTTGAAGCATCTTTTGAGTTTTAGTTAAAAATAAAAGTTTAGGGTTTGTACACTCTATTGCTAGGAAGCACAAGTCATACTAGAGTTATAATTTTATAATTTTATTACCATCTCAAAAAGATGATGTTACATTGGAAGCAGTGAAAGAGAGATTGACATCATAAGAGCATCTCCATCCGAATAGCCAAATCCTACGTGGACACTACAGATGTTAAAAAAGACACTCAAAAATCATCCATCCGATTAGCCAAAAGCTGACATGGATTGGCATGATGTTATAATTGACATTGCTGTCATTTCTTTGTATCTCCACTTTCAAGGTCTGTGGGCCCATAAAAAAGGAACTTTGACCTTTGCGTTGGATACATGTGGCATGTGGTCTACCATTTTTTACAAATTAAATATTATTTTAACATTTCGAAGTTTGTTTTATGCTATGAAATTGACATACCGGATGAAGGAAAAATTGAGAGTGTTTGTCAATTGTCCACATAGGACATCAAAATAAATTTGATGTTAAAAGTTTGACATTTCCATTGGAGATGCTCTAATTCACGATGAGCCTAAAGGAGGTTGAGGCCCTCATGAAGAGATATTAAAAATAAAATTCAAGGAGAATCACAAATGACCTTTTAATACGACATTGAAGGGCGATTTCCCTAGAGAATGTGTACGGACCAAGGAATAAAATTTCGGTTTCGATGGAAATTTCGATAGCCAAAATTATGGAAATTTCGGTATATTTTGGTAAATTTCGGTAAATTTCGATAGTTTCGGACCTCTAAAATTATGGAAATTTCGATGGAAATTTCGATGTTTCGATGGAAATTTTGTTCCTTGGTACAGACATATGGAGGAACTTGCTTTTACAAGTGTAGAAACCTGAAGAGAATAAAAGACAAGTAGCATAGAAGAAATTCCTTATGCAATTTATTTTGAGTTTTTCTGTTTACATTTGGAAGAGGTGAAAGAGACAAGAAAGAAAAATTTGTGTATAATCAGTGATGCGCCCTAAAGGAGGCAGAGGCCCTCGTTGATGCAGTTGAAGAGTTTCTAAAGAGAGATCTGGAACTCTTCAAGGAGAATCACAAATGTTTAAAGGAGGTTCATGCCATCGTGACTGGAGATGGAGGGTTGCTAAAGGGAGATCCATAATTTTTTTAAGGAAAATCACAAATGCTTATTTAATATGATATTGAAGGACAATTTCTTGAAAGAAAATGTGAAGCTAAGAGAGGAATATAATTAGGTCTTTTTCTTTTTAGGGTTATTATCATGAATGGTGCCTGAACTTTCATTAACAGGACTTCATGGTGCCTGAACTTTAAAAGTGATCAATTTGGTACCCAAACTTTTAAAAACCGGACTTCATAGTGCCTGAACTTTAAAAGTGATCAATTTGGTACCCAAACTTTAAAAAAGAGGACTATGTGGTACCCAGACTTTCAAAAAAAGGACTATGTGGTATTTTAGTCAATTTTTTGTAATCAAATTCCGTTAAAATGAAGGATAAAATGGTCTTTTAACATTAATTTTTATGTAAAATATTTTTTTTACCTCTCAACTTCTATAAATATGTTTTATGGTGTTTTGAAAAAAATGAAAATGTCATATAGCTATTTTAGATAAATAAACAAATTGATTAATGAAAACATAGTTGAACGGTAGATTTTTTCTCTCTCTTAATTTCTATTAGAAATAATTTTTAATGTTCGAGTATATTTTTATTTATCAATTTATCTATTACTTTTCAATAGTCATATGCATAAATGTTTTTTGAAACATCGTAAAACATATTTATATAGTGGTTGAGAAGTAAAAAAAAACTATTTTATGGTGTTTTGAAAAAATGAAAAATGTGCATATAGCTATTTTAGAACAATAAATTAATTAATTAACGAAAATATACTTGAACGGTAGACTTTTTCTAGTACTCAATTTCTATTAGAAATCATTTTTAATGTTCAGATATATTTTTATTTATTAATTTATCTATTATTTTGCAATAGCTATATGCATAATTTTTATTTGAAACATCATAAATCATATTTATATAGAGGTTGAGAGGTATAGTATTTTACATGAAAATTAATATAAAAAAGAGTTTTTAAATATGATTTATGATGTTTCAAAAATACTATACCTCTCAACCTCTATACAAATATGATTTATGATGTTTCAAAAAAACATTTATGCATATAACTATTGCAAAATAATAGATAAATTGATGAATAAAAATATACCTGAACATTAAAAATTATTTCTAATAGAAATTAAGTGATAGAAATAATCTACCGTTCAACTATATTTTCATTAATCAATTTATTTATTGTCCTAAAATAGCTATATGACATTTTCATTTTTTTCAAAACACCATAAAACATATTTATAGAAGTTGAGAGGTAAAAAAAATATTTTACATAAAAATTAATGTTAAAAGACCATTTTATCCTTCATTTTAACGGAATTTGATTAAAAAAATTGACTAAAATACCACATAGTCCTCTTTTTGAAAGTTTGGGTACCACATAGTCCTCTTTTTTAAAGTCTGGGTACCAAATTGATCACTTTTAAAGTTCAGGCACTATGAAGTTCGGTTTTTAAAAGCCTGGGTACCAAATTGATCACTTTTAAAGTTCAGGCACCATGAAGTCCTGTTAATGAAAATTCAGGCACCATTCATGATAATAACCCTTCTTTTTAATATAATTTAGAGGTTTAAATCTTAGGGTGGGTAAAAAACATCCGACTTTTTTTTTTCATCTATCGATTCACGCATCTTTGAATTATATATTAGACTTATAAAGAAACGGTCAATTATCATTCAGTATCCCTGTGGTGTGACAGTCACTATCAATTTTAAATCTGTGGTAAACATCATCTCTGTTAAGCTCTCCATCCAAATGTGAGGGTAAAATCATCTTTTTCAATTTTATATTTTTTTACAAATTTTTTAATCTTTTCATCCATTATGTGGGCTAATATGAAATGGTTTATTTGCAATGATGGTTGCTTAATGTGTTTGCCGTTTTAAGATGAAAATAGTCTTATAGACTTATCATAAAAGATTATCATAGTGGGTGAAAAAATTTCAAAAAAATAATAATTTAGAAAAGATGATTTTACCCTCACATTTGGATGAAAAACTTAATAGAGATGATATTTAGGTGTGAATTGCTAATGGAAAGCCACCATGGGGGTATAATTAATAGCTTTTTTTACCACATAGATGAAATTGATAGTAACTGCTCATCACAGGGATATTGGATGATAATTGGCCTAAAGAAATTGTGTGACTTTTTATTCTGACAGGAAAGTGAGATTTTGGGAATTGGCCTTTCTACTTAAAAATCCTTTCGATAGTACACAATTTTGATTTAAAAAAATCACAATTTTCAACTTCTGAAGATGTCTTGCACATATTTTTTGGAGCACTCAACCCTTATGGAGCCAGTTTCACAATCTTTTTTGGACAACTTTGTATTCTGGAAGTGGAGTTTTGAGACACCTTAATAGAAAAATGAGAACATTTGAGGAACAAATGATTAATCAAGTTTCTTTGGGTCTATCAAATTTTGATGAAAAATCGCACTTCCAAATTCTTTCAACTAACTTTTTAAGGAGCAGTTTTTTTTGGGTACAACGGAAGGTTTAAAACCCAAAAGCCAAAAGGTTAGCTAGAGATGGCACGAGGCCGAGCTTTACACATAATATCATCAAGGATGATCGCCTGAAAGTCCTCGTTAGCAGAATAGATCTCATGATAACCCAACTCTAGATCAAGGGCATAGGTAGCAAGGTAATCAGCAGCAGTATTGGCTTCTCTGTAAATGTGAAAGACGAAAACATTCCAATCTCTTTACAGCATCTCTTTACAGTCAGCAATCAGACACAAATTTAGGCGAGAGTCCTCAATGTCAGCAGTTAGGATATCAAAAGCTGCTTTGGAATCACATGCAATATCTATAGCTATAAATCCCTTCTCCCAAGCTAGCTGAAGCCCCAATAAAAGTCCCCAGAGCTCAGCCTCCATGATATTTCCTATTTAGCCGCAAAACCAACAAGCTAGTTAGCTTGGTTATTTCGAATAAGTTCTCTAGCACCAATGTGATTAGGCTATGCTTCCAACAACCATCCACATTAATTTTGACTCTACAGGCTTTGACCAGCTAATTAGATGAATAGAACGCCCAGGCTTATTTGGAATAACACTAGTAGCATCATACTTAATTAACATGATGCAGGCTTGAGGGGTTGAATATCGCCGTTAGTAACCCCATGAGACCAATTTGACCAAGGTTTGACACCTTTTAGGTCCCAATGGAGAAACTTCAGTGCTCAAACGCACGAAAAGAGAAGAAAAATGGAGTGCATAATGTTTAAACATTAAACTCTTGAAACAGAAAGAGCCTCAATTTTGGTACATCCACCAATTGTGTGTGTGAATTTGTGTGTCCGTTGGCCTCAAGTCGTGGGTTGTTATTGGCAATGTCGGAAGAAGAAGGAGCGAAAGAGAGGGAGTTGGCGCCATGGGAGCAGCACTCTGCCGTCATCAGCATCCCTCGATTCGACTACAACGCCCCTTGTTCTCTTCTCCAACACTCCCACTCCGGCTTCCTCATCACTTGCCCAATCAGTTCGTCCCTCTCTCTCAATTTTGCTTATCAATTTCATTCATCGATTCAAAAGTCTCAAACTTTTAACTCACCAGTTTCTAAAACAACGTTCTTTGCTGTTGGGTTTTTTTCTTCTGTTGCAAATCAATCGATTCTATCAGAGAGGGAGAAAAGCGCCACAAAAGAAGCAATCTCTCTGCTTGCAAAGGTAATATTCGAAAGCAAAGTTATGAACTTCATTCGATTCTTGCAAATGTTGCTCACGTTGGTGGAGGCGATGTAGGATTGGTTATGGCCCTTATGTGGGTTTGAATTGTGATTGCAAAGATTTGATTTTGATCATATGTATGTTATGTCTTCATTCAGTATGTTCAGTGCTTCAATGCTTCCAGTTCAGAAGATAATTCAGTTTCCAAAAGAAGGAAGCTTTCGGAAACGTATGCTGGGGAAAGCACTAGTACTACTACTACTACTACTACTGCTAACTCTGCGGACGCTCAAGGTATCACCTTTATACTCTTGCTTGGTATGATATAAGAATTTGGAGTTTCTTATATCAGCTAACAATACATTGCTTATTGAATGTCATATCCAATGATCAAAAGAGTTGATGTGCGTATACATTGTGTTCTAATGTAGAACTTTGGCAGATACATAAAATTTCTGTTGGTTGTGATGTACTTCGGTTGTAAAGTTTAATCATTATGGCAGATGATGATGCTCGAGAGGGCACTCCTCCTTCATCTCCTCTGAAGGTGGATGCAAAAGGAGAATCAAGTCCTCTTCTTTCTCTGGTTAAGCTGACGAAGAGTGGTTTGCTTCTGTTGATCTTCCCCAAAAGCACTTCTTTTGATGTTGTTGATACCGTGTCGAAAGTCATTCAGTCCGTGGAATCCGGGAGTTGTGGTTCAGTCCTGTGAGTATAAAGTTTGCCTGCCTCTCGCATATCATATTTTCTGTTAGAAACTCTTAATATAAGTTATTTATCAGAGACTTTTATCTGAGTCTTTCGGGTTATGTTTTCGTCCTAAATATTTTCTCCCGATAATGGAATGTTAGATTCTTTCAGCATATGGTAACTTATCAAGTATTAGGCCTCATATATGCTTTGTTTTTCTATGTCATGGTCTACTTAATAGAGAAATCAAACTTACCCAGCTTATGAAACATATTTGTTGACTCAGGTATTCTTAATTTCATGTGAAATGTTGTCTTTATCATTGAGGATCTTGTGGAGGTGGGATAACTGTACCATAGAGATGCTGTAAAGTAATCTTGGGCCAGATATTAGATAAAGTCTTCTGAAAAACCTTAGTCTATACCTTTCCTTCGTGCATGCATTACTTCTCACTCCCGATAGGCCAGAGTTTGAATACATGTAATGGTATCAGAAAGCTTTTATTATGTATGCTCAGGTTTTGATGTTTTGGGAATCTGTATGATAACGCTGTGAATGGTTTCTGATGAAGGATTCTGGGGATCAATTTGTTGAGTTGTAAGTGTCTTGGGATCATCAATGTTTTTGCATGAGTATTCATATATGAATTAAATTTCAACTGCACTTTTTTTTGAAGGAACCAGTAATGTATACAATCATTTTCTCCCTTCTGTTCCACAAGTTGGTCATTGCCTTATTCACCGTAAGAATTGGAAATTTTTGGTGCAGATGGTGTAATCGGATTTTCCCTATCCAAGCTACTTGTAGTTTGAATGAGAAGGAACTGCAAGAAGTTGTTTCAAAACTTGTTCTTCAATTCATGAAAGACAACAATTGCTTAGTGAAGCCCATAAAGGTGAAACTTTTATCCTGTGTTATTGCTGCATAAACATTAGTAATTTACAAAAACGCTTTACTGTGGAAAACAATGTTGGAGACATGCGTATCTGTTTGCCTTTCCCTAATTTGTTTGACCAAGGCTCATCATGAATAGGTCATATGTGTATTGAAATAAAACTGATACCTGTTCATGTTTTGTTCTTTCTTCTTCCTGGAGATTTCTGTTTATGTTTTCCTTTTATTCTGTACATGGGTTGGGATTCCAGTTTTTTTTTTTCCTTTCTATTTTATTGTTTTGGCAATTTGTTGAACCCTACTTGTAGGTGGTTATGCTGATAAGGGGTAACCATTTCATACAAATTTTTTTGGTAGCCTTAGTTATAAAAGGGTTTGCCTGCCTTGACTGCATAAGTGAAAGGGTTTTCTTAGGCAACCTATGGAAAGGCTTTAGTTAAGTTACGGTGGTTATACACTGCATAAGATGAAGTTTTACATGATTCTGTAGTTTGCAGTTGGATATAACAGACGAGGGATAGAGACGGAATTGAATACCCCCAAAGAAGCTTCAAATGCAACTGAATTGTTGGACCGTGATAAATGCTTTACTGCAGTGGCATCTGCAGTCATAGGCGTTGCACCAGATTCAGTGGTGGACCTCAAATCTCCAGAGGTGAGGGTTCCCTCCAAATTCCTTAATACTACCACAAACAATTAACCTTGTCATGTCAATTTTTATGTTTGTTCTAACTTCTAACTATTAAACCAAAATCTACAGCTTTCTGTTCTGATTGAGATACTGCCCCTCTCTGGTGTACCCAAGGGGTCGTTAGTGGTTGGAGTATCAGTTCTTCCTAGAAACGTTGTGAATCCAAAGCCAAAGCTATCCATCAAGGCACTGGTTTCTGATACCAAAACAAAGGGAAAAAAGCACTGAAAGGATTAAAGCGTTCTATAACATCCAACATTGCCTTACAGTGGAAGTTGAAAGGTGTGTATGCTAATGGTGAATGAGAGGTCGAAACCTAGCTATATTGCTATCTGTTCACGTTGAAATCTAGCTATATCTATCTTGATATTTGGGTACCGACAGCTATCCAATTTTGTAGTTGTTGATTTAAGTTTTTTTCCATTTCTTATGATTTCATGGTCATTCTGATCTTCATTTCTTCCTGAATTCTGTAGTGGTTATTGCTACTAGTTCCTTGCAACCTTGCTACCAAAGTTATTAGATTGAGATTCAGGAAAGTTTGCAAATGATCGTTTTAAACATCTTTGTGGGTTGCATTGTCCTGCATGGGCATAGTATTGGTATTCTACTTGGGAAAAAAATCGAAATGTTTAGATGGCAGTATACGCTTTTGCATAAGATGAAATCGCACTTGATTGGTATTTGTAGATTGCAGCTGGAAATTACAGAGGACCAAAATTGAGACATGAAAAATTTAGATGTCGGTTCAAAATGCAGGTGGTTTGTTGAACCATAACAACCTTACGTGCCTAACATCTGTTCTCAACGAAGTAATATCAGATCCGGTGTGGACCACAATAATATTTTCCCCATAAATGCTTAACGAAGACATAAGTTTACTCGATAAGTAGTAAACTATCGGAACAAAAACTTATCTAATAAACGAACTGAAGAACTACAGGCAACTTAACTAGATCAAAAACAAAAGAACTAACAAATGGTGGTGAGTGCAGGAAATCTACTAGCCTAAATCCGCCGATCCTTTTTTACAGTGGCATCAGTTGCCGCAGAGGGCAATCGAAAGATTTAAATTAACACTGCGATTCCCAGAAGAAGTAGAGCAGTCTCTGTACTTGGACCTAGAGTATGATGACACTCCTCCACTGAACTCACTTGAAGAAGCATTACTCTTGTGGGAAGAAGGATTAGGCAACGAAAGAGACAGCGATAATTGACAATCACCGGCTTCATTATCATCGTCATGTGGTCTTGCCTCTGGTTTGGTAACCTGTGCAACAATATACAATGTTAGTCAGTTCAAACATTTCGGCTCATTATACACAAATATAAAAAGGGAAAGGTTACTTTCATAAGAACAAAATGACTTATAGACTGCTGATTTGGGGCTATAAGGACCACTCTACACTTTGAATTTTCTGTTTGGGCAGTCATGATAGGGTTGTGGGGGGGTCCCTATTTACAAAAATCAGAATGGACCACGGAATGTAAGAGTTTGCAGCAACCAAAGACCAGTAGAGCAATTTCTCTTAAGAATGTAGTTCACGTAAACGACAAAACCAAGAAGAACAGGTAGACTTTGAAATTAAATAGAGTAGCAAAATGTGTTTTCTTTGATTAAAAATAAAATGCTGCTGCATCCAACTACTTTTTTCAGAGAAATCATAATGGGCGGGTGAAAATAATCTTGGTTATCGGTCAGTAGAAAGTGAATTTGACCTGAATGTAAAAAAACTTAATACTACAGAAACAAAGGGTGGATGGGAAACAATGCGAGCTTATGCTTATCTAGCCAGTAAACACCGCTATAATTGCGTTCCCGCATAAAAGTTCTGCTACCGAGTCAGGAGGGAAAAAAGTGAAAATTTCTTGTACAAAAGAGACAAAAGTATTGGAAACTTTGAAAAGCTGTGTGAACTGTTTAGGCATAGAAATGACGCAGGTTGACTTAAAAAAGAGGACATTCATTCCATCCATGCCCCTACTGGCCTTTTCATAAAGGGCATATCTACAATCCAGCATAAACTCGGTTGAATCCAGAAAACAAAAACTAACAATGCAGTAAACTTCAATCAAAGGTTTTGGTGAAGTAAGTACCTTGAAAAATTCAGATTCCTGCAAAGCACATTTGAAGGTGTTGTTGAAGTTGTCAAGATGATCTTGTTGTTGCTGCTGCTGCTGCTGCTGCTGCTCAGCCATTGCCAGAAAACACTCATCGAAATAGCTCGCATTCGAGACCGCCTCATACATTCCTTGGCTGCATTGGTGCTGCACATCCTCTGAGATCGAACTCCTCGTCTTAGTTCTTGGCCTGTTGTCGAATAGTACAGCAAAAGAATACATATCAAAAACTGTAAAAACCAAGTTTTCAAATAAAAACAAAGTATCTGGACAATGGCATCGAGCGCACAGCATAGTAGTGTGGACTCGTAACTAACTACGCCCAAAGTTTCGGGTTATAGTAGTAACAACCCATCATTAACACCAGCTTGGCATTCCCATTTCTTTTTGTTTCTATCTCATAAAAAACACCAGCTTTTACTTTTTTGACATTTCGGTATCAGAAAAGTCTGAAAAGGAAGAGGGCATGCATGATATCCATAGGGACTGCAGAAGAGATTCTGTGTAGGCTAACCTTTTCGGACGGCGGGGATTACAGTAGGTGACCTGAGAATCTGATTCTCTGCGGGGGTTGCTTTGAAAAATCAAACCATTTACTTCATCATAGCAGTGGCACCCATTTTCATGCTCTTCACCGCATTGTTTTCTCAGTTGGCTTGCAATTCTATCTGCCATAACAAAAAACCAAACACAATTAACCCAATATTTAGATTTTACTGCATAAAAATTACCATTAATCACAAAGAATTTAAGGTACATGCTTTAAACGAAACACTGAAATGTGTTGTTGGGGGGAGTAATGGTGCACTTTTGGTGTCACCCAGTTGGGGCATCAACTTATAAAGTGCAAGAGAATAAACAATAAATGAGGTGATGTTGCAGTTTCCATTTCATAAATTTATGCCATCACGGGAGTTCAGAAATCTGCAACTCCAGCTCTGGAAAATCACCATTCTTGGAAACTTTAATGGATGGTTGTAGAAAACAAAAAAAAAAGACAAAAAACTTTCACAAAATGTTATCAGCCATATGAATCAACGGCTGTGATGAAGTGTGGGAATATACCGTGTCTGGTGCCAAAATCCCCCCTCATGCTTCTGTACATCTGATTCAAAGAAGGAAACCAAACAAATAAGCAGATGGAAGAATAATAAGCAAGCACTTACACAAAAAGCACTTTTGGGAAAAGCAATTTGATTTATACCTGGAGATGGCTTTTGACATGAGAAATGGTGAGTCCCTTGACATCCATCAACAGAAGAACAAGTTTTGGTGTGGCCTCTGCAACCCCCCAAAAAAATCAAAATCCAAAGATAAAGTTTTGAACTTTTCAGTAAGAACAATAAGCAAAGACAAAATCATATTCTGGGGTTGTGTTAAAAGACAAATATTTAAAAAAGAAGAAAAAAAACTCACTTTTGTGACCACCAAGCCGCTCAAGCGCATGGACAAAGCAGTTGTGAAGCTCCGGAGTCCATCTCAAACGGGGCACTTTGGATCTCACATACTGCCGAACTGCACCATTCCTTGAACAAACACCACTAGACATTTTTCTTCCTTGGTTCAAGACCCCCTTTTTGATCAAAATAGACCCTTCAAAATCCTATCTTCTGTGTTTGCAGAGCAAAGAATTTCACTCACTTGGGTTTTTTTTCCCTCAAAGTGGTCTCAAGGGGTAATAGGAGAGGATTTTTGAAAAGTTGAAGGGGGGATTTTAAAGAGAGAGAAAAGATCACGAGAAAGGGATAAGACGAGACAGAGTAGGACTGGAAATTCCTTAAAGAGTCTGATAATACCTCTTTGCTATTGCCAGGCTGCTTTCCTTGAGCTGTGCTGCCTATGCCTACTAGGCTGGTAGCTGCTGTTGCTGCTGCTGCTGCTGCTGCTGCAATAGTACTATACGCTCTGCAGCCTTCTGTTTAATTCTTGCACACCTTCCTTGCTGGCTCTCCTTTGCCTGCCATCCCAAATATTATAAAATATGGGTTGCCAAAGTAAAAGAAAAGTTTTTAGGCAAAGAAAGAAGAAAAGCTAATTTGGAATTTTGGAGGAACGGTCCTTTTCGAGAGACATAATCGTTTGTTATGTGTTTTGTCTATACGATATCGGTATTCCTGGTAGGAGCATTTCCACCCTTAAAATTCCAATTGCCTTAAACTAAAGACAATTACATCAAATGCAATTTGGAGGGTAATTTTATTGATTTTGTTGTTTCCACACATTGAAGGCAATTGAGAGAGTAATTTATTTTAAGTAATATTTTATGATACTACGTGTTCATGTAATGTTTTTGAAATCATTTGCGACTAGTTGATGATGTCATGTGTCGTCAGAAGATTGCATCGGTGAGTCCGCGTTCATCGATAGCCCTTCCGATCGGTGCTATGGTGGAGGTGCTCTAATGATACACCTAACCACTGACTGATGTAAGTCTGATTGTATATTTATTGTAAAAATAATAATTTGATTTACACATAATCAGAATACTTACAAGAAATATCTCAATAAAAATTTAACAATTTAAGGACTTATTTGGTAACTAATTTTTTACCAGTTTTTTGTTTTTAATTTTTAAGTTTTGAAAACAAGGCTATTTGATAACAGTTTTTTGTTGTCAATTTTTCTTTAAAAAAAACTGACATGTGAGATTTTTTTTTTTATAAGCTAAAAAAAAAGCTTACACCTATTTTTTTTCCTCTCAAGCTCAATAAAAATTATAAACTAAAATGAGTTACCAAACAAATTTTGAATTTATTTTTTTAAAAAAATTTGCAAACTAACAATAAAAAACTAAAAATTAAAAATTAATAAGAAATGAATTACCAAACGGGCACTAAAATTTCCTAGTGTAAAGTAAACCTTTATGATCCTTCTGTTGACTACAAGAACTCATTCATGAAGCATGACATAGTTATTGGATTACAGTGATTGAAAATGGAATTAAAGAACTAAATTGTAATTTGTAATAAATAGAAAGGATACAAAGTATCGTCAAACCTCACTCATGAGTTCCTAAATAATAACATGGACGTCTTTTAATCATGTAATGATTAAGAAATCGAACATCTTACAGACATTCGTAGATCCAAATTAGCCAGGAATTATGGAAAGATAGAAATGTTATCGTCTTCACTCATTCGTTCACTTGTGAAATTCTGAAAACTTTTTACCCTATAGTTCTCTGGTAAATCATTGCCCTATGCTCTAAGGTCGACAATACCACAACTGCTTCCTTTGACCTCTCTCTCTCTCTCTCTCTCTCATTAATTCATTTCTGCTCATATACGCCAACGTCGTCATGATATCAAAAACCCCCAACCCATGAAATACTATTGTTTTATTGTGTATTTGTTTGGGGCACTCATGCATGCTTGCTCGGTACTGCGCCTGCATACATTTTTAATTTCTCCGCACAAGAGTCAAATATTAAGAAATTGGGTCACGTGCGACAGAAAAGTATTAAGAGGCGGAAAGGACGTTTCCACCCTTGCTAGATGTCCTTTACTTGGTAGGGTTATTTGGCAATAAGATAAGCTATTAATTAATATGTCCACTGTGTCCACCACAGTACTGGGATCCCTAAATATATGTTGTTGTCTTCGGTGGGCAGACAGGGCCAGGGTGGTCCATTTGCCCCTAACCCGAAGAACAAATTTTCATGTCTTCCACCCTATAGTATAATATACAGACATAAATCAACATCGTTATAAAATGATGACGTCTTATACAAATTATATTAGAGTTTAAAAAAAGAAAAAAAGAAAACTCGGGGCGATTGGAGTATTTACTGGTAAATGGGCAATGTGAGATCACATGATTGAATTGAAGTGGTAAAATGAAAGGATTATAATTTGAATGATCACATCTCAAACTTATAGGTCCCCTCTCTTTTAAATGGGTTGGCAGTATTTAACAAGCCAGCCAACTCTTCTTGTGTCCTTTTTCTCAACTCAAAAGAGAAACAGTAGCATATGGCACATCTGGTATGGCAATTGTTTTGAAAACTTAGCAAAGAAAAAGGGATGGATGAATCCAATTTCGAAGTTCATTTAAACAAAGCAATTTTCGGATTATGGTTGGTGACTTGAAGGGTGTAGGACAAAACAAAAAGGGTCATCCTCATCTGGGCATAGTTTTAGTTGGTGTTTTCATGTGCTAGGCCCCATTGCCCTTCTATTATTGGCATTTTGGTTAGTGATCATGTCGTTTCTGTGAGCACGACTACGATTATCTTTCTACAATTTTTTTGTTTTTTTCTAATTCGACCGCTAATTTTGTTGAGAGAAACAAAGTGCTTGTGTTAAGGCATTGCGAATGGATAGTTTTTGTTGCTAAGTTTGGTCAGATTTATCCGATCGCCACTGAAACCCAGAATTATTCTCAAAGTTCCATTTGCTTGTGAAATGGTTGAAGGCATGAATAGCCTGTCTGCAGGCTGAGGTACACTTATTTTCTCTCTCTATTGAAACAGTCAATGCCATAGAGTACTACAACATTATTACTGTTGTATTCTCTCCCTTGGACTATTTACCCCTCTTGATGCCTTTATGTCAAACTCATAATATCTTCAAAAGTCAACTTTGGTATTACAAGGTAAAAAGAATCAAGGCAAAAACAGCCAAAGCCTGCACAAAAGGTAAAGTAAGCATATACGTATACCCTAGTGCAATCTGGACCGTTCACCTAGAAGAATCAAGGGTTGTGATTGTGGGAAAGGACAAGACAAAAGAGAAAAAGATAAATGAGTTAGTTTCCGTTAATGGAATTTGAAATGAATCAAATCACATCACGCATGGGGTGAACTGGGAAGCAAGGGGAGGGGAGGGGAGGGGTGGACCGTCGAGGTGGGTTTTGTAGGCTGAGTCTTGTCAAAGTGATTCTATTTCTTTTCTACCTAGCCTTTGTCTAGAGAACCATGGGCTAGCTCGGTTTAGCTACAAGGTGGGGTTCATGACCATGGCTCAAGTACATTTCGGAGAATGGCAAAGGCGGTGCCGGCTATTTAAAAACTCGGTGAACTATAGCCTAGCTATATAATTAGCTTGAATAGCCTCAACTTTGTGTAATTGGTAGATATGCACATGCTGCTGTCTGGTTGTACAGAACATATTTGGTACCTGTTAATATTTGGCTCTATATACATTGTTGCCTTTTTCAACTTTTTTTTAACTCATCTTCTTTCATGACGTGACATGATTGATTATTCAAAGTTGTACCATAATAGAAAAGAACAAACTTGGGGTTTATATTCGAAGCTCCAAAATTATACATTTTGTACCCTACATACCAATCAACTATGTCGATAAATGAGATCAAAGTTGAAGAAAATTGTGTGGAAACATGCTACCTTTTAATAATGGGGGGATAGAAAATTTATCTATTCTCGACTTCACATGCTTTTGCAAACACATAATGCACGAATAATTAGAGCAAGTACACCGCGGCCAAAATAGATGGGCTCGATCGACGGAAACGACCTTGGGCGAGGTCGATCTGCCTCCAACGAAGCTAAATCGGTCGGCGTGATCGGTGAGAGTCTGGCGCGGGCGATGATCGCCTTCGCTTGCGACCGCGGTTTCGCCGGAGCTAACGTCAGCGCACTACTATCTTTTTTTAAAATCTAGACTTTTGATCTAGACCGTTGGATGGAATGAGAAAACAAATATTGGCCGTTGATATTGGGGTTTGTTTTGTAAATGTTTTCTTTTTTGGGTTGTTTTGTAATTCTAATTGCTGATCCAATCAAAATGATCTAGGCTGCAGCTTTCAAAGCTTGGCCAGATATTGGCCGTCCACATTTCGTTTTTACTTTTTTAATTTTAAAAAAACCCCTAAAAACCCACATATTGTTCCACTTGTCTTTGCCTTAAGGCAATTGGCAAAATATGGGTGGAAACAACTTTGGCAATAAAATTGCCTTCACAATTGCCCTGGGCAATTTGTACCAATTGCCTTAAGAGCAAGTGCATAGCGAGCGGAATCGGTGGGCTTGATCGATGGAAATGACCTTGGGCGAGGTCGATCTGCCTCCAGCGCGTCCAAATCAGACGGCGCGATTCGTCGGTCAGGCATGGGCGGGGCAAAAATCACCTTCGCCTGCAACTAAGCTTTCGGCCGAGCTGACGTTAGCGCACTACTGGGGTTTTTTTATTTATTTTATTTGGACTTTTGATCTGGACCATTGGATGGAATTAGAAAACAAATCTGGGCCGTTGATATTGGGGTATGTTTTGTAAATGTTTTCTTTTTTGGGGTTGTTTTGTAATTCTGATTGTTGATTTTGCCAAAATGATTTGGGCCGTTGCTTTCAAAGCTTGGCCAGCCAGATCTTGGCCGTCCACATTTTTTTTAAAAATTTTAAAAAACTCCTAAATTTTATTTTTTTTAATTAAATAAAACCTCTAAAAAAACTCACATATATTCCAATTGTCTTTGACTTAAAGCAATTGGCAAAATATGGGTGAAAACAAAGGCAATTTGAAAAAATGGGGTGCACTTGCTCTTATGAGACGCTCGTCTTAAAATTACAAGGAAGAAGCCAAGAAGAGTGTATGTCATCTGATCTATGACGAGTGTATGTCATCTGATCTATGAAATGCTACGTATGATTAGGACAAAGACAAACCCAAAAACAACCGTTGATGATGCTAATGCACAAAATGAATTGAGAGTATATATATACATATATGTGAAAAGTTTGGATGCTTATGTGAGGTTTTCAAGAATGAGCCAAGAATATTTGTCGAGACTGAAACCCATTGGGAATGCGACCGATCGAGAATGAAACATTTAAAACCTTATATTCCTTGGTTGTCCTTCATCGACTTTTCATTGTCTACAAATGTGCATACGCCATGTATATATGGGTCAAAGTACAGATATGCCCTGCACTTTGAGCATTTTTATATCGATCAATCTCAATCCCCCACATCAGAATTTTGGAAAGGTAGCCAAAAGTGTCAAAGTACGTATGATGTATGATCGTATAGATATAAACTTGCCCTTTTGTCATCCAACAGCATTTATACCTTGGTAATGTATAGGTCACTATTACTGCCACTGATAAGATCAACAAAATATTCATCTGCATTACAATGGTTGAAATACATTTTCTCACATACTGAAAATTTGACGCAATACATGATAATTTATAATAAGTAAATTCGCTCTTAAGTAATAGACTAAACGTCCTTATTTGTTACTCGTTACATTTTTTGCTCGTGTTATATGAAAATGAACCTTTGAAATAAAAACAAAGACCTTATTTTGTCTGTGGTCAACAGGCACTGGACCTAGCTAGGAGGCAAATTGATGACATGAGAAGAGAAAATACAAAAGAGGTATGATGAGGCATTAGCTACCTAACAAATGCAATAGGCGCACAAGTCTCTTGGTGTAGCAGAGACAGTACACAGAGGTGGGGGGTAGCCCAAGAAATTTAATCATGTATATGGGAAAATAAAATATTATAAATAAGTTTGGATGTTATTTGGTAATTGGTTAATTTGTGTAGATGTGTGCATGCATTCAGAATAGTGCAGGGCAGGAGAGGGGCAGTACTATATCAATGTTAATGATGGAAAATTGGCAGCAAAGGAATGATGAAAATTCCTGCTCAAATGGAATGATGCATACGGCAAAACGCCAACACCCAACACCCAACACCCAACACCAACCAATCCTTTTTCACTATTGATTTAATAATATATTTTATCAGAAAATTCTGAAATTCTTGCGCTGCAAAAGAGGAATTAACGTTCATTTTGTTTTGTTCTTATATGGGGAGCCGAGCAAGTGAAAGCCAAAAAGTGAAAGCAGTAACTTTCACGGTTCAAGGGTCAAGGGCTAGTAGATTTGGGTGTGTGTATATCTATAGAGTACTGCAACTGCTCAGGCCTCGGCGTAGCGAGTAATAAGTAAAAAAGTTAAAAAAGAGGGCACGGTGTGGAGAGAAAAGACAAAAGGTGGGAAAAATGTGAAGGTGTGGCGGCTTCGAGGACGCCGGTATATTTGGCGTGTGCAGGTTAAACGTAAATGTGCCTCGATCACTGTGCTCTTCTTCCTCTATGTACACACAAGCATGTATGTTATGCTATGAGATGGTAGTATGCATGCATCCACGAAGGAGTAAATTTTGGGGAGGCATGGCACCTGCCTCTCGTAATGATGATATTGAGGCGCATATGGTATAATTTTTCTTGTTAAATCGTTACTTATACATCACTTTTAAACAAGTTCTGCTCACTATTAAGGTCTCGGTGCATAAAAAAATACCCGAATTTAGAGGTTATGGACTCATGAAAACCATATAAATTGCCCCCTTCGTCTCCCTCAAGTCATTAACTTGGACGTTAAACTCTGAAAGAGAATATTAAGATGGATGGGATGGGATGGGATGGGATGATGGGGATCTTGACAACAATCTTCATTGAGCCGAATGAAGCTGACTCCTTGAATGAATTGACTTGGCAGCCCTCTTGTCTGCTAGATCTGCCTCCTCAGCAACACTCTGTATATTAGTATTGTATTAGTACTGCCCTAACTTAATTAATAGTTTCTTATTGCATTAACGGTGGTTAATTAATTAGTTTGGAGTTTGAAGCATGATAAGTCTCGTCAATCGCCGGGCTAAAACTGACGTAGACTATGACTACAAGACTACGTATAATATCGATGCATGAAGTAATTAACTTATTATGATCTGGCCATTTAAAATGTTTAATTTGGACATTTAGATTGTGAGATATATATAATATATATAGCTCATAGCTAGATATAGTGGATCTGATCAATCCGTTTTGGATTCTGTTCGTTCCCTCTTGTTCCATCATGATCACTTCTGTTCTCCTTGGGGATGCGAGAATTGATTAATTAAACTAGTGCTACACCAAAAAAGAATATAATGCTGCAGATATATTCTTTGACTAATGGATTTCTTGAGGTCTTTTTCCACTTGAATGCTACTTTTGGTTCGCAAACCCCGATATTCCATTCTATTAATAAATGCATTGGATCTCTTAGTAGTATGACATCCATTTTACCATTTACTTGGGGTGGGTGCGGTGGTTAGAAGGACGTGTTGGGGCTAGCCGTAAGCTCAGAGTGTGCTGTTTGAATCCTACAGCTTTGCAAAGTAATTAATTTACTGGCATACACAATGTGAGGCAAGGGAGAGTGTGTAGACCGGAGTTTATTCGGCAAGTGTGGATCTAATGTGACCCTTGTTATAAAAGAGTTTCTCAATATCCAAACAAATATAAAAAATTGTAATTCATGATAGGGTGCATGCATTTGGACCTCTCCTAGCTATAGGGCCACGACTCCATTAGAAAGAAACTACTTAGGTCAAGGTATTAGGTAACCACTTTGACGAATTGTTACCAAAGAAAGCAAAAGAGTAATTTCCTGTGATTGATAAGCTTTGAGATTCATCACAAAAGTTGTGGGTTGAATTTGAGTACCATGCAGGAATTGATAGATAAAGAATTAGGGGAATGATGACAAGGAATAAAAATTCTAGAGGTTGGTAAACATTGTGGTCATATATTAATTTATTGAATATTCTGAGGGTCAGCTGGACTCTCTGGGAAATGAAAGAATGATTGAAGAAGAAGGTATTGACTTTTCAAGCCCAACTGCTCAAGGCATCGAATTAGGTGGAAAGAAAGTTTGAATAATTGTCTTGTTTAATCCTTTTGATATAAATCAACTTTTTGCATACCTTTTTGGCAAATTCTAGTGTCTCTTCTTCTAGATAGATGGATAATTCTGATAAGACAACGGATATGATATACATGATATAGGCCCGATGATGTATCACATATGATACATATATCACCTAGAACCTTCTATGATTAGTGTACGGGATTGGTCAAAAAAAATGAGTGATCAAAACTGAATGTATTATCTATATATATTAATTCACGTGCTATATAATTTGAATTAACAAAATTATTAATCCTAAGAGTGTACATATCATTGTGAAGGCTACAACGGTGAAACTCACGTGTTAAAATGGGTGTGCAACGTCATGGACTAGTTTTCTTGATCAGATTGAATGTGTTTAAAGCCTTGAAACTAGACAACTAGAAAATGGTACATTTGTCTCGTTCCCAATAGGATAGAAGCGAAATTTATGTTTAGTGGGAAAAGATTGTCAAACCCTGCTCAATCTCAACATTCAATAAAATCATTCAATAATAGAAGGTGAAATCAGAAAACGCGGCCGTATAAAATATTCCGTAATGTTTTCAAAATCTTACAATGCACGAAAAGCACGGACTTCAACTTCTTTGGTTTAGTTGGAATATTGTGGTTCTCCTAATATACGTGATCTTAATTGTTTGTGATGGATTATGCGTGGTCTTCTAATACTCTCTGGGAATTCAGAAGTCGACGACGTATAGACATGCGGGCACCGGCCAAGCTGAGCGAGAGAGAAGCCCTATAAAATGGAATCGATGCGAGGGTCAAAAATAGCTGCAAAGGGGCTACAATTTACAAAGGATATTGATCATGTCGTTATAGAAATGGTGAACAGCTAGCTATAACTAGATCAGTATCACAAGACTAATTACATGCTCATCTTTGCCAACAACCTCGTTCATACATTTTCTATATAACCCAATCATATCACGTGGTCAAGTCTATTATAATCTAGGGAATATGTGATGATTAAAGAAGGTCGGCATCGAATGTTGGAATTAGGTGGTTGAATTCTCCAATATAGAATACTAAACTTTGAAAATTTAGACTGTATTTTGTTCTTACTATAATACTATAGACTACATGGTTGTTTGTTTCCGAGGTCTAACTAAGCTATCTGTTCATGCACGTAAACTGAATGCCATGCAAGGAATGAGGGCACAAAGTAGTGATTATCGGCCGACACGTGCAAAATGCTTCACTTTCATTGTACCATTCAGAGTTGTGAGTTGTCACACAGACCCTTTTTTTTGGACAACTGTCGCAGACCCTTTATTCAATACGCAATCAAATTCCAATTCGGATTCATACGGGAAATCTCGCAGCTCGAATCCAGCTATCCAATTCAAATTAGGGCCCAACATTTGACTAACGTTTTGTTTTTCTTAGGCCTCTTTCTGTTGGGCTCATACTATCGCAACGCAAATCTGACACGCCCGTTTCAGAAAAGTCGCTCGACATAGTTCACTAAGTGAAAGATCATTTATTCCACTAACCTGTTTGCAGAGCAAAGACCCCCATTTTCCATCAAATTAAAGAATTGGCCGTTACTAGATAATTGCATTTGATCTGCAGTAGAGCGAAGATTTGGTTGACCAAACATTTTCTAGTTGGCTGATACAGTTATTACAGAGGAAGCTGAATCATGCAAATTATCTTTTCATACAGTCATGCTACCAAGCAATGAGGAAAACTTATTCAATGCTTTCTGGTTGCAGAAGTGAGAAGAAAGCAGGACAGAGTCTTAACATTTGTACCAGTACAAAGAGTCTCAACAAATTTTTCATCAATAGCAATGACAAGCATCAAAACATCCACACCTCACATACTTGAGATTCCTGCAAGAAGTTCAAATCAGATTCGTTAGGCAAGAACCAATATAACAACTGATAAGGAGACTCAGAAAATCCAAGCAAAACCAAGCAACTTCATATAAGGTCACCTGCTTCCAGATATAAAACTACTGAAAACTGCTTACAAAAGCAACAAAGACCAACAAGAGAAACCACAGTAAGTGAAATTCTTGCATTTTTAATCTTTCCTTCAACAAACTTTTGATCAGTGCAGTTCCTTATGAAGTGAAAGACTCACTAGATTTGAGTGTATGCACAACATTTGAGTGCACACATGACGGTATCCATACAAATACTATTTTATAGACAGATCCTTAACAGAATTTCAAACATTAGAGAAACAATATACAGTTTTCATTGTTAACAACAAAAGTGATAGCACACTAATAAATTTAAAATGCCTTCCTGTGATATTTCTTCCATGCTACAATCCTTAAGCTTCAAGTGTAGCAACCTAGGTATCATCACTAACTCTCATCCATGGAGGTAAAGGTAACCAGCACCAATATCCTTTCTATCCAATTCATAAACTAATCCAATTTCCTTAAGTCGCACAGATATAGGATACTGTATGCTGATATGCAAAGTTACAAACAAACATAATCTTATCCTTCTGTCCCCGTCCATGAAAATTAACAGACAAAAGGGCAGATACTTCGATGCCATTAATAAACTGGGGACTCTTGCATTTTCTGTAATATGATACGCAATTAACCAACTATCATGGCCCAACTTCACACATCCAATATTTTCAAATTCAATCTCACAACGAAATGCACCATACAAAAGATACTAAAGATTTTACTACCAGGACAGCTCAAGAACTCAAGATAAATGATTAAGCAGTCAAACAAATTTCAAATTCCTTCACCAGTAACTACAAATTGCCCTTGACCAGCATCTCAACCAAATAATCCCTCAAGCCAAGATCACACATACCCCCACCAGATTTTCTTCTAGTGAAAATATAGCTGCTTTATTTTCAGCTCATATAGTATCTTCCTTTCCCAAAAAAACAAACCAAGGGAATCGGATACGTCCCCATAATCAGGAGAACAAAGACCCCCCCAAAAGAAAGGGCCACCACCAAAAAAAGAGGGACACACCCACAGACAATAACCACCTTCACAAAACCACCAACAACAAACCACACACACCAACGCAACCACACACCACCACACAAACAAAACGAACCACCAAACAACCCCACCCCAACCCAACCCACACACAAAACACCACACCCACTCTCAAAAAACCAAAAAAAAAATAATCACAATTTAATCTCAAAATCCCTAATTTCTCTCTTACTCCACTAACCACAACTGAGCTCAAATCAACACACAACCCTAAAATTCAACAATTAACAACAATGCTAAAGAAATAAAAAAACAAACCCAATAAATAAAAACCCAAAAAGCTCCAAACTTGAAGCACAAAACCCAAATCAGAGAATTACCCAAATGATCTCCGGCGCTGCTCTACGCGTTGGCGGTGCTGGGAATGAGGCCGCCGATGGGCTTCTTCTGGGCCTGCCTCCCCGGGCCCCCCCCCTCCCCGCGGGTCTTCCGCGCCGGGGGCCCCCCCCCCTCGAGGGCCCCCCCCCCCCCCTCCTCTTGGGGGGGCCGCCCCCCCCCCCCCCCCCCCCCCGGCCCCCCCCCCCCCCCCGGCGGCTTTTTGGGAGGGGGGGGGGGGGGGGGGGGCCCGCGTCCGCCCCCCCCCCCCCCCCCCCCCCCCCCCCCCCCCCCCCCCGCCCCCCCCCCCTCCCCTTCGCCCCCCCCCCCCCCGCCTTTTTTTTTTCGCGCCTCTTTTTTTTTTTTTTTTTTGGGGGGGGGGGTGGGGGGGGGGGGGGGGGCGCCGCGGCCCTTTTTTTTCCCGACGTGATATTTTGGTGTGTGGGGGGGTCAATGGGGAGAAATTTTGTATTTGGTAATGTTGGGCCCGAGGAATGAACTACAAGCTAACTTGGGAAGGCCCAATCCCAAGGCAATATTATTCGATTTGAACTCGATTTATTGATATATTTACTTAACTCGATTTATTGATATATTTACTTACTTTGGAAAAGAAGAACTCATGAAGGAAAGTTGGAGAATTAGGGAGAGGAATAGTTCGTATTAGATTGATTCTTGGTTTTTCACAGGTTTGATAAGGAGTCAACGTATATCCTGATTTCATACATGTGAGTAAATGCAAGGAAAATACCGTTGTAATAGTAAGGTATATAAATATTATTATATCTTTGTGAAACGCCTTTTTATTGCAACTCTTTCAAAATTTCCTAAATGGAGTATGAATGTTCCCTCGAATTGTCCCCAAAATAAGAAGTGAAGAACATTAAAACAAGTGGAAAAATCTGTGATAAAAAATAGAGGGAAAGGCCACCCATTCCCATTATGGGTTAGAAGCAGTTGACAGGAATGAAAGATGTGCAAGTATTGAATAATCAAACTTGCAAAGAGCACTGCTTAACTTATTTACCTCTACCAAATTCTAGCATCCATTATATACACCAATTCTATTGCATGATGAAGATATGGACTGAAAATGGCGCCAACAATTCTATTGCGTAATGAATATGAAGCGCAACGGCTGCCTTCAAAGAGGCTAGTTTACAAAACTTTTAACCCGAAAATCCTAGTTAGCTAATGAAAATAGTGTTATATCTTCTGATTATCTCTCCAATTGTCAGGCTTGTGAACAAAGTTGCAGTCATAACCGGTGGTGCAAGAGGGATTGGGGCTGCTACGGCCAAGCTTTTCGCCCAAAATGGTGCGCACGTTGTCATTGCTGACATCCTTGACGACTTAGGAGTTGCACTGGCTGATTCTATTGGGGGCCGCTACATACACTGCGATGTGGCTAAGGAGGCTGATGTCGAATCAGCTGTTCAGCTTGCACAGAAATGGAAGGGCCGACTTGACATCATGTTCAATAATGCCGGTATTCCTGGTCCCTCGGGGAGTATAACCAGCCTCGATATGGAGAAAGTGAAGAGCCTATTATCGGTGAATGTTCTTGGCATTCTACATGGAATCAAGTATGCCGCAGCGGCCATGATCAAGGGTGGAACAAGAGGGAGCATCATTTGCACATCGAGCTCAGCGGCTATCATGGGAGGCCTTGGGGGACATGCCTACACACTGTCGAAGGAAGCCATCAATGGACTAGCAAGAAGTGCTGCTTGTGAGTTGGGAGTGCACGGCATTCGTGTGAACTGCATTTCGCCTCATGGGGTTCCTTCGGAGATGCTCATCGATGCCTACAGAGAGCATCTCGGAAAAAAGGATATAAAGGCAGAAGATGTAAGCAAAATTCAAGGGGAGATGGGGAGTTTGCTGCTAGGGAGATGCGCAACTATGGAAGATGTAGCACAAGCTGCATTGTTCATGGCCAGTGAAGACGCTGGGTTCATCACAGCACATAATCTTGTTCTTGATGGGGGTTTTACTTCAGCTTGCAACACCATGAGCTTCATATACCAAAATAGTCGTACACCAACTACGTAATGAATTCCTTTTCAAACTTCAAAGCTTAAAGCCAGTTTATATTCCTAGAATGAGATTTTATGCTACTATGTCAGCAAAACTTTTGATCATGCAATGCTTATCTCAAATTTGCTAGAAATAGTAGTCAAATTCAAATCAGAAATGTCATTGGAACGACCATAAGGATACATATCATCATTTCAACATAAAATCTTCTACAAAACTGTTTTTCTTCCAACAAGAAGAAACAAAAACAGAACATGGTGTTTTAATCACACATACACAAATTACAGAATAATTAGGTAACAACAGTTGGTTTGGGATCAAAAGTGAGAAGCGATAACAAATTATGCTACAAATCTAAATCCTGATATTGAAGTAATCTTGGTCAAAGTGATGTAGACGTACGTAACCATCTTCACCTCCACTTGAGAAACTGAAAATTAAAAGATAGCATAAGATAAGCAATAGCTTTATATATTAAAATCCTAATGCTAAAACACTTCTGACTGCAATTTCAAACTCCTCTGTCCATGACAAATTTTTCAACATGTACAGGTAGATAAATAAACCACTCTATAAGCTAAGAAACCTATGTAACAGCAACCAGATACAAATGCCAGATAGCATTCACAAATTCATACACAACTTCGTCTCAATTTGAAAATCCTTGGATAATTGTCGTAGCTGAACAAATTGTTCATATACAAATAACCACAATGCATACTCAAATGCTCTCACTCACCATCATTAGCAGAAGCAACGTTGAAAAGTCAAAAGTAAGGGGAAATTTCTCAACTTCATATGAAAAACAACAGCAGTCAAGGGATTGAACTATACCTTTTTCCATCGGGATTGAAAGCCAACGCATTTATAGGTCCAAAATGCCCTTTAACACCTCCAATTTCTTCTTGAAGAATCTGTTCATACAGAAAAAATATCATGTACCGAAATGAAGACAACCAGTGACATTCATACTACAAAAACTGTAAACATGAGAACTACTGTTTACCTTGTCATAGAATTTGGCTTCAAATTTCCCTGAACGATGATCAGTTGTGGTCACTAGTGATGCATCCTGACCACCACCAAGTACCACCTGCGAAGCACAAGAGGATGCATAAGTAAGAGTTACAAGATAACTGAGTGGTATTAAATACCTCTACACTCATTCAGTAACTATCATCTATTCATCAAACTTAAAACTAGAATCTTAACACAAAAATTATCCAGTATGTGACTGCTAAAACGCATTTGATCATTACTCTGTTACTATCTAGTCTGCCAGAACTCATTGACTCAAAACAAGTTGGGCATGCAGATATACAGGTTGACAACAAAAAGATAACAATTTCAATGACCGTCAGTAGCTCTCCAAAAGAAGATATTGCAAACCGAATGAGAATACAATTACATACATGATCAAGAAGAGGAGACATTGCAACGGCATTGACGGGACGCTCTGTCGCGTAGGATTTGATAAGGGTCAACGTCCTAATATCCCAAAGCTGGAATAAAACACAAAATCAGTATAAACACAGCCTAAAATTCAATACAAACAAAAGACGAAGATCACGATATTCAGTACCTTGGCAGATTTGTCTTCTGAACCAGAGAGGAAATGTGAACCATCGGACGACTTAACAAGTGAAGTTATCGTCTTTTTGTGACCCACTTCCTTCTCATTCTCCTTAAGTAGTTTGCCCGTCTGCATATTGGAAAGAATGGAAAACAATACTTAGACCCTACTCAGCAAAAGCTTCAAATTTCTAATGCAAGCATTGAATACAGCTCTAGCATTTGCAGAAATAGAAGCATTTGCACAATTCGATTCTGATCTCGATAAAGCTCTAGCATTGAATAAATCATAGCTAAGAAAAGCTTCCAACTTCTTCGAAAACTAGCATTGAAAAAATCATAGGAAGCTTCAAACTTTATAATGCAAGAATTGAACAACATCATAACCAACAATGACCTCAGTATCCCAGATGCGAATCACAGCGTCTTCTCCAGCGCTAATGATGGTTTTGTTCAAAGGCCCCCAAACAGCTCTGTTGATTCTTCCCTTGGGTCCCTTGATTACAAGCACTGAATCAGCAACCTCTGAAACCAAACAAAAATCCCCAAAATATTCAACATTTCAATTGAGTAAACCCTAGAATTCAAAAATCCAATAAAAGAGGGCCAAAAAGATGAGAAATTTACGATCTTCGATATCTTTCGCGATGCGCTTGACGTGAATCCCGGACGTGACCTCCATGAAGGGGTCGGTGGTGACGAGGGCGAGCTTATCACCGACGGAGAAGTCGACGGACCTCGCTGGAGAGTCGAAATTGAAAGTGAAGAGCTCTCGGCCGGTCTGGACGGACCAGAGCTTGACGGTCTGGTCGGCGCTGCCGGTGATGAGCCGGGCCGAGTCCCTGGTGACGTCACAGGACCAGACGGCGCCCTTGTGGCCGCGGTAGGTGCCGAGGCGCTCGCCGTTGTCGGCGAACCAGACGGTGGGGGTGAGATCCTTGGAGCAGGAGAACAACAGGTCGCCGTCGCGGTTGTACTTGAGGAAGGTTAAGGGCCTCTCGTGCCCTTTCATCAGAATCGGCCTCATCTTCGGCGGAGATTGATCAGAGTGTACAAGTACTACGGCGGCGGAAATAGAAACGGAGGAGAGAGGGAGATGCTGATCAAGTTCTGGAAGGGGTTAGAAGGGTTTTAGTTTTAGATGACGCATCCTCAACTCTGCATTTTTTTCCACTTCATTTATAGGACAAATCAATCAAATTAAAAATTATTTTTTTATCTAATTGTGTAAAATATATTAATTATCGTAATATTATATATTTTTCATGATACGCGTATCAGATTATTTGAGTTTCATTCATATAACATTGAAGGAATGAGACCTTGATAACCAAAACATCTCATCATAGAAATCTTCCATAAGAATAAATACGATCATCTCATCATAGAATCTTCTACAAAATTGTACTTCTTCCAACAAGCAAAAACAGAACATGGTGTTAGATTACAATTCGGAAACTACAAAAATAATTAGGTAACAGTCGGTTTTGGGGGAGAAAATGGCTTTTTCCGGCAATATCCAAAGTGAGAATGATGTGCAACTATGCTCCCAATCTAAATCCTGATATTGAAGTAATCTTGGTCAAAGTGATGTAGACGTACATAACCATCTTCGCCTCCACTTGAGAAACTGAAAATTACAAGATATGATCAGATCAGCCAATAGACGTATAAATAATAAATCCTAATGCTAAAGCCTAAAACACTTATGACTGAAGCAACTCCTCTGTCCACCTCAATTTTTTTTACAGGCAGATAAATAAACGACATCATAACTTAAGTTGAGAAACCTTGGTACCAGTATCACTATGTTAAGACTTTCAACCTTCGACCGGCTATAAATGCTAGATAGGATTCACAAATTTATGTGACTTCATCTCGATTTGAAATCCTAGAATAATTGTAGTAGCTAACCAAATTGGTTATATACAGGTTATCATAGTGCATACTAAAATGCTATCACTCAACATCATTAGCCAGAGTAATGTAACAGACACAAAAGGGGACATTTTCAACTTTGTATGAAAAGCAAAAGAAGTTAAGGGACTGAACTACACCTTCTTCCATCAGGATTGAAAGCCAATGCATTCATGGGTCCAAAATGCCCTTTAACACCTCCAATCTGTTCTTGAAGAATCTGTTCATATGATATTGAAAAAATATCACAACCGAAGTGAAGAGATCGAAGGGCATTCAGACTACAAACTGTAAACCATAAGAACTATTGTTTACCTTGTCATAGAATTTGGCATCGAACATCCCAGTCCGATTAACAGTTGTGGTCACTTGTGATGCTTCCTGACCACCACCAAGAACCACCTGAAACCACAAGAGTATGCATATATAAGAGTTCCAAGATAACAGTCACATTACAGACCTATGCTCTTCTAGTACTTATTGTCCATTCATCAAACTTAATAGTAGAATCTTACATGCAAATTTATGACTGTTACATTTGATCATATTTGTACTAACTCCAATACTATCTTAGGCCGGAAATAATTGGCTCAAAACAAGTTGGCATGCAAATAGAGAGGTTGAACACAAAAAGATAACAACTCCGATGACTGCCAGTAACTCATCAAAAGAAGACATTGCAGGCCGATGAGAGAACACAGTTACATACGTGATCAAGAAGAGGAGACATTGCAACGGCATTGACGGGAGTCTCTGACACGTAGGTTTTGATAAGAGTCAATGTTCTGATGTCCCAAAGCTGAAATTTTGCAGCAGAAAATAACATTCAGCATAAATACAGAGCCTAAAACTCAACGGAAAACAAAAAGACAAAGCTTATACAAGACGTACCTTGGCAGATTTATCATGCGAACCAGTAAGGAAATAAGAACCATCCACAGACTTGGTAAGTGAAGATACCACCTGTTTGTGACCCACTTCCTTCTCATTCTCCTTAAGTAGTTTGCCAGTCTGCAAATTGAAAAGAATGGAAACAATACTTAAGACCCAGCTAAACAATAGATTCAAATTTCTAATGCAAGCATTGAATAAAGCTCTAGCATTTGCACAATTCGATTCCGATCTCGATAAAGCTTTAGCGTTGAATAAATCATAGCTAACAAAATCTTCCAAATTTTTCTAAAAACTAGCATTGAACAAATCATAGTGAACAAAAGCGTCCAACTTTAGAGGGCAAGCATAGAACAACATCAACCCAACAGTTACCTCAGTATCCCAGATGCGAATTACTGTGTCTTCTCCAGCGGTAATGATGGTTTTATTCAAAGGCCCCCAAACAGCTCTGTTGATTCTTTTCTGAGTCCCCTTCATTACCAGTACCGATTCAGGAACCTCTGAAACGAAACAAAAATTACCCGAAAAACATTCAGCATTCAATTTGGGTAGAGCATTGAAATAATACAAAAATTTGGGGCAAAAAGATGAGAATTTTACGATCTTCGATATCTTCAGCGATGCGCATGATGTGAATCGCGGACGAAAGCTCCATGAAGGAGTCGGTGGTGACGACGGCGAGCTTATCGCCGACGGAGAACTCGACGGACCTCGCCGGAGCGCCGCAGTTGAAGGTGAAGAGCTCACGACCGGTTCGGACGGACCAGAGCTTGACGGTCTGGTCGCCGCTTGCGGTGATGAGCCGCTCCGAGTCTCGGGTGACGTCGCAGGACCAGACGGCGCCGTTGTGGCCGCGGAAGGTGCCGAGGCGCTCGCCGTTGTCGGCGAACCAGACGGTGGGGATGTTATCCTTGGAGCAGGAGAACAACAAGTCGCCGTCGCGGTTGTATTTGAGGAAGGTTAAGGGCCTCTCGTGCCCTTTCATCAGAATCGGCCTCATCTTCGGCGGAGATTGATTGATTGTGAAGAACTGCTAAGGCGGCGATTGAGATTGTAGACGGCGGAGGAGAGGGAGCTGATAGGGCTTTAGGGAAGAGAGAGGGCCTTTATATGTTATTTATGTAAAAGGGCCCAGCACATCAGTCACAACTATGGGCCCAATATTGCAACGAAAACCGTGTTTACCAATCGGTAATAGAAATTGCCATATAAATTATGAAGAGAAAATTATCCAAAATAAGCATTAGTAAATGAAGTATAAATAAGAAAACGAAATGATTTTCAATGATTCTAATTTCTTCTATTTTTATTTCTTATATGTAAACATGTCCAAAGTTACCTTTGGTCGTTCAAATGAAAAAGAGAACCGAAGGTGGAAGAAAAAAATTCAATTGCAGTATCCAAAGTACCATATACACTAGATGCTCTAAGACTGCATCTCTAACACCAACCGAATACTGCATGTCTTAAGAATCAGCAGCCTTTTTTTCCTTGTACTTTCTCGCAAAGACACTGTACACCAGCAAATTCACGAAGCTGAGTCCAGCTAAAAGCCAGTAGAAATAATCAAGATGGCCCTCGTTCAAGTTATTTGGAATCCATCCAGCGTTCCCACCTTGTGTTGTGATGGAGGTTACAACAAGCAGAATGAGAGAGCTGAGGTAATTCCCCAATGCATTTGTCAACAGAGACAATGCACTGCACAAACTCCTCATAGCGTCTGGTGCTTGCTCGTAGTAGAACTCGTGCTGTCCAATGAACGTGAAAACCTCTGCGGCGCCCAACAAGAAGTATTGGGGGATTTGCCAAAGTATACTGAGTGGTACAGCAACCTTTTCATGGACCAAGTCAAGCTCCTCGGCAAGCTGCAATCGTTTAATCTCAACCACTGCAGCAGCTGCCATGCATAAGATGGACACAAATAGACCAATTCCCATCCGTTGCAACTGCGAAAATCCCCTCTCATTTTTTGTGTACTTTTTAACAATTGGGATGATTATGCTGTCGTAGATAGGGACCCAAATGATGACACTCACAAAATCAAAAAATGAGAGAGATGCTGCAGGAATGGTGACAGAACCCAAAGTTCTTTTCATTAGCTTCCCTTGTACCACAAACAGTGTGGACATTTGGGCAAAAACAGCAGAAAACACAATCCCTGTTGCCCAGATTGGAAACATTCGGACCAGAATCTTTAGTTCCTCCACCTGTGTAACAGTACAAAGCCTCCATGGATTGGAGAAGTCGCCAGTTTCAATGTCGGCATCTGAGATGAAAGCAGCTTTATCAAGGCACCTGCAGCCAAGACATACTTTAGTCTATAGTGCATTCCATGGAACAGTGCAAGCAAAAACCTAGGCAGTTGAGAGAAGACTACCTCAGTTCATTGCTGTGCTCTAGCTTACGACTCCCTTCAATGGCTGAGCTTCCGTCTTGTTTTTCATAAAGGAGACTATCGTTCACAGGCAGCTTCAGGTTTCGCTTACGGAATGATGCAACCAAAACTTGGAATATTCTTGTTAGAGGGCTTTCGCCTGGTTTCTGAAATCGATATAGAGGTGTTCCAACAAATAAACTTGCAATGCAAATGCCCATAAGCGCTGCAGGAATTCCAAACCCAATACCCCACCCAACATCGTCCTGAATCCACACCAGTAAACTGCTTGCTACAATAGCACCAATGTTCTGAGAAAAGTAAAACCAGTTGAAGTAGGATCCTTTCTTCACCCTTTCCTTGGGATCAGTATCGTCAAACTGGTCCGCCCCAAAAGGCCATATACAAGGTTTGATACCACCGGTCCCTAGTGCAATCAGATATAGTCCAGTGAGGAATACTACATATTGTGCAGTAGTAGCTGACGGGCATACAGAACCAACACAGTCACCCGGCTTCAGAGCACTAACTGATGCTGAGAGAGTCAGTGTACACATTCCCTACACGAAAGCACAATTCCATCAACATTCAAGGAAATAAGTGTAGAAGTGCATCATATTCAGAAGCAACCAGTAAGATGAGATGATAAAGGAGGAAGTTCACCATCATCTCCCTCACTAAATATTCTCAACCTTCCCTGAGCTGTTCCGAAGCAATCAAGCGGCCTTTAATGATTTCCTAAATATGACAAGTGCATGCACCAAAGCACGAAATTATCTGCAAAGATTTACCAGTAAGTAGACTGTAGTGAAACCAGCAATTGTCCAGTATCTTCCCCAGTAAGTATCAGCTACGATGGCCCCAATGAGGGGTGTAACATAGCAAGTTCCTTTCCAATTGGTAATATTTGTTGAAGCAATAACGTTTCCTTCGTGTAGTTTGTCGATGAAATAGTTGACAAGATTGGTAGAAATCCCATAGAAGGCCAACCGTTCACAAAAAAAGGTACCTGTAGGCATCACAACAGTCAGATAAATATCAATGACTACTCGAATACATAAGATCAACGAAAAGACTAGTGTCTCACCAAGAATGAAGGAACATGCTTTCCATTGTCCAGTATTTGCTTTAAGAGCAGGATTTCCCTTACTGTCAACTGAACCATCTCTGGTGTATGGTCCATTGCCTTCATTCTGGAGACATGAAAATGCATTATACAGAGATAAGAAAAACATGACCACATAAGAAGGACAAACAAATGCACGAAACAAACGCAGTAACTGATATGGAACTCAGCACGGGTAATACAATCCGCACAACCTCACATAAATTGTAACGGCTAAAATATATACCACAGCCTCACAGATTAGTGAGAAGTATTCAAGGAATTCTTCATTCAAGCATTGACAGTAGAATAAGGAATTTCCATCCATAAGCTAATTGCTACACCATTGATGACATGTTTGATGTGAAGAAGAGATTTGCTGCTAATATGAGTGGCAGAAAACTAT